>OY744517.1:134552834-134715334 GCA_963556195.1 Sepiola atlantica
ATGAGTTATTGCTATTTGCAAGACTTGATATTTTCAGACTATTGTCCTCGCTTTGGCTATTACTTCATAACAGTTTCGACTCTGTACCTACCGATCTGCTTTATGTACTATTTGTCGGAGTCGGGATTGTTACTCTCACATAACAAATTCAATTAAAAATTTCGAATTCGACAGATGGTACCTGAAGAAGTCCAGAGAGTACAGCGGCCAAACTGTCGCTAATATAACAGCTAAGATGAGAACAACATATATAATATATATAATATATATAATATATATATAATATATAAATAATAGAAATGTGCACAATTTTAAAACCATAAAATAAAAGATCGTCTTTTATCGTAACTTAAAAGATCGTCTTTTTTTCTGAACTCAAAAGATGTGTCTTTTGTTTTAATTTAAAAATCGTCTTTTGTCTTAAATTCAAAAGATGTGTCTTTTGTCTTAACTTACAAGATCGTCCTTTGTCTTAACTCAAAAGATGTCTTATTTTAATTTAAAATATCGTCTTTTGTCTTAACTTACAAGATCGTCCTTTGTCTTAACTCAAAAGATGTCTTGTTTTAATTTAAAATATCGTCTTTTGTCTTAACTTACAAGATCGTCCTTTGTCTTAACTCAAAAGATGTCTTGTTTTAATTTAAAATATCGTCTTTTGTCTTAACTTACAAGATCGTCCTTTGTCTTAACTCAAAAGATGTGTCTTGTTTTAATTTAAAATATCGTCTTTTGTCTTAACTTACAAGATCGTCCTTTGTCTTAACTCAAAAGATGTCTTGTTTTAATTTAAAATATCGTCTTTTGTCTTAACTTACAAGATCGTCCTTTGTCTTAACTCAAAAGATGTGTCTTGTTTTAATTTAAAATATCGTCTTTTGTCTTAACTTACAAGATCGTCCTTTGTCTTAACTCAAAAGATGTGTCTTGTTTTAATTTAAAATATTGTCTTTTGCCTTAACTTACAAGATCGTCTTTTGTCTTAATTTAAAATCCCTGTTTTTTGTCTTAACGTAAACGATCATCTTTTCCCTTTAATTAAAAGATCATCTATTATCTGAACTGACAAAATCGTACGTTGTCTTAATTGAAAAGATCGTCTTTTTTCTTAACAAAATTGTCTTTTTGTCTCAACTGAAAACATCGTCTTTTGTCTTAACTTGTAAAATTGTTATGCATCATAATTTAAAAGATCCATCTTTTGTTTCAAATTAAAAGAGGATCATTTTTCTTCACTTAAAAGAATGCCTTTTGCCATACTCTTTTTTTTCTTCGTTTTGTTGTTGTTGTTTATTTCAGGAGTAAACGGAGTCTAACTTCGACTTATTCTGCTGATATATATTTTTATTTCGTTTGTTTGTTTTAAACTGAAATAAGTCTAATATATCCTCTTCATTTGTAGGTGTTAAATCGTATATATGTCGTGTGTTTTATTCGGGTGATTCAATATGCATTTGTGATTGAATTTTCAAATGTTGTGTATTCATCGCAAAAGCTTACGCTTTCATTATGATTGCCTTTTCATAGAAAACGCATGCTGCTTTAATATTTTCTGCTTAAAATGTTTATTTTATATTAATAATATTCCATGAGAAATGCCAGTATACTGAAATCAAATGCCCTTAATAGGGTTAAGATGAAAATTCATATACACTAAATGTGAAAAAGCAAGGAAATTCCCCAATTTTTACCCTTTTATTGTCATTAAGGGTATGCGAGCACAACAGGGCTATGTATTTTACTGGTAGGAATTTTTCTTCAGCGCACCTCACACACTTCATCCACTCATGCATAGAGATTTATACTGTAGTGATGTGATAATTAAATGGTTTGGTTGACATGTAGGCATACCCTGGTTGGCACTTTTAACTCGAACTAAACTACAAAGTGTAATTTCTGTTCTGTCCAAAGATAGTACAATCATATCGTGGGGTCTACGTTCACGCCGGACGTCCATAGAATGGAAATATGTTACAAACTCCTGCAAAGGTTTTGGAGATAGACCTCCATAATCAGATATATTCTGAAACTATATTAATCAGAGTACTTAGATAAGTATGTTTCAGTTTGAACAGATGGAGCTTACAACTGTGGAATTTCCACGGGTCCCGTTAGTTATTATTATTACTCAGATGTTCATTTTAAATCAACACGTTTAACACGACTTCGTTCATGTGTATCTTTTTAAGTGGAATTTTGTATTAATAACATTGATTGAGTAGAAGTGTAATGAATTGATACACGTCTTATAATTAGTTCATCCATGAAACTGCAATAAAATGATTAAGATAATTCACATTTGTCATTTGTTATTATAGAACAATATTTGAAGGGATATTGAGCCCGTTGTGTGTGCAGCACTCAACCAACTGAACCTACAACCTACAGTCTACAACATGGAGAGAACAATCTAGACAGCCAGGACAACTAGGCTAAGGATATATCGCCCATGGTCGACTCTGGCTGACGGAGGCCTGCGAGCTAGTTTGTGTACAAAGTCGCCTGTCTTAATTCGGATCGATTCCGATTTTGAGAAGTTGATTTTTATAATAGATGCAGTAGAAGTGAGCTTGAAATCCAGTGGACCATGTCAGTTGTGGTTCCTGAGATGTTTTTTTCTGGCCTACGAAAGATCTGCATTGTAATCCTCATATGGGGCAGCTAAAGTGGGTCGGCAGGTGATCTACCATCTTGGCTATTGCATAATCTGAAATGTTGCTTCAAGCAACCAGTCGATCTGAAAGGCTCATTATAAACATGATAACTGAATCCTTTCGTGATGTTATATGTCTGTTCTCGTTGTGGGTGGCCATGTCTTCGTTAGTAGATGAACAGACCAGCGAACCTAGGCACATGTACGACAGCTGACTGATGTTTGTGGAACGTCAGATTTTTTGCCCGTAGCGGCCAGATCGGTCCACTTGTGCACAATTTATTCACACACACACACACACACACACACACACACACACACACACACACACATTATATATAGATATACATAGAACATATACACATACCTTACTTTATATAAATAAAGATGTTGGTTTTAATAAATAATATCTCATTATTATTATTATTATTATTATTATTATTATTATTATTATTATTATTATTATTATTATTATTATTATTATCATCAACAACACCAACTCCGCCTCCTCCTCACTAGGAGTTCTCACGCAGGTCATCATCATTGATTGATCACTGACAATAACCGATGGTTTTCCCCGGAGTCTGAGTGACAACAGCTTTCCCCAGATTTCCAGTAATCTCCACCTCTTTCGATCACCATTGCAAATGATTATGCGTCATCACAACAGTCACGTACCATTGATTTCTCACTGGCAACAACCAAATGAGCCTCCCCAATGCCCCACTCTTCCAGTAAAGGTTTGGTTAGTGCTCTCTCTCTCTCTCTCTCTCTCTCTCTCTCACTCTCTCTTCGTTTTTTATCCCCCTTGACCTTTCACGACTATTAAGTGTGATATCAGTCGAGGCTGGTATCACCACATTGTGTGTGTGGGTGTGTTTTGGAGGGGGGAGGAGTTATGAGATTTTTTTTGCAGTTTCAGCTTTCTTGGGTTCATATGTTGGTGTTCTTTCTATGTTTTGTTTTATTTCTATTGCAACTTCCATATGATCTGTTAGAGTTCGCAGTTTATGTGAATTGGTTTCCGCATTCAATGGTTTTCCTTAAGATTATAATGATTATTATTATCATAATTAATTTCTAATCTTACTATCGTATCATTTATACTTATAAGCAACAAGTTTGTGTACGCATTTATACATTTTACAAGAAGCCATTAAAGTATGTTTTAAAATAGCTTTACTATATTTGTATTTATTTACGGGTTGTATCTACTCGGCATTTTCACAATAAGATAAACAATTGAAATAGTAATAAATATGTACTCACCGAAAAAGTATGTTTCTTTTTGTTTCTTGTTTTTTTTTATTTTTTACTTATCAAGGCTCGGGGCCACTCGAAGAGTTCGTCAATTGGACAATGATCGTCTCCACAAGAGGATCGAAACAATGGTTGGGATGAGCAGAGAATTGAATTGATTATCCAAGAGGACGGTTCAACAAGTATTTGTTCACATTAGACTTGTAGGAGACCATGCTGTAGTCGGTTGGGAAGCAGACTCGTGGTATCTTGTTCCACGGATAGGAACTCCAAGGAAAGAAACTTTTTTTCGTTTTGCTTTTGGCAAAGAGAGAGAGAGACAGACAAATTCTTTGCTTTGGCTGTAACTAGATGAGTTCTTGCTGTGAATCTTTTACAGGGGGTACCAGGAATTTGAGCTAAGTCAAGCACCAACCATGAACATAATGACACAGTAAAGAGAGGCGAGCAATATCTCTTCTATGTGAAAGAGGCTGTAGGAGAATAGATCCCCCCCACAATATTGCAGAGTCAATTTTGTTCTCTGTCAAGACAGATAAGAGTGCTTCGATCAGCACTTCTCCATATATGACAACAGTACTCCATCTTAGGTTGTATCTGGCTCTTATACAGGTAGAATATTAGGTCAGACGTGATGTACTTTCTGGAGCAATAGAATGATCCAACCATTTATCCAGCGACCTTAGCAAAAGATTTGATGTAAGTCTTTCATTTCGGTCAGGCGTGAAAGTCAGTCCAAGAAGCTTATCAAAGAAGGGTTGTTTAACTTAAGACAATGGCAACTTTGGGGCTGTTGTTTTTTTTAAAATAGGATTTTGTGAAATTTAAATTCTCTTTTATTAAGTTATATTTTGATTATTAAAATAATTGAATGGAATTGTTTAAAATAAAAATGAAAACTTAATTTAAACAGTTACGTTTACTCGTGAAGTCCCTATTTACTTGCTTCACAAAGAGCGCAGAGTTAGACACAAGGTCGGGTTTTAATGTAGGGAAAATTCACCTCCCCCAAAAGGGGGAGTGACGCTTAAAAAAAATGATTGTCACATGTGACGGGAAAAAAATCTATGGCTGAAGGTTCTCCTCGACGCAAGAGAGATGAAGGGATTCCAGCGGCGAGCGTAGCAGCCTTTCCTGGTTGTTGGTAAATTCTTAGTGGTTACAAAGTTAATGAGCTTGCAACTTCCGTATAATATTTGAGACACACTCTCGTGCTGGATCAGGTAGTTTGGGGGTTGAATTAAAGACTGTATGAACGTTCAACGTTGTAGACTGTGCCAGTTGACACGGTTAAGATTCGGATAAAAATTGTTGTTTGGGATAAATACAATTTAGGCGCGCAGTGTGAATATAATTGTATTAGCGCGTGAAAGATAAAAAATAACGCCCACGCAAATTCCGGCGTGGCCTTATATATTAAATCAACTCAAAACGAGCGGACGTAGTAGGGAGCACACCACGTGATATTTCTGTCCAATGGGATTTCTCCAAAGACAGTTTTCTAAACTTTTCTCCTTAAGCTCGCTGGAGCCTATCCAAATAGTATTTAAGCACACACAAACATCAAACCCTCTCTCTCTCAACTGACTCTTCATTCGGAGGTTACACGCGTCTTACTATCACTCTTCAATTTCACCTTTCGCGCGCTTGATACAATTACACAGGCGAACATTACCTATTGCCTCTCTTAACATTTTATAACATATGAGCATTTCAACAAAACAAAAGACATTCTCCTTTTTACTTACCCTGAAACTAAAGAAAGGACTTCTGAACTCATTACAAAAGGAAGTATGTTATATTTGTTAATGGTTTATTTCAGTGAATAAACTTCCGTTGGTTTTGCATGTAAGTCTTCTTATTTTTATTTTTATTTGTGGAGGAAGTTATCACCAAAAAAAGGCATGACGACCACCACAAGACAAGGGTCGTTTTCTTGATTTGGCAATTCACCAAAATAGCAAAGAAGTGCGTTACGAACAAGTAGCTAACAAAAGTAGTTAGCGCGTAAAACACGTACTTTGTCTAGCTCCCCCTCCCCACTCGGACGAAACCACTTTCAAGGCCTCTTCTCTTTCCTACATTCCTTTTCTCGGAGAAAGGACGTTGCTAACCTCTCCTACTCGACCGTTATGTTCATGGTAGGTGCGCGACTGAGATCCAATCTATGGTTCCCTCGGTCAAACATTACACAACAAGAATTCGTTTAGCTATAACCGCAGCAAAGAATCCCCTCAGCCCCTCTTGCCCCCTCTCTCTCTCTCTACTAAAACTCAAAACGCAACTTCCATGAACAAAGTTTCTTTCCTAGAACATCCCATCTGTAAAACAAAGTACCACGAGGCTGCTTCCCAAGCGACTACAACATGGTCGTCTTCAAGTCTAATGTGAACAAATACTTGTTTAGCCGTAGTTTGGATAATCAAATTCTGCCTATTCTACCCATTATTCCCAAACCTCTCGTGGCGACGTACATCGTCCAACTGACAATCCATTTAACCCTTATCCTCGAGTGGCCCATGGGCCTTGATAAGCGGTGACCCATTAGTAAAAAAGTGATGAAAGGAAGTGAGAAAGCAAAGAGTAAGTCAGACAACTAATTCAGACTACCCCCACCACCTAAAATGAATTCGAACAAAAAAAAAAAATTCTCAAATAGTGATCGCAAGAAAACTCCAAAGTTATTATGAAGCCTTTAAACAGCCTGGCGAGAATTGAAGTGTTTTATTTTTGCCAATGAACCAAAGAGAAACATATTCCACGAAGGTTAAATTAGAATAACGATGTAATCCCCGGGGGGAAAGATATATTGTTTAACTTAAAACAATGACAACTTTGTGTTTTTAAGAGGCAATGTCATGTTAATCAATTATTCCGATTTACTTGTCTTCCCACGAGGGCAGTGTTAGACACAAGGTCGTTTTATATAGTGTGGGGGCAAATCCAGCTCCCCAAAAATGGGCGCTATGAATTGGAACAAAAATTTAAATTGTCTCAGTCTAGAAGGACTTCTCCTTCACTGACCAATGACAGAAAAGAGGAAGTGCCGTATCAGAAAAATACTACACTTAGCTCCTAGAAATTACTTATTTTTTGCTGAAAAATAAAAATAAACGTAATAACAATGTGTAATTCCCGGAAAAGTATGTTGTTTAATTTAGAAAAATAACACAATGAATTTGCTTCTTTTTTGGAAGAGGCAGTGGCATGGTGCTTCATTGTTAAAAAATTGTTTTTGATAAAAATTTAATTAAAATTAATAACAAAATGAAATTGAAATTAAAGTCTAAACAATAATTTGATTCGCTTTAGAGTTTTTAAAAAATATATTTTCAACGACATGATAGACATAATACGAAATGATTATTTTAAACAGCTGTTGCATGCCGGTCCTTTTTCGCATTTTTTAAATTCGTTTTTTGTGAAGTTTAATGGAATTACATACCGTATCGTTTGATCCTTACATTAATGGAATAAAATTGTGTAAAACTGTAACATACTTTTAAAAAGGTTCATTAAAAAAGTTACGTTTTAAAGTGAATTACTACAAACATTGCCTGACAATTTTATTATATAGGACTAGCGTACCGACTCGACGTTGCTCTGGATTGTACGTTTACACTATGCGCATACAACCATATTACTTTCTTTGTTTTTATTTACCCCCTAATCCCGTCTTATATAGTTGGAAGAAGCTGAAATTCTCTTAATTAATGTCTTATACATATAGTTTAATTTTCATTAAAATAGCATTTGAATTTTTAAGGGATTCTGTCCTCATGGGTTAGTTAGAGGTGGGGGCACATAGATGTTCGGCACATAGAGGGTAACGTAGAGATTCTAGACCACTTCCATTGTCTTCGCCAGAAAGCGTTATACACATGATTTAATTACATGAAAATAGGATATATTTGAAGTTTTAAGGAAGTTATGCCCTTATAGCTCTCTTAGAAGTGCGCTTAGAGTTTCGGGAACACTTCCATTGTCTTCCCCGTTAAATTTGACATAAGAATACACTTTTATATTTTATGTAGATTCAATAACCTTTCTTTCTATAGGGAAGACACAAGCATCACACACATACATTGAGTTTATATATATATATATATATATATATATATATATATATATATATACATACATATATATATATATATATATATATATATATATAGAGAGAGAGAGAGAGAGAGAGAGAGAGAGGAGGCAGACAGACAGACAGACAGAGAGGCGTTATGTACTAAATATACTAAAAAAATTTCACTTACATTTTATTATATTAATTAAAAGGAAAATAAATTATTTGATTTAATTTTGAAAACATCTGGGGGTAGAATCGAAACCGCACACTCAAGTCTGACACTTTCCCAATTAAATAATTCAGCAATCGTCTCATAAGAAAAAATCGGATATTGATATTTGAAGTTTTAAGGGTTTTTTGTTCCCATGGGTCACTTAGAGGTGGGGGCACATCGATATTTTGCACATAGAGGCCCATTCGAGACCACTTACACTGTCTTCTCCGGCGAGTTTTATGCATGTGCTATAACTTTCATCAAAATAGTATATATTTAGAGGTTTAAAGGGGTTTATGCCCTCATATACCCCTTATTTCTTTGTCTTCCACGTTAAATTTTACATAAGAATACACTTTTATATTTTATGTAGATTCTCTAACCTTTCTTTCTATAGGGAACACACAAGCATCACACACAGACATTGAGTATTATATAGAGAGAGATTACAGAACGTGTAAGGTTCACAATATGATATACACAGAAAAGAACAACATACAAATGTATTAAAAAATAAATACATTAAGGTCACAAATACAATAAGAACACATGTTGCCAGGGTCGAATATAAATTATAGGGACTAACCTTCACATAAACTGTCAGAATAACTCCTATAATAATCTCTAACAAAAAAGGTTCGTCAAAGCAAGGAAAACAAGGTCCTTCTATAAATAACAAATTGTATATAGTTATTTAAGTGATCTACACCGTTGGATGTAGGTTGCCAGAAATTAAAACAGTGAATAAAATAATAGTAATAATAAAGGTCAACTCCCGGAAGTCTTTTCTTTGAGTAGTATATCTTAAAGTGAAAATAACCTTGATCGGTGTCTAGCTGACAGGGGCAGGAGAGAATCTTGAAGTCTGTTTTGTGACTGCCTAGTAGCTTTTTGCTTGCTCTGCAAATCTCTAAAGATCCGGATGTTGTGTTTCAAAGGTGCCGTCGAAATTAATACGTCCATGAGTCTGATTTGTCAATGTCTGACCAAACAACCTCACTAGGGCTGCTCTCCGCCAGAGGAAAGACATGCCAATGTTTATGACCTCTACAGACATACATTAATGTTACAATGAATATATTTTATTTCAGTATATTTTATTGTACAAATTACCTATTAAATATCTGCATCCGGAGGGTGCATATATTTGTTAGTACAATTAAGCGAAATATATTTTGTGTCGAGATTCCTCGTGAGAGAAGCTGAAAAAAAAGTTCCGCCTAATGGTGATTTCTATCGCTTTTGTTTCTCGCGTGATGGCACTCATCAGAAAAGAAGGACATTGTTGGGTTTCTTTTCAAAAAGTAACAAACAGAAATATAAATAACTTACATTAATTTGTGTTCCATTTGGATTATTAATAGACATTTTATATAACTTACAATTAAAGCTGACTTAAATATATTCTTTGCTTTGTGAAAATTCAAATAACATTTTTTTCTTTAAAATCATTGTTTAAAATTAATAATTACATTGACTAAATTCCACGTCTTTTTATCTCACGATAATACTGTTTTTATTATATACTAGAAGAATACCCGTCGCAGGATTAGTAAAATGAATCTCCCGAACAGAACAGTTTTGCACCACTTTTATATCCGCTTACCAAGATTAAAATGAAGATATAATGCCACTAAACCTAATGTCTAGAATCCTTATTCCATATTTTCTGTCTCTTCACACTTCTTTTTCTTACGCGTAAATCCCGAGCTACAGTCGGGATCCTAAATGATGGATTTTTGTATCAACTTGGCATGATCACAGGCCTGGTCCAGGTGAAGACCAGTTTTACAGAGATAATTATGCAGGTATCTGCTCATCCCATCATCAACCTTCCTCTCGGTCGCTTCCCGATGATTTCTAATGTGAAAGAAAGTTTCGCAACGGTGTCTTCGTTGGCCCTCAGCACATGCCCAAACAATCTGCTCCTTCATACGTGCTAATTTCATGGATATCTTTTTATTTTTACAAAAAAAAAAGATTTCGTGAAAAATAACTTAAAAGATATTTTTTAATTAAGTAATTTGGTTAAATAAATATAATGCTAACTTATAGAAATAGAAATTTATATAATACTAAAACTATGTGGAACTTGTATGTTGTGTTGTTTGTCCCCGTGCACACTGGATTACGTAATCATTTTGTGACGTCGTAATTATTATTTTTTAATTGAATAACACAAATTTAGAGGATCGTGAAGAAAGCCCCGAGAAATATACACTTGCGGTGAGGAGTCATACATTATACGTTAAAATTATATAGAAATCTGAATCACCTGCTAAAATCTGAACAATCATTTTTTTTAATTTTATAATCTGAAAAGTTGATGTTTAGAAATAGTATTACGAAGAATTTTTAAAAAATTACAAATAAAAATCTTAGGTGGCGTAAGTTTACCTTCGGTGATTTTATCATAAAGTATCATAGGAAAACGATAAAACAAATTTAGAATGAAAAGGGCACATTTTCTGTCACAATCACAAGTGCTGATTTTATTGTTTATTTTCGCTATAAGATTGCCTTGTAAAATAATTAAATGCAAATAGCGAAAATACTCTACAAAATATTATTTTTTTTAATTAAGCAATTTGATTTAAAAAATATAATTTTTAGTTATAGGAATAATAATCTATATACTACTAAAATATGTGGGTCTTGTTTGTCCCCTGTGCACAATGGATTACGTAATCATTTTTTTTTTTACTAATGGGTCACCACTTATCAAGTCCCGGGGAGCTCTTGAATATAAGGGTTACAGAGATCGTATTCACCGGAAACAATGCTTGGGGTGGGCATACCATTACTTAAGAAGAACTGATTATCAACAAGCGTTTGTTCACATTAGATTTGAAGATTACCATGCTGTAGTCAGTTGAGAAACAGACTCGTGACGTCATCATTAAGAGAGCATAGTGGTTGACGTTATAAAATGATGACGTCATTCATAGGAAAAAGAGATGGGGAAAAGAGATTCTTTATCTAAATGACCCGTGACCGAGAAGGTCATCGGTCGTCTACTTGGTGTGCTTATAGATGTATAGTAGCTTTTTAAATTGTGCTTTTTTTTATTATTATTTAGAACTGAATTAGGTCGGCTCCGTTAATCTTCGGTAAAATCCTTTATTGGAAAGCAGACAGTAACTTTACTTAGCGTAGACAAATAATAAAATACGGATGCTGGTTCTTTAATTCACTTTGATATTTTCTGATTCAACTTAATAAAAGAAAGTAGTTAGATAATACAAATATACAATTTTATTTTGTTGATTTCCTTTAGGATTTATCCACGAAATTATTTATAACTATCAGGCTTCGCTGCTAGCTATCATTTTGCAATTCAATTACTTGGAATCATTGAAACTAAACTAACAGATGAGAAAAAGAAGACAAAACTCCCCTCCTCTCTCTTTCTATGGATAAGAAAAGACGAGGCTAATCAATAAGAAGCCATAACTAATCGATAAAAAAGAAGAAAACTAATCGATAAGACAAAACTAACCGATAAACAAGAAGACAAAACTATCTCCTTTCGTTCTGTTTTAATAATAAAGGAATATACTTGTGTCTATATTAAAAGTCTTTTCTTTCTTTATTATTATTATTATTATTATTATTATTATTATTATTATTATTATTATTATTATTATTATTATCAGATATTATTTAGATTATTTCTTTGCTCTTGAAATTTAAATTTGCATACTGTATGATTCTTTCATTTCGTTTTTATTATTACCAGTTACTATTAAGATTAAGCGTCTCCTTCTTTGCTCATGAAATTAAATTTGCATACGTGATTATTAAAGAAAGCCGGACACACGTACGTTGACTTTTATTATATAGAAAAGAAAACAAACAATTTGTAAGCATAATTCCTCGTAAATTATTCATTAAAATCAGTTTTAAAATCATTATGTTAATTAGCCGTACTATTCATTCTGTGAACTACATTTTGTTGCATATGTAAATTGAATTGAGGTTCTCTGTTGTCATTTTTATCTCCTTGAAGATCCTCATAAGTTTTTGCCGGAACTTTAATTCTGTTATACGTATTGTATATATGTTTCGGGTTTCTTTTTCTTAATGCAAATAAATGTTATCAATTTGCTTTTCATTTGATCGCTGTTATGTATATTTGCCTTTTTAAGGTTTTCGACGGGTTTGAAAAGGAACCAAATTTTTGGTTTTTGATTTTGATTTTTTATTGTGTCACGCTAAGAAACAGTCATAATTCTCTCCACAACCCTATGGAGATTAGATGGCTGGTGTCTAGCAGGTCATGACATAGGTCACGCCTCCTTTGACATAAGTAGACGTTACAATATGCAGATAACAAGTCGAGAGTAAGATAAACATCAACCTAGAAATCCGAAGAGAAAAAAAACGATGTCCGGAATATCATTAAATTTATCATTATAACCTCCAACCCAGCGCCCGTATTTCAGCTAGTTGTAGAAAGTGAAGGGGGTTTAATTTAGCACAAATCATTGTATTAGAATGTAGAGTCGCTTGTTTGCGAACAGCCAAGCGAATCAATTGGGAAAATGCCAGACGAGAGCGGCAGACATTTGTAAAACGGATATTTTTGAAATCACCAATAATCGACAAGTTGGATTCAACCTTGTCTAATTGCTGCAGATAAGGTTAGGGTTGAAATACAGTTATTTATTAAATTAAGACTTTTGAAGTTATAGAAAAAAGGGCTTCTTTTCAGTCTCGAAGAGTCTATAGTAAAACAAGGGTTGTGAAGTAAGTGTTGCGCGATGCCCAACTTCACATCTCCTGAGCTGGTATTGTTTGGATCCAGTACAAGAAGTCTCGGACAGCTAGAAAACAGTGCCGAGATAAGTTGAAAATGACTGGCGGTTTTTCGAAGTTTTCTTTTTCTTAAACTAGTTGCACAACCAAGGCTAGAGAGTCTAGTTTACCCTACTATTTAACCTATAGCCGGATGGAGAATATTGGATTCAAAACTTTCCCAATAGTATTAGTGAAAATGATGCATTAGCCTTCGATATATCTCCAATAAGTCATGCGGAGCCTACTGTCCGCGCTTCCAAACATTACACCATGCCACCTCCACCGCCACGTCAGTTATAAAATGTCTCTAATAACTTATAATTTTTCCAGCTCTCCTGAACACTAGCCTAGTCTTATAATACTACACCAGTAGGGCAATAACATATACATATATTTTCAATGTCCGATCGTTGTCTTTTCACTCGTTCATTTCCATGCTGTTTTTCTCTTTGTTCTTTCTTCTGCTGCTTCCTTCTCAGCACTCAGGCTTTTTACAGGCGTCTGCTTTTGTGTTACTTATATATTCTACACCTATAATCACTTCTGGTTTAGTATTATTATATCAGTCTTAACACACTACTCAATAATTCCCGAGCCTGACATAGAGATAGCACCACTAAGAAATAATTCATATGATTTTTATAATGACACATGTCAAAATCTAAGCAAAATCTGATTATTAGTTTACAAATTACAATTATTTAAAATGAAGCTACCGTTGAAAATTTTCAAGAGAATGGCTAAATTGAAATTTCTGATCGCAAAAAATACTGTTCAAGCAAAGCAATGGCTTGTATAAGTGTTATTTGGACTCTGTTCCATCACAAACAACGGTTAAGAGGTGGTATGCTGACTTTAAACGCGGTCGAACAGACACACATTATACTGAACGCTCAGATCGCCCAAACTTGGTAGCTGTTGCGGAAAACATTCTTAAACAAGTCTAAAAACTCGTTTTGGCCGATTGTAAAGTAAAGTTTCGTGTGATAGCAGAGGAGTTGAAGATATCAGAAGGCAGTGTATTCACCATTTTTCACGTAAATTTATAATTGAGGAAACTGTGTTTAAAGTGGATGCCGCGTTTGCTTACAGTCAAAGCAAAACAACAACACTTTGACGATTCAGAGCATTTTTTGCAACTGTTTCAACGCAACAAAATGGAGTTTTGTGTAGCAATATGTGACAATGGATGAAACATTGATCCACTACTTCACTTTGGAGTCAAATTATCAGTCAGCTGAGTTAACAGCAGCAGGTGACAGCCATCCAAATCGACCAAAAACGCAAACGTCAGCAGGTAAGATTTTGGCTTCTGCATTTTGGGATTCGCAAAGTAGTTTGTTCAGCGATGACCTTAAGAAACGAAAGAACCATCAATAGCAAATATTATATTGCATTATTGGCGCGTTTGGAGCAAGAAATCGCAAAAAGCGGCCACAAATGAAGAAGAAAAGGTGCTCTTTCACTAAGACAATAACACGACTAACTAAATTGCTGTTGTTTTATTAGGTAGGCCCAGTACTTATTGAGTGATGTGTTATGTTAATATGTTTGTTTTTTCTGTTGCGTCTTACTAATTTTTCTATATATACAAACCAACAAACAACATGACCGAAAACATAACTTCCTTGGCGGAAGTAGTTACTAATGTTATATGCCTACAAACTTCACGTTTCTTGAACTCCTAAAATAGAATATTGTTTAGAGTACGTCAAGAAAACAACTTTTAGTAGAAAATCACAATTGTTCAAAATGTAAATGAAAATCAATCTTGACTAATCGATCCGAAAAAACTAACAGATACAGATGTCTAAGTTGTCACACATATCAGTCTGTATCCCTCAATTTTGCCCAGAACATAGACCGCCTGGAAACCGTTCAAAGACGTGTAACTACGCGAATAACCTCCATCAGGCATCTGCCATACACTGAACGCCTTGCTTCCCTGGACTTATTTCCAGCCGAATTATAACCGATGAAGATCTCTCTATGCATATTCCACCTTTCTCTCCCTCTTTCTCTCTCGAATTTTTAGAATGTTGTCCTAAAAACGGTAGCTCCGACATCTAGAAACTGACATAGTAAACATCGGCAAAATTATAAACTATCTCACCAACGGAGCACTTTTGATCATCACCCAGTGGGACAGCGAAATCTACTATTTGGCAGATTTCTTCTTTCTTGTTAACTATTATCACGTCTGATCTACTTGCTTGGATGGGTCTCTCCGTTTGTATTTACATACCCCATAAAATATTGTGCCTTTAATTTTCAAATACTTTCTTTGGTTAGTGTCTGTACCACTTGTGTGTTTAAAATGCAGTTGTTTGCACAGTTCCCGACTCAGTCATGTCTGTTTTTATACTTTTAGAGAGAGGGGCTAGTTTTCTGCATTCACTTATGATGGGATTTACCGTTTCGTCTCTTTATTACAGTTTTATCGGGTATGGCTATCGTGGATTTCATATAGTTCGTTCTGATAGTGTTATTTTGTGCAGCTGTCTGTGGGGATTTCTCTGTGCAGGTGTTCTTTTCATAGACATCTCAATGTGTTTCTATTTCTTTGGTCAGTCTTATAAATCGTCCATGTACCTGCTTCTCTTTCTATTTTGCTTTCCTCGCCTTTTCGTTTCCCATTTCGCTGCTCTCTGTATTGTTCACCTTGGTTGTGCTTTTAGAAGTGGTAATTAGCTTCTCTGTATTTGTGTTATATATTTTTCTAGTCCTTTTGTCACATTGTCCATGCAGTCTTCGATAGTAAAATGTCCTTCCTCGCGTTTCCTTTTTACATAGAGTCGATCAGTATCTTTCTTTGGTGCAGTGCATAGTTATTAGTTTCCTGGGTGTTTTTTTTATCAAGGTACCTGATTTATTATTTTGTCCAATTTATGAAGGGTCCAAAGTATCTAACTTATAATACTGCCCTAGTATTTATTCCTTTTATCAAGTTTCTATTATATAGTTTGGCTTCAAAGAGATACCTTGTTCTTCTCACGTATTTACTTTTACTGATTTATTTCATCATTAGTTTGATGGAGTCCGCTTCCAGCATGCTCATATAGTTATAGGTATCGCGTTCACCAGGTGCCCTCATAACCTCTCGATTGGTTATTTCTATGCCGTATGTGTTATCGATGTTCCATTAATTATCTCAAGTAGTGTGGAACTTTTTCATTCAGAATTCCATTCCAATGAAGATTCTGGCTGAAGATTCTGGTTGTGTGAACGTGCACCTGTGTGCGTCCACTGCACAGGTCATGATCGTCTGCTTATTGTGCTTGTCTGAAGTCGGTGCTCGATTCCGGTCGCAATGTCAACCATGCGGTTTCTGTTACTGTTAAAACAAAAGGATTCTCCCTTTAAACAAAACCACAACTCCAGTTTAAAACAAATAAAAAAAAATATTTTGAAAGACGTTACAATGATACTTGTTTTCTTCTACTGAACAACAGGCCTACAAAACAAGACAAATATATCTTTCAACCGAACACAATCTAATAGCTTAGGGCCTAGAGGCCTATCTATCTGTGAAACGCACAGAAAATCAACTGGACTCCTCTGTCCTTTTTCTGGTATATATATAGATATCACTTAAATCAGACTATAAAGACCACTTGAGATAATCATCTATCAATCTATGGACATAAAAACTGACTGACCAGGAAGTCCACCATCTGGTATGAACATTAATTTTGGAAAACTTTAAGTGGGTGATAACAACAACAGGTAACCTCGAATCTGAAGAAACATTACTTTTTCAAGAACCTTTAGTGGTTTGATTTCTCAATATCAACCCCCATTTAAAGAGGCGCCAACTTTTCCAAGTAGAGAAATCAAATCATGGGTAGTCAAACCTCAAGCTTGACATATTTCCCATTTTTGGGTAGTCTCTATTCTCTTAGTTAAATATTTCTACCGCAGCAAACCTGTTGTATGCATTATTGCAACTATGCAATCCACTAAACATGCAGAAATTTCACATGTTTACAGTTGTGCTTATTAGTGTTTCTAGCTCCTTTTTTTCTTTTTGATGGTATTTTTGCAACTAGTTTAGAGATGATATAAAGGCACTATCCGTCCACAACCAGTGAATCGAGATATTATAAGTTGCCCCTTATCTTCGTGTTTCGTGAAAAAGTGGGTAAAAAGTAGAATCTAGAATGTTTGGCCCTAACATGCTCAAGAGAAAATATAAATAGTTAAGAGAATGGCTTTTCACAAGAAAGTGAAAAGAATAAGTTGACTGAACACAATATATATATTTATCTACATAATAATACGCAAAAGCATTTAATGTTCGTACGTACGTTATCACCTTTCATACATATTTAAAAAAAAATGACATAATCCAATCAGCAAAGATAGAGATTGGTGATTAATTTGATGTCACCTGATGTAAATATTTCTGACTTTTCCCATTTTAAAATGAATTGTTCCATAATCAAATTATGTCGTCCGGACCACTCAAACAGTGCAATTTAAAATAAATACATTAAAAAAGTGGCATTCGTTTGTTTTTTTTATTAGAAGAATATTTCGTTGATAATTATTTTTTACGATAAAAAGACAGAGAATATTTATTGTTTTAAAAAGAATTAAATTGTTACAATGCTAAAATAAATAAATAACAATTATGCTTACAGAAGAAAAAGGAGTCATTTAAAAAAGTAAATAAATATATTTTGTTTTCTACAAGTTGTCCCTAGTTTTTACCCGATAGAACCTCCTTTTCTTCCCCCTTTTAAACTGCACCGATGATTTAAACGGCTTCGTTATTTTTCACCTTTTAACATTCCAATATAAATTTTCGAAATAACCACTTAGCGATGCCGTTTTCTTTTTATTTGTTATTTTTTATTGATTTATTTATTGATTTTTCTTTCATTAGTTATTATTTTTTGTATATCTTTATTTGTTAATTTATTTTGAATAACGGGCCAATCTTATTATAGCATCTAGTATTTAAGCTATTATAATTAATTGTAGAAAAAAGCATTTGAATTTGTAACAATAAGTAAATAAAGATAAAAACCTGATAGAACCGTCTTCTCCATTCTAAACTCTACCGATGCTGAAAACGGCTTCGTTTTTCATTTTTTGAATTTTTTGAATTAACAGTGCATTTTTATTATTTCTTTTATTATTTAAAAAAAAATTATTTTTATTTTATTATGTTTTTTTTTTAAATTATATTTATTTACTTTTAATTCAGCGTCTGTTCTTGTTCCTACTTAATTTAGGTATTTAACAGAATTCTAAACTTATCCTAATAATTTATTCGGCTGGGAAGATGCATTTTTTTTTCTGTATATAATTGCTATTAATATATTATTTTGTCCTTCACATATCACTTTTCTCTCACTTTTCTCTCCATTTTTACTTTTATCTTACCCTTGAATATCTGTCATGAACTATTGATCTATACGCTGATAAACACTCAAATACTTCCTTGTTACAACAAAAATTGTTGTTTTGATTAATGTCAAAGGAAAAAATACTATCCATTTTCTTTTTATTAATTCCAACTATTGTTTGGAATTATGTGTATTCTTTATCAATATTTTAATGGTTTTATATTCTCCATTAAAAAGGTAAAATAATTTATTAACTTATATTATTTATTAAAAATATTTTAAGATGATTATTTCCCAAACCAACTTATTTCCTTCTAGCGAGAAGAATCTTTTCTTTGAGAAATCCGAGATTTAACGGACATACATGGACTAACTTCTGATTTTTATTTATTGAATGTTAATAAAATATGAAGATAATATGTAACTATAATATATATATATATATATATATATATATATATATATATATATATATATATATATATATATATATATATATTTTATACGTACATAAAAATAATCCATGGACACGTGTTTCTGGCTCACAGCCGTCATCAGCATGGCTAACTTAGACAAGGACCGAACCTTCAATAACGATGTCTATAGTTCAGCGTTTTACCATCGGACCAGACGCCCTGTCTAGATAATATGGCCGATTTTTATCACCTAAATATTTAATGTATTTTTATGTAATTATTTTTATTGGTGATTGCAGCGTTCGTTGTTTTTTTGCTTACTACTATTTCGATTGTCTCACTTCCTAAGTGATTAAGATGCAGAAAATTGCATTATTAGTCGCCCTTAACTTTATAGGATGTATTTTTCGTTAATATATATATATTTTTTATTTATATATATATATATATATATATATATATATATATATATATATATATATATATATATATATATATATATATATATAGTCGTAGAGAGAGAGATTTAATTTACAGAATTGCATGAAATGTTAATTGATCCATTGTTCATTTGTATTTTGTTGATTCGTTCGCAGTTTGAGAGATTAATGATATTCCTATGTGTATAACGACGACGAAAGGGAATAAGTTTATGTATGATGTGTGTATTTGCCTGCGTTCATTTTGCCAATCAGTGTATGCGAGTGGCATTATATGTAAGTTGATAGTAGTGTTCCTTCATCTATTCTATCCGGATAATAGCTGGGGGGGGGGCATCTGCCAAAGCATGTTGATTGTTTGATACTTCCTCCTTGGTCGAGATCAAAGTGTAGTATCTGTTCCGATGGATACTGCACCCTATAGACTGGTATTGTCTTGGCCTTCGGGGCTTGATTTACGCCGGTCTATGGGATTGTCCTGTGCAGTTCCAGGAGGTCCACCCTCCCAGGCTTTGCCTCCCCTCTTTGGGGAGGAGTAAGTTAATTGCTTACTGCCTGAGGCGCCCCTACCGGGGAATGCCGACGGGGCTGCCCAGGCAATTTTTGATGGTCAGAGTGCTCACCTCTCGGGCGCTGGCTTTTCAACCCCCACTTTCCGACCCGAGCTTGGGTCACATCTTACTTGTGGGAGTAGGATAAAAACTGGCCTTGTCCCTAACTCCTGGAGAGGAGTAAATTACCCTTGATTCCGCTGACTGCCTCTGCTGATTCAGTTTTATAATTTAAAAAAAAACGTGCGGAATCTCAGAGCTTGTTGATATTTGAACAGTAAAATAATTCTTAATCTGCGCATGTATTTCTAAACATATCACACAACTTGGTATTTTTATAATCTCTCTATTTGGAGCCTCTGTTTGGAAAAAATGTGATAGATTTTTAAGATGTAATTTTGGGGCGTGTTTTTTTTTGTTTGTGTTCACGTTATTAATTCATAAATATAGGATTTAAAC
This sequence comes from Sepiola atlantica, assembly GCA_963556195.1. NCBI lineage: Eukaryota > Metazoa > Mollusca > Cephalopoda > Sepiida > Sepiolidae > Sepiola > Sepiola atlantica. The sequence goes on from OY744517.1 coordinate 134,573,063, forward strand.
ATATTTTAATCTTGTAGTGGGCTATTTAACTTCTACCAAGTGTCTTACAATTCAGGCTGCTCTGCAAGTGCTCTACCCTGGGATACTGCACCCATAGACTGGTATCGTCTTGGCCTTCGGGGCTTGATTTACGCCGGTCTATGTGACGGTCCTGTGCAGTTCTAGGAGGTCCACCCTCCCAGGCTTTGCCTCCCCTATTTGGGGAGGACTAAGTTTATTGCTTACTGCCTGAGGCGCCCCAACCGGGGAATGCCGACGGGGCTGCCCAGGCAATTTTTAATGGCCAGAGTGCTCACATTCTCGGGCGCTGGCTTTTCAAGTTCCACTTTCCCGACCCGACCTCGGGTCACATCTTACCTTGTGGGTGTAAGATAAAACTGGTCTTGTGCCTAACCTCCCGGGGAGGTAGATAACCCCCCCCCCCCGGTGTTTGCTTATATTCTCTGTAAATAAGTTTCGATATGTACGACATAATCCCGTTAACTGATTCGTTTTCGTTAGATCACCGAAGTTAAGCGATGTGGAGCCTGGCCAGCACCAGATGGGTTACCATTTAAGAATACCAGGCTCTGTATGTAAGAAGACGGCGAAACATCACTGCAAAAAAAACAAAACTATACACCATTGAAGATAACTTGAGCAAGTAGTTGAGTATAATCTGCTAATCCACATGTGTTGTTGCAATGGAACAATCACCCTCTGGGTCGAAGCTCTGTTATCAATCATGCGGCGAAGTTCTTCGAAAAGAATATGCTTTTTGCTTTTTAATGTTGACTGCCTCTTACAAATGTGATTCCTACGATAAATGGGAATAACATTCACTTTTTTTACTGACCACATATTTTTTATCTCCTTTGCAAAAAATAATTTATTTTATTTTCTCACACACCCTGCTGCATGTAGAGCATGGAACATCTATAATCAAACATTACCTGTACAAGGATTTTAGCGGTCTAATTCATCACACTGGATCATAAAATCCAACAGGATTATTTCTTGATCATTTTCTATAACGCATGTCGATTTATTACTAATAACATTTGTCTATCCGTTTATATCCATATGCTTACTTAAGTTCTCAGTGGCTGATTCTTGCTACATTATCGTGCCGTCGTTTGTACTCTTGTTGTGCGAGCTTTGCTTTAGTTCTTCCTGTTTCTTTGTTAGCTTTTCTTGTTTGTCAGCCATATTTTCTTCTTTCATCATTTTCTTATATTATGGAATGTATATGGCCTGCTTTATGCTATATTGTAGAGATGTGGTCCCGAAGGATGTCAGCACAGCTATTGCCACTATCAAGACAAATTATTATTATTATTATTATTATTATTATTATTATTATTATTATTATTATTATTATTATTATTATTATTATTTATTTATTTATTTATTTACTCACTAAGAGTTTTCACATAAATCATTATCAGTGATTGCTCACAGGACGCAAGTGGTGTTCCCTGGAGTCTGAGTGACAACAACTCTCTCCAGATTTCCAGCGCTCTGTATCTCTTCTGATAACCATTACAACTCATTGTGTATTACCGAAACAACCGTTTACCATTGATTTCTCACTGATAACAACTCTGTGCTTTCTCTGGAATTTGAATGGAAATAAACTTCCTCAGGATTACAGTACTCTTCCACACCCTTCCAAGGGAGGTCTGGATTGTGCTCTCTCTTTTTTTACTTCCATTCACCTCCAAACAAGGCTATTGCCAGTGAGATGTAAGGGGCTACTGTTAATTAGGGGGCATTCCTACAGGGGCGTCCTAAGTTGGGAGTTGTGCAGTGAGATGTTGGTTTACATTACATTAAAACTTCTACATGTTGGTACAATCAGGGAAAACAGGTGGCAGGGAGGGAATTCCAAAGTCTAGCAATTCGAGGAAAGAAGCTATTAGAGTAGAAAATCCTCCGGAATCTGGGAACCTCTACAGTTAAGGGGTGGAATTTTGCTGATTGACGGGACGGTCGTGGGTATTTACATGCAATCGGTTCTTCAGAGCAATAAGTTCTTCAGGGCACATTCTATTAAAGTACTTGTAAAACAAGCACGGTGATGCAACATTGTGGTGATGGAATACGGGCTGGAGCTTGGTAGAGAGTGTGGTATCTATTAGATTAGAGGCTCTTTTTTGTGACCCTGTCTAAGAGAGAGGGCTAATGGTTGTTGCAACAGCCCAGATGTGAAAACAATACTCTATACATAGGCGAATGGTGGCTTTGTAGAGATATGCGATACTGGCAGGTGTGAGAAGTTTTCTAGGTCGGTAGAGGGAGCTAACCTTCCTTGCAGCAGCGTTAGTAATATCTTCTATGTATTTGTCCCAATTCATGTTAGCTGTGAATGTTAGGTCGAGAAGTTTGAATAATTGACTCTCAGGTAGGGTGCTATTAGCCATGGCAATCGGCGGTTGAAAGGGTTTCTTATAAATTGTTAAAGAAAAGGAGCTTTGTCTTAGTAGCATTAAATGATACCATCCATTTAGGTCTCTATTCCATTGCAAACTTGAGATAATTTTCTAAGGATATGTGTTTGTTTTTCCCACATGTCGAGAATAGAGTGTGATGTCGTCAACAAATATACCCATCTCGGACACAATTGCATCAGGAATGTCGTTTATAAAAATCAGGAATAATAACGATCCAATGATCGACCCCTGGGGCACACCCGCAATGATGTCATGTTGTTTAGATGTATTGCCATTGAGGACAACCTGGATATTTCTTTTTGCTAAGAATCTGATTATATTAAGTATTCGTCTAGTAATACCGTACAAATTAATTTTCGTGAGAAGACCTTCTTGCCAGTCCTTATCAAAGGCTTTGGATATATTAAGCGCTATCGCTTGGGCGCTCGGATCTAAGGAGAGTGCTGCATCAATACTATCAGAGACCTAGTCAAGCAGGATACACTCCCGGGTTGAAGGAGAATAGTAGAGGAAGTATAAGTAACTAATGCTATGTTGTAAGGTTAATCTAAACCACATATAGGCCTGATCATCTGATTCTAGACTATGCTCTCTAGTCAAAGGTGAGGTGTTACGAATGTATACTCCGAATCCATGCATATCCTTTTCTGAGTCTTTGTGGGGGGTATCCACTCATATCAAAGCGATTAGAAGAGATTGAGGAGTGTAGGTTCGTTTCACTTAGTGCTAGGATATCAAGGGAGTTTACTAGAAAAAATGATTCCACATCATCGGATATGTGTGATGATCTTTCCATCCTCCTTGACCATTCACGACCAATACTAGTGCTACCACATATGTATTTTGGGGGGAGGGCAGATTATGGGACTACTGGCATTATTATTATTATTATTATTATTATTATTATTATTATTATTATTATTATTATTATTATTGTTATTATTATTATTATTATTATTATTATTATTATTATTATTATTATTATTATTTCTTACTTAATAGTGTTAACACTAGTCGTTACCAGTGATCTCTTACTAATAAAAGCAGGTGGTTTTCGCTGAAATCTGAGTAACATCAAGTCTCCTACGATTTCTAATACTCTTACTTTTTTCCATCACCATTGCAACTCACTTGGTGTTCTCACACCAGCCGTTTACCTGTGATTTACCGCTGATAATGGCCTTATTATTATTTCTTGTAACACAGTATATACTGATTGAGTGCACAAAGAATGCCAGCTGTTCACAACCAGTTAACTAGGGTGATGCAATTCAACTTCCTAACACTTTCTTAAGTGTCCTAGCTGTTCCAAGAAATGATGTTTTTTGTAAGTACTCTACCCTGATGTTTTATTTTTATTATCATTTTCTTTTCTCTTTTCAGAGAGAATGTATCAGTATACACGTGGGGCAGGCTGGTGTGCAGATGGGAAACTCCTGCTGGGAGTTATACTGTCTTGAACATGGGATTGAACCTAACGGCCATAAATCCAAGGACGCCTCACATGAGGACACCTCATGCAACACATTCTTCTGTGAGACTGAAAATAATAGATACGTGCCCCGAGCAGTCTTCATTGATCTGGAACCAACTGTTATTGGTAAGTTCTTCCCTTGTTTGTTCCTTGCTTAATTAGTTGCTGTCATGGTATGCCATGTGGTTGAGTAGACCACATGGTCAGACTGAAATGTGTCTTGGACGTTCACACGTACAACTTCTGCAAAGCACATTTAAAGATTAGCCTACTCTAGTCGCCTAGCCTTAAATCCCTAGCATCATAGACGTGTTTCCGCCACACGAATGGCTTCATATTCATGCTAATAGTTTTCAGGTTGACTTTGTTAATTTCCTTTAAACCTGTCTTATGTCTTAGAAGCTTACTATGCTGCAGTTTTCCATCTGAGTTGACAGCGAATGGTTACCGGCAGTGTCCCACCTTGCATTCTTAAGAAGGTAAAAAACTGCAATCCACCATCAGTTATGAATGATATATCTCCAAACCATTAGTATAACGGAATCCAATGTTTGAATATCTTATTTAATAAGTTTACTAGACTTTTAGCCTGGTAATTAAGGACTCTGGTCAATTTTTATTCCAAAGGAATATATATATATATAATATTATAAATATTTAACTTACGTACGACGTTGTTTAGAGCTTTCGGCTCTCATTAACGCAGATAAAAGACAATCTCAGACGGTCACATGGCGCGAACCCGGTTCACAGAGACACCTTGAATCTGTAAGCGTTTACTTAGTCCCTTATGCCACGTGATAACGTAGAAATTAAGTTATATTTACACTGAAAGCGGCTGGCATAAACATCAAGACAATCTAATAGAACTCAATGAAGGATTTAGATGAATGTCTATTTTTAATCTCTCCAACAGTGCTCGACTTTAATTTTACTTAAAGGGGCTTCTGATAATATATATATATATATATATATATATATATAGTTGAGATTTGTTGTCCTTGTTTTTCGATAACGACAGATGTTATGAACGTTATCATATTTTAAGTTCGCTTTCCTAAATGGTGAGAGAGAGTTTCCTCTCTTACATATATTAGATGCATTAAGTCGCCCTTATTATGGGACGTATTTATTTATTTTAAATATAAACGTAATCCACATACACGTGTGTTTCACGGCACTACAAATCTTCAGTGTGGCTGACTTTGGCAAAATTCAAACCCACGACCACATTGTCTGTAATCTAGAACGTTACATGTTGACCACGAGGGCTTGCCTGGAATATATACGATTTTTATCACTTAAATAATTGATATATATATATATATATATATATATATATACATTAATTTTATACGTACATAAAAGTAATTCATGGACACGTGTTTCTGGCTCACAGCTGTCATCAGCATGGCTAACTTAGACAAGGATCGAACCTTCGATATTGATGTCTATAGTCCAGCATCTTTACTACTGGGCCAAGACGCTTGTCTAGAAATGTGTACGATTTTTATCACCTAAATATTTAATGTATTATTGGTGATTGCAGCGTTCGTTGTTCTTTTGCTTACTATTATTTCGATTGTCACACTTCCTAAGTGATTAAGATGCAGAAAATGGTATTATTAGTCGCCGTTAACTTTATAGGACGTATTTTTCGTTAATATATATATATTTATTAATTTTATACGTACATAAAAGTAATCCATGGACACGTGTTTCTGGTTCACAGCTGTCATCAGCATGGCTAACTTAGGCAGTGAGACAATCGAAATTAGTAAGCAAAAAAAAAACAGCAAATTTTCTCTTGAAGACATACAGTTTTTGAACATAATTTATTCTGAAAAGCTGTTCTAAAACTGAATTGTTTCAAAACCGAATCATATTTTCTCATTCAAAATAATGTAAAAGATATTAATTCGTTCCCAAGCACTAGATGAATGCTTATTTATTCCAGGGTTGCCATACTCAATTTTCCAAAAAATAACTAAATAAACAGATATGCCTGTGAAATAAACCCAGATTTGTTAAAAAAAAACAGACTCAATTTGATTCTTATACGTAGACTATTTTTTGTGTCGCATGATTGTTTATTGAGAGCAATCATAAGAAATGTACAGTTTCATTGCATCCTCTTTGATCTGGAGACGGTGTCAATTGAGCCAGGCACGCGATACTTATGTAGAGGTTTTATATTGAAAAGTACATAACGAGATATGTGCGTTCATTTGTCATCAACTTTTGTAGCTGTATTTATAGAAGTCCAGTACGTACCATTAGAAGCATATGCACCGTGTGCTGTATATATATATATATATATATGTATATATATATATATATATATACATATATATATATACATATATATATATATATATATATATACATATATATATATATATATACATATATATATATATATATATATATATACATATATATATATATACATATATATATATATATATATATATATATATATATATATATATATATATATATATATATATATATATATATATAATTATTAATGACAATATATGTATTAGCATATACTATCAGATTCCTTTTACTTTGCAGTCTCCTTAAAAGATTCAGCTTATATATATAACTAGAAGAATACAAGACGGGTAAAATTAAAATTAATTCCCAGAACAGTTTTGCACCACTTTTATTTTGTCCCTTTACGAAGATTAGACTCAAGATATAAGAATACTAAACTTTATTTTAATTTTGATCAAAATCAATTACATGATCTGGATTCTAGAGAATGTCTAAAATTTAAGGCTTAGGCTTAAGGCGTCTTAAGAAAGAAATTACAATTCAGAAAGTCTTGTTTAATTGGTGTCTAATGACTATGGATCAAATTCGATGCAAATCTGATATATTTGAATTTTTAAATGGAAGGTTATGCATTTTGGAACACAGCTGTAAGGCGTAAGGGGTCCAAATGTGGGCTATACTTAGTTTAATTTAGTTTGAAGATAAAGAGGGGGTGGAAGCCTTTGGTGAAAATTCAGATACCTCTGATTTTTGTGAAATTTAAAAAATAGTTATTAGGCATTAATTAATAAATATTCCTCGAATTGTAGTTGCTTTGGGGTAATTTTAAGAGGTTTGCGGAGAATAATATGGACACAACCTCCCATTTTAAAATTCAAATATATCAGATTTTCATTAAATTTGATCAATTAAAAAAGATTACCTGAATTCTTCTTAAGCCTTACATTTTAGACATTTTCTAGAATGAAAATTACGTAATGAATTTTGAGCAAAATTAGAATAAGGATTCTCGACATAAAGCTTAGTATTATTATATCTGAATATTAATCTTCGTACGGAGACATGAAAATAGAGCAAAAGTGTTCTATTCGAGGAATCAATTTTACTCGTGTTCGGACGGGTGTTCTTGTAGTATATATATATATATATATATATATATATATATATATATATATATATATATATATATATATATAATATTATGATAAATATTTGTATTTAATTCTTATCCACATACACATGTGTTTCATCCTTTTTCGGAAACATCAGTGTGAACGATGACTGTTCTACCAGTCGCATAATTCGAGCCCCAGACTAATATATATATATATATATATATATATATATATATATATATATATATATATATATATATATATATATATATATATATATATATATATCAGCTAACTCACCTACCTGAATATTTAACACTATCGCACATGCATATTCATATAAGCACACTAGTATTTTTATAAGCAACATTTCAAATATATAATTCTTTTTTCTCTCTCTCACATTTCAGATGAAATCCGTTTAGGGGAATATCGCCAGTTATTCCACCCAGAACAGCTCATAACCGGGAAAGAAGATGCTGCCAACAACTATGCTAGAGGTCACTATACCATCGGCAAAGAAATTGTCGATGTGGTTTTGGACAGAGTCCGGAAGTTGACTGACCAGTGCAATGGCTTACAAGGTTTCTTGATATTCCACAGTTTCGGTGGAGGCACGGGCAGCGGTTTCACGTCTTTACTGATGGAACGGCTGAGTGTCGATTATGGAAAGAAATCGAAACTAGAGTTCTCTATCTATCCGGCCCCGCAGGTAGCGACGGCCGTGGTTGAACCGTATAACTCTATCCTGACGACCCACACCACCCTCGAACACTCGGACTGCTCTTTTATGGTTGACAACGAGGCCATCTACGATATATGTAGACGCAACCTGGATATCGAGCGACCGAGCTACCAAAATCTCAACCGACTAATTGCCCAAGTTGTAAGTTCCATTACCGCCTCTCTACGGTTCGATGGAGCCCTGAACGTCGATCTGACAGAGTTCCAGACCAACCTTGTCCCTTACCCGAGGATCCATTTCCCGTTGGTAACTTATGCTCCAATTCTCTCAGCCGACAAGGCTAACCACGAACAGATGACTGTCGCAGAGATTACCAACGCTTGCTTTGAACCAGCCAATCAAATGGTCAAGTGCGACCCCCGACATGGAAAGTATATGGCCTGCTGTATGCTATACCGCGGAGATGTGGTCCCCAAGGATGTCAACGCAGCTATTGCCACTATAAAGACGAAGCGATCCATACAGTTTGTCGATTGGTGCCCGACTGGTTATAAAGTGGGGATTAATTACCAGCCCCCCACTATGGTTCCTGGAGCAGATATGGCTCCAGTCCAGCGAGCGGTATGTATGCTGAGCAATACCACGGCCATTGCGGAAGCATGGGCACGCTTAGATTATAAATTCGATCTAATGTATGCGAAGCGAGCATTCGTGCATTGGTACGTCGGAGAAGGAATGGAAGAAGGAGAATTCTCTGAAGCAAGAGAAGATTTGGCATCTCTCGAGAAGGACTACGAAGAGGTTGGATTCGATACCGTTGACATTTACCCAGAGGAGGAAGAATGTGAAGAATACTAATTTGTTATGAAGACAACAACATCTATGAAAGGAAACGAAAAAAGGATGCAGTCAGCCCTCATTTTGCGACACTTTAGTTTACGACACTTCAGTTTACGACACTTCAGTTCACAATGATTCACACTAAAGACCATCTTAGAAATTAACTTTAAATGAAGACCAACGGACACACACACCATTGCACACTCATATATACATACATATATATACATATAGATAGATAGATATATATACATGAAAGTTTGTTTTAAAAAATCCATATCTGACAGAATGTGTTGGTGTAGATAAGAATAAAGTAATAAGTAAAGAACAGAGTAAATAGAACAGGAAAAATAAACACATAATGATGTTTTTGTATTGATTCGATATTTCGTTTCAATTACGAAATTTGTCACAGAAATGAATATTCGATTACAAAGTTTCACAATTGAAACGAAATATCGAATCAATAAATAAAACATCATTATGTGTTTATTTTTCCTGTTCTATTTACTTTGTTCTTTGCTTATTATCTTATTATTATCTACACCAACACACATATATACGTATATATATACATATATACATACATAGCTATATATATATACATACATATATATACATATCTATATACATATATATACACACATATACATACACACATATATATATATATCTATATATATACACATATATATAACTATATATATACACATATATATAACTATATATATATACACATATATATATATATATAACTATATATATACACACACACACATATATATATATATACAACTATATATATATATACACACACACACACACATATATATATATACATATATATGTGTGTATATATATATATATATATATATATATATATATATATATATATATATATGTGTGTGTGTGTGTGTGTGTATTGAAGTTCAAATATAGGATAAAATGGTTACGGTAATAAAGAAACTTAATTGCGATGTCATGTTACTTTGGTCTGTTATGCGCGCTTTATGCTTCATGCAATACATGAAAAAACTTAACGAGGGTTTTTCTTAGCGGTGTCTGCTTTTTAAATTGGATTTTTTCGGCATTGTTAATATTTGGTTATATATCCGTATATAAAATGTTTATAGTTATTCAAAATCTTTTAACATACTTTAAACAACATATATATATATATATATATATATATATATATATATATATATATATATATATATATATATATATATATATATATTATTTTGACTCTTCTTTACAACAATTGTTCCTGATGGCATGGAAATAAAAATTGTTACGGAGAATAATTAATTGAAGATACGAACCACCTGAAGAAGGCCTTACAAAATATTGGTGGAAACTTTATTATAAAAATACATTAAAGCTGAGTATAGTTTGCCGTATTACTTGTCAAGCAGTATTCCTCTGAATTATATAAGCTAGAAATGTTAACCACTACGGAATAATAATATCTCTTATTATTGTAACATTATAGAGGGAATATATATATATATATATATATATATATATATATATATCATAAACTTATTATAAACCTTAATCTTGCCGTTACAACCACGATGACGTGTGCTCAGTACAGAAACGCGAATTAATTTACGTAGGATGTTTTAATGTTTATATAAAGTTTATTAATAAAGCTCTACTTTGAATTGAGTATATTCTAAAAAATATTGGTTCTAAGTTCATTTTTAGCAATATTTGAACTTGCTTAATTAAGTAATATATATATATATATATATATATATATATAGACCCGCAGCAATTCTGTACAAAACAGTTATGTAAAACCGGAAGTAACTAAACCACTAAAAAAGTGTTAAAGTCATCTGACGAATGTACTACGACCGCCATATTCTCTAGACTTATGTGTCATCTATCAGACTAAAGTGATCTAAGCATGAACATCAGTAATATAGACGAGAATTAACAAAATCAGATAACTTCCAATGAACAATACTAACATATTGAGCATGTCTTCATGTATTAATAAATTGAACAGTTTGGAAGCAATTTATTTCCAAAAGAACCTTCCCTGAACAAAATTAATCATAATTTAGCTTTACGCAGCCTTAAATAAACCGTAATAAATTCACACTCTGTAACCATTCAGACCAGTTAAGAACTTAAGATAAAATCAGGACTAAGTTGTCTATATGCGATTTAAACAGAATTAAGTTCAACGATCACCTTAAAAACAATTTTTTTTCATTTTCCGTCCAAGGCTAAAAACAAATTCTTTTCGTTTGTATTTTTTCGTATTTGATATTCTTATGTTTCTGATGGATCCTGAAGATGACTAATGTTTGTTGAAAGCTCGAGAAATAAAGAAAGTTCAAGACAACAATATCATTTTTGTAAAATTTTATTTACCTTAAAGTCTCAATTTTGGAAACCATGATCAAATATACACAACGTCTATCTTATTTCATAAAATGTGTTTGAATAAACAAATTTTGCCCAAATACACTATATATATATATATATATATATATATATATATATATATATATATATATATATATATATATATATATATATATATATATCACTGCCTTTGTGACTCTTCTGTTTGCGTAAGTAATACTATTAAATAAACCATTAAGTTAGTCCACGGAACTTGGAATAAACAAAAGAATACAAAGTAAAAAAATGAGACTCGTACATGATTCGAAGGACTATCGAGACATTTAAAAGTTTTATTTTTCACTTTGTGACTTTCTTTATTTATTTCCAACCCCATGGACTAAATTAACTGTTCATTTAATGGTATTACTTACGCAAACACGAGCGTAAACAAAACAAAAAACAGTGTGATACATGATATACTGTCGGAAATAAATTCTCATATTAACATATATATGTATTGCATATTCTAATATATATTGCAAAATATATATTAGAATATTCTAATTAATATTTCGAAATATATAGAATATTCTAATGTATATTTCGAAATATATATATAGTATATTCTAATTTATATTTCGAAATATATAACACATTCTTATTTATATTTCGAAATATATAACATATCCTTATTTATATTTCGAAATATATAACATATCCTTATTTATATTTCGAAATATATCACATATTCTGAATTATATCTCGAAATATATAGTACCGTCTAATATATATTTTGAAATATATAGCATATTCTGATTTATATTTCGAAATATATATCACATTCTAATTAATATATCGAAATATATAGCATATTTTAATTTATATTTTAAAATATCTTTGTAATTATTTGATAATTGAATTCAGTAGAACATCGTCAGAGAAGAATGACATTTTTATTTTTTTTAAATTATTTTTTAGTTAATCATTTTTTGTTAATTCTTTCGTGCGTATTTATTATTATTATTATTATTATTATTATTATTATTATTATTATTATTATTATTATTATTATTATTATTATTATTATTATTATTATTATTATCATCACTATCAACAACAGCCACGGTTTCTCACGAATCGGCTAATGTCATTTAGTTGAAACCGAGCCTGCAATGCAATTCCTTAAAAATTAGTTGAAACTGTATATAAAATTGCAGCCTTAACCCTATGGACGTAATAACAATAAAGCATTGGCTGTATATAGTTTAACACTTTCATAGAGATTATCTTAAAACTTCTTAAATGGAATCGAGGCTGCAATCATGGTCGCATATAGTTTTAAACAGTCCTAGGGATGATCTTAACGCTTCTTGCAAATCTCATTTAAATTTGAAGTTAAATGACACAGCCTCAGTTTTAAAGACGAACGGACACATACACATGTAAACATACATCAACTTGAGGAATTATTAATTAACTAAAATTAACGGGGCCGATTTTGGCAACATTCAAGTACCACTGTTAAATAATACAAAAGATGATGTTATTTCAATAAAGTTCCACCTTTGTATCCGGACTTGATCCACTTCCCATTTTATCGAATAATTAAGTTATCATTATTTTATGTAAACTTTATATAAAAATGAATATCTTATATTAATTTTAATCGCAGAAACTACGTAACATTTTGAATAATTAAAACATCGGTTTCTCTTTGTTTTAAGTTATCTCCCCTTTGGTTGGGAACTCTTCTCGGTGAGAGTTATGGCTGTGACGTCACAAATCTCGAAAAAGGACATAAATGTTGAGTCGGATACTGTGACAAATCCTTTTGTCATAGCGAGTAAGACATGCATTCCATTAAGCTGTACTGAATATACTTTATTTTCAATGTCAAGCTCTTTGTATAAGAATAAGAAAGTATGGGAATATCCGGCTTGTTTGTGAAGAGTTTTTTGAAACGGCAAGAACCCAACAGGGTTTTTTTATGGTTAATGAACTCATTGATAAAAAACACGATTTCCATAGATATTTGTAAAAGAATAAAGTACTCTAGGCAGTCGATAATGCGTCTGTAAACATATATAGGTATTATAAATTTCCCTTCCTTCGTGTCGAGGGTTGATGGTATAGAGGTAAGAAATTTTGACTGGACAAAATAATCGGCTTTTGAATCTTAGCTTGAAACACTCGCTCGTCTAGTCACACAGACAAGCTGTCATACAGCGGAACAGTCTGTGGATGACTATATCTAGTATTATATTAAAACTGAGTCTGTTTCCATAAGGCTCTTTTCCTATATAATTTAATGATGCAAAATACATGCTAAAATATTCTTTAGTTCTGGGGATGAGTTATGTTTTAAAAAAAAATCTATTTTAACTATTCTACTTAGCCGTAAATTTTAATTAACTGAACAAGTTACCCATCACTCACTTAGCTATTCATGTATTTCTCTCACCCGCTCTCACAGCGCGTTCATACACTCTAATAGTTTTTTTTAATAGCTCTGTGGGCACTTAGAGCTAATTTACGTTCGTACACACCGTAAACTAGATGGCAAAATAACAGGTCTCTTTACTTCTACATTATCGATAAGTGTAATATAGACGTAAAGAGACTCATTATTTTTAGTTACGAAGACGAATTTCTTAACAAATATATCACAATGAAATTTCGAACGAAATCAAAGTGGAACAAATAGTGGTTGTGACCCAACGGGTCACGGGTACGTCTAGTAATAGTTAAAACGGTTTCCGTTTATTTGTTCCATCGAAAAGGGGATCACACTTATATTAAGACCAATATGATTTGTAGTATGGAAAACGTATCCATTTACATGAATTATATTGGCTTATGATGGATTCGTTTTACAACGATTCAATTTACGATGTTAGTTTAGAAAAACGTATCGCCGTCGTGAAACGAGGTCTGACTGAATTAAAATGTTCGGAATCAAGTTAAAAGGTTATTATTCCAATAAGTTAGACAATTAAAACATTGATTGTTGCTTCTTTTATGTTGCAGCCCAATAAAGAGAAGACTTTCTTTTAATTCACGGCGTATTTTCTGTTTAATGGTATATTTTTTAATATAACACGCGCACGTACAAAGAAGCACACACACAAAGAAACATACTTACGCACGCATTCGTTAAGGTGTAAAGCTGGTATCTTAACCATTACACGATTTGTATAATATAATAGATATAATAAAAAATATTGAAGAAAATTAATTACTTATTTAAAATATCAATTCTAAAATGCTCCTTTTGTTCAAAATTATTTTAATTGTATTAAAGAAAAAAAACGTATTAAAAACATACAGACTTATTTTTAATTTTTTTAAAGATTAGATTCAAATTTTGTTCCAGTTGATCACCACCCGAATACATATTACAAAAAAAATCTGTACGTATTCTGTCCGAGGCAATACTGGAAAAGAATATAACATTTTTGTGTGTGTGTCTTGTGTAGTGTCTGACTTTTAGGTGGGCACACAAATACTCTTTATATAATAGATTACGATAATAACAACAATCGTATTTATCTGTCCAACTCTTTTTATTTCATTTTGCACTTAAAAAAAAGATTTTTTTTTAAATCGCGCCATATTTTCCGTTTCGTCAAACTTTAAATATCGCACGCACACACCAAGAAACGCTAAAAACAAACGCGCATTTATCACGGTATAAAATCGGTATTTTAATAATTGCACAACTTGAATTAGATTCTTATTAAATAAAGAAAAAAATTGAAGAAAATGAATTTACTTATTTCAAATATTATTTTTTTGTTGAACAAAATTATTTTAACTGTATTTAAGAAAAAAGCGTATTAAAATACAGACTTATTTTTTAAAAGATTGGATTTAAAATTTAAATGTTGGCATTGAGTATCTCTTACATAATATATTTTTTATTTAGACATTTTTCTGCATCTATTATTTGCATGCACATCTTTAAATGATAAAAATACATTTTCAATATGGTCGATGCGCACGCGCAGATGTTGGTCCAACAAAAGAAGAATATTGTGAAAAAATAATTCGATTCTTGAAAAAAACTTTTAAAAATCTATTTAGTGAGCATCGAGTAATATACGTTGAAAATATATGCTTCTAAAAATTTAACAATACATTTATGAAAGCGGCTGGTGTGTGAAAAGAGGACTTTCCTTTAAAGCTGACCTTAACAGCTGAAGGCACAATGTCGTCTGCCATGGACTTTGACAAACACTAATAAATCAAAATTTTCTAAAAAAAAAAAAAAGAAGAAAACTTAATTAAAAGGAAAGAAACACAAGTTTCTTTGTTTATGTTTAACTATACACTAAAAATAATGCTTTGTGTTGTCTTTTTTCTTTTCTGAAAAATTGAATTAATATAATCAAAAACAAAATAAAAGCAAGCATTGTGGAAGTGTTCCGCTATTTCCAGTTTTTTTTTTTATGTATTTCCAGCGATGGTTTCCGATAGGAAGGTATTTTTTCGAAGTGACACTGAGTGTAGAAAATAAATGAACTAAAGAATTGTATGACGAAATAAACGGAATGACAAACATGCTTAACTTGGTTACGTTGTTCTTTTGGTATTTATAGATAGAAATACACAGGTGAAATATTGCAGGGCAAACCAGAAGAATCTCCGACTCGAAGTCCGCGGCAAACGGTGTTCGGTCAGATTATGTTCTTGATATTAAATAATTCCTGTTTTGCTTACTCTTCTAGGTGCTGATATCGATCCTGAACCAGTTTTCGTGAGGTTCGACTCGGAAGCGTTCAGCTGTCCTACGCAAACGCGCGAGAGTTGACGAGCCGATTTGTACCAGACGACAATTTTGATAGGGTGCTGCGTCCTATGATAATAATGTTTCGTGCTTGTTTTGTTTTTGTTGTTGTTAGGGGTAGGGTTTAGGGGTTAGGGTTAGGGTTTAGTGTTAGGGTTAGAGTTTAGGGTTAGAGTTAGGGCTTAGAGTTAGAGTTAGGGTTAGGGTTTAGGGTTAAAAATATTTATTTGATAACAGTAATTTCGCTCTGTTTTGTTTGTTTTATTTGTTTTGTTGTTTAAATAATTTCTTGCAACTGTAACTAAAAATTATAGGACGCAGCAACGTATCAAAATTTAAAAAATATTTATTTGATAACAGTAACTGCGCTATGTTTTGCTTGTTTTTTTTTTGTTTGTTTTTTTCTTTTAGAAAATTTCTTGAAAATATAACTTACAATCACAGGACGCAGCACCGTATCAAAATTGTCGTCTGATACCATTCGGCTCGTCAACACTCGGGCGTTTGCGTAGGACATCCGAACGCTTCCGAGTTGAACCTCACGAAAACTGGTTCAGGATCGATATCAGTACCCTCTTCTAGTTTGCAAAGTTTAATACTAAATTTTATTGATTTATTTATTAAACTATTAGGTGAAAGTACAGAATAGTTAACAAACCCTCCCTTGTCTCCATGTTAAGAATGTCTTTCTAAATAATCTTCTGTAGTTTACTGACTGTGCTGAAATAATAACGTTATTATTTAGAAAGCTATTCTTAACATAGGGAGGAGGCTTTGTTAACTATTCTGTACTTTCTCCTAACAATTTAATAAATAAATTAATAAACTTGGGAAACTGAAACTCTCGCTGGAAGTTACATTACGGATTAAGTTTAATATCAGGAACTGAATCTAACCGGACACCGTTTGCTGCGGACTTTGAGTCGCTGATTTTGCTGGTTTCCATATTGCAGTTAAAAATAAATTAATAAGAACACTCTTTGATGTACTTACATATCAGGCAAAAGTAGGTATCTACACCAAAAATTACGGAAAATGATCGAATAGAAGTTTAATTAAAAATATAAATCAATTTTATCGTATATTTCTGATTTCCGATTGGCACGAGCGCATTTTTCTGACTTATCTCCCCTGTTCTCTCTTTTGCGCGCGTGCCGATGGAGAATCACTAGAGAATCGGAAATATACGATGAAACTAAAAATTAAAATTCTACTCAATAATTTTCCCTAATTTTATGTGGAGATACCTACTTTTGCCTGATACGTAAGTATATCAAAATGTTTTCATGTTAATTTATTTTGAACTGCCATATTTCAATTGTGTATTTCTATATATAAGCACCGTTCTTTTCATTCTGAGTTTATTTTGGTTATGACCTCGCGATTGAAGTGATTTTTTAAAAATGTTTAAATTGTCACTGAAAGTGAATGGAAATATGAAACGGGAAATATAATCAACATAGAACGTTCCAAAGGTTTGATATTAAACACAACTATAATTTATATTGGACTTGTGGAGAGGAGCTACCAATTGACCCGTTAAGATACTACTACTCTAACATCAGAACATTTGATATTCTTTTTTATATATTTTCATGGAGACGCACATGATAGAAACCTTATCCATACTGGCAGAGTCTTGACCATTCTGGTGCACCTAGTCATCTGTCCGTGTGAGGTATGGTCCTGTGTAGTTCTAGGAAACCCACCTTTCCAGGCTTTACCTTCTTGCCCTTTAAGAAGGGGTTAGTTTATTGCTAATCGCCTGAGGCGCCCTACCGGGGCTGGCCAGAGTGCTCTTCCTCTAGAGCGCTGGCTTAAAATCCCACTTTCCGACCTTTGAGTCACATCTTCCCGCCACGGGATAGAGATAAATATTAACTTTTTCCGTCATGGGCGACGCCATTTTTGAAAAGTATTTTCTTGGATAGACACGATAGTCAGAAGAAGACAATGATAGAGGAAACAGTAATGATAAAGAGACGACTGCATTCACATAAATAAAGGCAAACGTACGACGGACATGATACACAGAAAGGGGGGGTACGATTTAACAGACATAATTACCAAGACAAAGTTTATGTTAACAGTCCCTAACACAATCGAGAATAGACATGAATAGCCGGCTAAACACGTGATAGCTTGAGCATGTACATGATATACAGCGTACTTGTATAGAAAATGTGCCATGTTGAAATGGCTAGCGGTTTAGGGGTCTCATTTCAACGCCAATTCCCATCTAGAAAATGGAGAGAAGCGATGTGTGTAACGATGTACAAAGCTGAGAGTTGGGCCAGACACATCTGACCAGCCCCAAGCACAGAAAAGAAAGAGTTTGTCAATTTCCAATCTCGCACTGTGCATTTTTGTACTTCAAAAGCTGAAAATTAATTTCTACCGTGGCCAGTATAGGTCAGGGGGTATAACTTGAAATTGATTCCTGGGATGTGACTCGAACTAGACCGAGCCAACATAACTTTTCTTTTTTTCCCGTTCTATTCTAATTGCGTCTTTTATTTTCCTTCTTTCCTTTTTTCTTATCTTTAGTCCTTTTCTCTGCGATAAATCAACACTCAAAATGGGACAGTGGAATAATACTGGAGAGGTTAGGCCAGTTAAACTAGAATCGAAATTCGAATATTTTGATTTTGATTGAAGCACCAATCAGAGGGTAAACAAATCACAAAACTGAAATAATGTTTGGGAAGCCAATCAACAATTCCATAAGACAGTGTCGATTGACTGACACGTGGAGGGAGGTCCTTCGTGAATTAAGGATTTCTTTCGCTTTCAGACAAGTCATGAACACTGTGATATAGTCCTCAGGGCCAGTTCATCCGCCAAATTTAAATACCCATGGAGATAGGCAGAAGATGCATCAGCAATCCGTCTATACTGGCAACAAAGAGAAGCTGCCTCTAAAACCAACGCATCTTTACAGAAATTTCCACAATGCAGTAGCAACCCTAGTTACAGTTAGTGTCCCTAATGATGCTGGCTTAAACAGAGCTGAGAGGAAGAAGATAACTAAGTACAAAGGTCTTATGTCCGACATGAAAAGAAACTTGAATCTAAAGAAGATCCCCGTAATTCCAATAATCATAGGAGCAACTGGACTCCTGAAAAAGAATTTAAAATACTACCAGGCGAATATACCCGGTGAACCAAGTGCAAGAGAGATCAAAACAATTGCGCTTACAAACACGCTTAGAATCATAAAAAGATCTCTTAATTGGAGTCTCTGAAATAGCAGGTGAATGTCTTGCATCCGGTAGAATGCCCCATCCCCAGCAAAAACAAAAAGATAAGAAAATTGAATAAGAGAACTTTATTAAGCACAGTTTTAAAGAACTCTTAGCACTGAAATGATTCTGGCAGAGAATGAATTGGTTGTTGTTTGTCGAACGTTGGAAAATGCGGAAATCAAGCGTAGAGAAGAAGGTACACAAGACAGCGATAAATATATAACCATGCCGATCCTCGACGGCTGTTGCAACCAAATGTTTGCGCCGTGGGTTTCCTACTTTTTCATCTTCTTGTTCTGCTCGTGTCGTCTCTCATATTGGCGATCGCTGAGGGTGCGTGCACTTGTTTACAAGCTGTGTTTAAAGCAAAAAAAAAACGCAGACTCACATAATAAAACTACTAACACAGATATTTACATTGTGTGTTTGACTTGTTGGTAACGGGTGTGTGTGCGCCACAAGCGTCCACATCTGAGTTAAGTTCTAGTTTTTCAAATTCAGAATCTCAGCTAAGACTAACTCGTTGTACAGCCCTTTCAAACTAGTCGAATTATCTACTACGTTTCGAGCACTACCTCGTCCCACTCCTCGGGTCTACTCCAATCTAAAATCTGTTCAATCTGCTCGTCTCTTAAATATATCTACTTTCTACCGGAAATAGTATATTTCTTGTCTTTCTTTCAGTCACTTTCACCTGGTCACCAGAACTGGTTACACCCGTTTTTCTTCTCAGCTTATCGCTATCCGGCCGCCCAGAAACTAACAACCGAATGTCAGGGTGCCATCACGTCTAGGGAGTTCAATAAGTTCACCAGCCCCTCCATTGTCGCCCACTTATCTTACTACTTCATCATTTTTTCTATTGTGAATTATTTCCTAACTTAACATTCTCTGGTATCTTGGCTGTAGGGAGGGAGCAGTCCATAGTATCACAATAATATATATATATATATATATATATATATATATATATATATATTAAATTATAATACAAGAAATGTTTGTTCCAAAAATAATTGTGTTTGCAGCTTGATTAGATGACTGTAGCAGTTACATGATTAATATCTATGTTCTTTTGTACTAACATGTAATATCTTGTGTAGTGATTGGTATGTGTTTCAGTTGGCTAAAACAGGCGTTTCCAAACTAGCATAGAAATACATTTGGTGATTAAAACACTGCACATGCACGCTCTTTCATCTATTTCTTTTACTAATAGTTCCTCGAGAGTTGCCGCTATGACCAGATGCCATATTGCTCTCATCTCTCACATATTATTCATTTTGGTGGTTCTTTTGGCAGAGGAATCAGCCTTTCTGCAATTTGTGTTATGTATTTTTCTAGTCCACAAAAACTCATATGTTGACACCAGTATCAGTTCGTAAAATGGTTGTGAAAGGAGAATGGAAAGACCGAAGAAGGAGACATCAAGCAGACCTTCACTGAAAAGGCGTGAATTTGACTGGGACCTTGTGAAGGTTTATAGCCAGACAAATTTTAGTGAAAAGCAATCATCACTGCCAGTCAGTGTCCAATGTTAAGCGGCTGTTGTGATAATGCAAAATTATTTGCAACAGTTATTGGAAGAGGCACAGACTCCTTATGCAGACTACTTACATCTTGACAGCAACCCGCTGGGAGATGGAGGCCTCATAGTCCTGATTGACAACCTTCGTAGAGCTGGAGTCTCCAATGAAATATCCGGTTTGCAAACCTAAAATTGCTTAAAGAATAGATGGGCTCTGCCTATTGCCAGGCCTTTGCACTCCTTCTTTGTCTATTAGCAAAGATACTAGCGCAGGAACACCTCAGAGACACACAATGCTTGGCTTTGTTTGCTGACTATAACAATGAACACTGTCGCTCTTTCTCTCTAGTTGGGATACTTGGTGAAAATTTTTTGTCAATAAGTTTCACATGACTAGTCTGGCTCGGTCTTGTTTCCAGGTACTGGTTAGACAGCATGTCTAGCTGCTGTTTCCGACTGGTAGTATAGACCCCTAACTCTTAGGTAGCACTAAGAGCAGCTTCTCTATCTACAGTTGTATAATATTGTGGGGAACTGTACATGCAATGTCGCGCATGGAAAGGACCCTACAGTTATCTCCAATAGGCTTTCCCGAGATCACAACCCCCATGGATCAATTCTGGACTAATGGTCTGGTTGTGTGAGCTTATTGGCACCAAACAAGTACCCACTTTGCCCTCCCCACTAAAACCAAAGTGACAGTACAAAGAAAAACAAACAAACCTAAACCAGACACCCACCAAAAAACATCTTAACCAACATCAATGATGTAGAAACTTTTCTCTTAGTAAAGTCCCGGGATATCCTAACACTAAGTGAAACAAACATACAATCCTCAATCTCCTCACACCATTTTGACATGAGTTAATACCTCTCACTCTACCATAAAGACTCTGAAAACATGTGCACGGGCTAGGTGTTTATATTCGGAACACCCTCCCATTGACAAGAGAACATAGGCTAGAATCAGATGATGAAGCCTACATGTGCTTTAGATTAACCTTACACAGCGTTAGTTACTTATATTTCATATACCATTCTCCTTTGATCCAGGACTGTACCCGGCTTAACTTTGACTCGAGTGCCAAAATAGATGTATTTAGGGATTTTAATGCACATCACCGTGACTGACTTAGATTCTCCAGCTATACAGATGCAGCTGGTTATTCCACGTATAATTTCTTCATAGCGCACTCCCTCTCACATTTTCCCGACCCACTTCCCTGATTGTGTGGACCAGCAAGCCTCACTTCTCGACCTGTTCTTGACCTCACCGCCTGAGGCTTGTGTGCCGAATGCCCATAGCATGATCGAAAATGAACATTATCTTGTGATAATGATTGATATCACCCTAAAATCTCGTCCCAAAGCTGATGAGTCATTGCTCAAAACGACGAGATACGACAAGCGGGCTGATTGGGAATTCATCAGAGATCACATCAGAGACGCCCAATCAAGTAAAATTTTTATCTCCCTGTTGATCAGTACACAACTGAGGTAACCGAATGGGTCAATGCAGGCATTGAAGCACATGTCCCCATACGAAAATTCTACAGCAAGCCCTGCTCTCCACAATGGTTCACCTCGAACTGTGCAGTTGCTATTGCACAGAAGCAGCAAGAATTATGACAATTCAGCTGCTACAAGTAAACTGCAAATAGACAGAAATTTATAGCATCAAAAAATCATTATAGGAATGTAATAGATGAAGCAAAGCATAGGTATACAGAGATGAGCAGAAAACGCATCGAGTCATAGAAATTAGGTACTCACGATTTCTGGAAAATCTTCAATAGTGTGGTGAATAATGGGCAATCAACGATCCCCCCAATTCCCTTGCTATTCAACCACAATGATGTAGTTTGCACAGCAACTGATAAGGCTGAACTACTTGCCCAGCGTTTCGCCTTAAACTCCACTTTGGACTCCAAAAACCACTCTCTCCTAAATTTCCCATTGCAAACTGAAGCCAGACTTGATGACCTGACGATCACCCCATCTCATGTCCGGGACATCATGAAAAAACTTAACACCTCCAAAGTATATGGGTTAGATCTTATACCAGTAATAGTAATAAAGAAATGCTCTGCCGAACTGGCCCCTGTCCTCTCCAAACTTTACAACACTGAATCTTGCTTCACTGATAGTTGGAAAATTGCCTCTGTGGTACCATTCTACAAGTATTCTGGAGATAGAACTGACCCTCAGAATTATTGCCCCATTACTCTTCTCCCAGACTTTGCTAAAATCTTCGAATCCTATATCTATCTAGCGATAGTCCGGCACCTCATTAATGCTAAACTTCTTTCTAACCAACAGTATAGATTTAGGCAAGCACCGTCTACTGCGGATATCCTAACGGTCATCTCTGAACGCATATTACATACACTGAACAAGGCAAGTGAAGCTAGGGCGGTAGCGCTTGATATATCCAAAGCCTTTGACAAGGTCTGGCATAAAGGTCTCCTCATAAAAATTAACTCATATGGTATTACTGGACGAATATTTAATATAATTAGATCCTTCCTAACCAAAACAAAGATCCAGGTTGTCCTCGATGGCCATTGATCTAAACAACATGACATAAGATAGGTGTACCCAAAGGACCGATCCTTGGACCTTTATTGTTCCTGACTTTCATAAACGACCTTCCTGATGACATTGTGTCTGAGATAGGTATATTTGCTGATGACACCACGCTGTACTCTCGTCATGTGGGGAAAACGGACGCACACATATGCGAATCAATGGCTGAATCCTTAGAAAGTTGCCTCCTGTCTGTAGTGGAATGGGGTCATAAATGGATCATAACATTAAATGCTGCTAAGACAAAGCTCCTTTTTTTCAACAACTACAAGAAACCTCTTCAACCACCGTGTACCATGGCAAATAACACTCTACTTTAGAGTCGAACGTGCAAAATCCTCGGCCTAACATTCACAGGTAACATGAATTGGAACAAATACATAGAAGACATTGTCAAGGCTGCTGCAAGAAAAGTGTACTCCCTCTACCGTGCTAGAAAACTTCTCACAGCTGACAGTATCCTATATCTCTACAAAGTCACCATCCGCCCACGCATGGAGTATTCTTGTCACATCTGTGTTGGTGCATCATTCACCAGTCTCTCCCTCTTAGACAATGGCCAAATAGAGTCGCTAATCCGATAGGTCTATCGACCAAGCTCCAGCCCCCGTCCCATCGCCGCAACGTTGCATCTTTGTGCTTGTTTTACAAGTACTTCAATGGAATGTGTTCTGATTAACTTGCTGCTCTGGTGCCCTCTCCATGTAAATACACTCGACCAACCCGACAATCAGCTAAATCCCATCCATTTACTGTGGAGGTCCCCAGATGTCGGAAAGACTTCTACTCCAATAGCTTCTTTCCTCGAACTGTTGGCTTTTGGAACTTACTCCCTGCTCCCTGTTTCCCCGATTGTACTGACATGCAGAAATTTAAAACTAATGTGAACAAGCATCTTGCTGCACAGCTCCCAATTTAGGAAAAAAACCTTAAACTTTTATCCTAATTCTCAGTAGCCCCTTATGTCTACAGTGGCAACTTGCCTTGTTTGGGTTGAACTAAGTTTTTTAAAAAAGTGCTGGAAGTCAGGAGAATCTTGTCATTCAGACTCCAGGGAACACAACTAGTTATTGTTAGTGAGCAATCACTAATAATGACTTACCTAATCTGTTGTGGTCAGTGAATGAGAAATCCTTCTATACTGAGGCAATTTATAGTTTTGTCCTAATCCAAAGTGCCCTTCTTGGAAAGCTGGATTGTCTCCACATTAAAAGTCAATCTTGTTTCTAACTCTGTCGTTGTGGGGAGACAAGTAAATATAGATTTGTGTGAGAACTCTTAATTAAGAAGAAGAAGAAGAAGAAGAAGAAGAAGAAGAAGAAGAAGAACAACAACAACAACAACAACAAATCGAATGAAAAATTTTCATGACTAATCTAAGGGAGATAAACCAGGTTGACTTATTTTTCTATATTAAGAATTACCTCCCTTTTTGAATGTCATTATATGTTATACATTCTTTCATAGTACTATCTACTATTGTTATGTATTTTGTTTTGTTTTTTGCGGTGGAGGAGTCTGTGAAACAAAATGTTAATATCGAATAGCGATTTCTCTTTTCTGATAACGAATAATTTATTATGGGAATAATTAATTAAAGCTGCAGACACACAAACAATCAAACAAATACCGCCAATCTTTGACATAAGGGTCTACTTTGATAATCCTATGTACACATGTATTTATTTAGTCCTCTCCAGGAGTTAGGCACAAGGCCAGTTTTATCTTACTCCCACAAGTAAGATGTGACCCAAGGTCGGGTCGGGAAAGTGGGGTTTTGAAAAGCCAGTGCCCGAGAGGTGAGCACTCTGCCCATTAAAAATTGCCTGGGCATTCTGCGGTAGGGGCTCCTCAGGCAGTAAGCAATAAACTTACTCCTCCCCCAAAGAGGGGAGGCGAAGCCTGGACCTCCTAGAACTGCACAGGACAGACCCATAGACCGGCGTAAATCAAGCCCCGCCCCGAAGGCCAAGACAATACCAGTCTATGGGGTGCAGTATCCATCGGAACAGATACTACACTTTGATCTTAGCCAAAAGGCCAAGAACAAAAAAAAATGCTTTTAACTAATCAGCTTTGCTTTGTTTTACCCCTAAAACTAATCTATAGCATACGTATACGACAACTGTAACATATTTAAAGTTTTCTGCAAATACTCAGCCAGTGCAACAAGTTTTTGGAAATGCGGTTGTTTGTATGCTTGAGGGCTATATTTCACCAAAGGAGAAAACATCACAAAAACGTGAACCAAACATAACTCTAGGAACAGCCATTTAACTTTTCAATCTTACTAATTCGCACCGATCTATAGGATTGAGATTTATCTCAATCCCATAAAGTAGACTGACCGACGGCGTGGGCGAAAAAACCCAAGCCACGCCCTCAAATTCCAGTTAAAACCGAAATCAGAATTTTGTTTCCAAAAAAACAGCTCCCAGGACCAACTTAGCAATTTTACTAAAAAACAAAATTTTACTAAATTTTACTAAAAAACAAAAGTGACTGTTACGTGGGGTGCTGTCAACTACGTCCGCCACACCACGTGGTTTAAATCCCATTTTGACGCCAAACTTAAAGTGCTTCCTGGGAGCTGATCAAATGCAATAAAAAAAAGATGATCAGTTGGGAAAAATATCAGCGAACTCCAACATCTATATTACACTAAGTTTCGCTTGCCCTCTTAGGGGCAAGGGACGGCTCGGACGACTACTATTCAACTCACGCACGCAAGTGCGCACACACACAAATGTTTACACACCCTATCAATTCTCAACTCACGCACGCACACATCTGTACAACTGCGTACTCTAACAAAAGGTGACACGCACATTCATACACTTCCGTGTTCTAATGCAAAGTATCCACTAATGCCTACTCCTAAATGCATGCATGTTTTTATCCGTTTTTCTATTTTAAACATTTCTTATAACAATTCTAATGTAAGCGTGGATCATATTCTCTAAGATATGACATCTTAACAAGCTAGGGTCCGCGCTGCTACATAAATGGCTCCCACGGTCGCTACATAAATAGTACCCCTAGTCGCTACACATCTACGTGTAGTGTGAGAAAAGTAAAAGTACCACCGATTATTTCAGCTGTGCCTAGTTATCTTTTGAACAGACCACAGCAAAGGCCTTTTGGCCATAATAGGCTAGAACGGGACTGCCCTGAGGAAGATGTAAATGACTTCACCCCCAAAAAAGAAAAGACCAGGGTACTTTCAAGCTCCACCCAATGCCACCGGTTTCATTAAAAGCCCAAGAACACTGACATGTAACCATGTAAAGTCCTCAAAGAAAGAAGGACCCCGGGGAAATATGAACAGCAGTTTTGAGGAGCTAAAGACTATCACAGAGGAATTGAGAAATTATGATCTAACAGTGACTAAAGCAGATGGGCAGAAAATGGTTCTAAATAGTATGTTCACTTACCAATCGAAGTGAAATGGATTAAAGCTTCGTTAAGGCCATATATTGCTCCAAACTTGGATTGGGTGTAGATTGATTAAAAAAAAACCCAACAAATCTAAATTAAAATTTCACCCTAACCAATTAAAAGTAAAGGGGGTTGAATATACCACTCAGTAGTGACACCAGTGATACAATCGACATCTACTCAATATTTCCTGCCACTAATAAAAAGATGGCATTCTATAAAGAGATACATAACTGAGGAACTGCAGCCTTTCCTCTGTCCTGAATTTAAGCAACAATCGACCATATTTTAAAATATCAGGTGAAAGAGTTTGACAGGCTAAAAGGTTAAAATTGTACAGGCTTACTGAGCTAACAGCTGACAGTCGAATGTACGGGCAAAGGGCAGAAGGCGGAGGAGCCATGTATGTTCATTGACAACTGTTGTGCTACATCGTCATGCAAAGTTAGTGAGTAAAAAGGTTCTGGGCCAAACATTTCAAATAAGGGAAGGGAGAAAAGAAATAGCAAGTGAGCCAACCCCTCTGCCATCTGAAATGAATTCGGAAAGAAATCCTTAACTCTATTACCATATTAAAACCAAACCATTTCATTATCACATCACTACAGTATAAATCTCTATGCATGAGTGGATGAAGTGTGTGAGGTGCGCTGAAGAAAAATTCCTACCAGTAAAATACATAGCCCTGTTGTGCTCGCATACCCTTAATGACAATAAAAGTGTACAAATTTGGGAATTTCCTTGCTTTTGTACATTTAGTGTATATGAATTTTCATCTTAAGCCTATTAAGGGCATATGATTTCAGTATACTGGCATTTTTCATGGAATGTCACTACTTTTGTAAAGTCTATGCCTCAATATAATGCCTTCTCATAAATGATATAGTTGGTAGTTTGACTAATCAAGGTATATGGTGAACTGAAATTAAAATGCCATCAACTAGACACTAGAACCTCTATCTTTGCCAAAAATCAGCTGAATCCATCAAATGGTCGATAAGATATAGAATAAAATGTATGAATAAGGTTTTTTGGAATTTCTGGAAAACTAAGGTATATAGTAAACTGAAATTAAAATGCCATCAACTAGATCCTAGAACCTCTATCTCTGCCAAAAATCAGCTGAATCCATCAAATAATTGATGAGATACAGGGTAGCACATACGTACGTACGTACATACGTACGTACGTACACACAGATAACATGATTTCATGATTGAACTTTCTGGATCTCTGGGTTGCCTTGACTAATGATGCTGAAATTCTACACACTTATAGAACCTATCAAATAAAAATTTTGTGCAAAGTTTTTACTAATTTGGCTTTTGAGTTATAATTGATCAAAGAAATGAGATTTCCAGCATAGGCCATTCGTGTAGTCTATTAAGGGATAGAGCGCTCTCGCGCCTCCTTTGATTAAAACGTTTTCTTTCTTTTCTTCCCTTTCGTCTTTCTATAGCAATTGAAATGTTGCTTTTATCCTTTTTTTAAACATTCCAGTTTTTTGTCTTTCTTTTTTTTTTAACTTCCCATGCATTAGATGTTATTCTATATGAATATTAGTGCAAACACTGGTGAAGCATACTTTTTTCGTCATTTTGATGGAGTGTGTGCACTCGTTTTGATATATTATAAAGTCATGATTTCTCTAAATATCAACATCTTTTTTATCAAATATTGAGGATAGTATATTGATTATAAAAATTTCTATCATTAAGGATATCAAGTAATTTGTTTGTGCAAAATCTTTCTGAGTCAACCATTGAGCTTGGGTTAGAGTGTTTGAATCAGAAAAAGATTTTGCAGAGGAGGGAAAAACCCAGTAAATGTTCCCTCCAAAAATTGGGGGCACTCTGGAAGAGTACACAAATAATGTGAATGGACCAGGGAGCATTCTCCGGTACGGCACCTCATACGATCGACAATAAACCACCACCCTACCAAAGGAGAAGATAATGCCTAGAGGGATGGCCTATTAAGATTGAACCATACTATACCTAATTTTCCACAAAGAATAGTCTACTAAGGGACAAGACAGTTCTTAGGTTGCCACAATGATGGCAAGAATTTCCCTGTCTGGAACGATAAATGTGAGTTTGTAAAGCCAGATAAATTTATTAGTCTCTTTCTGTCTCTATCTCTCTCTGTCTGTCTGTCTCTCTCTCTCTGTCTCTCTCTCTGTCTCTCTCCCTCTCTCTCTTTTTCTTTCTTTCCCTTATAATGGGTTAAATTGTCATATTAAACTTTTCTGTCTTCATCAATAGAGAGGGAGGTAGGTGAAGATGCGGAGGAGGTTTAAATGTAGCAGACACGAGGGAGGGAGGGAGGGATGGAATTGATTAGCTTACGGTTACTAAACAGAGCGAGATAAACAGAAAGAGTGACAGAAGGGAGAATTGTTCAAAGGAGCAGCGGAAATAAATATTGTTATTACGTATCGGATTTTAATTGGACTAAATCACCAATCAATAGTTTCTTTCGGCCAATCAGAGAACTCCAGCATATACTATGAAAACACAAACAGACGACTTCCTTACTCTATTTTGTTCTTCTTTAATAGACCACACAGGTCCGTATGTAACGATCGAGTCTAGCCTTTTTTTTTCGGAAGTGGGTAGGCTCAAATGTCCCTTTAGCAAATAGCACACACATTACATTAGACTTTCACAAACTTGCAGAGCGCACACACACTGCTCAACGAATGGACATGTACACAAGTTCATAAACACACACACTCTCTCAGAAGCACGCTATGTACACACGTGTTAATGCATATGGTACAAGCCGAAATGAACACACATACATTTTCTCACTAACAAGACATAAGCACCCTATTAAGATACGCGTAAACGCATATGGCACCAGCCGAAATTAACACACATGCATTCTATCCCTAACAAGAAAATATCACGCTATTTACACACGTGCAAACAGAGGTGGTGCCAACCGAAATAAACACATATACATTCTCTCCATAACAAAACAAAATCACGCTATCTATACACACGTAAACGCAAATAGTTTTAGTCGAAACAAGCACACATACATTCTCTCCTTAACAAGAGAGAATCACGCTATTTACCCATGTGTGAACGCACATGGTGCCAGCCGAAATTACCATACATATATTCTCTCACAAACAAAACAGAAACGCGTTATCTACATGCGCGTAAACGCATATGGTGCCAGACGAAATGAACACACACACATTCTCTCACAAACAAGACAAAAGCATGCTATTTACACATGGATAAACGCACATGCCGCCAGCTGAAATAAACACACATACATTTATTCACTAACAAGACAGAAGCATGCCATTTACACACGTGGAAACCCACATTGTACCAGCCAGAATGAAAATATATACATTCTCTCCTTAACAAGAGTGAAGCATGCTATTTAGACACGTGTAAACGCACATGGTACCAGCTGAAATGAACACACATACATTCTCTTCCTAACAAAACAGAAGCACACTATTTACATACGAGTAAAAGTACATGGTACCAGCCGAAATTCACACACACAACTTTTTTCCCTAACAAAAGAGAATTGTGCTATTTACACACATCTAAACGCACATGGTACCAGCCGAAATGAACACACATACGTTCTCTCTCTTACAAAACAGAAGCACGCTATTTACACACGCATAAACACACATGGCGCCAGCCGAAATGGACACACATACATTCACTCACAAACATAACAGAATCATGCTATATACATGTGCGTAAACGCACATGGTGCCAGCCGAAATGAACACACTCACATTATATCACTAATAAGACAGAATCACTCTATTTACACACGCGTAAACGCACATGGCGCCAATCGAAATAAAAACACATACATTCTCACCCTAACAAGAGGGAAGCACGCTATTTACACACGTGTAAATGTACATGGTACCATCCGAAATGAACGCACATACATTCTCTCACTAACAAAATATGTACGCACGTACTTCCATGCCTATCCAATTTACACACACGTAAACACACGTGGCAATTGCCGAAATGAACACATGTACTCAATTTCTTCTTACACGCTAAACAACTCTTTCCCCCCCTAGAATTCTAAATCTTTATCAACCCTTCATTATTTTTATAGTCTTAACAATTTCTCGAATAAAATCAATTAATTTTGTATGGATACATTTTGTCATTCTTTTTTTTCTGATATTGCCTTTCTGTCTACAAAATTTGATGACTCAAACGTTCAAATACAACATAACTTTATTTTCGTTGTCTTAATCGGCTGTCTATACTAAATGAATATATTTTCGTCCATTTCAAATGTAATATACAACGTACCGTGTAGATAATTTAATACATTAATATGTGTCACAAAAACGAAGCAAGAAAAAAAGGTCCTCTACAAACATTTGTGACCCCGAGGGCGGTTTCTTCAACCGATTGATAGACAGCATATAAAATAAGTGCAAGGGAGTCAAACAACATACAACAAGAGAGAGTGAAAGTAATAAATAAAAACGTGGTAAGAGATGACTTACTCTGTTAGTTAATTGCAAAGCATAGCTAATTAAAACAATTAAAATTGATCATAAGTCGATCCCAAAACTGCGAAATATTTCAGCATGTATTTTGTGTGATAAAAATATATAATAAAAAAAACTTCAGGGAAATAAATGTTAAGAAAACTTTAGTAATATATATATATATATATATATATATATATATATATATATATATATATATATATATATATTAGCAGGGCAACCCAGTGTTGTCCGGGCGATAAAAAAAAACAAAGAAGTAAAAATTAAATAGTGTGTGTAACATCTTTATACAAAAACTTAAATCTATTTTCCTTTCTCTAACCGTCTCTCTTTCCCTCGTCCTTATTATTTCCCTCCCCAACACTCTCTTTCTATTTTTCCCATCTGATTCTTCTCTAAGTTTAGAGACGCGCTCCTGTTGTACCAAATAACTGAAAATTTAGAGACGCGCACCTGTCGTACCAAAGAACGAAAAGTTTAGAGACGTGCCCCTGTCGTACCAAAGAACTAAAAGTTTAGAGACGCGTACTTGTCGTATCAAAGAACTAAAAGTTTAGAGACGCGCCCCTGTTGTACCAAAGAACTACAAGTTTAGAGACGCGCCCCTGTCGTACCAAAGAACTAAAATTTTAGAGAGGCGCCTCTGTCGTACCAAAGAACTAAAAGTTTAAAGACGCACCCCCTGTCGTACCAAAGAACTAAAAGTTTAGAGACGCGCCCCTGTTGTACTAAAAAGTAAAAGTTTAAGGACGGTCCCCTGTTGTACCAAAGAACTAAATGTTTAGAGACGCGCATCTGTTATAGCAAAGAACTAAAAGTTTAGAGACACCTCCCTCCAACTTCCTATGACGTAATTTTTGGATTAGTTGTAGGAATGACATGGGTATCAAGGTAAAGCCTGGGAGAGTGGACCTCCTCCTTCCTAAAACTCGTCTCATATCGACAGAATCAAGGTCGGTAACGGAATTTCCCCAGAATTAGCGTCAAATTAATTTTTAATCCGCAGTCTCCCTTTATGTCATTTCCGGTTGAATTTTAGGGAATGATTTGCATTTTATTTTTCGGGAATGACTTACAGTTATTTTTTAATGAATTACTAAATAATATAATTCTTTTGTATTTAAATTAATACATAATTAAACTGAAAATAGCTGAAATAATCCACCACCCTCGACGAAATCTGTCCCATAACCCCCTTAGCTGTGCATTTAGAGATTCGGTAACACTATCATTAATTTTCTCGATTAATTTTACATAAGAATACACTTTTAGATTGTATACCAAGCCACAATATTTGCCACGGAAAAACCGAATAACAAGGTATGACCTCCCTAGATTTTAAAACCAGATATTATGCCCACAAAAGCACATTTAAAAACAGAGAACGTCGAATTAAAACAGCACTAGCAAACCACTATTGGGAGCTCAAAGAAAATGGACGCTCACCAATAATTGAATGGAAAATAATACGACAGGCCAGTACATGTAGAAATTTAGACCACCCGTGTAGATTATGTCCGAATGAAAAATTTGAAATCCTAAACTTTAAAGACCCACGAAATCTATTAAACTGTAGAAGTGAGATAGCAAACAGCTGCCTACACAGAAATCAATTTACTTTAGGCTAACGATAAATAAATAAATAAATAAATAAGTAAAAAAAACTAAACTAAACAAAAACCATAACAATTTAAAAATTAAAACCTAAATTGAAATACAAGGAACCACGTGTTAGAATAAATTCACCCATTATATTGATACAACAAGGGAAACAGGATATAGGCCAATCTATAGAAAGCAGAACAATAGAACAGGATATTAGAAGTAACACTAACAACACCATTGTTCGTGGGAAGCCCAACGATTGGCTGAGAGAACAACAAAGAATCGGGTTGGTTAACTAGCTAGCCGTGTATATAAAAACACCCGGCAAAAATAACTCCATGCATTTTAGCCTGATGATTCCCCCAAAGGATGAAACGCGGGAGCCTCTGTGTAGCTTAACTGCCATAAATATATTTTCATAGTGTACTATATATATATATATATATATATATATATATATATATATATATATATATATATATATATATATATATATATCATCTATCACAATTTAGTTGAAAAAACTATATAAAGTGCTCGATCGTATACATTTTTTGTTTCATTTTACTTCAGTCGAAGTTCTCAGAAATCAAGGGACCCCTTCCGATGGTTAACACTTAATCTCTATATGAGATACATAGATATTCGAATATTCTATAAAAGTTCTCCTTTATTTCTCAAACGTTGAGTTAGTAAAGAAGTGAAGAACATTCATTTTCCTCTCCCTAATTGACCAGTTAACTATGTTATTGTATATCTTTCTTGTGGTCTCTTGGTCTTACCGAATTCCAGGACAAGAATTCATCGAGTCTGGTGGAGTCTCCAGCTAAGTATTGTTACTTGAGGTAACATCACTAAGAGAAGGTGCACTATTCCTCGTATGAGCAAGTGTATAGCTGTGTTGAGTGGATCTTATTTTTGCTGCGAATACTATGTTATTTTGAATATTTGGTCAGGATTTACTTGTAGGCTGAAGTATCCTCATGTCAGGTTGTCCTGACAAACCCTTGTACAGAGAGGCTGAAGACACTCGAGGATTGTATCTAGTAAGTAATTCAAACTCTTTGCATATACATATGTGTGTGCGCGTGTGTATGTAAGTAATTATTTAACAATCTTATAAACAGGTCCCGAGGAGAACCCTAAACTCCAGACCCAAAAATGTCTCACTTC
Organism: Sepiola atlantica; assembly: GCA_963556195.1. Classification (NCBI taxonomy): domain Eukaryota; kingdom Metazoa; phylum Mollusca; class Cephalopoda; order Sepiida; family Sepiolidae; genus Sepiola; species Sepiola atlantica. The sequence continues at coordinate 134,607,145 of OY744517.1, forward strand.
TAATTTTAATAAAATTTTAATTATAGGCAAATCGCAGACAATTTTACCGATTGTGAAAATTGAAGCCATCTTCCGACTCCTTAAATGGGATTGAATCCACAAAATTATTTTCTTTTGTCAATCCATAACGTTAATTGTATTTAACGAACCCACCATGGGGCAGGTATTTCTGCTAGTTATCATACAACACTAAGGTCGGAATTGATGTTCAATTTGAAGATGGGTAAATTACAATTGCGCAGGTCAAAAATTCGGACAACGATTAAGTACAAATGATCTCACAAATTCAATTGGAATTTGGTATTTTTTGTGTGGTGATCGATACGATTAAATCAGCCATGATCTAATCAATCCGATTAATAATCAGACTGCGTGACCTCAATCTTGATGACGAGAAAAAAGCATTAACCTTTCTCACACGCACAAACACACGCAAACTCATGCACAGATGTACGGACAGATACATGCACACATACATGCATACAACCACGTATGTACACACATTGGTACAGGTGTAAACTTTGACACATTCTGACACAGAGGTCAAGCTTTCTCAGGCACCTGACCCTTTTGTATGAATGTTATATGCTACAATTATCATTATATGTTATGTCATAACTATATCTACCATTAAATGTATTTTCTGTAGCTTCTATATAATCTTTTTCTTTTTCGTGGTGATTGATACAATTAAATCAGCCATGATCTAATCAACCTAATTACTAATCAAATTGTGTGACCTCAATCTTGATGACCAGAAAAAGGTCTGCTGATCAGGTACTCTATAATAAAGAGAAATATTATTTATTAGTAAATATATATCCGTCCTGTCGCATAAAAGTTTACCTGATGAATAAGAGAATGGAAGACGCTAATCTATTTCCATAATGAGACGTTTTCTTTCTTTTTATCTTTCTTCTTTCTATACCGATTTATGTTTTTCTTTCCTTTTTTTTCTTTTTAAACATTCCAGTTTGAGACGTTTAATTTCTGCCTTACTTATTCACTTCCGCTAACGTTTTTGATGTTATTTCTTTTAATGTCTAACTGCCTTCCAATAATCAAAGGAAAACATTAAAAAAAAAAACCAAAAAAACAAACAGAGTCAACGGTTGGTGTTCTTTGTTTCGTTAGATCATCAGAAATAACTCTCGTTTTTTGTAAATACGCGATACTCCAGTCCCTAATTATGCTACTGAAATGAATAAAAGTATTAGAAAGACTTACACTGGAAATCTAATAGCAAGTTAGACAACCCTCGCCGTCTGAAATGAATTCGGAAAGAAATCTTCCACTCTAAATAAAAAAGTGAACGTTCGGTGTTTTTTGTTTTTCCTTAGATCATCAAAAATAATAATGATAATTTATATATGAAAAAATAAATTACTGACGTAATTCTATGATTTTATATAAAAGTCAGGGCAAACACTGGCGAAGCATAATTTGTTTTTTTATCAATTTTGACGGAGAATGTACACTACTAACAAAAGAAACATTAACTTTTCTTACACACACAAACACATGCAAACTCATATACAGATGCAGGAACACATACATGCTGACAAACATGTACGTACACACACTGACACAGGGGTAAACCCTGACAGATTCTGACACAGGCATGCTCACGGACCCGGCCCTTTTATTAGAACGAGGTATAGTTTGGGTTGGTCCCGGGAAGTCACCCTCCCAGGCATTACTTAATCCTTCACGTGGAAGTGTTTATATATATAGTTTACATAAAAAAAAGACGTGAAACAAAAAGACACTTTTTTTTCTGTAAACTAGACCGGGTTCCCATTTTCTTAAAGGCAAATAAATATTATGCTATTACTATCAAAATCGGGCACTCTCTTGTTTTTTCCACACACCTCGGTATATATATATATATATATATATATATATATATATATATATATATATATATATATATATATATAGTGTGTAGATTTCAATTTTGTGTAGAGAATTTGAATAACAGAGCTCAATGTAATTTAAACAGAGCAAAACAGAATTATAAAAAGAAAAACTATACATACATTAAGGTTGTACACATAATAACTTATTTCGACCCCTTTAATTAGGTCTCCTCAGATGTATAGACAACCACGTCACGTTTTTTTGACGTGGTTGTCTATACATCTCAGGAGACCTAATTAAAGGGGTCGAAATAAGTTATTATGTGTACAACCTTAATGTGTGTATAGTTTTTCTTTTTATAATTCTATATATATATATATATATATATATATATATATAATTAATTTTATACATACATAAATGTAATCCATGAACACTTGTTTCTGGCTCACAGCCGTCATCAGTATGGCTAACTTAGACAAGGATAGAAGCTTCGATATTGATGTCTATAGTCTGGCGTTTTACCTCCGGATGACGCCTTGCCTGGAAATATGTACAGTTTTTTATCAAATAAATATTTAATGTATTTTATGTAATTATTCTTATCGGTGGTAGTAGCGTTTTGTTATATTGCTTACTACAATTTCGATTGTTCATTTCCTAAGTAATACAGATTAATGCAGAAGATTGTGTAAGGATTGATTTTATTTCCCTTTACCAATCTTCAGGGAAACACATAACTACTAAACAACGCTATGACGAACACGGAATAACGTAAAATACAACCAAGTACAATATACGCATTTATTACCATATTGACAAAACGTAAAAGGCTTACAACATAACAGTACAAGTACATACAATACCATAGTTCATTACTCACCATATATATATATATATATATATATATATATATATATATATATATATATATATATATATATATATATATATATATATATATATATATTCCAGTTAAAGCGTCATGCTCTGTAGGTAAAACGCCGAACTATAGGCATCAATATCGAAGGTTCGATCTTTGTCTAAGTTAGCCATGCTGATGACGGTTGTGAGCCAGAAACACGTGTCCATGGATTACTTTATGTACGTATGAAATTAATATATATATATATATATATATATATATATATATATATATATATATATATATATATATTAACGAAAAATACGTCCTGTAAAGTTATGGGCGACTAATTTTGCAATCGTCTGCATTAATCTGTATCACTTAGGAAGAGCACAATCGAAATAGTAGTAAACAATATTACAAAACGCTACTATCACCAATAAAAACAATTACATAAAATACATTATATATATATATATATATATATATATATATATATATATATATATATATATATATATATATGTATGTATGTATGTATGTGTGTGCTAAAAGACAGAAAAAATAAACAAGTAAACACAGAAATAAAAATTAAACAAGAAATTGACCGGTTTCGTTTTGATCAACAAACGTTTTCATAACAAAAATCCTAATATATATATATATATATATATATATATATATATATATATATATATATATATATATATATATATATATAAGCTGTTAGTAATGAACTATTGTATTGTATGTACTTATACTGTTATGTAGTAAGCGAGAGAGAGACAAAGCGAATGAATAGTGATAAATAAATGAATTAAAACATTATTTATTTCAGTTCCAAGAATTCAAAGTCAACAATGGGCTGGCGTACGATCGTTTACGAAACGATTAAGAATCATATTTAATTTTCTTGGATAACTGAAAATGCAGGTTTAAAACATTGCTATAATTATTACTGTGAGCTCAAAGAAGATGGATGTTGACCTATTGTCAGGTGCAAAATATTACGATAGGCCAGGACATGTATATATTTAGACGACTTATATAGATTATACTTACTAAATTGTAGAAGAGAAATAGCAACTAACTGTAGACACAGGATAAACTTATATTTAGGATAACACACACCCACACACACACACACACACACACACACACACACACACATATATATATATATATATATATATATATATATATATATATATATATATATATATATATAAGGATAAAATATACGATATATAATAAAATGAAAAGTCGTGTAGACAGAATGCATGAACAACAGAATGGAAAAACAATTAAACACATGAAGAATAAAAAGCAAACAAACGGAGATTTCGTTTTTAGAAAAAGTGAAGATTTAAAATTTATTGAGAAAAAAAGGGACAAAACATAGGGAAAAAGATACAACACGGGATGTATTGGTGTGTGCGTAGTTATGTGAAAATCTGCAGTGGGTGCAAAAAGACGCTAACTGGAAAAAGGAAAGATTAAGAAAGAGAAGAAAAAGAAAAAAGGTGAAACATAAATGAAAAGGGATTTAAAAAATAAGTAGTACTCAGCCAGGGCCAGAGTTAATATTACAGTGGTGGGGTATACTACATTGTTTTAATTCGATCATTACAGAAGGTTGGTTTACAAAACATCAACATGAAAAACATCACCACTGCCAGTTTAGATATCAAATTCTTTTACATCAACTTATAGATAGCCAAATGTCTCAGATTCCATAAAATACATTTCATCAAGTCCAACATTAAACTACCCCCTCTCCCGACAAATTATTAAATTATGCGTCATTTAATCACTCAACAATGCCAATTTATTTTCAACGACACATTACACAAACAAAAATTTGGTTTACCAATGGGTTCTTTCCTCTTTTCCTAGAAGTAAAATAAAACGGCTCCTTCAAATCCATCCTATTCCAAAACTTCTACCACTTTACATATATCGATGACGCACTCCTTATCTACCAGCATCACATTAGCCTCCCCGATATTATCGACAAACTTAATAAAATTGAACACATCATTTCTTTCAGATCCGAACTTAAAACTAACCACGTTCTCAATTTCCACAACACCCCAAATGGCCTAAACTACTCAGTCTATAGAAAACCAATCAATAAAAATGAATTTATGACTTTTACTCCTACCACAGCAACAAAATAAAATCCAGAATGATCAGAATTTGCATCCTCGCCTACGTCCACAATAACGGAACCTACATCGAAAACACATACAGATGCTTAAAATATGCTAAAATTTTCATCCACAATGACAAACGCAAAACTTTTAATATTCATAACAGACTAACACTACCAACATTTCCCTTCCCATCAACGCCATTAGCACAAATACCACGGACAAAATTGATAAAAATTTATTTGTTTTACTCACAACTTATTTTATTATACTAAAAATACAATTCTAAATTTTCCGTTAAAAAAAAGAGTTTCTTTCATCATTTATGATCATCCGTACTTGAAATTTACTGCAGGATAACCCGGAAGTCAGCGGGATTGCGAACCTTTCTGGAGAGCCCAATAATCAACTAAACAAATACAAATGGTATAACTAAAAAATAAATCTAAAACGAAAAGTTTCTTTGTAGCTTACTTGCCATAAATATATTTTATACTAAGGTCCACGAACATATTGAGCACTTTTAAAGTTAATATTGAAAATATATATATACACTATATTATATTACTTTATAATGTTATATGTGTATATACACTACTACTACTACTAATATATATATATATATATATATATATATATATATATATATATATATATATATACACACTATTTTATTAAATAAATAATAAATTATTTTAATCTCCATACGCCGGCGTTTCTGCGTTGAACACTATCGAGAACATGACACTTGCCCCCGCCTCTCTGATAATTGTACATTAATTTCAATTACTGTCTGTGGTGATTTCTCGCAGCCTCGTTGGCATGTGATTCTAGGCTGAATCTACGAACTGTGTTTGAGCCCATGCGACCGCCTGCAACTGCAACTCCTGCACCGATAAGGGTCGAAAACCCGAAACGACGTCGTCTGTAGGTATAAAACACTTTAATATTAAAAAAATATTTATAGTTAATGCCCCTTTAAGATTTAGTAGTTTTAATAGTAGAGCCCTGTTTACAAGATTGTTGTCATCCTAGCGATTATGCAAAGTTCCGCTCGAGCATTAAACACTATCGACAACATGATGCTTGCCCCTGCCTCTCTGATAACTGTACATTAATTTCAATTACTGTCTGTGGTGATTTCTTGCGGCCGTGTGGGCATAGAGTTAGGCTTGTGTTTCTAGGCTAAATATACGAACTGTGTTCGAGCCCATGCGACCACCTGCAACCGCCACTCCTGCACTGATGAGGGTAGAAAACCCGAAACGACTGTACGTATAAAACATTTTAATATTTAAAAAATATTTATCTTATTTATCAATTTAAATGTCGGTGCGATGCCGTATACGTGGGAAGCACAGTGCAAAGGTTTTAATCCAGAATAAAACAACACACACCCCCTGCAATTCGCCAGGGCCGACTAAATAATTTAAATAATTTAGTCAATACATCCGGGTCAGCTATAGCAATATCTTATAAATAGCGCCGAATGTGCGTCGACTTACACTAGTGACTGGTTTTCTGTCATAAGTCGATCACATTCGTTATTCCACCTTAAAGTCCTGGAAACAATATATATTAAGTCATTTAAACCTTCCCTTTGTAAACAAAAGGAGTGGCTTCTAGGACTCAATGTGATCCACTTGTGACCCCCCCCCACACACACACACACACACATTTTTCCCCCTAAACTTGTCACTAGTCTTCATTCTACTTTTTAAAGTTTTTAGTCGTAATGCTTGAATTATTTCCACGTATTTAGTCTGATTTAGTTGGTGTGAGTTGAATGTTGAGACGGGAGATCGCCATTTTGTTTAGTTGGCCACATATGTAGACATCTGATGGAGCTGGCTTGTAGTGAATAATAAAAGGAGATTACCAAGTTACACATAAAATACCAACATCTCTACTATAATATGATAAATTTTATTTAACAAGAACATAGGAATATAAGGCAAGTTTTCTTGACAATCCATCTCATGCTAAAGACAGAATATTGAATCCCGGAGTTCCATCTTGTCTTGCCATTTTCAGGCAAAGCACGAGATCATATTTTACCCTTTATCTCCACTGCATCTCGTTTTGGAACTGGATTGTATTTTTATTTATTTTATATATGTGTCAGAGTTTTCAAAATGTTGATATCAGAAGTTTTTCATGTTGGAGTGTCAATTTTATCATCAGAAGGTTGCATGCTTGGATCACATCATGTGTTACCATTTCATATATATATATATATATATATATATATATATATATATATATATATATATATACTAGAAGAATACCCATCCCAGAACTGGTAAAATTAATTACCAAAACAGAACAGGTAAGCACCACTTATCTATACCCTAACAAAGATTAAATCAAGATATAATGATACTAAACTTTATGTCTAAAATCTTTATTCCAATTTTTAGCAAAATCCATTACATGATTTAAGCTTAAGGAATCTTAAGAAGAAATTTACATCCAGGGAATCTTGCTTAATTTTTGTCTAATTACTATGGACCAAATTTAATGCAAATCTTATATATTAAAATTTTCAAATGGGAGATTTTAGCTATATTATGGCCCATAAAACCCTTTAAAATCCCCCAACGAAACTGAAATTTGAGGAATAATTATATTCTATATATCCTCACAAATATATTTGATATTTCAGATAGAGATGATGGATTGGCTAAGGGATTCCAACAATGTCAAGGGTGGAAACCTCAAGAAAATTTACATATGGAAATGAAAAAATTAGTCTTAAGAGTGAACGTATTAGCTTACATAAAAATAACTCACATTTTAGATGTCACTTTCAACTTAAAGAAAAATACAAACAAGCCATATTTAAAGGATAACACCAATCCAACATATGTAAACCCAAAGCCCAATCACTCCTATCATTCATAAAACATATTCCTAATTCTATCGAACATAGGCTTAGCAATAACTCGAGCAACGAAAATGTATTTAAGAAGTCAAGCAACATTTACAACACATCTCTAAACACATAGCAGGTATAGTAATAACGAAATTAAATATAAACAACAGAATACCAATAATTATAATAAAAATATAAGAAAAAGAAATACAATCTTGTTTACGCCACTTATAACAAGATGTTAAAAACTTGACTTGGAAAGAAATGTCTAAATCTCATTGAAAAACACTTTTCTGTAGCTAACCCCTTGCACAAAATATTCAATAAAAAAATTAAAACTATCCTACAGTTGCTGCAGAAAACTTAGAAATTATAATTTAAACACACAACAACAAAACGAGAATAGTAGAGACAAAAATAAAAACAAAAGTCGTAAAAAAGTAATCAACATAGCACCAATAACACTTAGAAGAACAATAATATAATCACTACAAATAGTAATAACTCAAACACTAATAGCAGCCACACAAATAGAAATAAGAAAGTTAACAATGAAGAGAAAAATGTAACTGTAGAATTAGTGCACTTTGTCCACTACAAAATAACTGCTTAATCAAAAGCATTGTTTACCCAGCCACAATATTAACCAAAGAAAACCGAATAACGAAAAGATATTACGTAAGTATAACCTCCCTAGATGCTAAAACCAGGTATAACAACAAACAAAAACGCAGACTAACAACATCACTAGCGAACCAATACTAGGAACTCAAAGAAAGCGGATGCTTGTAAATAGTCGAGTGGAAAATAGTACGATGGGCCAGTATATTTAGATATTAAGACGATCTGTGTAGATTATGCTTGAATGAAAAACTTTATTTTCTTAATTTAAAAGATCCTAAAAACTTACTAAACAGTAGAAGCGAAATAGCAACCAACTGTAGACATAGAAAAAATATTTTAGGATAATTATATACATAGTAAATAAATAAAAAAAATAATAAAAAAAATAAAAAAAATATAAGTAAAAAGCAACATCTTAAGTAACAACGAATAACAAAATATTTAGAAAATAAATTATTCTAATCACACACGTGCTCAAATAAGGAAACAGAACAATTCTTTTTCTCAATCGGTTTCTCCAACTTAAACAATTTCCCCCTCATATCTCATTCGATTTTCTTAATTTTTAATTTATCATTCTGACGTTTCCTCTTAGAGGGTCAGACGATAAAGCCTTAAGGAAAGTCTTAGCAATTTTTTTTTTCATCCGCTTGTTTCATTGATTAAAAACTGTTTCCTCTCAAATTTATCCTATGATTTTGTTGTACGCGAAATTTACTATATATATATATATATATATATATATATATATATATATATATATATATATATATATATATATATATATATATATATATATATATATCTTGTCACGACGGGACCTCTGTTGGGAACGACAGATTTGCGAACATGACAAAGATAATTAAAAGAAAAAGAAAAGTCCGGGAATTTGGCTCATAGGATGATCCCAGGTTATATAATCAATGACAGAACGTGAAGGGATGGGGATTTCTCATGGTTAAGACCGCATTGAGTGCGAAGGAAGTGAAGCATGCAAAAAGAACAACACCACGAACGCCGAGACAAAATGTAAATAATATTTATTTATAGATGTTAAAATAAGTGGATAAATATATTTATAAAAACAAAAGAAAAGAAAACATGAAAACAAAAGTCTAATATTTAAAAGGGGGATTGTCTATCTTAGTCTTATAGCAGCAGGATTCATTTCCACACAAACATATACATATACATACAGATAGCCCTGGAGGCGAGTGCCCGAGTAATCAAGAAGTTGTCAACTTACGAGCGAGTATCCAGTTTATTTGGGATTCGGTGTTCCTGGCAAATTCATAATAGGTACGCGTCTCTCTGCGTCCTGTCGTTTTCGTTTCATAAACGTGTATTTTGGGGATTTCTCAGGAAGGATGTTCTGTCTCTCACTGAGATTCATATACATTTTTCCTCGGGAAAACAATTCCGGGTCACTTGTTCTGCGTTCGAATGTTCATTCCTTATCTCGGGAGAAAAGTATCTCCCGGCTTTCTCGCACGCGGTTATATTCTCATCTCCAAAAATCACTCCCTTCGTGCGGCTGTAGTTGGAGTTAAACTCTGTGACTGCCGTGTCATGACTGCTATCTCTCGTGCGGTTGTACTCAAAAGACCGTGATTCCTCCTTCCTCGCGGGGCGGTTAACATCCTTTGCCTTCCCTCTCTCCTCCTCCCTCTTCTTCTTGGTCGTGTCAGCTAAAAATAGACATGATCGCACAGGGTCCAACCTGGCTGATGAAATCGGTCCCCGAATGTCGTCAGATATAAGGTCGGCTGACGAAATCGCATCTCAGATGTCGTCATGTATAAGTTTGGTGAAAACCGAATCCTATATATATATATATATATATATATATATATATATATATATATATATATATATATATATATATATATATATATACTATCAATGTTTTTTGCAGTTTCCTACTTTTAATCTCGGTAGATCTCCCTTCATTTGTAACAATATATATAGGGCTTAACGCAACCCTAAAAAAAGGAGAAGATAGCTGATTTTATATTCAGCAGGAGTGGAGCGGGAGAAACTCCATTTGAGACTAAAGAGCGGTGGTTTTATCGCTCAGCGCTCCTCGCTCCAAAATTATTTGATTTTTTTTTTTGAACATTAGTTTTTTTATTCAGCAATAAAAAGGAAAAGAAAAAGTGTCAGCTAAACTCTTTGAGTTATGTTTTAAATTATATCTCTGGTAAATGTATATGAGATAGGGAGAGAGAGAGAGAGGAAGGGAGAGAGGAATGGAGAGAGAGGCAGAAAGAACGAGAGAGTTACACATGGAAACGGAACACTGAACTTCTCAGGTTTTTTTCACATCTACATATTATTTTTATAGGACAGTTTTCTTAAGGCATGAGACAATTTGGCAACAAATGTCTTCAAATGCCCCAGTGAGTCTATATATGTCTCTGAAGTTATTTTCTTAAAGATTTGAACCTTTTTTTGTATTTATGAGAATGATGTTTATTGCTGATTGAATAAATAAGCCAATTTTTCTTTTCATTTTAATTGAACTTTTATGCCACATTTTTACCCGTCGTCTTTTCGGTGACATTTTGTTAAATTCACAACAATGTTTTAACCTTTTCATGTTTGCTTTAAAATTCGTTTAATCCCGTTAAAACTTGCTTTTGTAAATAGAATGTTCAAAGTTTGTTTTTTGTGTGTAATAAAATGTTAAAGCAGTAAAAATATCTTTAGTCCAAAGAAAAAAATATCTTTAGTCCAAGGAAAAATATCTTTAGTCCAAGGAAAATAAAAACAATAAAAACCAACATGGCCGCCAGCAATTAAAACCTGGAGTTAAAGTTAGATTCTCAACACTTTAAAAAGTAAATGAGAATTTTATTTCAGGACCAAAAATACAATTAAGACCAACAATCATTTCCATCCAAAATTTGGGCGAATAGCAAGCAAAATGAGCAAAAAAAAAAACAGCGGCCCCTATTCTACAATTAAACCGATATTTAAACTTAATTAAATCTTTTAAAAGTGTCTTAATTTTAATTTAAAAAAAAACAACAAATAATTAGACTTTCTGACACATTTGTTGTTTTTTTAGAATCGAAAGTAGATTATATATCTTTCTTTATCTTAAAAAATCTATTAAAATTGTAAACAGTGTTTTTATTATAGATTTAAAATATAGACGTTTTCACCTTTTTTATTTAAATTTTAAATTTTAATAAATGTTTTTGCCCGACCTAAGAAAACTTGCTCCAGTTAATTTTTCGGGGGAGGAAAATTTTACCCGATATTTTTTCAACTACCAAGGTCTAGGCCATATATTTTGTATGAAATTTTAAGACATTGAATGGATCTCTGAATTGTTTATTGACAATTTATTGATATTTTTTGTCCGACTTATGAAATATATTGTTTTATTCAATCTTTAAAAAATAAACTTCATTGTTATTTTTGCCCAAAATTGTAGTATTGAAAAAAAAAATGGATAAATCGATTTGTTTGAAAGTACTTGCGCGTTTCTCTGTGATAAATAATAATATACATTATACAATATAGTTACGTTCTTAAAACAAACAAATATTAAACAACCACACAGCGATTAATGTTGCCCTGGTTGTCTCTCCTCTCCCAGAGAAATGTTTTCTTTAAAAAGAAAATAATCACTAATAATGTTTAAAAGTAAAACTTTATTTACTTAAAACAAATCTAAATTCCCTTCCAAAATAAATAGAAAAATATCGGGTCAAATGTTCCTCCCCTGGAAAAATAGGTTGTTAATGTAATAAAAATTAAAATTGTTTTAAAATACTTCAGGGATTTTTCTATTTCTATTTTATACCTCAGGAAACGAAAATTTACGTATGCTTCATCCGAGATGTTCTTAGCACATCTCAAAATATTAGCGAGATTTTGTAAAATATTATCTCACGGTCTTACACTTAAAGTGATATCCCCACCCATATTGACGAGATCCTTTGACGCCCACCCCTATCCTTCGACCACTCATTAGCAGAATAGAACGTTTATGAAATTTTCATTATGGAGAGCTGAAAAAGAGCCGCTACTTTTTTATAGGAATTTGAGCTGGAGCGGCTCCTTTTTGAAAATGGGGAGCCTGAGAGGAGCCAGCTCCAATTTGGGGCGTTGGAGCAGGTGCGGGAGCAGCTTCACAAGTAGTGGAACGCATAAAGCCCTATATATATATATATATATATAAAATAATATTATCATTATATCTATGAAATTGTCAGACAACATTTCTTCTGCCTGTAGCAATTCACATTCAAACGTAACTTTTTTAATTAATTTTTGTTGAGAGTATATTATAGTTTTAAACAATTTTATTCAATTAATAAAGTCACCACACGATATCATAAGTAATTCAATAAAACCTTATTAAAATCTATTTTTTACATGCTGAAAAATGACCGGCATGCAACAATCCTTTAAAAATATCTTCCACTCTATAATAAAGAGCAATGCATATTTATTTGTATATACATATACGCACACACTCACACACACACACATACACACACGCATATATATATATATATATATATATATATATATATATATATATATATATATATATATATATATATATGGTAATTCAGATAAAATATTTATCAACAGGGTAAAAACATTCACAGAATTTTTACTGTGTTTATATTATAATGCTCAATAATAAATAGAGCCGTTTGTTGGCAATAAAGATTTCTATTTATTCATTTTTTATTTATACAAATATAATTTGGCTACACATTTCAAAAACATGTTTCAGCCCCAGATATAAAAAGCCAGACTTTTTTAATCCAGAAGTCTCTACTTTATGCTTTCATTTTGTGGAATGAAGCAGATCTAATCTTTAAAGGTCACATGATTAATTAAAAACATTTTAGAATCCAACTGACGGTTAATTATTTTATTAAAAAATCTGAATTTCTAGCCTAAAAACTTTCAAATAAAGGTTAAGCAAAGAAGAATGAAATTTCCAGTATAATTGTCTGGGTCATCAGAGTTAGCAAAACATTTATCAACGAACAGAGTGACAAGACAACACGCATAGAGGTTGACATGGAGCATAGGAAATCATAACTGTCTTGGCTTAAAATGACAAAACTGACAGTTTCGTATAAAAGACATAATCTTTACAAGCATGGACGTGCACACATATAACATTGGCACAATCTAATATCAGGACGCTCAAGACAAAAGATAAAATATATTTGAATCAACTTAAATCAAATTAAGATCAAAATATAACATTTTTAAGATAATATTTCTCAAAAATGTTCAGGACTACACAAATACACACAGATATAAATACATACATACAAAAATAGAATATATATAGTATCTACGCGCACACACACATACATATATATACACACACATATATATATATATGTATATATATATACATGCACAAGACACACTCAGATATATATATCTACACATGTGTATACTAACCCACACAAACTCATATATAAATAAAAAATATGTATATATATATATATATATATATATATATATATATATATATATATATACACATGCACAAAAATATATACATGCATGTACATTGTACACGTATATATATACGCATCTACACATACATACATACGTACATAAACAAGCATATATACTAATAATCACTACTCAAGCAAATAATAATGATAATAATAATAATAATCACCAATGTGCAGATTACGTAATGAAAGGGAAGAACCATTAGCGAATATTGTACCTGGATGTTCTATGCTAGTACAACTTCAATATAAAAAATGAAGACATGACAAAGTTGCTCAGGCACTACACTGGAATATATGACAAACTCTATGAATTTGACCACAATGAAACGTGATATGAGCATAAGCCAGAAGTGGTACAGGAGAACGACAATGTCGAGCTCTTTGGGACATCCGCATACCAACTGATAAGGTTCTTGAACATTGCAAACCAGACTTAATCTTTCTAAACAAAAACAGGAGAACTTGCTTCATTATTGGTATAGCCTGCCCCTTCGATCCCAGATTACAGGAGACAGAACATGGAAAAATAAATAAATATCACGATCTAAATGAGAATTAGTTAGACTATGGACATGTAAAGAAGTTAGGATAATTCCAGTTGTAATTGGAACGATGGGCCATCATGAATGGATTAAACAGATTGACGAGACAATTTCGTTTCCAATTCTGCAAAAAGCTTGCTTGTTAGGAACGGTGAAAGTGTTAAAGTACAGCTTGAATGTGTAAAGTCAAGAGAATTAACCTGATGTTAAAAATAGAAAAATAAATTAATAAATCCAACTACAAACATCCAAAAGTTGAGACTACTACGAAATAATAATAATAATAATAATAATAATAATAATAATAATAATAATAATAATAATAATAATAATAATAATAATAATCTAAAGTATAAATTGATCAGTTAACCACTAACAGAATAAGGAATGGCCCAAGTAACTAGATACTATGTTCTTTTTACTTCTTTTTCCTCCCTCTGCTATTTCAAGATAAACCGCATATTTATGCTTTTATTTTTAAATGTTAAACTAGAAATTCAATCCTGTTGGAATTCCTTTATCGAAATGTGTCTTAAATCTCAATACTAAAGTGTGAATTTTGGAAGCATTATTAAGTTAAATATAAAAGGAAGCCGCCCCACTCTCCTGCTATCCTGCTTCAACTTCTCATGCAAATATGGGAGGGGAACCTATCATCGTTTTTAGGAGGAGTTTTTTTACGAATTATACACACGCACATACACACACACATATATATATATAGATATAGAGAGAAATATGATAGGCTTAAATGGCTATCTCTACACTGATGATTCCACAAGGATGAAACGGATACGTATGTAGATAATAATTAAATATTTATTATTAAAATAATTATTTGAAGCCTCCGTTTGGCTGGGCCCTTTAATGCTAGATAAGACAGCCATCAACCTTGGTTATAATGCAACGTTCCTTTATGTAGAACACCTTCTGACCAGTAGCATGGTGGCAGGGTTTTAGGGGGCGCACCCTTTGTAGGAGACCCAAGAAAATTTTTAGTGTAATACAACAGTGAGTGACTCGCTCTCCGATCCAAACCTCTCCTCTAGCTGACCTTTCTTCTCGACATGTCATAAAACAAGTTTAATGATCAAATACTAGAATTTAGCACTGTTTATTGGAGCAGATTTAGGGAAAAAAGAAGTCTGGAAGGCCATTTTCCTGCCATCTGGGATTTTAAAGATCAAAATTTTCTCCACAGCGCCCAACCATGGTGGGCACCGCTGACAGAGGAGGGGAGAAGAAGTTAATACCATCAGGCAGGCACGGCTCCAAGGGGGCATTGTCGTCCCCCCACAAGGATGATCTTTGTTCCATAATGCCCCCAAAAAACTCGAGGGAAAGGCAATTCTTTAACATAAAGTAATGCATTTTAGTGCTAAAAAATGCATCAACGGGGGCATCTGGAGGCCTTAAAATGGCAAAATTTTCCGGGGCTCCGCCCCGTACCCCACTGAAGGGACTTCCAGCGCCCCCCAGACCCCCAGCTGCATTTTTTCGCGACTTCGTCGCTCATATCCGGGGGGGGGGGCGCCAAATCAGTGATTGGCCCCTGCAGCCATCAACCTCCCACCACGCTACTGCTTCTGACAGCTGCTTATAAAAATGTCCGCTTACTGACATAAATAAGTTTATTTCGCATGATTTTGTATGACTATTCATGCAGGTCTCATCGGTTAAAGCGTCGGATTTAGAGTTATAAACTAATAACTTTCGTTCCAGGATTCGAATCGTGCGACCGGCTTGAATAGTTTCTCTACACTGATGATTCTGCAAGGATGAAACGTATACGTATGTAGGTAATAATTTAACATTTATTATTAAAATAATTATATATATATATATATATATATATATATATATATATAATTATTAAAATAATTATATATATATATATATATATATATATATATATATATATATATATATAATAATGGTAATAATCCAGGTGAAAATATCCACAGGGTGGTAATCCAGAGAATTTTAACCGGGTTTATAAAAAGTGCTCAATATCAAAATAGAGCTTTATATATGATAATTTTATTTACACAGACATGTACAAAATCTGCGACACTGGCATGTCGATGTTATCGATCAACAGTTACTATAAACTGAGATCTCATCAGGCAGAGTTAGAATCCGATCTTAACCTCAGATCATATTTGGAGAGAACTCCAAATATGATCTGAGGTTAAGATCGGATTCTAACTCTGCCTGATGAGATCTCAGTTTATAGTAACTGTTGATCGATAACATCGACATGCCAGTGTCGCAGATTTTGTACATGTCTGTGTAAATAAAATTATCATATATATATATATATATATATATATATATATATATATATATATATATACATTTTGTCTTTTATTGTGTGATAGTGAACTTTGCCTCATGAAAATGAGATAAATACTATCCCTGTGAAAGAATCACAAATTAAACAATCTTATGGCATGTGTTCCCACAAACACCAAACTATGAAAAATGTCCAGTAACCAAAATCAAAGCCGTGGGACTCAGAAGAAAGATCTGAGTGTCCTTGGCGGCAGGGTCTCCATCGTTGGCCAATATGAAGGACCCGGTCGGCATCCTGTGAATGTTGGCTCCTTTAATTTCAGTAACAAGAATATCGCGAACCAAAAACAGGTAAGTAACCTTTCTAATTCAAGGTACGACAATAACACGAATCAAACACGGAAAAGCAGCAATGAATAAAACAAAACAACAAAAAACTCAGAGAAAGAAATGGACCACAAAAGAGAATAGACTTGTAATGGACTGCTACTACAGAAGCTATCCCCAAAAGGAAGCTACTGGAAGCGAATGAAAAGTCTATGACTGAACAAAGGATTGCCGACCAAGCAAGACAGATACTCAAGAGAGGATTGTTTCTCGGAGCTGGAACTAATGGAAATCAAAAAGAACATAAAGGATGTAACAGATCAAGAACGACCTCAGAAGACTGGCAAAACATTAACCCTGAAACAGAGGAGATCGAAGACTACAAAATCACAGAACTCACTGAGGAAGAAGCAAGAAAAGTTGAAAAGATCAAACGATTTATGAACGAGGACAAAACAAAACTTCCATCCCTAAATTAGAAACAGAAACGGTAACATGCACAATCACAGAGCTAAACAATTTAATATATGCAGGGGCAAAATAACTAAGCATGAAACTAAAAAAAAAAAAAATCGGGCCACAAGACTGGATCGACAAAGCCTGTATTGGAAATTAGACTGGAAACCAAAATCACCAAACTTCGAAAAGAAGCTAAAACAGTAAATAGAATGAAAGAGAACAGGAAACGATGGAAGAGGGGAAACTTGACTAACAAGGAAAGACTAAATAAGAAACATGAAAAACTAAAACAAAAGATAGCAGCAATCGAAAGAAGACTGAGACAGTACAGATACAAATTGGAAGAGTACAAACAGAGCAGGACCTTTGAAAATAACGAAAGACAGTTTTATCAAAATGTAAATGGAGGAATAACAAGAACAGAACAACCAGACCCGACAGAAACAAAACACTTCACAAACAAGATATGGGGACAGCCTCAAAACCACGACAGAAATGCTAAATGACTGAAAAAAATGAAAGAAGGACTTCAGGAAATTGAAGAAGGAACAGAAACAGAAATTAATGAAGAAACTCTACAACTCTAAAAAAAATTGCAAACTGGAAAGCGCCAGGCTACGATGGAATACATACATACTGATTTTAAAAATTCACGACCCTACATGAAAGGATAATGCAAAAAATGAGAGGATGTATCCGCAAAACAGATGTACCAGAATAGATGATCCAAGGAAGAATACGTTAATACAAGAAGACGTCGAAAAGGGAATGATCCCAAGCAACTACAGACCGATTATCTGTTTACCAACTGTGGAAAATCCTAATGGCACAATTGAGAGAACAGATATACCACTCCCTTAACAATCGTGGTCTACTGCCCGAGTAACAAAATTGATGCCGGAAAGAAAAAAGAGGGACACACGACCTGTTATACATAGATCAAAATATCCTGAAGGAGATAAAAAACAGGAAAAAGAACATAGCCATGGCATGGATTTACTACGAAAAGGCTACGACAGAATCACTCAAGCATGGATAATTAAATGCTTAAGGATATATATGATATCCGACAAGATTTTAATATTATGGAAATATGGAGATTAGAACTGACAGCTGGAGCACAACACCTGACTGAGATAAGAATACAGAAAGGCATCTTCCAAGGAGACTCTCTATCACCACTACTGTTTATTAAAGCCATGATGCCAATCAACTACATACTTAGGAAGTGTGATGCCGGATACAAGTTTATAGACACAAAACAAAGAATAAACCACCTTATGTACATGGACGACCTGAAGCTATTTCAAAAGCAAAAAGGAACTGGAAAAGCTGATAAATACTACCAGAATCTTCAGCCAGGACATTCAAATGAAATTCGGAATGGAAAAGTGTACACAGCTAGAGATTAAAAGGGGTAACCTGGAGACAGTGGCGGGCATGGAACTGCCCAACCAAGTGGAGATGACGGCGCTTGGCAAACATGATAGCTATAGATATCTGGGAGTTATGGAAGCAGACACCATCAAATCTACAGAAATTACATTCATAGGCTGGACCAAAAAAGAACTTAAGCATCTTGACCAGAAGACGAGGAAACTAATGATCATGCACAATGCACTACACCCGAAAGACGATACTGACTGACTCTACGTGAAAAGGGGCGAAGGAGGAAGAGGGCTGGTGATTATAGAAAACTGTGTGGAAGATACAAAAAAGATTTGGAAAAATACATAATCGTGAACACAGAATGAATGGTCACCACGGCAAGAGGCGCGATCAAAATGAACAATACAGGAAGCAGCCGAACGAGAAACAAAAAGGTCAGAAAGAAAAATGGGAAGAGAAACGGCTACATGGACGATTCATAAGAATGACAAGAGAAGAGAACCACAAAAACACCTGGGCATGGCTAAGAAAAGGACACTTGAACAGAAAAACGAAATCACTACTGACATCTGCATAGAACAATGCGATTCGAACCAACTATATCAAAGCTAAAATAGATAAAACCCAGGAAACAGTAAATGTAGACTCTGATACAATAGCCCAACAATAATACAATAACAGACACAACTGTGTGGGGAAAGCAGTACACTGGGAACTATGCAAACGACTGAATTTTGAACATGCAGACAAATGGTACAGACACAAAATGGAGACAGTACTGGCAAGCGAAAACCATAAAATCCTCTGGGACATGAAGGTACAAATAGATAAACACATCCAAGCAAGGAGACCGGACACCATAATAGTTTACAAGAAGTAAAAAATTCCAATTTATAGATTTTGTCATCCCAGCAGACAACAGAGTAAAGATCAAAGAAACGGAAAAAACAAAGCAAATACACGGAACTTGCCAGGAAACTGAAAGGAATATGAGACATGAAGAAAATCAAGATAATACCGATAATTGTATGAGCACTAGGAAAAGTCCCGATAAACCTGGAAAGAAGACTAGGAGAAATTGGAATCAAGAGGAAGACTAAAACTATACAATGGAAAGCAATGATGAAAACAAGCAACAAACTACGAACACTAACCAGAACATGAAAATTGTAACAGAAGTCAAACAAAAAGATGAAAGGAACACCACATGAACTCAAAGGAACTAAAACTACAAGTAATCCACCTCCCTAGGGGGAAAAATGGCATCAGCCTCGGCTGATACCTCACAAAATAGTCGTGAAGGGTCAAGGAGGATAGAAAGACCGAGATGGGAAAGCACTAACCAGACCTCTACTGAAAGAGTGTGGAGAGTACTGGGACCTTAGGGAGGCTTATTGCCACTCAAATTCTAGAGAAAATCAATAGTCATTGCCAGCAAGAAATCAATGGTATGTGGCTGTTGCGATAACGCAAAGTCATCTGCAATGGTTATCGAGGGACGTGGAGAGTACTGGAAATCTGGGGAAATTTGTTGTCACCCAGATTCCAGGAAACACCACCGGTTGTTGTCAGTGAGTAATCATTGATGATTACCTGTGTGAGAACTCCTAATGAGTAAATAATAATAATAATAATAATAATAATAATAATAATAATAATAATAATAACAATAATAATAATAATGTATAATAGTTATGCATAATAATAATTATAGTTATGTACTCACTTAAATCTAGATGATAGTAAGCCACTCTCATAAACTCAGAAAGTTTGTACATACATCTACATACATAAGCCAATAAACCAAAATATATGTGTCTGCAACCTGAAACACACACTCCACTAAATATACTACCACTTATACTGGTACACTAATATACGGACATACGTGAACATATACAAATCTACATACACAAATACATAACCTATTAGGAGTACAACGAATCAAACAAGCTACAAATTAAGGCACATACTGTACACATGGCTATATACAAGCTGCCAAATACCTGTGTACCGGATACAGACATTTAAGGGCATACACTTATACATATCAATTCAGATAGACCCAATAAGTAAACATATGTATAAATGTCTATAAAACAAAAGTTAACAAAGCATAAACCATACACAAGCATGAACATGAACAGATACAACATCCATACTAGTAGGGAGAAACCTTATGTCAACAATAAATTAAAAGCTATTGTTATTTTGACTGGTTAAAGTGAGAGTTTCACAGATTCATGGGGTTCTACGTAAATTACTAAGGGTATTTATATTTTATTGTGTCTACAATTAATCGAGATTTCCCATTTTATGTTAAAGAGATTTCCTCTGTCACTAAATATAATTATTTCTAACTTTTCCTTAAGACAAAGATAACAGGATGCGTTTAGAGATCTGCAAGTGCTAGTTTTCCTAATTATATCACACTTAACTATTGCCATTTTATTATTCGTGCTTAGGGACCAAAAGTGTTGGGCAAGTGATGTTTGATCTTCATAATTATTATCACTAAATTATTAATATTTAATAATTTATATCCTCTTAAGAAAATTAAAATCAATATATAATGATATTAAACCTTATGTCTAAAATCCATATTGCAATTTTGATCAAAACCCATTACAATATTTTTATTCTAAAAACTATTTAAAATTTAAGGCTTAAGCTTAAGAGTCTTAAGAAAAAATTGAAATTCAGAGAATCTCGCTTAATTGGTGTTTAATAACTATGGATCAAATTCTAATGCTAAGCTGATATATTTGATTTTTTAAATAAAATGTTGTCTCCATATTATACCCCCATATACACCTTTTAAAATATTCCAAAGAAACTGATATTTGGGGAATATTTATTAATTTATATCTAATATTTAGTGTTAACATTTCATAAAAATCTTTTGCCCCCTTTTACCTCCTTTGCTTAAACTGAATTAAACTAAATATAGCCCACATTTGGATTCCTTGCGTCTAACAGTTGTGTTCCAAAATTCATAATGATTGGTTTATTAGTTTAGGAGTGAATCCTGTACATCCAAATATATAAAAATGTAAACATACCTAACTTTATAAAGATAGAGATTAATGCAAAAATTGGCAAAGCATAATTTTGTTTCTATCATTTTTTTCACGGACACACCGTCCATGAAAAAATGATAGAAACAAAATTATATATATATGATATATAGAGTTTTTTCGTACCATGTCTATTTTGTGGTAATAGTACGTCTTGCGATATAATTTTAATCAAATAAATACATTTTTATTTGTTTTTAAACAATATAATTTTAATCAAATAAATACATTTTTATTTGTTTTTAAACAAATAAAAATGTATTTATTTGATTAAAATTATATCGCAAGACGTACTATTTATTTTATTGTAAAACCTACTTGTTAATGACATTCCTTCGTTGAATTACCTTTTCAAATATGGACATGTTTTTTTACAAGAAATTAATTGAGAGAATAGGCAAAAGAGGGTGAGGTGGGAGCTTCAATGAACAAAACAAAAATGAAAGTAAACAGACACTGGGTATATGCAGCTATATATAAATAAACTAGATGGCTTTGCCAGATGTCTATCACTTTGCAAAGTTCTTTATTTAAAATACTTGAAACAAAACTTTTAAATAATAAACATTTCAGTGTTGTAAACACAAACCAAACACTTTCGCATTTATTCATATGGAATAGATAAACATTTATATTTTGGTAATTTTGATAATTATCTTTTAAATATGACCGTAAAGAAAAGAAAAGAAAGAAGAAATAAGTAAGCCAGTTCCATCTAAAGAATAGTCCGGAAAGGAACATAATAGTGGTGCGTAGACAACTGCACTGCCATTATAAGCAAAGAGAACCCACCATCATCAGCATTTCTGAATTCTACTGACTATCAAACGATTTGTCCACGAAATGAAACAATATTCCTAAACAAAGCTGTTGGTTATTTTTGACTAGGAGCAAAGTGTGGTATCTGTTCTGATGCTCAAATTAGTCTATTCTGTCCTCAGTCAGTGAAGTAAAAGTTCGTCTAGACTGAAGCAATTTTTAATTTTTGTTCCAATCTAGAGTGCTCATTTTTGGGGAGCTGGATTTTCCCCACATTAAAAACCGACCATGTGTCTAACTCTGCCCTCGTGGGGAGGTAAGTGAAAAGGAACTATTTGTTCTATTAAAATCAAACCAATCGTTGAATTAAAAAACAAAATAATGCAAAACTATAATTAATTAATAAAGTATCTTTTTGCACAGCAATATGTAAATTAGTTAACTTTACTACTAAGCACATATTTTTTTATGCAAATCGCTCCAGACAAGGTACGAAGCCACTTGATGTAAGTAGCTAAAAAAGAAATACTACTTCAAGGTCAAAAAACAGCCAACGATAAGTGTTATATGGATAGATTCCGACCAGAACACAGCAATTCTTCCCCCTTTGTCAGAAACATCGCTCATGGAATGTGAGGACTAAATGACAAAATAAGAGAAGCGAGAGTTACGAGGCTGCCGAAAGTGAACCTAATTCTCCTATACATAAGCAGTATATAAAACAGATAGAGTGATGCTATTGCGTAAACTCAAATTAGATTGAAATAAGCTGTTTTAACCTAAGCATTAGTGTGAGAAATGAGCCTGACTTTCGCATTTGTTCGGTCAGATATTAAAGTATATGTGTATCATATATTAAAAGTAGGATTATGAAAGAAGCTATTGTATTTTAAAGTGTGTTATCTAAGCCTAGAAAGATTGAAAGGTCAGTAAGTTAGGTGCACTTATTTTAAGCTACCTCTACCAACCCAGCGTTGCGCGGGAGTCCTTTTCTCTCAGTTTTGTTTCGCATTTATTTAACTACGTGGTTTTTTTTTGGTTTTGGTTTTTTAGACCAAATTATTTATATTTTTTAATAAGACTTTTAAAGTTAAATTTAATTATTACGGTATCGTTTGATCATTGAATTATTAATTAGACCCAATTTTTATAAAACTGTAACCAAATTTGGTAAGGTATTTAATCTTTAATCTTGTTAGAAGCAGCAGCGACAGTGAATGTTGATTTTACATATAGACTCTCGATTGGAAACGTATTACTTTGCCATCTAATTTACATACGTGTTTGGTGGTGTGTAAATACACATGTATGTAAATTAGATGGCCACGCTGAGAAAAGAATTACTCTTTCTCTAAATGCTCGCAGAAATATAAGGAAATATTAGAAAGTGGTTGAATAAACAGAGAGTGAGAAAGAGCGAGAGAAATATATAGATAGCTAAGAGAGGGATGGGTGACTTGTTCAGTTAATTGTAAATTACGGCTAATTAAAACAATTAAAAAAGAGTGTTTTGTTTTTCAAACATAACTCAATCCCAGAACTAAAGTATATTTTAGCATGTATTTTTTAATATGGTGTCACCACTTACCAAGGCTAAGGGCCACTCGAGGATAAGGATTAATGAGATGAAATTATTGTCAGCCAAATAATGAAGAACACTATGAGAATACTAAAGTTGATCAATGGAATGAACTAAGTTTTGTTACTGATTATGACAAGTACTTATTGACACTGGACTTCAAAACGACTATGTTGTAATCTGCAGTGAAGCAATCCTGAGGTAATGTGTTTCACAGACAGGAAGCCTTTGCAAAGAAGCTCTGTCCATGAACATTCCGCCTGACACTAGGCACATGGTGGAAGAAAAGAAAATCTTTTTCCGTGGTGGTACCAAGACAAGTTCTTGTTGTGAATATCTTACAAGGAGGAACCAGAGATTGGAGCTCAGTCGAGCACCTTTCATGGAAGCAATTTAAGATTAGAGAGAGAGAATTTTTGTGTTATATAAAATTATATATATATATATATATATATATATATATATATATATATATATATATATATATATATGTGTACAGGATTAACTCCTAAACTAATTAACCGATCATTATGAATTTTGGAACACAGCTGCTAGGTGTGAGGATGGGTAATGTGGGTTATATTTAGTTTAATTTAGTTTCATGTAAAGGACAGAAAAGGGGTGTAAGCTCTTTGTAAAAATTCCGATACCTCTGATTTTTATGAAATTTTTACAATAAGTATTAGACATCGATTGATAAATATTCCCAAAATTCCAGTTCTTTTGAGTATTTTAAAGGATTTTATGGGGCATAATATGGCCCCCCCCCATTTTAAAATTCAAATATATCAGATTTGTATTGAATTTGATCCATAGACACGAATTAAGCAAGATTCACTGAATTTAAATTTCTTAAGATGCCTTAAGCTTAAACCTTAAATTTTAGACATTTTTGCGAATCCAAATCATCTAATAGATTTTAATAAAAATTGCAATAAGGATTCTAGACATAAGGTTTAGTATCATGATATCTTGATTTTAATCTTCATAAGGGGGCATAAAAGTGGTGCAAACATTTTCTGTACTGGGGAATTAATGTTACCATCCTTTAGTTTAGTATAGTAATAGATTTATTCACTGTAAACTAGTTTTTTTTTAATAATTTGAAACCAAACTAGAAAAAATGGAGATTACAGCAAAAGTCAAGAGATTGTTATGTTGGGGCAATTTTATGATTTTGCAAAAAATAGTGCAGAATGAAAGACTTTGTAAGAGTAAACTTTATAGCTCAAACGACATAGAAATAAAAGATTTTTTTTTCTAATATAATTTTTAAGACTGACAACACCTATATCTAGTTTCTAGCTCATATTTGCATTGTTTTGAGATATATCTGATTATAATGGAGATTATGTGTATGTAACTAAGGGCAGGTCAAGTGCTCTTTAGCCTTGGTAGACAATCATCTAGAAATGGTGTTTCTATAAAAGTACTGGTCCCAATTACCTCACTGGGTTAGCGTCAGGAAGAGCATCCAGTTTATAAAAATCTTGTTTCAACTAAGGAAATGACTTCCAAAGAAAATCTGTTACATTTCAGGTGATGTAGTTTAAATAAAGACCTAGCCAGAGACAGTTAGTTTGGACGTCAATTTCTAAAAGCCATTCAACACATGCCAGCATGTAAAACGGACATTAAACCAAATATGATGATGATGATGATGATGATGACCTCCCTTTTTCCTTACTGTATACAGAGAAAATATATATAAAGCCGATTTTAATGTTTACTACAGTAATTGGATTGGTTTGTTGAGCTATACAGATGCAGCTGATAACAGCACACATGGTTTCTCTATTGCACATTCCCTTTCACAGACTGTTACTTTCCTGACCCGCCTCCCAGATCGTGAAGATCGGCAAGCCTCATTTCTCGATCTATTCTTGACTACAATGCCCAAGGCTTATGTGATGGATGCCCATATCTCACTTGAGAACACTGATCACCTTGTGATAATGGTTGATATCACCCTATACTTTCGACCTCCAGATGAAGAGCCGTTGCTCAAAACGATGAGATACTACAAATAGGCTGATTAGGAATCCATCAGAGATCACATCAGAGACACTCTATGCGAAATGTTCAGCAACAGAAAAGGTTTTACTCCATGGGGTGTGACCACGCGGAAATTCTATAGCAATGGTTCACTTCAACCTGTGCAGGTGCTATATCTCATAGACAGCAAGCATTCCACTGATTCAACCACCGTAAGTCAAATACAAATAGACAAAAATCTATAGCATCAACAAATCATTGTAAGAGTGTAATAGACGCAGATAAGAGTAAGTATACCGAGGTGACCAGAATACGCATTAAGTCACAGAAATTATGAACTTGCAATTTCTTGGAAAATCTATAATGGTGTGGTGAATAATGGGCAATCAACAATTCCCCCGCTATCCAACCACAATCATGTCGCCTACACAGCAATAAGGCTGAACTGCTTGCCCAGCGGTACACCTTGAACTCCATCTTAGACTCCACAAACCACTCCCTCCCAAATTTCCCACTGCGGACAGAAGCCACATTCAATGATCTGATCATCACCCCTTCCTATGTCCGGCATATCTTAAAAAACCTTGATACTTCCAAAGCATGTGGGCCTTATCTTATCCCTGCTATAGTAATAATAAAGAAATTCTGTGCTGAGCTGGCTCCAGTCATCTCCAAACTCTACAACAAATGCCTTCTTGATAGCTGGAAAATTGCTTCTGTTGTACCAGTGCTCAAGAACTATGGTGAAAGAACTTAGCCGCAAATTATCATCCTCATCAGTCTCCTCCCACTCTTCGCTAAAATCATTGAATCATTAATCAATCTAATGGTGGTCCATCACCTTGTTAATGCTAAATTTTCTTCTTGATCAACAGTATGGGTTTAGGCAATCCCATTCTACTATGGATATCCTAACAGTCATCTCCGACTATACCCATTTTAAAATGAAGTATTCGATAATAATTGTCCCGTCGACTAAAAGAGTACAATTTTAAATAAATATATTTCAAATATAAATTTTAAATAAATATATTTAAAAACCTACATTCATTTATTTGGTTTGAAAAATATTTAGCTGACAATTATCTTTATGGTAAGAAACAGAATATTTAAAAATAATTAAATTGCTAAAATAAATAAATAAATATGCATATTCGTTTTATTAAATTAAAGAATATTTATCTGATATTTATCTCATTTAAGAAATAAGAAGGAGTCTTTTTTAATAGCATTGATCCTGATAGATATTTATTATTTCAAAAATAATATTACTGTTAACAGTGAATGATACAGATTAATGTGGAATTTCTACGGGGTCCCACTAGTAAATAATGAAAACGAGAAGACAGGAATTATAAAAGGCCAACAGATCAGAGAACCTAAAAACTAAACGATTTAGAAGTGAAAGGTGGTAGGGAAAATACGTGAAAAATAAAATCTACGAATAACAATAATTAAGAAATAAAAGTCGTGTAGTAGTATATAGGAGCTACTCTTAACATAAACTGTCAGACTATCTCCTAATCGTCAAAGAAAGGAAAATAAGACCTTTCTATAAATAACATACCATACCATTCACTGGACAAGGGTGGTGAAGCTGTAAAATTGTTTCAGTGGTACCAGTATTCAAGAATTCTGGTGAAAGAACTGACCTGCAAAATTATAACCCTCATCAGTCTCTGCCCGCTGTTCGCTAAAATCTTTGAATCATCAATCAATCTAGCAATAGTCCACAATCTCGTTAATGCAAAACTTCTTTCTGACCAACAGTATGGATTTAAGCAAGCCTGTTCTACCGCAGATATCCTAATAGTCATCTCAGTGTCTAGCTAGCAAGGGTAGGAGAGAGTGTTGACGTCTTTATTTATGGGTGCCTGGAAGCTTTCTGCCTTCCATGCAAATCATTTAGGGTCTCTGGTTGAGTCCTTAAAAAGTTCACTCAATATTAATACACTCAGGACTCTAATTGGTTATCGTGTGACCAAACAACCTCACTAGGGCTGCTTTCCGCAAGAGGAAAGAAATGTCAAGGTTTATTACTGCTACAAATTGACAGTAAAAGATAATGACACGGACTGACTTTCACCCATGGATGTTGGCAACCTTCACGTGGATTCTTCTGTACCACTATATCTTCATTTTGGACCCAACCCTATTTCTGATCTTCATAAACGATCTTCCAAATCATATTCTGAGATGATTCGTTGAAGACGACACAACCATTTATTGCAACACTTCAAAGAACAGCGATGATCAAGATCTTTCTGATTATCCTCTGACCTGAGCATGTGGTGCAATGAGGGAAAAAGTGGGGTGTTACTTTTAACGACTCCAAAATCAAGCTTCTCTATTTTCATCATCAACGCGCGGATCCTCACTTCTCCCCAATCAAAATAAATGGTTCACTTCTAAAAAAAACCTCTACTGTGATAAGCTTCTAGGACTGACTTTCACCCCAGACCCGAAATGGAAGACTTACATTAAATTTGTTGCTAAGGTTACCGGAAAAATGGTTGGATCACTCTACTGCTCCAGAAAGTACCTCCCCCCCTGACACAATTCTATACCTATATAAGAGCCAGGTACGTCCTAAAATGGAGGTCATCAGAATTTTTTTTTCAACTTGAAATTGTTCAGTCCTTTCTTTTACTTTAGGTTATCAAAAATATTTTTTTTCAACTTGCAATAGTTCAGTCCTATCTTATTGAAATAAAAAAAGTATTAGAAAGACTTACATTGGAAAGTAAATAGCAAGTCAGATAACTCAATGCTCTACCTGTATTAGAGCCAGATACATCCTAAGATTGAGTACTGCGTCATATCTAAGGAGGTACCACACGGAGCACTCTTTCATGTCTTAACAGAGTACAAAATTGACTTCACAATCTAGTTGGGGATGATCTCTTCTTGTCCCTACAGCCTTTTTCACACAGAAAGGATGTTGCTAGCCCCTCCCTACTGTATCGTTATGTTCATGTTAGGTGCTCAACTGAGCTTCAATGCCTGGTACTTCCCTACAAAACATTTACAGCAAGAACTCGTCTAGCTACAACCACAACAAAAAACTTTCCTTGCTCTCTCTCTCTCTCTCTCTCTCTCTCTCTCCCTCTCTCTCTCTCTTTAACAAAAACTAAACAAGACTTCCATGAACAAAGTTTCTTTCCTAGATCATCCCATCTGTGGAACAAGATACCACGAGTCTGCTTCCCAACCGACTACACGATGGTCGTCTTCAAATCTAATGTGAACAAATACTTGTTGAACAGTCCTCTTGGATAATAAATTCCTCTTAAGTAATCTTCTGCCCATTTCACCCATTGTTTTCGGTCCTCTCGTGGAGGCGATCATCGTCTAACTGACGATCATTTTAACACTTATCCTCGAGTGGCTTCCAGGCCTTGATAAGAGGTGACCCATTAGTAAAAAAAAAAAGAAAAAAACATTTTTCCATACTGCTGATTGCCAACTGTTTTCTTCTCATATCTTCAGAATCTCCAATGAGTGAACCGACTTTTTTCACATGTCTTCATTGTCTTTTATTTCCGTCTCCTCTTTCAATGATGCTGTGTTCTGTTTGATCTTCTTGTTATATTCAAATTCTGCATTGGAAAAATCCTTTTAGCATCTGCAATCATTTTTTGTTTTCCATCCTCATTTAATAAGATGAAGTCTGTATCATCTGCATATATTTCTTCATCTGGAATGTTTTCATCTTTCCTTGGGACAGAATACGAGTGCTCTACGAACGGCTTGTATCCTCATGCTTCAAATCTAGTCTTCTCAGACTATTTTCAAGGTATATGTTGAAAAGCATGCAGCTTATTCCGTCATCTTGAGGCGAGCCAATGTTGCTTTCAAATTTCTATTTAATCATCATTACATCCAGTGTTGTGTTGGAAAGAAGAAGTCTGCACATCCTTAACAAAAATCTTTTCAAGGATTTTATAAGTTTGTAGTGAACGAGTGGAGATAAGATACCAACTGGCCTGTTAAGGTACTACCTTTCTTTCTCTCCCCGTTCTGTTCTTACTCTGTCCTTTCCTTTTCTTCTTTTTTTTCTTTACTTTCTTTTTCTTCAGAGAAAAGCAGCTTGCAATAAAGACAATGGAAAAGTACTGAGCGGTTAGGCCAGTAATTAATATCAAAATTCAAATATTTGGATTTCGATTTATAGACTAATCAGAGGGCGAATAAATCCCAGAAATGAAAAGTGTTTTAGGAGTCTGTCACATGAGTAACACGTCCATATAAGCAGCATCAACCCATGGACACATAGAGAGAGAGAGAGAGCCTTTGTTGCTGCAGCTTTGTTAGAAGTCATCTAGTCTTCAAAGACAGCTCTACTGAAAAATTTTAAATACCCATCTGGATATAGTGCAAGCAAGTGCGTTCATACCAGCGACCAATCTAAGCTACCCTAAAATAAAACATTTTAGAGAATTTCCCATAATGTATTTCTACAGAATTTCTCACTCATATTTCCAGTACTTTTCACAACACATTTTTGCCGACTTCAAGCACATACTCGTCCTCATCATCATAGTCATGACCAAAGTAATATAAAAAATCTACTGTAGCCATTTACATACTAATACCGTTACGTAAGATATGAACTTGTAGAACGTTGTTTCAATAAGCAGCAGAAGCAAGCGAATATTTTGTAAAAATATCAACAGCCAATCAGAAGCACAAAAAATATACGCCTTCACAATATTTAAAAAAAGCGACATTACAATACTTCAGACCTGCCATAGGCTGGCACACAACTAGAACCTTGTTTGAATAAATAGCAGATGCTCCCCCTTTTCCCTAAAATCCAAACCATCTTTACTGTGGTAGAGGCGGTGGTAACGTGGTAGAGGTGGTAGCAACGTGATAGTTTCAAAGCTATGCCGTCTGAAACTGGCAGGACCACTCATGGCAGACAGGTCTGGCATCAAGCGGTGTTAGGGCTACAATCCAACTAACAGGGTTCTGGTGAAAATCCAGGAGAAGTCAGCATCAGGATCCGTTGTCCTCTGGTCACCTCTGCATCTGCATGTGGCAAGCAAAGACGTTTCAGGTGTGGAACCACAAATCAATGGAGTGAAAGTGGCAATGTTGCTTCTGCCACATTCCTTTGTGTGTTCTAAGCTAATCTTTCCCCAACTTCGCATGCAACCACTGAGTGTTGCTGTTCTCGGTGTCAAGGGTAAAAACCTGAAATCCTGCAGGTTAACGAATATCTGCCACTAACATGTATTTGATGACATTGGGCGTGAAGACGATCATATTGAAGTGTGCAGGAAAGCAGCCCCGTGCTAATGTCTTCCACAGATAGGAAGTTCTTGGAAATAAACTTTGTTCATCAAAATACCGTCTTTTTTATTTCTTTTTCTTTATTGCTTTTGTTACGTGTTTTTTCTCTCACTTAAACTAATTTCGCTTGATTTATTTTCTTACATGTCAGAAAAAATAAATAAAAAATGATTAACTACAATCACCATTACTACTACTACTACTACTACTACTACTACTACTACTACTACTAATAATAATAATAATAATAAGAAGAAGAAGAAGAAGAAGAAGAAGAAAAGGTGCTTGTGCGTGTTTATCTAAAAATGTGTATGTGTGTAAGTGAGTCTTAAAGACGAAACAGATGTCTATAGATTATATATACACACAGATTATATATATATATATATATATATATATATATATATATATACAAGGTTAATACAACAAAAGATATAAGAGGCAACTAATATCTAACTAATATAAAGTACTTTGCCTGAATATTGAATTCTAATAAAATTTGATTCGCACCTTATTTTATTCTTTCACTTTATTTAGTGCTATATATATATATATATATATATATATATATATATATACAAATATATACATAAATCTACATATTCTTCTATAAATGCGTGTGCATCCGAAAGTTTGTATTCTTTTTTACTATTTGAAGATTATGTTGAAGATTATTATCCTTGCCTCTTTCATTTCATGCAGACCAGACAATCCTGAGACATGATTATCGCGAGCTCTACGTACAAGTCAGGCTAACTTAACAGCAACAACTACAAGCGAATATTTCGTAAAAATATCAACTTTTGATTGGATAAGAATCATAATGTAAACATCTTCTTTGAGCCATACAGAAGTTCAGAAAATATACGCCATATTTAAAAAAAAGAGATGTTACAACATTTCACACCTAGGACTAGGAGCTGATCACAATCATACAGTCTCTCAATTTCTTTCAAACCTGCCAAAGTGCTTGATCTCCTCTGTTAAAATATAATCTGAACTCACAATTATTACTAACCTCGATGCACAAAGCTATAAAGAAAAGCATTAACTAGTGGGAGCCGATCACAATCATACTTAATTAAAAATGCCCCAGCTTAAAAATCAGTCTCTCAGTTTCTTTTAGATCTGTCAAAAGAAGCACAAAAATATGTGCCTCCACAATATTTAAAAAAATACAATACTAAGACCTGCCTTAGGGTTGCACGCAGTTAGACTGCAGGAATCACATGGTATGAGAAACTACCACAAAACTTGTTCACACACAAAGTCACACAGTGACAGCAGATAAACATGTTTATACCTTTCGTCTTACACAAAATAAATCATCCTTCTAACTTGAAACATTTTACGGAACTCACAATTATTGTAAACTTCAACTTGCCCTATCAACGGGGCCACAAATTCGCCAACTGCAACCCCATGCAGAAAAGCCCCCTCCCCCCCCCTTCGAAAACGGGACCACCTGTAGGCCATGGGATGGCAACCTGTGATACCTTAGTATGGGATCCTGGTGGCTGAGAAATCCGTGTCAGGTGACTTACAACACTCCACTTCGGCCCTTACTTTGGCTAGAGCGGAGATTTGAGAGGCCCGATCCGATCAATCGGCTGGTCACGTCATGCACTAGTATCTATAAGTTCCTCCCCAACCGTATTACTCAATCTGATTCTTCTAAAAATCAAAACCTTATTTCTTCTTTTCATTTTCTTCCCAAATAAATACTAGAAGGGCTGAGGGTCAATCGTGTTGAGAACAAAAAAGATTATCACTGCCAAAGAGTAATGTTTTTGAAGAGTTATGTTTTTTAGAAGTAATGTTTTCTCGGAGTAATGTTTTCTAAAAGTAATGTTTTCTAATAGTAATGTTTTCTAGAAGTAATGTATTCTGACAGCAACGTACTCTGAGAGCAATGTATTCTAAGAGCAATGTATCCTGGGAGTAATGTATTCTGAGAACAATGTACCTATAGAATTATATTTGACAACTTTATTCGGCATTAAGTAACCCATAGATGGTTGATATGCCGTAAAACAAACCCAACCAAACTAACCTCGATACATAAGGTCATAAGAGAAACACTGACCACTGAACTCTTTATTTTGGTTATTTTCTCACATTGTTATCTGTTTGTCAATAAAACTAAATCCATTTTTTTTCACTATTGGTCACCACTTATTAAGGTCAAGAACCAATCGACAGTAAGGGTTTGTAGCATTACCTATCCCTGTTCAACACAATTACACAGACACCCACCAGGGGGCGTTTTTAGACTTGAGTTATCTTCCCTTTCCGTGATTGTAGAGAGTGCCATGATCCTCATTATAAAAGGGATGCAAAAACTGCGCTTTTCTCTTTCTTCTGGAACTGGCCGTGACAGACAATATATCCCAGACTCTCTCTCTTCCCTCAGTCTGGTGGCTGCTATGAAAACATCTTCAACAACATGTGTGCACTTCACACAAACACACTCTTTTCAGTATATAAATCTTCTCTCTACTTACACACACATACACACATTATTCTACTCAGACTTTGTTATACAAATTCTTGTTGACACAATTTCCTAGCAAACAGCACATGTGCGCTTCACACAAACACACTATTCGATATGTAAAATTTATCTTTACTTATGCACACACACACACATGCAAATATCATTTGCAAACTCTCTTATACACATTCACAATGGACACAATTTCATAGCGAACCCAGTCAGGTTCACGAACAATAAATGTTTTTTGCATACGAGGGACGTTCAATAAGTAATGCCCCTGACCCATTTCCTATAGAGTAGATTAATGAAACTTGACACAGTTATTAGTCTTTCTCTACATAGGAACCACCCAGAGTTATGCATTTTTCCCATCGTTTGATGCAGCTCTGGACACCGTTTTTGTAGAACACCCCAGGTTAGTCCTCCAACCACGTCGTAACTTCAGAAATCAAGGCTGCATCATCTGAGAAACGCTTTCCTTTCAAAAACAACTTCATGGCTGGGAAGAGATGAAAGTCAGAGGATGCAAGGTCAGGAGAGTAAGGGGGATGGGGGAGGATTTCATAGCCACATGCCCGTGCTTCTGATCTGACGACATGCAAGTTGTGGACCGGAGCGTTGTCCTGCAGGAGGAGGATATCTTTGCTGATCTTGCCCAGCTTCTTGATTTTGATAACTTCTCTTAATTTCATCAAAAGTGAAGCGTAATAGGCTCCTGTAATTGTGGTACCCTTTGCCAGGAAATCTGTCATCACTACTTCGTCCTGGTCCTAGAAGACTGTGAGCATGACCTTGCCAGTGGAGGACTGCACTCTTGCCTTCTTTGAAGGTGATTAGTCCAAGTGCTTCCACTGCATTGACTGGACTTTGGTCTTTGGATCATAGTGATGGACCCAAGTTTCATCCTGTGTAATCAGTCTTTTGAAAAACTTTGACTCATCTTCTTGGCACATCTCCAAATTCATCCTCAAACACTCGACGCGTTCTTGCTTCTGGAAAGGTGTAAGCAACCTGGGAATCCATCAGGCAGACACCTTATGCATATGCAAATGGTCATGAATAATAGTTTCCACAGACCCTGTACTAATCTTGACCTCTTGGGCTATTTGGCGAATAGTAATGCGTCGATCTTCTAAAATAGCAGTCTTGACTTGACGGACAGATGCCTCATCAATGGCAGAAGAGGGACAACCAGGTCTGGGAGCTGTTTCCACAGACTTCCGGCCATGTTTGAATTCACGATGCCAGCGTTTTACAAGGTCATATGATGGGGCATCATCACCATAAGTTTCTTTCATTTCATCAAAAGTCTCCTTTGGTGTACGCTCTTTCAAATACAAAAACCAGATCAACTGGCTCCATTTCACACCTGACTCAGTTCAAACACCTGTAAATCAGAAACCACAATTAGTTCAGAGCTGTTTTTTTCAACATAACCCATACAGATATAAATCATTACACGTGTAAAATTTCATCTAGATCAGATAACTGGAAGTGGGTCAGGGGTATTACTTATTGAACGCCCCTCGTACTTCATTGTTTTTGAGTTGTTACTTTATTTTTATTGGCATGCATGTATTTGAATACATAAATATGTATATAGGAGAACCGGCACTGCCCAAATGTCAGCCAAACTCCCATCAGTTTAATGAAACGTAAGAATTAGAAGTGGATGGAGTAAGTGCAGGGAACTTCTGCCATTACTAACCAGCAGAGAGTTACAACTGTTGACCAAGGGAAGAATCTATCAGGCATGTGTACAGTGAGGGTTGAGGACATGCGTTGCATAGAGAGAAATGATATGAGAATGATACGATTGATGTGTAATGTGAGTCTTAAAGAGTGTCTTAGTTCTGATGACCTCACAGTAAGATTAAATCTGGGTAGTATAGGGAGATTATGCAGAAGAGTAGACTATGAAGGTATGGCTACGTTGAAAGAATAGATGAGAGTTCTTGCATTAGTAGATGTAGAACAGTTAAGGTAGCAGGTTTAGTTCACAGGAAAACATGGGAGGAAGTGATAAAAATGGACCTGAGGGAATTGCTTAAAGCCGTCCACCACATGCCAACATGTAAAACGAATGTTTAACCGAATATGATGATGAATGATGAGTGATTGTTAGCTGAAAGATGAGGAACACTATGGAAGTACTAACCGTGATCAATTTTATGAAGTGCGTTTGATTACTAATGGGGTGGTTTATGACAAGAATTTGCTGACATTGGATTTGAGATGACCAAGTTGTAATCAGCAGGGAAGCAGTCCCATGATAATGTGTTCCACAGACAGGATCTCCTTGCAAAGAAGATCTGTCTCTGGAAGTTCTTTTTGACGATAGGCACATGAAGAGAGAAAAGAAGGTAACAATACGAGTTCTTGCTGTGAATGTCTTACAAGTAGGAACCAAAGATTGGAGTTCAGTCATGCCCCTTCCATGGATATAACAACAGAGTAGAGAGAGACTAGTAACGTCTCTTCTGTGATAAAGGGGTTGTAGGGAAGAGAAGAGATCACCCTTTACTAAATTTTGAAGTCGATTTTGTATTCTGTCAAGGCAGGAAAGGGTTCTAATATAGTAGCGCTTCTTATTAGCGAACTTCTCTAATATTTTGTTAGTTAATCTGTTAGTTATTTTTTCTTTGCTTCAAACGCTGTTTTTGTCATTAAAACTAAAAAAAAGAACAACCCAATGTTAAATGTAAGTATAGAATGCATTCCATCAGTAGCAATGGTCATTTATTTAAGTGAGGATTTGTTAATTAGTTTTTGGTGTGATTTAACTTTATTATAATATCCAACCCTAACCCTAACCCAAGTGAAATCGCACCATGATATGGCTAGTTATCAAATCAATGTCCTCTATTTGTTTTTTACACTTTAAAAAATTAAAAACAACATTTTTTAATTTAATTCACCCCAAACAAGGCATGTTGCTACTGAGACGTGAGGGGCTACTGGGAATTAAGGGTCATACAACAAGTGCATCCTGAGTGGGGAGTTGAGCAGCGAGATGTTTGTTCGCATTGCATTTACATTTCTGCATGTTGGTGCAGTCAGGGAAACAGGGGGTAGGGAGGGAATTCCAAAGACTAGCAGCTTGAGGAAATAAGCTATTAGAGCAGAAAGCCTTCTGTCATCTGGGGACCTCTACAGTGAATGAGTGAGATTTTGAAGATTGTCGAGCTGAATGGGGGTATTTACACCGAGGGGTCATGTTCGTCAGAGAACATTCCGTGTTTCTAGTTCAGATTGTTCTAAAAACATGACTAACGCAGGCATCAAATATGACGACATTTACGAGATAAAATAATAATAAAAAAGAAGTCATTAACCCCAACACTAAATCTAAGTCCATAGTGGTGATCGATAAAAAGGGGCCGTTTATTAATGTTATATAATGTCGGTATGATGTCGTCGTTGGCTCTGGACGGCTCTTCAGTCCAGTATCGGGTGTGGCTGGAATGTGATCAATGGGGATTAGTAGCGAATGGCTGCCGGGGATGGCGCGAGTTATTTGCAATTTACGGTAGTAGTTTATATCTCACCTTAAAGGGACAAATTTGTTGTTGAAAAGATCGGTTGCCAGGGTAACAAGGATAGGTTGCCTTAATGTAATGGAGTCGGGTTGACATATGGTGACTTCTTGCTGGCTGGCTTCTTGTGAGTGATATTAAGCGTGACTGTATCCAGTAACAGAGTCCCGGTTCGACACTCCCTGTTGCTGAACCAGCTACTTAATAGCAGTGTGCGGATGTAGTTGTAGACAACCGGCTACCAAAAGATAGGGACAAAAGGTAGTAGTTGGATTCAGAAAACTGTGTTTGTTTAAAAAATTTTTTTTGCTACAGTGAGCACGACACACGAGCATTTAGCCCACAATTTTGTGATAAGGTGTGTGAGTATGTTCTCCGATTCTGGTGCGATGATGGCGATTAGAGAACAACTTTAAGTTTAGTACCCAATTCCACTTTTAAGCAGTGTGGAACCACAGAAAAAAATGAACGGCGATCATCAGAATGACAACAGGGAGAGGGCACGTCGGGCGTCTCTGAACAAAATGAGATCTAAAAATTGTAACATTAATCTCAACACTAATCCTAAGTCCTGATTGTCGGCCAAGAAAAAAAAACATGCTCTTCATAGCGTTTGAGAGAATAAAAAGCGCTTCATTAACCCCAACAAGTTTAGATTGGAGGTCAAGAAAAAACATACTCTTTATTAATCCGAACTTAATCCCAACACGGCTTTCATAACGTATCATTAACAGCAGAGAAATCGAAAACAAAGTATACAACAAATAACTTTTACCAAATGCAAGAAAATTTAATTTTTTAGCGACTTGTATAGTTTTTAAATTCTGAAACTGTTTTAAAGTCGCTTTTTTTTACTTCAATAACATTTTTTGTCGATATCTACTTTTTGGAGAACCCTAAAAATCCAATATGGCCGACCCATATGTGTGCTTGTTGGTGTTTAATTCTTTAAAAAATAGTTAAAAAAAAGACTTACCTTACCACTAACCCTAAGTTTTGGAAATTTTATTTTCTTCAGCATTAAGCAGTGCTGGTAGTGATGGTAGTGGGGTCATCGTTTCTGCTGATGGGTCGACTCACTGTCCTTTGCACTCCTTGACCTATTATCATCATCATTATCATTGTCATCGTCAGCTAACCTTTTCGCGTGCCCCTTTTCTACCATGTCTGCGCATAGGCGACGGCAGTGACATAGTGCTGGAGGGAGGAGGGGACACTTTGGAACAGAGTCCACTTTTAAATTTAAGAGTCATTTTTCACCAGTTCCATATTTGGCAGGCTACAAGAAGGTCCTCTCAATCCCGGACTCCATCTATATGAGATCCAGATGTAAAACTTTCTTTTAAAGAAAGAAAAACCAGCAGGTTATTTATTAACAGGAACTTTAACCCTCTGTGGGTTTTATTTGAAAGAAGTTAAAAATGAGAGGTTTTTAATCAAATTTATTAGAGTTGAGAAAAGTCTGAAGCAGTTTGAAAAGAAGAGAATCATCTAAGAACTTTTCTAGAATTCCCTTTGAAGGGATAAATATTAAAAAAAACCCAGATACTCTTGAGCGAGAGAGCCCAAGCATCTTAAAACTTTTAAAAGGTTTTGTTTTTAAAAGATATCGGATGAAGAACAAAAAAAGACATTTGAAGCTAGTCTTAAGAAAGATCATTTTTATTGCATGTCGCTTCTTTTTTCAGCCTTTTTTTCAAGTAAGCCTGTCCTTTTATTTTGGGAGAACAGCGAGGCCTGTACACGTTTTTCTCCATTCTTTTTATGTATATATTTTAGCTCAATCTAATTCTAATTCTACTGGGCTATTTTTAATTTTATTGTATTTTTCAAACAAAATCGACCGCCATTTTTTTTTACTCGTGTTTGGCTAAGTGAAAGTGGCGATAACATATTCAGGAATAATAAATCTTACAATCAGGTCAGTAGAAAATTAAATTTCCTTGCGTTTGGTAAAAGTTATTTGTTGTATATTTTGTTTGTTTTCAATTTATCGGCTGTTAACTATACTTCATGGATGCCCCTAACACTATCCCTAAGTCCGGGGTGCAGACTAGAAATAACATACCCTTCATTAACCCCACAACTAATCTCAACAAGTCCGGATTGATGATCTAGAAAAATACATGCTCTTATTAACCCCAGCACTAATCTCAACAAGTCCGGATTGATGATCTAGAAAAAATACATGCTCTTATTAACCACAGCACTAATCTCAACAAGTCCGGATTGATGATCTAGAAAAATACATGCTCTTATTAACCCCAGCACTAATCTCAACAAGTCCGGATTGATGATCTAGAAAAATACATGCTCTTATTAACCCCAGCACTAACCGTAAGTCCTGGGCAACAGCCAAGAAAAGAAAGAAAGAAAGGACATACGTTTCCTAAATCGTGAAACAACAACAACAAAAATATACCGTTCATTAACCCCAAGACTACAAGTACGAATAAAAAGTAAGAAAACGAATTACTATTTGTCTGTCTATTTAATTTTAATTATTTATATTTATTTATAAACTTAATGTAACCTAGGGGACATTTTTATCTTAACACCGGCGCTAAATTGCAGACGACTCATGACGTCACATTGACGTCACAGTTTGCAGCCATCTTAGGTGAAAAAAATCAATTTGATCAAAATATCATTGTGATAATATTTTATTTATGTATTTATTTTCGTTAAATATAGTCTAATAATATCATTCAAAACATTGTTTTTCGTAAAATTTTGTATGGCGGCCATGTTGGTTACCTTAAACAGAATTGTTGCCATTTTATTTCATTGTTTTGAAATATTGTGTTTTTATAAAAAAAACCCTCAACAAACAAAAGAAAGAAAGAAAGAAGTTCCACTTGATTCATTCATTCGCAGTTTTTGTGAAGTGTCGAGTGAAGAAGAAAGAGTTGCGACTGTTTGCCACTAGGTGTCGCCCGCCGTCTCTCCTCAGTACATAATGGCGTCGGCGACGTCTACGTCGACGACCATCACGGACTTTCTACGCGAAGCTCGGGATTATAACGATGAAAGTCCCTTATGGGAGATGGATTCTACACCAGGTCGCAGGGGTGCATTAAACGGGGCTTGTAAGTATATACATCTAACCTTGGTCCCTATTTATATATTAAAAAAAAAACAAAAAACTTTTTGTATTGCGTAAAAAAATGAACCTCTTATTTATGTGCTTCCTACAGCATCAAGTAGTGGCACAAGGCCGGTACGTGGCGAGAAACCAGCTTCCCCGAGGAGGGTGGGGTGTGGAGGTAACACTGGTTGGGTACAAAAAACAAGCCGAGAACGGACTAGTCGGTATTCCCCGATATGGTCTCATCAGGCGATCGTCAATAAACTACTCGGTGCTTTTTTACATTGGGACATGCGCTAACTTTGACCTCGTCGTTAGGGTGAAAGTTAACGCGGGTCCCAATGTAAAAAAAGTACCAACTACTCCTTTCTGAAGGAGGGGTAGTGCTTGGAAGGCTGGCCATCTAGGACCGAACCATACCTCGTTTGTTTGGGTATTTGTAAAGAGCGGCCACCGAGAAGATTTCATTATTTTGACGGAAAATCCCGACAGTTCCAGAAATGACCGAAGTAGTTCACTATTTGAAAGCCGTGAAAAAAAAATGAAAAAGGCATACGGAGGGTTAGGGTTAAAAAAAATAACTCCTAAAGGTACTTTTGTAGTTTACGGACCGAACTGAAATACTAAGGTTATTTAGAAAGCCATTCGTAACATGGGGACGGGAGTCACCTAATAATCTAATAAGAAAAAGATACCGTAAAAATTAAATTTAACTTGAAAATCCTATCTAAAAGAAAAAAAAAAAAAAATAGTCCGGTCCGTAAACTGCATTAACACCAAAATAAATAAATAAAAGTAAAGTTGAAAAAAACTTCCTTTAAAGAAAAGGTGGGTTTCAAATCGTAAACTGTTACGATCATTTCCGAGACTGACTCTGGATACTCTGTCAAAGTACTGAAATTTTGTGGGTGCCCATTCATTACAGGTACCCTTATTTCGACAAAGAATGGCCCACCAAGGGGTCAACACCGTCCCTAAGTTGCCATAATAATGCCAAAACGAACCTTGGCTATAAGAAAACATTCAAAACAAACTGTTGTTTATATCATTTGATTGTCACGTGACCGGCCTTCACCGTTTTTACTTATTTTTTTCTTGTTAAAGAATCTGAAGAGAGCAAGATGGAAAAGACAATTTACGAGAATTTAAGAAATAATGTTGTTAATTGTTAACCGTAAATAATTTGTTACTTGTATAGATCAGACCCCATGGCTGCTCATAGGCATTGTGAATTCCCTTAACTAGTTACAATAACAAAAAAGGCGACCACACTAAATGAAACTAGGATTCCTAAAACGAAAACACTTGTTATTAGGCGTTTTTAATTTTAGCTAACTTAGCACTTGTATCATATGCTGTTGTCAAAAAAAACAAAAACAAAAAAAAAATTCGAGTTGCGAAGTTGAATTTGCTTAACTTAATTTCTAATATTTTACTTTTCCTTATGAAATTAAAACTTTTTTCTGTAACGA
Organism: Sepiola atlantica; assembly: GCA_963556195.1. Classification (NCBI taxonomy): domain Eukaryota; kingdom Metazoa; phylum Mollusca; class Cephalopoda; order Sepiida; family Sepiolidae; genus Sepiola; species Sepiola atlantica. Next base: position 134,649,345 of record OY744517.1, read on the forward strand.
TAAAAACTGTCTTTCTCTTTACACTCGATTAAGTAAATAACATTTAAGAAAAAGGGTTTTAATTAAATTAAAAAATAACAGTAAACTGGGTGAATTCGGATTTTTTTTTTTTTTTTTTAGATGAGGATTGATAATTTGGAGTATTGTGACTACTATTCTCGTTTTTGTTGTTATATTCACGACGTTTCGGCCGATGAAACCTCTGACCTTCTTCAGATGCGTTTTTTCGAATTCTGGAACTTGGACATAAAGATTTCCAAGTCCGAAAACATACACTTGAAGGAGAAAAAAGTCATGAACATGATGCGATAAAAAATTTGTGTATTGTTTCCTTTTGTTTTTGTTAAATATTAGTAAATTTGGAACCATTTCAAGTTAAAATCTAATTAGTTTTACGCATGTAAGCTTAAAAAGAACACGCTTGAAATGTGTAAATAATCGCTGGTGGGAAGCAACGGAGTCGTCGAAAAACGGAAGTTGGCGAAGAAATGGTAATATGCAAAAATCGGATCTTTAATAAGTATTAAAGAAACGAAATAAAGTCTTTTAGTTGAATTATTTATAAAAAACAAAAAAAACAAAAATACATGGGTTTAAAGTTGTATAAAAGTATTTATTTCACAAGATTTTTTAAATTTTAATTAAAAAAATATACAAACATAAGATTTCTATAAATATTTTGAAAATGAGACTTGATTAACTGAAACCAGCACGTTTAATTTTCTAACAAAAAAACGACATAAAAATATTTTCCTAAATTTTTAACAATTTATTAAAAAATAAACAGTTTACAGCGTGGAGGCAATCATAAGATTTTTTTTCTTGTCATTACGCATCAATAATCTGGAGAAAAAAAAATTAGGGATAGGGTTCAGTCGTGACCGTGGTTTGGTTCATTTTACTATTAAAATCAAATGTAAAATGATTACCCAGTTCTCGACCATATAGCATAGGACGAAACGAGTAACCATTTTTTTGTCATTCCATAATGACTGCCATTGTAGGACTACAAAAAAAGTCTACCCGTTCTATCCTACGTGATGTGGTCAAGAACTGAGTGATCAATGACACTTGTTAGGAAGTGGGTGATCATTTTATGTTAAGTTTATATGGTAAAGTGACCTCACCCCTCTCTAAAGTCTAACATATTTTTTCCAGGGTGTTGACGTGTAATCACACACTCACTCACTCTTATTTTTCCATTAACAGCATGGGGGTTTAAAGTTTAATCTACCCTCGCCACAATAAAAGATAATTTTCACAAATTGAAGTCAGCCCACATTGCTGTAATAATAATAATAATATCATTACACTATTTCTCAAAACTGGACTGGCCCTTGACCCCCTTTCCTTATCACTTAAAAAGCTTGCTGTCCCTGGGAAGGTAAAAAAAAAAAAATAATCTAAATTTAAATTAACACAAATACAATTAACCGCTCTAGTGAAACGCATTCGATGGAATTACTAACTGGAAAGACGAACCATTGACGACTGTGCAGTATAGTTAACAAGAAAAAAGGGGATTGAAGAAAACAAATAACTTTTAGCAAAGTCAAAACTTAATCTTCTATCTACTCGCATAGATTTTGGAACATTTCAAGCGTTTATTTTTTGAATAGGAAAAATCAGAACTTTTTAGGCTTATCTGAATCAGAAAAAAATTGAGCCTTATTTCCGGTTCCAAAAACAATTCTTTAAATTTTTTTTTTTTTTGACAATAAAAATGAAACAAACACAAGGTATATATTTATAAGGAGATTGTTTATTTACAACCTAAGATTAAGGGCCACAGGACCGCAGGTTAGGAATCCCATTCCCAGATTTAGCATCGACTCTGAGCTTAATTTAATTTTTTTATTGGAACATTATGGTAAACAAAGTAAATATTGTAGAGTTCACTTATCAAACCTTTTGAAATGTTCAAATTTCTTTTCACACCTATTTGCTAAACGTCTATATACTGTCTCTCAGATTTCAAAGTTGAGAATTAAAACGCTGGGACCATTTTATAAAAAAAAAAAAAAAAAAAAAATTCTATTTTGCTGGCACCACCCTGACCCTGGCCGTTGTCTGGTCATCGCATATATATACCATCTGAAATAATTAACGTTTTATTGTATTTTTTTTCGGTTTGAAATTCTTTAAACCTAATGCTTATTTCCATTTAAAATTAATTAAATCAAATTTCAATTTAGGGAGAATTTAAAAACTTGTGACTGCTAAACTATCTCTAAAATAGCTACTTTCATTTAATTTAGGTAAAAATGGCACCGGTAATAATGATACAAGTGGGTAAATAGGTAAAAAGGCACGGGTGAAAAATACAGATGAAAATCTCACATTAAGTTTATTAAAATCTTGGATACAATACATAAAGCGATAACATTTAGAAGTTTGTCAAGTTAAAAAAGAAATTATATCTGCACTTAAAAGCCCCCACCCACCCAATGAGATACTTTTTCAGGCGATTACGTGTGAACACACTAAAAAAAACAATTATTTTAGAATTTAAAGTGCGTATATAAATTTAACATAAAATGATCCCCCATTTCTTGGCCATTCTAACTTTTAGGGCAAATTTGTTACCACTAACCTTAAGTCTGACAGGCAAAGTCATAAAACCGCATGTAATCACTTGATTTTTTTGTATTACTACCCGGACTTATGGTTAGTAGTAGGAAGGAATTGTGTGTTTTATGACTTAACAATGACATTCTATACTAACGTTTGATCGTGGACAATTAATATGGCCAAGTTTTAAAACAAACCAAATTGGTTCGAAAGTGGTGACCATTTTATGCTAAATTTATATGCAAAACTGATTTTTTTCATTGTATTATTTATTTTTACAACTAATTTCGTCAGACTGTTTACATGTAATCGTCTAAAAATGGAGAATCACATTTTTCTTTAGTGAATTAGCATACGTGCAGGGCTCTATAAATACCTTATTTTCTTTCACAAGAAAAAGTTATAATTGCGAATTGGCAAAACAAAATAAAAAAAACAAGCACCGATAAGTTCATAAGAATGCAGTATATACAAAGTGCCGGAAAAATGTTTAGAAATGAAATAAAAATATTTTTGTCAAGAAAAAAAAAAATACTGATAAATATTTATTGATAACTATTAAAAAAAATTAAATATTTAAAAAAAAAAAAAAATTTTTAATTAATTTATTTTTTCGTTGGTGATCATCCCTAAAAATAAGATTTTACTTTTTTTTTTTTTTTTTTTTTTTTTAACATACTGAAAAAAAACTCAAACAATTATTTAAGATTGTAGAATGGGGAATCAGTTTCACACATAAATTTAATGTGAAAGAAGCTCCATTTCCGACACATTCTAGTGTTTTAGAGCAATTCACCGGGGAGGGGGGCTACTTTTTTTAAGCGATTACGCATGGTTTTACTACCTTGCCAGTCTGACTTAGGTTAGTGGTAAAAAAGTTAGAATGGCCTGAAGATTGTTGCATGAGGAACTGAATAAGAGTTTCACCGTCTGGAGTTACGCCCCTTTACCGGGGAACTCATGTTTTTGCCGGATGTAAATAAAGGACGCCATTTTACAGAACCTGATCTCTGTCGTTATGTTTCTATTCAATCCATTGACATCCTCTGAAATGACACATAGTGGCAGCGGTGGGATGAAGATATGTCTAAGTAAGATGTACAAAAGGATAAGAAACAGATAAGTAACTTTATTATTCTTGTTTCAAATTGTAAATTCGTACGTACGTCACGTGGAGAAAAGAAAAAAAAAAAAAAAAGTCGGAAGACACAAACAGACCAGTGGCTAGTATAAGACCACCAGCGCCCTTATGTATGGAAGATAATTTATCGGCGAACTGGAAGTTGTTTAAACTGAAATGGCATAACTACGCCATTATTACGTGTTTGACGAAACATTCATTACAATATCAGACGGCACTTTTGCTTCACACGTTGGGAGATGACGCATTGAAAGTTTACTACGGATTTCAATTTCTAACACCTGAAGATGAAAGAACACCCACCGAAATTATGCAGGCATTTGATAAATACGCTATAGGGGAAACGAATGAAACCTACGAGCGTTACGTATTTCATTCTAGAAAGCAAGGAGGATCAGAGACTGTGGAATCCTTTATTACAGCACTTCGGACGTTAGTAAAAACGTGCAATTTTTGTGACAATTGCGTTTCATCAGTACTCAGAGATCAGGTAGTGCTGGGAATACACAACCCCCAGACACAAGCTGAATTATTGAAAATAAGACAGTTAGACTTACAAAAATGTATTGACATTTGTAAGCTGTCTGAAAATGCCACGGTCCAGTCCAGAATCCTAAGGCCTGAAGGAGTGAATAAGGTTGATTTTTTAAACCCAGGAGAAAGACATCGGCACAAACTGACAGAGATTGCCGGGCGTGTGCACTGCGGCACGGACCAAGAAAAGAGGTATGTCCTGCATTTGGCAAGACCTGTTATCAATGTAATGGAAAAAACCACTTTGCCGTGAAATGCAAAGTACCAAGGAAAAAGAAGGTGCAGGCTGTCAAAACCCAATATGAGGACCAGGAAAACGACAGTAGTAGTTGTTCAGACTATGGACAGGTAGACAACATAACGATTAAGGAAAAAGTGAATGCTGTGAGTCAAGAGGTGATAAAGGCAGAAATGAGGGTCAAGGGAAAACCAATTGCTTTTCAGCTCGATAGTGGAGCGTCCGTGAATATATTGAATGTGAAACACGTGATTGGAAAAACACTGGAACATTCAAATAAGACCCTTGTCATGTGGAATGGAGCAGAAGTGAAGCCGTTGGGAGAATGTCGAGTTAAAATGATAAACCCCAAAACTGGACAAAAATATGCGGTTAAGTTTGTCATTGTGAAAGAGGATTTCCATCCCTTACTGGGAGCAAATGCAATCCAAACAATGGAACTCGTCACAATCAATAACAACAAATTCAAAATGGTCGCCAAAGTTTCCCAGATGAATGAATCCAGCAGCCAGTACTTGGACAGAATTATCAATGACTTCAGAGATGTGTTCAGGGAAGAATTGGGTCAATTACCAGGAGAGGTACATTTACAGGTGGATCCAGGAGTAACACCACGGAGAATACCAGTGGCACTTAAAGACAGGCTAAAAGTCGAGTTGGAAAAACTGGTTAAGAAGAATGTTATTGAACCAGTGAGCGACCCAACACCATGGGTAAGTGCGTTAGCACTGGTAACTAAGAAAAATGGAAACCTGCGGATATGTATAGACCCAAGACCACTGAATAAAGCTCTAAAAAGGGAACATTTTCAGTTACCTACACTGGACGATTTACTACCAGAACTGGCTGACAGCAAGGTATTTTCTACCCTGGATCTACGAGATGGATTCTGGCATGTAAAATTAGACGAAGCCAGCAGTCGCTTAACAACATTTGCTACACCATATGGTAGGTTCCGGTGGAAGGTTTTACCGTTCGGTATTTCTCCAGCTCCAGAGATATTTCAAAAGACCCTTTTTAACAATGTGTCCGATTTGGAGGGGGTGGTTAACAAAGCGGATGATCTTCTGGTGATTGGGAAGGGTAAAACGATGGAAGAAGCAACAATTGATCATGACCGAAAACTCAGGAAACTGTTGCAGAGATGTTGTGATCGCGGGATGCGATTGAATGCTGAAAAATTGAACCTACGACAAACGTCTATATCTTTCCTGGGACACATAATAACCAGTGATGGTTTACTTCCTGATCCTGGGAAAGTAAGAGCCATAAAAGAGATGCCGTGTCCAACAGATGTGAAAGGAGTGCAACGATTGGTTGGATTCGTGAATTACCTGGCAAAATTTCTACCACACATATCTGATGTGATGGCCCCAATTCGAAATTTGGTGAAGGCAGATGTGCCATGGACATGGTCCCAAATTCATGAAGAGGCTTTTGGGAAAATTAAAGAGGTAGTGAGTGAGGCACCAGTGTTGAGGTACTATGACCCCAACAAATCTTTGGTCATCCAATGCGATGCAAGTGAGAAGGGCATGGGGGCTGCACTACTACAAGAAGGTCAACCCCTAGCCTATATCAGCCGTGCACTGACCGACACAGAAACTCGGTATTCACAGATTGAAAAGGAACTACTAGCAGTAGTCTACGCATGTGAACGGTTTCATCAATATACGTTTGGTCGACAGACAACAGTACTAACCGATCATAAGCCACTGGAAGCGATTATGAAAAAAGAATTGGTGAAATGCCCGAAACGACTTCAAAACATGCTGATGCGACTACAGGCTTACGATGCTACAGTTCTGTACCATCCAGGTAAGAAAATGTTCCTTGCAGACACGCTATCAAGAGCATACATCTATGGATTGGGCAGTGAAGACATGGACGATGAAGATGATGTCAAGGAAGCAGAATATATTCCTGTAACAGAGAGAAGGCTGCTTGAACTGCGCTCAGCCACGAAGGAAGACAGAAGCTTGCAGCAGTTGCAGCAAGTAATTCTGGAAGGATGGCCAGAAGAAAAAATACATCTTGACCCAGAGGTGAGACCATATTTTAATATGCGGAATGAAATGACGGTGCAAGATGGCTTAATTTTCAGAGGAAACCGGGTAGTGGTTCCACTGACACAGCGAGCGGTGTTGAAAGAAAAACTGCATTCCACACACCTGGGAGTAGAAGGATGTTGCAGAAGAGCAAGAGAATGTTTGTATTGGCCAAATATGAACAGTGACATCAAAGACTGTTTCAAAGTGCCCCATATGTAGAAAATATGAAGTGGCCAACCCGGCAGAACCATTAATGGTCCATGAAGTTCCTGACAGACCCTGGGCGAAAGTGGGAGTAGATCTCTTTAAGTTTGCAGATAGACTACCTGTGCACAGTTGATTATATGAGCAACTTCTGGGAAATCGATTATCTTCTCAATACACAAGCAAAGACAGTGATAACCAAACTTAAACACCATTTTGCACGTCATGGAATACCAGATCAGGTCGTAACTGATAATGGGCCTCAGTTTAGTAGCCAGGAATTTTCTGCCTTCGCAAAAAAGTGGTGTTTTACACATACACCTGTCAGTCCATACAATAGCAAGGCAAATGGCAAAGTGGAATCTGCGATAAAGATGGCAAAGAACCTTTTCCGGAAAGCGATGGACGATAAGGCTGATCCATACCTAGCAATGTTGGATCACAGGAATACGCCAGCCAAAGGTCTCTTATCACCAGCTCAGAAGCTGATGTCAAGGAGAACAAAAACACTTCTCCCAACCAGGGAGGATTTACTCAAGCCAGCATTGCCCAAAAATCTGAGAAAATCAGTGAAGCAAGACTGCAGGAGGCAAGAACGTTCTTTCAACCACAAAGTAAAACCACTTAAACCATTGTATCCTGGAGATGTAGTACGGATGAAACCACACATAAATGGTCAAAAAGAGTGGAGGAAAGCTGTTGTATGGGGGAGACTGGATGAGCGATCATACCATGTAAAAGTGGGTGGGGACTTATATCGACGGAATCGAGTAGATTTGAAGAAAACTGCAGAGACACCCCCACTCACATCAGTAATACAACAGCAATATGAAGTGCAGAGCGAGTTACCCAAGAATACAGGGCAGAGTACAGAAGAGATATGTAACTCAGAACCACCTCAATATGGAGGTGAAATAAGAGAAAACCTCAACCCGACCCCATTCCCAACAAAACCAAGTCCGGAAAGGTTGCGGACAACACGGTCGGGAAGGATAAGAGATCCTATGAGATTCAAGGATTTCACAACATAAGTGAAAGGGAAGAATAATCCCTGTTAGGTAGGAGGGTAGTCAGCCCAATGAATGCCTAGATCACTGTGTTTTGTAGACTCTGTTTTTAATTCTTATCAGACTTTTTGTTTTGTTTTTTTTGTTTGTCTTTATCTTCTGTTTTTTATTTATTGAGAAAAGGGAAGATGTTGCATGAAGGACTGAATAAGAGTTTCACCGTCTGGAGTTACGCCCCTTTACCGGGGCACTCATGTTTTTGCCGGATGTAAATAAAGGACGCCATTTTACAGAACCTGATCTCTGTCGTTATGTTTCTATTCAATCCATTGACATCCTCTAAAATGACACATTATCATTTTAGGTTAAATTTATATACAAAATTACTCTCCCACTCTAAATTCTTTCTTTTTTTCTTTCCACCAAGTTTTTCAAGATTGCTCACACGTAATCACCTAAAAAAAAGTAGAATTTCATTTTGAGGTGATTTAGCTGAATGTGTTAATCTAAAAATTTACCATTATTGTTATTAGTAGTATTACTATTATTTTTCTTTTTACAGTAAAACAAATTGGTCAAATAGCTGACCAAATTTTTATAATTAGGATAAAAATATGAACATTCTTTGATAGAGGGAAGACACAGAATAGTTAACAAAGCTCCAAATGGTTTTCTAAATACTAAATTATTTAGAAACTCATTCTTAACATGAGGAAGGGGCTTTGTTAAATATTCTGTTCCTACACTGTCTTCTTATTTTGCATACCAATCGTCAACTATTTTCAATTGTTTATGAAAAATTCAAATAACATTTTGTTAACTAACGACAAACTGATGCAAATCGGCTTTGTTTTAAGAGAGAAATGAATCTTTAGCTGTCTCGTAATTTTTAAAAACATTTGAGAATAAATGTTTAGAAAGATCTATTCGTGTAATATACACCCCTCCCTCTTCCAAGTGTATTTTTTACGTTTGCCAAAATATATGCAGACATTACACTGGGGTTTTACAGTAATTGGAAAATGTTAAAAAGCAACTGATCTCTAATAAATATTTATTAATTTTAACAGAATCAGAATCGGGCAAGATTTTGGAATCGTCCCATTACTAGTTGTAACAACTGGAAAATCGAAAATTAAACAAAAATACAAGTATTAACTGTCATCAAGCTATATAATAATACGTTAAGGCATTTCATGTTCGCACGCACGTTATTTCCTTTCACACACATTCGATCAGCAAAGATGTCGTTAAGATAAACGATTTTAATTTTAGGAAATACATACTTCTTAAGGTGATTAAAAATGGGTAACCAAATTTTATGGAGAATAAACCAATAGTTTTTTTTTTTATTCATTATTATTTAAGATATAAAAAAGATTTTTTCTAATTTAAATTTTTTTAATTTATTGATTCACTAAATGACTTGAGAGCTTCCATTTTCTTATTTATCATAGGCGATCAGGGTCAGTAACTCGTTTCTGTCTCTAGGGGGTTAACACTTTTGGTGCAAATTGTGAATTCTTAATATTTATCTCCTTCCCGTGGCGGGAAGATGCGACTCAAAGGTCGGGAAGTGAGATTTGAAACCAGCGCTCTAGAGGAAGAGCACTCTAGCTGAACAAAAATTGCCTAGGCAGCCCTGTCGGCATTCCCTAATCGGTGCGCCTCAGGCGATTTACAATAAAGTTTAAACAAACCCCTTCTCTAAGGGTGAGAAGATAGTCTGGGCAGAGCTACTTCCTAGAACTGCACAAGATCATTTCTCATACTAACAGAACTAGACACACCAAAATGCCAAAGACTCTGCCAGTCTGATTTTGGTATGAAACTATCACCTCCCGAAGGACGTCTAAATGATGAATTCTTATTTAGCAAAATTTGTGGCGACAGAAATTCAATAAACTACTGGATTGTTTTCCATAAAATTTGGTTACCGGTTTTTGATCACCATAACAAGTTTACTAAACTTACTAAAATTTACTAAAATTAGAATCTTATTTGACGTATTTACTGGGCAGTGTTATGTCAAAAGCATCAATATTTCTTATATACTAATCATATGTTTGCGATCGACGTCCTAAGGTTAACTATTCTGCATGTTGCGTTGCAAAAGTGCATTGTTGAAAAGACTGCACTCGGCCACCAATGTTGAAGATAGACTTTATCATTATGTCTTTTAATAATGTTCTATCTATACAAAAGTAATTACTTTTTATTGACAAGTTAAGGCAATACAAAATGGAGCATTGGTAAAGATAGTTCCTAAGAACGTTCTACTTCTCGTCTGGAAAGAGAAATTGAGTACACATGATCATTTCGGTTGTCGCCGTGTGTGTGTGTGTGCACGCACGCACGCAGTAATTTGTGAATGTCTCCTGTCATGTGTGTACTACTTGCCGAGGGTCTTTCGAGGCCCAAAGAACTTAGGCAGAATGTGTTGTACGTACGTGTGTTGTCTCTAAAAGAAAGAAAAACGCTGTGTTTGTGGTTTTATACTATGCAAGAGATTTGGAATATCTCTTGTGCTGTGATTGGTTTAGAGAAACTGCTGATTTGAGCCTTTGTTCAATCGAGAGTTGATACGTAAAACAACATTCACTGCTGCTGCTAACATCTCATTAAGTCACTATTTTCTAATTCAATGATTAGTTTTATTATAGCACATAGAACTATGTAAGCATAATATTTTATATTGTGGACAGAAACTTAAGCATTTTTGGTCGAAAGAGTTTCTTTTCCAATCAATTTACTTTTGGGTGTTACGATCTGGTTCTACATCGTAAATGAGTTTTTTTTTATATCATGTAATAAGAGCCCCTACTTATTTGGGTACTTCTCCATGGTTAAGCCTAGATTGAACATGGATGTCATAAAAAAATAGCAAGAAATCTTTATGATGTACTTACTTATGAGAGAAAATATATACTGCTCACCAAAAATTACGGAAATTCATCCAGTAGTTTTGTTTTTATAAATTCAACTCTTAGCCGTCTTTTTTTTTTTTTTTTTTTTTTCATTTAAACAAAAAAAAAAGGTTGCTTTCTCTCCCAAAAGTTTGAATTATCTCCTTGACTTTCACCATGCAGCGATATTCTGTGGACGGATAAAAGTTGAATTTATTTTATAAAAAAACAAAATTACTGGATGAATTTTCGTAATTTTTTTGGTGAACGGTATTTATTTTCCTTCACAAGTACATCATAAAGGTTTCTTGCAATTTTTTTATGACCTCCGTACTTAATCTAGGTGAAACAATTGAGTCATCCTTACTAGTCTCTTCACAAGGGCAAAGTTAGACACAAAGTCAGTTTTATTATGTGGTTGATATCCAGTTCCTGCTAAAAGGGGCATTCTTGTTGAGACAAAATAGGATTAGGATGCATGTTGATCCCCTAGACATTTTTGTTATGATCAAATCAAGGCAAGGAGGGAAATGATAATGGACTTAAGAGGGATAAAGACCTGCCCAGAGATAAGTTGGTTGTAAGAACTTCTAAAAGTCTAGAAGGCTTTTAGAAATTCTTACATGCCTGCATGTAAAACGGACTTTGAACTGAACATGATGATAGTCATATGAAAAAAAAGTTATAATTGTTATTAAAAAGAACATGTCAAAAATTACAATGAAACGAATACTATTATTTTCAACAAGACGTATACTATACACTGTTGCATAATAACTGTTATTAATTACTAAAAATTCAGTCATCTGGATCAACAAAATTAAATTCACTAATTACATATTTATTTTGTTTGCAGGAAGGAGGAACCCAAACATAAAGTTTAGAAACATAACCGAGTTTATGCAATTCATTTTCCATGCTCGATTTGGAAATCTTGAATGTCTACGATTTGTCTGGTTGTCAAACAGCAATCTTGTTCAACTACGGCTTTCACTGAAAAATTTCCTTTTTGGAATTGAGCAAACCATTTCTGGCACACTCGTTCTGTAACCATATTCTCCCATACACATATCATATCTTTATGAAGTTTTCTGTAGCTGTTTTTTCTTTTCTGTAGTAAAGAAAGCATCAGATGTCGGTAGTGCTCTGCTTGATCTTCTATTTGAAGGTCTGAAATACAACAAAAATGTAAAAACTCTTCTGCTCATTACACACTGACGTTAACATACTCGCTACACCAAATACAGGATTTGAAGAATAGGAATATAAAACGATCTTTAGTAGGCTGGAAAGATGACATTCAAAAAACGAATTTTTTTTTTTTTGTGTCTGTCTGTCAATAAAAAAATAAAGTTACAAATGTTTATATGTTTGTATGTACAGGATTCACACCTAAACAAATTAACCGATCATAATAAACTTAGTCATAAGGTGTGCAAAGGTGGTAAAAACAAAATCACGATTTAATGATACTAAACCTTCTGGAATCCTTATTTTAATTTTGATCAAAATCCATTACATTTTTATTCTAGAAAATTTCTCAAAATTTAAGGCGTGAAATTCCAGGAATCTTGCTTAATTGGTATCTAATGACGGGATCAAATTCAATGCAAATCTGAAATATTTGAATTTTCAAATGGGAGGTTGTGCCCATATTATACCCCCCTTAAAAAAAAGTCAACATTTAATTTTATTGACAAATAAAGTCAAAGGTACAATAAGTCATTTTAAAATCTTTTTTAATTTTGCGTATGTAATGTTTTTGTTAGAAATTAATTTAGGTTAGTATTATTTGGATTATTCGGACTACTATTCTCATCTTGGGTGTTCTCGTGTTTCGGCTAACCTTCTTCAGATCAGTCTTGTTGAACTTGGGAATCTATACATAATTTCAGACGGAATCCTTTAATCCATGTGAATAGATTGTTCTTGTTCTGTCAGCCATGACCGGGTAGAAGTCTTCTGTAATTTTTATTATATGCTTAGTATCGCCTGTAGTGCGGATTGAAACTTGAAACTCCAGAAGACTGTCATTTAAAACGTGTGTGTGTATGTATGTGTATATATATATATATATATATATATACACACATACACACACACAAGTAGTGATAAATAGTAACGCTACACATCTGTAACATTAGGTATCAGGCTCCCAAAATACATGCTAGAATTGTCCACATGAATCCGTAACACAACAGATAAAGTGCTAAGTAATAATCAGTCTTCTAGAAGTTCAAGGTGGAATCCTCACTATAGGTGATACTAAGAATCAATCATGGTTGATGAATGAGAACACTCTACCCCCATGGATAAATAACGGGTTCAGTTTGAAATACTGTACAGAGACACCCTGAAAAAGGTCAGAGGACATTGTGAGAATAACACCTGAGATGAGAACAATGAGCTTAATATAGGTTTTAAAGTTACCCCCCCCCCCTAAAAAAAAGAACACTTTAGTGAATGAAATTTTTGCCCTATTATTAAATTGTTTCCCTCTGTTTTTACATGGTCCAAATCAGTTCTGTTTGTTAATTTATTATTAAAAGAAACATCTAGCTTTATTTCTACTGTACTATGAATAATATATGAACGGTCAAATTTGCCCTTTTGTATGATTTTTTTTTTTTTTGTTTTTTTTTTGTTTGTTTGTTGAAAGGCAATTTGATTCCACTACCGATATTTAGGCTGGCTTTAATTATTGCTTCCATTATGATTAATTTTAATTTATCACAAGATGACATTACATTTGTAAGGAATTTACACCTGTTCAAAGCCTGCATTTTTAGTTATCCACTGTGAAAATTGGCTTGCAAGATATAACATTTTCTAACTTTGAACAATCATAATTTGGTGGGTAATTGTACTACTAAAATAAATTTGGTATTATTGTTTGTTATGCAAACATCTATGTGCTTACATACCCCCCCCCCCCCCCCAAGGTTTAGGTTTATTTGTATTGAAGTGAGTTTTTAAAAACATTCTTTATGACTTGATCAGTTAGGAATAGTGGTGCCTCTGAAGTGTAGTCCTTATCAAAAGAAATTTAAATTGTGATCTGTTTTCATTGACAGTTTCCTGTAAAGTAGTTGACGAACACAAAAAAGTTTGTATTTTATTTATTTTGTTTATATATTTCCAGTGAGGGCAAGTAGAATCCTACTTAGTACTTGATTCAAAATTTCCATAACCTTTTCCCTTTGAGGTTTTTTTTTTTTTTTTTTTTTTTTTTTTTTTTTTTTTTTTGAGTTACCCAAAAAAAGGCAGTTCTTTTCTTTTTACTTAATTAATCACATAATTTAGATAAGTGAATTCGAGGAAACTTTTTATAAAATTATCAGTACTTTGGAAGTTATATGGGTTTGAAATTAATCTTGTTATTATCATCCCAAGTATTCTACGTGTAGGCATTATACACACACACACATATATTATATATACAGAATTGAAGGAAAAAAATAAACTAAAAATCAAGATATTTGTAATTATGCCCAAAACTGTTTCATTTACATTTCTCAGTTTCATTAGTTTTGTGGAGTGAAATTTTACTTTCAAATGAAGTCATTCATTAGAAAAAAATTACCTTTTTCTCAGAATCCATTTCAATTTTTTAATTTTGAACACAATACAGAAATGAACTAGTAAAAAAGTATTGTTTTATATTTAAAAGATAGTAACTAAAACATAAGAATTGCTAAAAAAACAATTAGTGACTTGTATTTAGAAATATACGTAAGCAAAAACAGAGCAAGACTTATTGCACTGCACGAAGAACTAAAAGTACTAGACTCAAGGAAAATTGTCGGAGACGAAGCATCTTTGCTCGTAAATTTAGTTTCAGTGATAAAACGTAAATACTCAGGATTATCAAAAAAAAAAATGTTTTGACTGTCTATCCTGTGAATACTGGTGTAAAAATGAATGAAATTTACTTAAGATTTGAATATTTGCATTTTTAAAAGAACGCATAGCGTATTTGAACTTTTGTGTTTAGTTTCTTTTCATTGTTTGCTTCCAACTTGTCAAAATATTTAAATAAAATACATGCATTGCTGCTCAAACATTTGTGACTCCCCTCCGACATTGTTATTGTGGAAACAATTAAAATGAGCCCATTAAGTGTGCATTCCAACACCAATTTATAAAGTAGACGTTCCAAATAATAAACAGAATGAAAACAAATAAAAGGATGTATGTTAATCTATATTAAACTCTGATGTGGTTATCTTGCACTCTGTGAGATGGTAGGAGGAAAGGTGAATTACTTGCTAATGAGGAGGCAAATCATCATCATCAGATTCGGTTTAATGTCTGTTTTACATGCTGGCATGTGTTGGACGGCTTTTAGAAGTTGACTTCCGAGCTATCCTATCTCTGGCCAGGTCTTTATTTATCACTATCTCTAAAGTCCAACCTTATCGCTTCCTCCCATGTTTCCCTTGGTCTTCATCTGTGAACTTTTCCTGCTACCTCAACTGTTCTACATCTACCAACCCAAGAACTCTCATCGATTATTTCAACGTGGCCATACCATCAAAGTCTACTCTTCTGCACACATCTCCCTATACTGTGCAGATTTAATCTTCCTCTGAGGGCATCAGATCTAAGCCTATCTTTAACACTTACATTACACATTCATCCTATCATCCTCATATAATTTCCCTTCATGCAACGCATGTCTTCAACCCTCACTAGCTAGATTGCACTTCCATACATCAGCACACATGCCTGATAGACTCTTCCCTTGGCCGACAGTGGTAATGCTCTGCTGGTTAGTAATGGCACAAATTCCCTGAACTTAGAACAAATCTTGTAAATAATTAAGAGAGAGTGAAAAGGGGTGGTATTATGGCATCACAAGAGTTTTAGAAATTCTAAATATTTTAATATTTTTCCAAAGATAGCTTGTCTTTTATAAGATTGAGTTGGAAATATTGTTACGTCATTTTGCAATTATTTTCGTCTAATGGAGACAATTCCATTTTGTAATATTTCCTTTGTTATTCTCACTTGGAATCGTCCATTACCTCTTAAGTTATACTTTATAAAACATAATGAACGATTTCAAAGTAACATAGCTATATCTATAATGGTGGTTGCCACTTTTTTACCATCCCTACAAAATTGCAATGTCTGGTTGTGGGCAGGCAGATAGCTCAGCAGCCCTCACTTGTTTTTATGTCTTGCTGCAGATGTGACATACAAGGCTATATTCTACTCCCCTTTGATACTTACGGAGTTAGTTTCTGCCATGGGATCTCGTATGGCTCAGTAGACTAGCTCTGAACAGACAAGCTCTGCCAAATGAACCACACACATAGTTTGGCTGAAATGTGTCTGGGATGCTCGACACTGACCGCTTCCGCAAAGCACATTTTAAGATGGAATACTCCATTTGCTTTACCTCAAGTCAAATCTTCCGCAGCTGTCAAAGCTATCCTCTTTCAGTTCTCTATGTTCATGTGAATGGTTTTCATATTGTTTTTAACTACGTCCTTAAAACATCTTGTCTCGAACATTTGACATGTTGCAGTTCGTTATATAAGTTATTTAAATAACTTGCCATCTTCCTTCATGACCAGGTGCCCTGCTCAGCACACCTGACTACGTATAATGCTTGACACACTAACTTGCTGTAGAATAGCGGCGTCACTGCTTAACCCCAACATATGTATTAGTTGGGTGGTATGACAATTTTTTTTCTTTTCTTCTGGAAATCTCTCCAGCCAAGGCAGGAAGCCACTTGATCTAAGGAGCTAAAAAGAACAAAAGATGATTATCACAAAGACAGGAGATGCCTATTGACCTTAGTTTTGAAATAAACATGGCTATAGGTAGGAGGAAAACGATCAGCAGGAAGAGAGTTCCACCAGTCTGCTATTCTTGGAAAGAAGCTACTGGAATAGGAAGCTGTATTATAACGAGGTATCAAAACAACGAATTGGTGAAGACCACTAGATCAACGAGCCAAACGAGCTGGAACAAAGGAAGCGGGGGAATAGATTGGACAATTCTGAAGAAAACGTGCCATAATAGTATTTATAGAAAAGACTATGATTAGCAACATTACGTCTGTGAGAGTGTGCAGAGGGAGGGTCCAATCATTTCGGTATCAGTTCCGTTTTTTTTTTTTTTTTTTTTTTTTTTTTTTTTTTTTTTTTTTTTCGTTTTCCTATTCATACCTAGTTTCGTTTTTTTATTTAGTATACTTTCTTTCTAAAGAAACATTAATTTTCTTGTGTGATGATTTGTTATTATTCCATGTCTTGTTGAATTATATCACTATTCCAATAAGTTGGTCAATTTGTGACTCAATCATTTTCTTATTTAATGATTTACTGTTGAAATAAAACCTTGTAGAGTGGAGGTGTTATTGAATGAGAGTGGTGTTGAGACAAGATATAATCATTTTGTGAGTCGTCCGTGTCTGTATTGATCTGACTTGAATAAGAAAAGGGTCAGCAGATTTCGAAGGAAAACACCGTCTTCTCTACAATAATCTAAATCGATCTATTATTTAACTGGAACATAAGAATACAAGAACATAAACATGTAAGTTAAATAGCTTGGTCTGCAATATAATAGAAATGTAATATAGTTCCAGTTTGTTGTGGATTTTTTCTCACCCCTCATCACCATGTTGATGAGAGGTGAGAAAAAATGCCATATTTGTCTACGTTGACGTCTCTACTTGAATTGATTTGTATTGCGTACAAATCAAGCTTTGAGCGGAAATTAATAGTGAGTATGTGCAGTAATGCACTAATCGCCTGTATATCAATACGCAGGTTTGGAGGTGGTAACCAAATCACAACTTATGCAAGGGATTGTGTGTACAATATAAGAGAAAATAGATCTTTCTTCATGCTACAAACCTTCTATGATTCAACAGTTAACTTAAAACAGTGAATATGATGACAGATTTTATGAAAGACTAGCAAAAACTACCCATCCTCCGGGCAGCAATTAATGTAATTGTAGCCTTATCTGCAGAAAAACAAAGAAACAATGTTCTTTTCAGATTTTGGTAATTTTGAGAAAAACAACAAAAAGGTGATTATCATGGTGTTATTTGATATATTCCAATGGTGAGATTTGATTTTTTTTTTTATAAGTATAAAAATGAATTCCCCATAATGAAGGGATTAAACGAAAAATCGGGGCGATTGTCAAGAATAAACAGAAAGAAGGGGTGAAAAAACAAAACAAATAATCAACAAATAATGGTTACCAATGGCTATAAAGTTACTTTTTTACCTAGCTGCCTATGTTTTTGTGTTTATAGTTTTTTAAAGCGTTTTTATTGCATTTTAATAATTCATCCAAATCCAATCGCATTACAGTTCCATTTTCAAGATGGAGGATGCGGATATCCATGAAGTTTGTTTTTCGTTTTTTGGGGTGAAGAAAAAATAAATAGGAAAGAAATAACCGTCCCAAATGCCTTAAAATTTACTTTTCTACCTAATTAAAAGGAAAAAAAATATCAGCAGACCATAGACTGTCGGCGAATGATTGTCAGCCATCATTGTTTTTCAGTATAACGTAATATATTCGACTGAATATTTTAATTTAAATAAAAAAAACAAAAAACAAACTCTTTAAAGTATTTGGCTAAGATCAAAGTGTAGTATCTGTTCCGATGGATACTTCATCCCGTAGACTGGTATTGTCTTGGTCTTCGGAGCTTGATTTACGCCGGTCTATGGGTATGTCCTGTGCGGTTCTAGGAGGTCCACCCTCCCAGGCTTTGCCTCCCCTCTTTGGGGAGGAGTAAGTTTATTGCTTACTGCTTGAGGCGCCCCTACCGGGGAATGCCGACGCGGCTGCCCAGGCAATTTTTAATGACCAGAGCGCTCAACTTCTCGAGTGCTGGTTTTTCTAATCCCACTTTCCCGACCTTGTGTCACATCTTACCTTGTGGGAGGTAGATAAATAAAACTTCAAAACAAAAATTTGTCAGGTAGGTAGAAAAGTAACTTTTATTGCCTTTGGTAACAGTTACTTGTTTACTATTTATTTCTTGCGCACCTTGTCGTTCTTTGGTTATTCTTGACAATCGCCAATTGCGTAACGTTAATTGCTCAAATAAAACAATTATATATGCCGGAGTAATTTAAAATGGTTACTTGTTTTTTGTTCTTTTATTATTAACTAGCTGAACCCGTTGCCTGGGAGAAATATAAAAGAATGAATTAAAATTTGTCAACATCTGACAGAACGCAAATAGGTCACATCGGACAATTTTAATGTTATATAATACTGATCTTCATCATCATCATCGAGCTGAGGTGTTTGTTCTAGATAGTTCTAGGAGGTCAACCCTGCCTGAGGTGCTCTTACCGCCGAATGCCGAATGGAGCTACTTGGGCATTTTTTTTTTTTTGTGGGGCCAGAGTGCACTACCTTTTATGCGCTGTTCTAGTATCACACCTTCCGGCCTTGTGCCACATCTTTCTGCTCTGGGATTGCTAGGAGCAAAATGTAGAATCTGTTCTGATACTACACTTCATCTTTTCTGTCCTCGATCAGTGAAGAAGAAATCCTTCAAGGCTAAGGCAATTTTAATTTGTGTCTTAATCCAGAGTGCTCCTTTTTGGAGCTGAATTTTCACCAGATTAAAAACCTTGTCTAACTCTGCCCTCGTGGTGGGGGGCAAGTAAATATAGACTATATATTCAGCTAGTATACGTATACACCCGTTGTCAAAAATGATGGAAAATAAAATTTATGGCCCACTAATGTTAGCACTAATATTTATATAAAATAACGTCTCAATCTGTGAAGTTAAAAGAAAAAAAATATCTCAAACTTAAGAGTTTGAAAAAAAAAAAAAAAAAATTTCGTATTAGTACGGACACTTGAGAAGCATTTTTTTCCTGATTTTTAAATTTGTTTCTTTTGACGGAGGGTTTACACTCATGATATATTACAAATATATATTTTCAGTATTTACTTCAACAGTGCTTAATACATGAGTAGAGCTTACATGATTTCTCTCAGAAATGAAACGAACGTTTCTGTGAAGCTTGCTTGCCATACATTTACGTATTTTATACATGAAAACGAGAAATTTAAATTGGTGGCTCGACATTAAAACAAAACAAAGACGTTTGACAAAGATAATAAAGCATATATAAAAAAGAAAAAAATCTGTAGAGAAAGCAGAAAGTAAAAAAGAAAGCGTCTTATGGAAATCTTGAAGGAGGGAGTTGTCTGACTTTACTTCCCCTTATTCGGTTTTGTACTCTCTTGTGATGGTATGTATATTTTTATATATATGTTTGAAAATGAATACACATTGCTCTTTATTATAGAATTGGAGGATCAAATGTGTGTTTTGTCATACATTCTCGGCCAGAATCTCCTACCATCAGTTGTTGTTGGGATGTGTGTGTGGGGGGGGGAGGTATTGAAGCTTGGCTTTTTTTTTAACAGGACCATGACCCTAAGCATACCAGCTGGTATTTGGCCTCGTTTACCACAATCTAGTCGGTCTTTGCTTGGGTAAACTTCATTGTAATAATTAAACAGTTTGGGTTATATAACTTGTGTAATGAAGATGTAATTAAAATAACCTGAAAGCACATCTGTGCCAGATATGATTAAAATGACCAAAAATATTTTTTCTAATAAGCACCTGTTTATTTATTTTAGGTAGTTTTGATATTTTTTCTTTTCACATTGGTATAAATGATAGGTATAAATATTTCATTAGAAAATGAAATAACTAACTTGTAACTAAAAGTGTATTTCAATAAGTTCCTGTTTACTTGCTGCCACACAAGGACAAAGTATGTTTCTTTTATTTATTAGGACAATTGGGTAATCTCTAGTTACTTG
Organism: Sepiola atlantica; assembly: GCA_963556195.1. Classification (NCBI taxonomy): domain Eukaryota; kingdom Metazoa; phylum Mollusca; class Cephalopoda; order Sepiida; family Sepiolidae; genus Sepiola; species Sepiola atlantica. The sequence continues at coordinate 134,669,840 of OY744517.1, forward strand.
CTGTTCCAATGGCGAACTCCATAAACACGAGGGCCCAAGGTTGGGTTTCATGTCAGTATTAACTGTCATCAGCCAAGTTTATCGTTGTCCATCACATCGCTTTTTCTAATCCTGTAGTGAAGCTGGGGCAGTTGCTTCGGAGATAAACTCTCTCAGTTGATGGTGGGGGGCATGACCCAGTCAGCACAGACATTATAATAGACATGGCGTTGCCTCAGATGATAGCTAGGGACATGCACTGGAATATCCAAGCAGTTCCCCGGGGCTCGTTCAAACAAGTGGTTATCATCTGTTCAATGTCTTGTATGAATTGTGAAGTATCAGGACTAGAGATGGGCGGTTTTACCGAAAAAACGCGGTTTTTCGGTTTCGTCTCCATACCGAATACCGAATCGTTTTTTTTTTTTTAAACCGTAACCGTTCGGTATTGTGTTTTTACTACAGTAAGCCACCATATACAAAGAAAACACGGTTGAAAAGATTTTCCGATTTGAATAAAATTGAATATTACCAAAAAATGTTATATTAGTAAGAGGACAGATTGAACAAATATATGATAAAAACATTTAATTTACTTGTAGGAAGAAATCTTTGTTTACAGTTTGTTTATCATTAACATTTTGAATGTTCAAATGAAAAAAAGAGAAATACGACAGACAACATGACATCGTATTTTTAGCATTTTCAAATGAAAAAGAAAAAATCAAACGCGTTCCGTATGATGTCGAAAATCTATTTGATTCACAATATTTCATTTTCATCATCATTTTTGCTTAATTTTATTTGTAAAATTATTTTATTTGTTTAAATAAATTTTCGTTTTTTAATTTCTTGCATTTCTGAGTTATATTTTAGCTTCTGATGGGTTAAAGAATTAGATAGAATGTATATTCAAACTCAGTTTTATTCTTCAGAAATCTTTCATGAATCTTTGGTCACTGTTTTAACGAGTTAACTGTTGAAAAGGTATCAGAACTTTGATTAAAACTTACGAATAGGCTATATTGCCGGTCCCAGCAAAATAACGATTCCTGCGTTATTTTGCCGGTTCATGTATATTTAACTAAATTGTTAAACATACAGTGACGCCCGGCACAATAATGAGTCTTACGTTATTTTGCCAGCTCGTGTTTATTTAACTATAAATTACTTTTTTTTAAAATTATTATTTAAATTAATTTTTTTGTATTATTTAAAACTTTATCAAACGAAATTTTATTTATAATTTAAAACTTTGCCTGATTGTTTTTTTTGTTTGTTTTTAATTAAACTTTGCCTGATTGATTTTTTGTATTATTTAAAACTAATTAATTTTATCGTTATTTTAAAATATATTGTCGCTTAATAAAAGCGACAATATATTTTAAAATAACGATAAAATTAATTTTTACTTCCGGTTGATTCGATTAGGAGTGAACTCTTCAAAATTACGACTTATTTTATGATTTCATTGAAAGAACATTTTAAAATAGAAACTGTTTAAATCCAGTGATTTTCTGTATATTTTAACATTATCGAAGTTTTTCTTCATAAAGAAAATCAGAATTTTACATTAAAATCTTTCCTTTGTAAAGCACATTTTTAACAAGTTAATTCAACAACTTAATAACTTCATTATTTTTAAAAGTTTGGCCTTGGTTCAAGGATTACGAAGCAACACCTATTAAAGCACATTTTTAACAAGTTAATTCAACAAGTAAATGTTACCAAAGGCAACATAAATTATTCTTCTACCTACCTGTATAAGTTTATTTGTTTATTTTATTATTTTATTTAAAAAATCATTTATCAAAATAAATAATAAAATAAACAAATAAACTTATACAGGTAGGTAGAAGAATAATTTGTTGCCTTTGGTAACATTTATTTGTTGCTTATTTTTTTCCTTATATATAACTTTCCTTAATTTCAATTACTTAAATCGAGAGCAGACTTAGTAATGTTGGGAAAATTCATCAACGTTAATTATATTATGAAAAGTAACTAAATAAAAATAAACCGAAAAGAAAAATAGTATTTTTTTTAATAATAAAGGTAAAATATCTATTTTAAAATGATTGCGATTGTTTGGTTCATTTGAGCCACGCCTACTGGTGCCCGTGGTATCTCCGGCTCCCGTGGCGGGTATAAAAAGTGCTGCCGCTTCACAATGTTTGTTTGTAAAACAATTCTACCTTGGATTAAAATGTGTAGCAGTTGAAAATAAAAATTAATTGAATGAACGAAAATATTAGAGACAATTAGATTCTTTAGTCGGATTTCAGATGATTGTGTACGAATGGGGTCCCAATATTCCCGTCTGCAAACAGCAATTCGTAAAGAAATTATATCAGATACGCTTTACAGCAAATGAAATCCGACTAAATAATCTAATTGTCTCTAATATTTCCGTTCATTTAATTATTTTACTTTTAATGTTTTTTGTATTAAAAGCAGATATTTCTTTAACCGACACAATAGGGCGGGTCGATTTTTTATTTTTTTATTTTTTTATTTCTTTAACCGACACAACTGATGATGAAAACAAATTGTTTTTAAATATTTGCCCTTATTTATTTCATTACCTTTTCTTTCGCAAGGCCATAACAATTAGGTTTAAAAAAAAAAAATGAACCGGCATAATAACGATCCCTTTACATTAGTAAATAATTTTTGTGCCGGGCGTCACTGTATGTTTAACAGTTTAGTTAAATATACATGAACCGGCAAAATAACGCAGGAATCGTTTCCTAAAACTTATATGATTCATATCATGGAGAATGATTCAGTCACAAAATTATCGAAACAGTGGCATAATTCAACTAAACGTTGAATAATAACTAATCATCACACAAGAGAATGAATAGCTTCCATAGTAAAAACATTTTTTTCAAAAAAAACGAAAAACCGAACCGTAAACCGAGGTTTTAAGGGGAAAAAAACCGAAACCAAAATTTCAAAACCGCCCAACTCTAATCAGGACAAAGTGTTAGTTGGCTCATAACATAAATCCAGTTATGGACACACATTCTGTTTGTCCAAACCACCGTCTTTGTTTTCCCAGCCAATAACCACAACACCAATACTCTAAGAAATTTATACCTAAGAAATAGAACTCTTATATCTCAATACAAGGGATATAACTTAACACCAAGGACCCCTTATGTTTTGATTGAGATAAGCTGGAAAATAAAGAAATGTGAATAATTATTTATTCACTTGTTGACTTGTTGAATATTCTCTCATTAATTTGAAATGTCATTTAATCTGTTCGTAGATTGTTTTAATACTGTGTTCAGTCATTTAAAATGTAACTGAATAAACACTGCATAGGTGCTTATTTATAGGATATACGTCGTCTTATTTATTGAGGTGGAAGGAAGAGCTTGTGTGTACTAGACTTGTTCAAATAAACATTGATGTAGGCGTTAAAGATAGGACATTATCAAAAGAAAGAATAAGTAAGTGATTTTTATTGACAACTTAGGAGTGGATGGAGTAAGTTCAGGAACTTCTGCTATTATGAACCATCAGAGCATTATCCCTGTTGGCCAAGGGAAAAGTCTATCAGGCATGTGTACGCAGTGTTATCTATGGAAGTGAAACCTGCCCAATAAGGGTTGAAGACATGTGTTGCATGGAGAGAAATGATATAAGAATGATACAGTGAATGTGTAAAGCAGGTCTTAAAGACTGGATTAGATCTGATGACTTTGGAAAATGTGTGCAGAAGAGTAGACTCTGATTGTATGGCCACGTTGAAAGAATGGATGACAGTTCTTGGGTTAGATGTAAGACAGTTGAGGTAGCAGGGTCAGTCCACAGAGCAAGGCCAAAGAAAACATGAAAGGAAGTGATAAAAATGGACCTGATGGATAAAGACCTGGCTAGAGATGGTTTACTTTGGAAGTCAGTTTCTTAAAGCTGTCCAACATATGCCAGCATGTAAAACCGATGTTATGATGAAGATAAAGACAAAAAGACAATGCAAAATAAAGTGTTGCTCATAAATAAGTTCAAAGTGTTTGAGAACTTTCTAGGTGAAAGGTGTTTTGATCTGTAAAGAGAAATTCAGTACATGCTATTGAATTTAGTGGTCAGTGCTCAACTGTCCGACCAGTTGAGCTACAAATAAACATAAAGGAATGCTAGAAAGCTAAAATGTTTCATTATGCTCTGATAGGCAAGTCCACTTTGTGTTCAGATTGGCTGCTAGTCTATTAGTGGATAATAGAAAAATTCTTGCTTGAATTAGGCAATATTTACATGTCAACAATTGGGGCTTTTTATATATGGAAGTGTTAATTTGATTCTACACATGTTCATTTCGGCTGGAGCCGTGTGCATTTACATGTGTGTAAATTGGATAGGCATGAAGGTGTGTGTGTTAGCGTGCCTGTGTGTGTGTTAGCGTGCCTGTTTTACCTGTGAAAGTATGTATGAGCTTGTGTGTGTATGTGCTGTCATGTGTGTGCTACTTGTTGAGGGCCTTTTGGGGCTCCAAAGGGTTTAGGCAGCATTGTGTTGTGCATACGTGTGCTATCATCGGAAAATAGGAAGTAAGCTATGTTTGGGTTTTTATTGACAACTTTTCGGCAGTGAATATCCTCGCTTCTTTGGTTGACTGAAAGAAACTGCTGATTAAAGATGTCCAATCGAACGATATGTAAAACATTCGCTGCTGCTGCTGCTTCCAACATAGGTAAGGATAAGTCAGTGCTCACATTATAATAATTAAGAGAGAGGGTCTATTTAAAAAAAAATTTTTTTTTTACACATTTACACTTATCATTTTTAGATAGTTTCCACCTAACCATATTTGCAGGGCTGGGTAGCTACTAGCATATTGTATACAGATCTAATTAGGAAACTCCATTTTTCTTTCCATAGATTTGTCTTGCTAAAAGATACATTGTTGACGGCTCTATACAAGCTGAACGAATCTGTCATTCACTTTCTCACTTCTGACCTAGACCTGGCTCACAACTTCTGTTCTTTTTTTTGTGTCCGTCATATCTTTGAAAACTTTGAATACTTTGAATTTGTAGTCTCCCAAACCATCTGTATTTTCCTGCACAACACCAACTATATCACCATGTTGGAGCATTGCAACAAATTTATCTGTTTCTTCTGCGGCTCTCGATTTCCATCCAGTTCTGCGGTCTGATGTAGAGCGGATAATGTCATTAAGATTGTTCTTACTTTTCTGCATTTGTACTCTTTTACAATAGTATGGATTGGTAACTCAAGTGGTACCTCATTTTTATATAAAGCGTTAGTTGTTATCATCTTTGGAAGTCCTAGCCGCTTCCCGATATGGACCTTGCAACACTGCTCTATACATTCAACTCTAGTGAGAGCGCCTTCATAAATTTGATTTGTCAGCTTAATTTCTAGTTGGGTCTGACTTTGAAAATCTGACAAGATAATTTCATGTCATGGTAATCTACACTTTTTTTATTTAATTATTTATTTATTTTTTTTTACATGCAGAAAAATGTAAATATATTTTGGTTCAGGATAAAGGTTGCCTTGCCATTTATTTATTTATTTATTTTTTTTTTTGGGGGGGGGGGGAGATTCAGTTCCCTAAAATAAAAAAAAGGGGCACTTTGGACCAGGACAAAAATAAAATTGTCACCTTCACTTACTGAGAGCAGTAAGGATGAAGTGCAGCATCAGAACAGATACTACACTTTGCTTCTGGCCAGGGATGCTGACTTCATAGTAGGTCTCACTGAAATCCCTTATTTCTATGTTAAATGCAATGGAAACGACATTTTACATTCTAAATAAATGATTTCAGTTCCACCGGCTATAAAGTAAGTGTCCAATTTACAATTAAGGTATCATAGAGAAGTGACCCCTTACGCTCCCATCCCCATCTTCTCAGTGCATAAAAATGATTTGAAAATTTAATCATTGTCTAAACATGCTAATCTATATAATACTACGCTAAGGCATTTCATGTTCGTACGTATGTACGTTATCAACTTTCATGCACATCTAAAAAAAAGATCTTCCGATCAGCAAAAATGGTTATTAATGTGATGTCAGTAAGGTAAAAGAAATCTGATTTTACCACTATTAAAATGAATTGTTCCCAAATCAAATTATGTCATCCTGTCGACTAAAAATAGTACAAATTTAAATAAATACATTTCAAAAAGTGATATCGGTTTTATTGATTTTGAAGAATATTTAGCTCACAATTATGTTTACGATAAGACAGAATATTTGTTTTAAAAAGAACAAAATTTTTACAATTTTAAATAAAGTTACATATTCGCTGACAATTATTTTTATGGAAGAAAATTTTTGGTGTACAGTCTTGTTTTTAGCTACCATGTAAGTACATAACAAAGTTTATACATTTCTTTAGTTATTTCTTTTGTTAAGAGAGGCCTAACATGTCGGAGCGAAAGTAAAGACTCACCAACATTTGTAATAAATTAAAATTAATATTTTTTTTTTTATAACACTAACAGTTTCTTTAATAAATTAACATTTCGAAATAAATAAAAACTGACCCCCCCGGCATTAATTTTATTTTTATTTTTACCATTTATTTACATTTCATTTTTTTTTTTCTTATGATTTCCTCTGAGAATAAAATATAAACGTTTTTGTAGCTTACTTGCAATAAGTATGTTTTCGAAATTTTTGAGATGAGGATTAATTTGAATTATTCAGACGACTGTCTTTATTTTGGATGTTATTGTCACAACGTTTCGGTTGATGTAACCTTTGATCTTCTCAAACTCTTGGAACCTTTGTCTAACTCACAAGGACCCGTTGCACAATGGATGAAAGTTCTAAGTAATAATCAGTTTTAAGTGAGTCTTCTGGAGGTTGAAGGTTCAATCCTCAGTACGGGCGACACCAAGAATACAATTACGAATTATGAAGACTTCTACCCAGTGATGGCTAACAGAACGAGAGCAAGCTACTTCCATGGATTAAATAAAGGATTACGTTCGAAATACCATTCAGATTCCTGAGTTTGAGGTTACATCGGCTGAAACATTGTGAGAATAGCATCCAAGATGAGAACAGTAGTTCGAAGGATACAAATTGCCATAAGTATATTTTTATATTCATGTTGTTAGTTATTTTTCATGTTGGTATCGTGAGCAACCACTTAGTATTTATTAGTTTTTAAAAAGCATGAAACGATCCATAAAGAATTTTCAGTTTACATAAACAAAGATGAAATTAAAGTTTTCTATTTTAGTATTTCACATGTCAGTTTGAATCTGGTTACACAGGATGCCCTTACATTGATAAAACGAAGTGGCACATCCCGTCACGTGTTTGTTGATGCTATCTTTTCAATTGTTCTAATGAGTCCTTAGTTTCGTGACTCGACAATTGGGCATCATTTATAATCGGGTGTGTTTGATAGTAACTGAGATACCAAAGGCTCGTATAATTATACACGCAATGCTATCGGTTTCTTGAGTTTTGCTGAGCAAAATATTTTGTCTCAAGCAATAGCGAGTTTGTTTCGAAGGGTCACACATTTTTTTTTGTAGTCCACACCCGAACAGATAAAGCAGTTAGGCACTATCAGAACACTTATATATATATATATAAGTAGATGTATGTCTATATCTGCTAGAAAAAATGTGACCTGTTAAGTTCGGATTACATTGTTTGAATGAGGAAATAAATGAATTTTCAAAGCTAGTTGAATTAAAAAAAAAAAAAAAAAAAAAAAAAAAAGAAATCCGAAATTAGTCTCTTTCTTCTCGCTATATATCACTCAGCTCTCACTCTCTCTCAACTATGGGTTATATGATATTACTACTTGTGATATTCCTTTTTACTTGTGCTACTTGTACTTTAAACAGCATTCACCCAGAGTGGGTTGAGCCGGCTCCATCCATCCTTGCCACTGCATCCCTCACAAAGGCTGACTAAGCCTGATTACTTAAAGTTAACCATTTGCTGATCTCTAGCCACTTGCTGTTCGAATGCTGAACTTCATAAACTCTAACACCCAGGTTGGGTTCCATATCAGCTTTAACCGTCATCAACCAGGTTTTTCTTTGTCCACCACATCACCTTTTCCAACTTGTAGGGGAACTGGAGCAATTGCTTCATAGATGAATTCTCCTGGTTAATGGCGAAGGGCACGACTCAGCCAGTGTAGATGTCTCATGATGATGACTTTTCAGAGGAAGTTTTTTTTTTAATTTTGCAGGAGAAACCTGTGTTGTTTGAGAGGAAATGCTGCCATCGGACACAGGATGCAACACAGGCAGTGGTGATCGAAAATCTTTCACTCCCATTGGCAAGAACTCCCTGCTATAAAAGAGGATCATTCGCACCAGCGCTTTGTAGATCTTTACTTTGGTGCTGCACCTTATCTCAGATCTTGACCAGAGCCGGGAATTGAGTCAGCAGAAGGCATGATGTGCAAGGTCAATTTGCACTGTGATGTCGGCTCCACCTTGACCCGTGGTTGTTATGGTGGCACCAAGATATTTGAAACTCTCAACCTCTTCAAGAATATCACCACTGAGGATAATAGGTGTTTTGTTTGTTGGGGCGAAGCCGACAGCGAGTATTTTCGTCTTCAAAGCATTTATTTTCATCCCAATCTGCGATGCAACATGCTGAAGCTCATTAATAGCAGACTGGACATTGGCAAATGTTTCACCAAGTAGTGCGATATAATCTGTGTAATCCAAGTCCTTGACGACAAAGTTGTTTTGTTTATAATGGACTACTGTAATCTTATTCTTTTTTTTTTCTTCATATTACCTTTGACTCTTAATAAGCAGAGTTACAGAAACGAGAATGATAGATACTGTATGAAATAAGAGTGTGTGCATTAGGAGGGAGAGTCTAACAATATACATTCAGATAGGGTGAGAGTGATAGGTAGAAGCTTAGTAAGAGATCACTCACTTGGTGAGTTAATTACAAATGACAACTAATTAAGACAATTGAAATGAATTTTTTTTTTTCTCAAGGATAACTCAATCCTAAAAACTGAGGAATATTTTAGCATGCATTACGTGTGATTAAGAAAAAAACATTAGGGAAACAAATGTTGATTAATTCAGATTTAGTATAATACATATGGACAACTTTTCTTTGGATCCACCTATTTTGACAATTTTTTAAAAAGGAAAACATCAAAAGTTTGATTTATCTCCAATGCCCTTTTTTTTGGGGGGGGAGGGGTCTTGAGTTTTAGACCTTTAAATAGGATAGATCCCTTAGAGGATAGCTTTGTTGTTAGTCCGGCATGATTTAAAGGTCTAAATTATCTATTTTCCTATTTTAAATATGGAAGTCAATTAACATTGGAATAAGAATTTTTTGTCATTGATTTTTCTTATATATTAATGGAACGCTACTTATCAAGGCCTAAAGCATAAGAGTTAATAAGATTGTCAATTGGATGAAGATTGGAAACGGTATGTGGAAAAGGCAGGATTTGATTACATAAGAAGATGACACAAGTATTTAGATTTGAAGAGGACCATGTTGTAGGGAGCAGTCCCACGGTAATGTGTTCCACAGATGGGAATTTTTTGGAGAGAAATCTTTGCATGCAAGTTCTGTTCGGTTTTTAGGTACATAAAGGAAGAAAGGAAAGTTCTTTGTAGTGGTGATAGTTAGATGAGTACTTGCTCAGTCGAGCATCTATCATGAAAATAATGATAGTAAAGAAAGACTAGCAACGTCTTTTCTGTGATAATAGGACTGTAGGGAAGAGATTGAATAGCATTTATTTTTAAAATTTTAAATTCCCCAAATTAAATTTTTTTTATTAAAGCAATTAACTTAAAGTAAGTTCTATTTTCACCCAGTTTTCATTCTGGCAGTTTATTTTTTTATTGCTGTGAAGTATTTTGGAATTGCATTTATTAGAAGTTCCAATGGTGTTTAAGTATAATAACCCTGCCCTGGAATAGGTATATTAAAATATGCTCAGTTTGTGAAAAGGGAGTCTGGTGCAACTCTTTTGTGGTACTTGCAAGCATTAGGTACACAAGTGCTGGTAGGTTGAGATGATACCCAGTTTGTGCGCAAGAAGTGTAAGACTATGGAGACAGATGAGAACTCCGATGTGAAGAAGATATATTTGGATAGCAAAGTTATTCAGGTTGTTCTAAAGTTTTGTTACTGTGGTGATACCATTGGAGCACAGGGAGGAGCTGATGCCGGTAGCAAGAGATAGGAATGGAGTAAATTCAAGGAACTTCTGCCATTCCACCCTCCGGGGTGGCTATTTCATACCAAAATCAGACGGACAGTCTTTGGCATGCTGTGTTGGTGTGGCCTGTTCTGTCAGTCTTAGGTATGGTCCTGTGCAGTTCTTGAGGTCCAACTTCACAGTTTACCTTCTTGCCCTTTGAGAAGAGTTTAGTTTATTGCAAATCGCCTTAGGCGTCCCTACCAGGGAATGCCGAGACGGGGGCAATTTTTTGATCGCCCTTTAGAGCGCTGGCTTTTCAAATCCTACTTTCTCGACCTTGTGTCTAATCTTCCCGCTCTGTAAGGAAGATAAATAAAACCAGTAGAGCGTTACCAGTCCTTACCAAGGGAAGAGTTTATCAGGCATGTGTACTGAAGTTTATCAGTATAAATATGGTTGGATTGCAGAAAAAATTGAATTTTATTAACATTTCTATGAGTGGCATTTCTTTTTTGGTGTGTCTGTGGAGGGGGGGGGGATAGCCGGCTGACAGTCTTAAGTGCAGCTTTTCTTGTGCCACCATTGGAAATCTCTTGTGTGGTGCAATCGGATAAACATTGGTTTAAATGTTAGAATTGGTATTTGATGATATCTGCACAATCATCCTTAGAGCCGGCCTCAGCATCCCTATGGAAACTAATAAAAATAGCCTAGGCAGTAATTACTTCAACGTCAAGTCTTTGCTGACTATTGTTGGTGCACTAAACAATTGCTTACGTCTTATTCTGCTGGATTTCTGAGCACAAGCAAATCTGATTCAATTGACCAGCAACAATGTATGTCGACCAACTATTTAGATAATTAATGTTACTCTGGTGCCCTTCCAAATTTGACGTCGCACTGTAATGGGTTGTGTGCTCGAATTAGTGATCTTTTGAATAAGCTTGATACAATAATCTTTTCTTTTATTCTATTCTTCTCGGTTTGTCGATTTTTATCATCGATAGTTTTCTTCGTACAAAATCAATATTTGATTCTGGTTTGTCAGTTTTTTTGTTTTTTTTCTATCAATGCAGTATGTTGTTAAATACAAAAAAAATATATAATTAGAGTTAATTTCTTCCATAAAATAACTTAGCATACTCGGAATAATTTTTTTGTATAGCTACCATCATTTTTTTTTCCAAGGGAGGTAACTCTTATAGACAAAAAAAATATTTTTGAAAAAATTAAAAAGGACAAAACTCTATTCAATCATCCAGACTTGCTTCCCTTTGTTTAGAATCAAGAAAAAAAATTCAAAATTAAAACAAGAAAAAGAAAAGCAAGACAAATTGCAAGTAAATAAACTACCAGCCAATGCCGAATAGATACAGTTAGTGATGTATAGATATCACTAATTGAAGTACCCATCTACATTGGGTTTCAAGATTATAGCAATAATCTAATAACTTGCATCTCTTTGTAGAGCGTTACAAAACCTTTTTATCATTAATAGTTGAATGCCCATCCAAGGACAGGTCAATAATACTGAGGTATCCATGGGCTTTTATAATTTTGAGTTACACTCATCTCCAAATATTTCAAAGCTAATGGGTTGTATGCTTGAATTAGGGATATTTAAATAAGCTTGACCAAATAATCTATGTAAAGTCACTCTGGCGATTTTCATTATAGATAGCTTTCCTCCTAAAAAAATAAATATTTGATTCTGGTTCGTCAGTTTATCTTGGATTGTTGCAGCATGATAAAAATAATTAAATGTAATTCTAGTTAATTGCTTCTAGAAAAAATAATTTATCCGGGTCGGAATTATTTTTGTATAGCTGCCATTTTAAAAAGAGGTAACTCGGTATTCGTTTATACAGACTTAGCTTTGTTTAGAACAGAAAACTAATATTTAAAAAAAAAAAAAAAAAAAAAATTGTAACTGAAATCGATCATATTGACTGACTTCCCTTTGTTTGGAAAAAATATATGGAAAAATGGCATAGTTTAAAAAAACAAACAAAGCCAAACAAATTGCAAATAAACTACCAGGCAATGCAAAAAAGATCGTCACACACTCTGAGTTTTCGACATAGACTGCCTTCGATGCATCCTATGTATCCGTCTCTCTGATCAAATCCGAAACCGCACTATCCTTGTAAGATGCAACATCATCAGAATCACAGACTCTTCTTAAAAGGAGACTTTGCTGGTTTGCTCACATTCTTCAACGCCTTGAGGAGGAATTTATCTGCAAGTTGATAGCCTCTGCTGGCTGGAGGAAACGCAGAGGTGCCCAACTGAAGACCTGGATCGGAACAGTGAAGAGACATGAATCTGGTGGCTGGCCTCCATGTTTTTGGTGTTCGTTATGGAACTGGAAATGGCTGAAGTATGCCGAAGACTCAGCTGCTGATTGGCAGGGCCGGATGTGGTGAACTCATTTGGAGCCCGCTCAATCCACCTCAGGTGAATGCTGTTAGTTAATGCCGTGTACGTACAGTTAGTGATAGAGAAATAGAAATAGCGGAAGTACACATCTACGCTGGGTTTCGAGATTATAACAATAATCTAAAAAAAAAAAAAAAAATTGACATCTGTACATGAGATGTAGATGATCCACACAAAGTCCTATGAACAATGACAACCTCTACTCACTGGAGCATAAGCGGCTACATGACTACATGATGTGCGGCAACTATAATGTGCCACGTGACTGTTTCTTCACACCGGCTCTGTAGAGAACATCGTCAAAACTCACAGAAGCTGTACCAGAAAGGATCTTAGCTGAATCATCGTTTCTGGTTGTTAAGCTGTGGCCGTTGAACTATGGATGATTACCCCTGTACATAACCACGGCCGTCGTAATAACCCAGGCCAGTTAACTGAGTCAAGTTTTTCTAGTGACGTCATTGATAGTGGTTAGTAAGAATCACTATCAATGAGGACCGGAAGTGCTGAAGCGCATGCGTGAATCCATCTTTTCTTTAGCAAATCATCAGACCAGCAGACTGCCCGCTAAGGATTATTCATTCACTTGGAAATCATTGTAAACTTGTTCCCTTTTTTTTTTCAAACATATTTCCTTTTTATAGATGTCAACATGCCAACGATTAAGGCATTGCATTAAAGTTCGATTAGAATTAGAATTTTATTTATGTTGCCCGAACTCACATTTATTTGCTTTTTGACACAACTCCGTGGCATATTGCATGTGAGGAATTGGTGTGTTAGAAAAGTTAATTTTTTTTTTTTCTGAGTTGGCAATGTGTATTAAACTTTTCAATCACTGTTTTCAGGTCATATCTCTGTTCCTAGTTCTTGAAATTAAATGTGGAATACACGTTTCTTCCTATGTCTCCTATACAGGTCAGTAGAATTGAGATTTTTACCTTCTCTGACTTCATATCTGACTCTTTTGCTTGAAGAAATATTTGGAATTTGTTTTTCCATGTTTCCTATTCCTGTTCAAGATTATCCAAAGCAAAATTTAATTTCTTTGAGTGTAGTAAAAATTCCATGATTTTTTTTTATTTAAAAATTTTTTTTTTATTTAGTTGACTTCTTTGAACATTGTTTATTCTTGAGTCTCTTCTGACACAATGTTATATTATGTGTAAGTACATAATGATAAAGGCAGACACGTGCGAACGCTTTTAAGACTTTATTGAAACTATTCGTTTAGTAGGCAGACGGACTTCTGCTGTTATGAACTGGTTAATGTGGTGGTAGGAGGTTGCAGTCAAGGGGAATGATATGAGGGGGAGATAACCCTTATCTAACAGGGAGGCTTGGGAGAAAAATAAATTTGTAAGAGAAATTATTACCCTTGTAGAGAAGGGGGCAGTTAGGTGTACAATGTTGTGTGTGTGTGCACGTACAACCTCATTTAGAAGTAGGAACATATTTTTGTAATTCATCTTTTGTTTTTAAATTACTTGAATTAATTACGATTAAATTACTGATATATTTCGTATATAGAGTGGCATGAAAAATGGAATTGAATATGTTTATAAGCTGTTTAAAAAATAGTTATGCAAATGAGTTAAACAAAATATGTGTGTTTGAGCTTTTTCTTGTTACTATATATATATATATATATATTATACAGTATTTCAGAAAACTATGTATTATTGATTTAAATTTGAGCAACCTGTTTTGATGGTAATATAGTTGTGACAATTGAAAAAAAACTTTTGCATTTATTCATTTAGATATCTCTCTCTATACACGTCCGCTGTTTAAGCACTCTTTGATCTCGGAATGTTTGAACCCCACTGCCAGCTTTAAGTGTATCTTAATTTCAGTAATGTCTGTAGTGATTTCCGTTGGCCTAATGGATAAGGGCGTAGGATCGTGACTCTCTTCTGAATCTACGAACTGCGTTCGAACCCGTCTGACCGCCTGAAACCACCACTTCCTGCACTGAGGACATTAGTCCGAAACAAGGTTGTCTCTAGGTAAATACACTTTAATATTTAATTAAAAAATATTCATATGTGTGTATGTATATATATATATATATATATATTATCATACTCTGTGTGTATATACATCTTAGTCGAGTGAATAACTTTACATATGTCTCTCTTTCTGAGTTCTGTAATCATTATCTTAATGTGTTTCTCACGCGAGTAAAACCTCTATCGAAAAGAAGACCAGTGCCCTGTGATTTAATGGAAGACAAAGACGACACGTAGGTTCTAGCTACAAGAGTGTATAATGAGTTATACACGCATCAGAGACAACCATTATCAGATATACAAAAAAAAAAGTTCAAAATTATTCATTTTTCCCTTACTAGACACGTTTCAAGTTTTCCAGATTTCTCTTTTTTTTCTAGTCGTCGTCTTGTTACTTTTATTGTTATTCTCAGAAACTGTTTCAGCTCAGAAGTCTTATGATTTCTCTTTTTTTTTTTTTTTTCTTGAAAACTCCTTCTCCATTTTCCAAGGCTGTTCTAATCTTTTCTATTTGGTATCTCAAGCCAACATTTTATTTTCATTATATCTAAAAACTTTTAATGTGACAATATAGATCTTTGCAAAACATAAACGATACCAAATTTATTTTGTTAGCACAATTAGCTACCGAACTATGACCGTTTAAAGTAGCAATACACATCGACCAGAAAACTTTGGATAATCACAGATTTGAGAGTAGTTCTATTAAAATAGTCATATCTTAAAAACTAAAGCACTTTAAGTGCTCAAAATACCATCATTTTGTTAGGAAATGAATATTCTTTCAGGTGCATTCATGAATAATAATATATATTATATATTTTTAAGAGGTTTGAGCAAATAAAGGCAAAAAAATGTTAACGCTATTTTCGGCAATTTACATCACTTTTTTTCTTAACCCCCCTTCGTTTAAAAGTCTCGTACCATTGCTCTGTGTGGAATTTCGTCCTGAAATTTGGAAACTAATCAGGGAAAGCATCACTTTTAATGTTTGTCGGTGTACGAAGTAATTCGGTTCATTCATTTTTTTGAAATTTTAAAAATAAACCTTCAACACAACGTCGGTTGAACATTTTTGCAAAATACATTTCCGTCGCCCAATTAGTAAGTAAATCAATCATTTTACTTTTTTATGCATTAAAATTATAATTGTATATATGTGTTCTCTTTTGGTAGTCATGATATTTCATGACCTTATCTGGAAAAAAAAAGCGTTTTCTATTTATAGTTTAAAAAACTGATTGTAGTAGCAGCAGTAATAGCAGTTATAAACACGAGGCGATTTTTGTTTATTTTCATTCTAGAACGAATTTTTAAAATTTGAAAATATGAATATAGAAAATGTTACATTTTTCGTACCCAACTAGTAAATAAATTAATCTTTTATCTTTTTTTATGCATTAAAATTATAATTGTATGTTGTTTTGTCTTTCCGTAGTAGTAATTTTAAATTACCTTATCCGAAAAAATATTGTCCTTTTTTTGAACGAAAGTCAACAATGGCAGCTAACTAGTCTTGTAAAGCTTTGTAAAAATAAGACAAAAATTCTTGTGCTTAAAAAAGTTAATCCTATTTGGTTCTTTTATAAAAAATACTTCAAAAAAAATACTGGTTTTCACTCAACTTTCGAACTTCTAGTAGTAATGACTTTCTAGTCGCCAATTTAAAAAAAAATAAATTAAGATTCTACTTTTTTAGGCGATTATGTGTGAACACCCTTAAAGTCTTGGCGAAAAAACAAAACAAAAAATAATTTAGAATTTAGAGTGGGGGATCAGTTTCGCATATAAATTTAATGTAAAATGATCTCCGATTTCCCGGCCATTCTTGCCTTTTAGTGAAATTTATAAAATAAATAATTACTCTACCATGAACTCTAGGTATGACTAACAAGCCCACCTCCTAAAAATGCCTTCTTGAACGTATCGTACCATTAACCTTAAATATGAGTGGCAAGCCACCCCTAAAAAAACTCCCTTAACCCTAACACTAAGTCCGAATGGCAACCTCCATCCAAAACAAAACCCCTTCCTTAACCTTATTACTAACCCTAAGTCCGAGTAGGAAGCCCTAATCCTACAAAAAAGCCCATTAAAACCACACATAATCGTCTAAAAATAAAAAAATAAAAAAGCAGACGCCCATAAAAAAAAAACGCACAGGATTTATTTGCCATAGAAAAAAATTGATTAATGCCCTAAAACGCTAAAATGGCCCGGAAATGGTGAATTATTCTACATTAAATATATGTGAAACTAATCCCCCACTCGAAATTATAAATTGTTTTTTTTCTTTCTTTCTGCTAAGTTTTCAGGGTGTTCACACTTAATTGCTCCTAGCCCTACCACTAACCTGAAGTTCAAATGGTAAGCCCCCTCCTCCCACAAAGACCCTCATAATCGTCTAAAAAAACAAGAAAAACGCACAGGATTTATCTCCCATAGAAAAAATAATTAACTATCCTAAAACGCTAGAATGGCCTTGAAATGGGGGATTATTTTATATTTAATTTATGTGAAACTGATCCCCACTCTAAATTCTAAAATAATTGTTTTTGTTTCTTTCTTTCTGCCAAATTTTTCAGGGTGTTAACATGTAATTGCCTAAATAAAAAAAGTAGAATCTCATATTTTGGGGAGGTAAGGGGGTGAGTTAGCGGAAGGTGTTAATCTACAATAATGCCAAAGAAATCTTGCAATATATTCATTTTTAAACAGTCCTAGTATTAGATTTTAGTTTCTTGTACATAAAATGTATTACAATTCAACTTTGAGTTTTCTAACTTCTTTCTTTGAATGGATACATGGTATTTTTAAGGTTTTGCAGCATATTTATGTGCACTTAGTGCAAATTACTTGGAAACCATTAATTTCTGGAGATTTTCAGTGGCACATTCTGATTCCTTGTACAAAAATACACTTATATGGTAAATTTCATTGCTTAATCTTGTGTTTTAACAAAGATTTAACATTTTTACTATATATATTTAAAATATCCAACTGTGTGAGGCACAAAAATAGTCATAACTTCCTTATTTTTAGTCAAATTTAAAAAATTTAAAAAGATTCTTACTTAGATCATCAAGCTCTTTCTATATATGCCATTATTGAGATATTTTAAGCAATTTAAATTTTTTCATGTGTATTGCTATTTAAAGTTTGTTGGAAATAAGAAATTTAAATCTTTTTTGTTATTGGTCCAGAAGCTAAATTTGACGGTCTATATCTAAAAGTGCAAGCGTCAAATAAGTGAAAAATCCTAGCAAATGTAATTTCATGTGGTGCTATATGATAGATATATTTATATGCAAAACACAAAAACTGTCAATTCATATAAGATATCATATTTCAAACTTTTACTCCTGCTTTGTACGGCCCTGAGAGTTGGTCATCAACAAAGGAAGCAGAAATTTTAAACATGTATGCATTTATTTTTACTTTCATGTCAGCGTGTATTCAAAATGTATGACCTAAACACAATAAGTAATAAATAAAAATGTTGGATTCTCTTTTATAACTAAAAATATAAAAGATGCTTTTCTCCAGAAAAGCAGACATTTTATTTTATTTCCTGTTTAATTTTTCAAATTTATCTTTTTTTCAAATTTATTTTCCAGTTGAAGCCGAGAGCGAAGATGTATGCAACCGGGAAGGCGTGATAGGGACGAGCATCGTAGATGAGGTTGAGGTTTCCCAACGGACGCTTTACTCTTACAAGTGGAACCTTAATTATCAGGAAGCGGCTATATTTCTGCAAGAAGGAGAAAATAACGACAAATACGATACCCACCCAACAAGCTATGAAGCCCTACCCACCTATCAGATTGCGCACAATAAATGGTTTTATATGCTCGACCTTTCAGCGTCCATTGTTCTCCTCTCTTTGGCTATCTGTGAAAGACCTGCGACTGCAGGAATGGCACTGCCTGTTGGGGTAAGTCAGTTTCCGCAGAGTAAAGGGTTATCTATTATGCTAAATGAGTTATTAAACTTTTTTTGTTTCCTTAGAACTTTTTTTCTCCATACTTTAATAACACAAAAGCTGAAATATGCTTTAGTTCTGGATTGAGTTGTGTTTGAAAACAAGAATTCTGTTTTAATTGTTCTAATTCATCGTAATTTATAATTAACTGAACAAGTAACCTATTTCTCTTTTAGCTATCTATGTATTTCTTTCAGCCTCCTCCTCTCACTCTGTTGATTCAACCACTTTCTAATATTTCTTAAATGTCTCTTTGAGCATTTAGAGAAAGAGTGATTCTTTTTTTCTTAGTGTCATCATTAGATAGCAAAATGTTTCTTTACTTCTATATAAGAAAAATAAAGAATAATGATACTTCTATATAATAATAATAATATAGAAAAAACAACTTATTTTTAGTTATGCAAGAAAAATGTCTTAACCCTTAAATGCTTTTTTTAATACTGGTTTGACATTGAAAATACTGATTACTTATTTAACGTGTGTGCTGATGCAACATCATACTAATACCTACTCACACTTGCCAACAGACTCGTTGCAGGTGTGAAACAACTTGCAATTTAACACATTTTCGTTGAATATTATATTAAATAGGCATTTTGTTGGAATGTATCATATTTGAAATCAAAAGTATTTAAGGGTTAAAAGATATCACAGTTTAGGAATTTTTGAATAAAATTATGAGTGAATTGCAGTGGCTCCTAGAACGTTTTTGTAAATACTCAATTTTTGGGTAAGATCAAAATATGTATTCATCAATGCTTGGTGGTTGGCTCTAAGAAAACTGTCATTAATTGAAATTAGAGTGTAAAACATGGTGCTGTCTGCTGTGAAACAATGAATGACCTACTTAAGTTAAAAACTTGGAGGAATGCTATGAAAAGTAAGGGTGTGAAAGTAAATGTTACCAAGGCCAAAGTGATGATCAGTGTTTGTAGAGTTGGAAAGTTCCCCAAAAAGAGGAAAGTTCCCCTGTTCCGTTAGTGGAAAGGGAATCTGGTGGAATTTATTTATTTTTGTTGTTGTTGTACCTGTAAGCATTGGGTACACAAGAAGTGCAGTGAAATTACTGGTAGGTTGAGAGGATAACTAGTTTTGCGTGCAAGAAGTGTAAGACAATAGAGATGGATGAAAACTCAAATGTGGACGAAGTATATCTGGATGGCAAAGCTATTAAGGTTGTCGAAGTTTTGTTATCTTGGTGATACCATTGGCGCACAGGGTGAAGTAGTTGCTAGTGTTATTGCAAGAATTAAGAGTGGATGGAATAAGTTCAGAGAACTTCCGCCATTACTAACCAGTAGAGCGTTAACACTATCGACGAAGGGAAGAATATATCGGGCATGTGTACGCAGTGTGGTGTATGAAAGTGAAACCTGGCCAGTGAGATTTGAAAACCTGCTATGCATGGTGAGAAATATGAGAATGATACAATGAATGTGTAATGTGAGTCTTAAAGACAGGCTTAGTTTTGATAATCTCGGAGGAATATTAAATGTAAACAAATACTTGTTGAGCTGTCCTCTTGGATAATCAATTCCTCTAAGTAATCTTCTGCCCACTCCCCTCATTGTTTCCGGTCCTCTAGTGGTGGTGACCATTGATAGAAAAAAAATATTAACTTAAAAAAAATAAAAACCGGCAGAACATTTCTTGTTTCTTTTTTAAAATTTTATTTTTCAAATAAATGTCAGTTACTAAAACTATCAAAGTCTTGTTTCAAATTTTGTTGATGGGTTCTATAAACTAATCAAAACTAAACATTTGGATGTTATTTTTTATTATAGTAATATTATTTTTTGTCACAAAATATACAAATCTCATAACACTTTTACTTGTAATATTTTAATTCAAACCATAAACTTTTACATTTGTAAAAAGTGTTTGTTCAAAAAAAAAAGTCTAAAACTAACATAAATTATACTTATGTTAGTATAAGTATAGTTTAAACATTTGTTTTTATTTTGCTTGTGATCACAAATTGTTTATTTTTTGGCAGTGTTATTTTGCCAGCAGCATAGATGTCTTAGTATGAAAAACAAAAATAGGTACAATTTGATTGGCTAAGATGGTTTTGGGCCCCTGTCACTTTGGTCTTCTTCTTTCAGGTGAATCAGATGATTCTGGTGTTGGCATTAGTTTCCCCGATGTTTTTCTAGTTAGAGATTGTTCTGGAAAGACATTGGGTACTTACGAGAAGGACCACGAGATGGTTGCCAACATCCCTAAGTGAAAGTGGTACTGTGGAACCGACTGTATTCGAACTTGGAACACCCAGGTCTTCAGTCCATGTCGATACCCACTTAACCACCGTCACCTCCCTTTCACTTTGGTGAAATATATATATATATATAAAATCTTTTGTTAGATGGTGGGAAAAATCCCAACAGAGTGCTCGATTAATTGAGAATCAAAATTAAGAGCGTAATATTTATTTTTTTGGTGCAGAAAATTAGTACAGCATCAGTACTGTAGGTTTCAAGCTCGGAAGGACATAACCATCCGGCTCTCTTCAGCTTATATTGCCACCTATTACAGAAATGTGAATTCACTACCGATACCCCCCCCCCACCACCAAAATAAATAAATAAATAAATAATGTATATATATATATATATATATATATATATTAGACAAACGTTATTGTACAACACAGAAGTGGCACTAGGCTGGAAGGTGAAAAGAATAAGCCAACATTACAAGGTGATGCACTCTGGCCCTTTTAAAAATTGCCTGAGCAGCTCTGTCAGCATTTTCCGGTGGGAGTGTCTTAGGCAGTTAGTTTATAGCTAACCCCTTCCCAAAGCGAGAGGGCAAGGCCGAGAGGGTGGACCTCATAGCGCTGAACAGAACAAATACTACAGCGTGATAAAAAAAATGCCATCACCATCAAAATGGTCCAGTCTCTGCCAGACTGGTATGATTGGTGTAAGAAAGAAGGCAGCTTTCTTCACCTCTAGGGTATAATAGGCTTTTTGTTTTTTATTTTTTGAGGGGAGAAAAGGGGGCAGACCCCCCCCCCCCCCCCCTCCCTGAAAATAAATGTCTCCATTGATTTAAAAATTACTGGATACAATTCAGGTGAAATTTGGAATGTAGATCATACATATGAAAGTTAGTCCTTAGTTCTTACTATATTGTTGCATACGATTTCAATTTGCATTTTATTTTGTGATACTTGTAAGCATTAGGTACACAAGAAATGCAGTGGAATTACTGGGATATTGAGAGATGATGACCAGTTTGTGTATGGAGATGGATAAGAACTCGGATGTGGGGAAAAATATTTGGATGGCAAGGCTATTGAAGTTGTTCAGAAGTTTTGTGACCTTAGTGATATCGTTGGAGCACAGGGAGGAGCTGATACTGGTGTGATAGCAAGAGTAAGAAGTGAATGGAGTAAGTTCAGGAAACTTCTGCCATTACTAATCAGCAGAGCATTACCACTGTCGACCAATAGAATAGCATATTAGGCATGTGTATGCAGTGTTATCATGTGTGGTAGTGAAGAATGACCAGTGTGGGTTGAGGACACGTGTTGCTTAAAGAGAAACGATATGAGAATGATACGATGGATGTGTAATGTGAATTTTAAAGATGGGCTTAGATCTGATGATCTCAGATGAAGATTAAATCTGGACAGTATAGGGAGATTGTGCAGAAGAGTAGACTTTGATGCTATGACCACATTGAAAGAATGGATTAGAATTCTTGGGTTAGTAGATGTAGAAGAGTTGAGGTAGCAGGTTCGGTTCAGATGGGAAGGCCAAGGAAAACATGGGAGGAAGTGATAAGAATAGATTTAAGAGTTAGAGGGATGAATGAAAATAGGTTACATTGGAAGTCTATTTCTTAAAGCCATCCAACACATGCCAGCGTGTAAAATACATATTAAACAGAATATGATGTTATTTCCCCTCAATTTGGGCAATGCTAAGTGTGTTCACGTGTGTGTATTATGTATAAATTTATCTTGTCAGATCCGAATAGCATTTAATCTGACAAATCAAACTTTGCTTCTAACTATTCAATTTTCATTTGTTTTTATAGTGCAGTGTTATTGTCAATATAATAACGTACTTAGCCACAATTAAATTTTTTTAATTACTTAGTCCGGCCCAGACGACTGCTAATATGAAACATTTTTAAATAATAGCCTAAAAATAAAAATCAGCATAGGTCATAACTCATTTTACATTGAAGAATATAATGTGCTAAAAACTAAAACTACTTCACAACACTGGATAAGTACAACTATTAAATATATATATATATTTAAAATAGTAGTTCTTTGTAAAAAAAATTATCCTTATATATAACCATCTTAAAAGCAGTGTCCAGTGTGGACTTTAAAAGCTTAGTCATGCAGAGGGCTACTTTCACTTCAGCCCATATATTTAATTAGCATGACTACCAGGGGCATGGGCAACGAAATAGTTAAAAATGTGTAACATCTTTCTTTTAAAACTTCTTTCTCTCTCTCTCTTTCTGTCTCTTTCTCTCTCTGACATCGATGTTAAAAAAGATTACATTTTCAAATGTCTAGAAAAAGTACCATTTCAAACCAAAGGTTGGCGAAAAAAAATCGATCTTTTATTAATTAATTATTATTTCTTACTATTCTTTAATTCAATGATTGTTTTGATTTTAATATAGCAAATAGTTCTGTTTTGTAATATTATTTTATTTCTTGGACAAATATTTAGCATTTGTGTTAAAATGTTTCTTTCTTTAGAGGGACTGACTTGATTTTCACCAAGTTGCGATCTATTTCTAAATTGTAAGTGAAAAGGCAAACTGATTTTTTTTTCCTTTTTCTTTCTTTATCATGCGCATTTAAAAGATGTTTATCTATATGGACAAATGAGAAAGATTTTGTTTCTGGTTTACAACAAAGTTATGAATGAAAAGGGTCATGGGTCATCTATATTCTCGATTTTAATGGATGACATTATCCTTTTGTGACTTCAGCATTTACAAGGTCGTAAAGGATCTTCTTGATGTCTTCAACCGTTTAGATTTTGTGACGTCATCCATTGTTCCTTGACACAAACAAGCAACAGTTGCACTGTTTTAGTAGTATATAGGTAGACATCGTCTCCAAATTTTGGTCAAGATCAAAGTGTAGTATCTGTTCCGATGGATACTGCACACCGGTCCTGTGCAGTTCTAGGAGGTCCACCCTTCCAGTCTTTGCCTTCTCACCCTTTGAGAAGGGGTTAGTTTATTGCTAATTGCTTGAGGTGCTCCTACCGGGGAATGCCGACGGGGCTGCCCAGGCAATTTTTAAATGGCCAGATTGCTCACCTCTCGAGCGCTGGCTTATCTAATCCCACTTTCCCGACCTTGTCACATCTTACCTTGTGGAAGGTAGATGAATAACATCGTCTCCAAATTAAATGTGAAATTAATTACTTGTCATCCAATTAAATATTTTTTAACCCATTAGTGCCCATAATTTTTTAATTTAAAAAAAAAAAAAATTTTTTTTTTTTTTTTTTTTTTTTTTTTTTTTTTTTTTAGGACCATATTTCAACATCTGCATTTTTAGTTTTTTAGTTAGTCATAAAGATTGTAGCGTCTTTCAAATATTACACCTGCTGTTTAGTATATATGTAGTAGTCATAAACATTAATATTGTTGTATTGTGCGTGGCTTAATAAAATGACAACACGGTTATCTTCGGAAAATATAATATGTATTATTTATTTGTCTTGACGATGTGGGTGACGACGACAGAGGGTGGTGGTTGGAGAGGATTTGTGCACACGGAATTAGGCGGTTGATTCTCTCCAAAGTTCGATCGTCAACTTTTTCGATTTTCGGTTTGAATTATATAACATTTTCGTGGCCACCTCGACGACCTCCGAGTATGCACCCGGTGACAGCCTGTACTCATTTGACAACTCAACAAATCTGTCCATCCTTCCTGGTATGACACAACCGCACCTGGCAATATGATCTTTTAACCTTTCCGAAATTTCTGTTTCTTTGACATTGGGTTCTTACCGTTTAAGTGATTCAACTGCAGGTGCATATCTTTTCAACACGATTTTACATTATGACAATTGATCGTCTGTCGCTTTTTTTAAGTTGCAGGTGTTTCCTGTTTTGGTACAGTGTTTCTTATCAGAACTGACCTTCGTGTCATCCGACAGTTACATCTCATCAACTGATAATTGCCAGGTGCATATGTTTTATCAATAACTTTCCTGCACCTTGACTTCGGATATGTAACATTATTTCTTCATGTGGAGAGCAACCCATGTGATGTGGTTAAATAAACAATTGGCTTGCAGGGCGCATGTGGTGGACGTAATGATCCTGAATCAGGATCGAGCGGTAAAAGTAGTCCCGACTTGTTTCAACACCCCCTCCCTCCATAAAAGGGCTCGTCTTTGCCTTGCGTGCAATTTTAAGATTAGAGAAATGTTTAAATCATAAATTGCGAGTGAAGATTCGAACATGGCCTCATTGATTACGTATACCGGCATTAGCAGGGACGATGTCATGGTGTCTTGATTTGCATAACTATATCTCTGGACTTGTTGTTCTGGATGTTAAAATAAAGTTGGTTTGAATATGTCGAATTTAAGTGAATAAAAAAAACAAAACATAATTCGCATTTCGGTGTTGGGAATCTGAATTTGATGTTGTGAAGAGCAGAAGGGAGAGAAAACGTTCAGTGAGCTGTGAGCCGGATTATTTTTGACAGAGGCAACAAGTCGATTATTTTCATTTAATTCCGTGAAATTTGTCTTTGTCCCATTGAAATCCGAGTGAAAACTCTTCCCTGATAGACTTTCAAATCCCGTTTTTCAGCGCATTAATTTTATCCGTCATCTGAAGGACTACTTCAGCTCCTTTGGAAATCGCAGACCACAGCACAGTGTTACCTAGCACCAGCCAAGACAGACGTTGATATATTCTCTCTTGCCTTCGTCCACTGGACAGCTGAGTGAAGCTATTTCTCCGCTGGAAGAAATACAGTTTGAAGAAAAGCTTTGTCCGACTTTCTAACTTTATTACTTTCTTCACTCTGACACTGTCGAACTTCCAACCTACACCCAACGGTGTAGGTAACTTAAATAAATGCATTTCGTTGTTTGTTTATAGAGTTTTTTTCCCCTTTCATATTACAATTGTTTTCGTTGTTACAAATAATAGTATAAGAGTTGGTCTTAACAGTTTAGGCTAAGATTAGTTCTTATCTATCATATATATATATATATATATATTGGCAATACTCTAGATTTTCACACTATACTAAAAACAAAGTTGAAAGATACAGTTTAATCTATTATTCAATCAAATTCTTTTTGGGAAGTAGTCCTTATAACCAACCCACATTTATATAAGTCAAGTAAATTTTTGAAAGTAATTTTAATATCCAATAATGTATTTACAAATGATTTTTGGTAATAAATTAAAAAAAAAAAAAAATTGATGCACTAATGGGTTAAGGGAGTTCATTTCATCTTTGATGCTGATGACACCTATATTATTTAAGCTGTCCGCAGTTAAGTTGATGGTCAAAACGTTGACCTCCTGGTTGCAACCAATGTCATAACCACTTAACATTCTTTTGTGATAATTTTGAGAAATTTGTTTTCTTCAAAATGAAAATGATTATAAAATATATTGTTTTTCATTATTAGATCTGTAAATGTCACTTGTTTTGATGTACTATTTGGTCCCCCGATTTTATAAATCGGGGGACTTATGTTTTGAGGCACGTCCGTCCGTCGGGATTTTTCTCCGCAACCATCCATTGAATTTCTCTGAAATATTGCATGAAGTTGTAACTTTGGTCAGGTTAGAAAGTGACATTCTCCGATTTTTGAAAAAAAATCTGGTTAGCCCCCCCAGAGGGTCAAAAGGCCCCTAAATGGCAAAAAATGACATTTTTTGCCCCATAACTTTTCATCCATCCATTCAATTTCTTTGAAACTTGGCCAAAATGTGGAGGCAATTGTTCCTAATAGAAAATAAGTATCGCTGACCTTGGAAAAAATCTGGTTCGCGCTCCCAGGGGGTCAAAATCCCCCAAAATGGCAAAAAATGACCCTTTTCTCCCATAACGTTTGATCCATCCATTCAATTTTTCTGAAACTTGGCCAAAATGTAGAGGCAATAGATCTGGATATAAAATGAGCATCCTTGACTTGAGAAAAATTCTGGTTCGCGCCCCCATGGGGTAAAAGGGGGCTCAAAAATGCCCCAAATTGCCCAAATTTATTGCATTTTACACTCGTCACATACAGAGGGGGACCACGCACGCGCGGCTTGTTTCTTTTGATGTAAATAGACAAAGTTTAGCGCTGAGTAGTTGACCCATCAACCAAAAGAATGGCTTAGCATATGAATAACGTTAAATAAAGTATTTCTGCGAAGCACACCCACCCATTTGTTTTTCCCCTGCTATCAAACAGTTGGAGTTAGGCTGCACAAGGAAATGGATGTGCTTAGGCTGATCTCGCCCAACACATCAGCCTAAAATTGGAATCTGCCAGAATGCGTGGCATCCCACTTTTTGTAAAGGTTATTATTGGATGTTTTTAATCCCTTTCTAGTTCCTTCAAAATGAAAGATATCTTCTGTTAAACAATAATCACGTTGGGGGTCACCATTTTTTTTTTTCTAATCTATTCTTATAGATCCATGGTTCCTTAGAATTGTTTTGTCTTCTTATCCTGACAATGTCCCTTGCCATTCGACTGAAATGGCTTAAAGGAAAGACTTTCTTCAAGCATAAAAGAACTGCTATAAAGGTAAGTAATATGTATTAATTCAGTATCTTCTTAGCAAGGTGTTGTCAAAATAATTTATATCTGTAAACTTTGCAAATTAAAAAGAACATTAGAAATAAACAAAATAATGCTGCAAAATCATTTTAGCACTTCAAATGTTACGATAGACAAAAAAGAAAATGTTAGCAGTTTTCACTCGGAATTGCTATATTGCTGATGCTATTTTTAAGATAATACTTGTGAAATCTCTACATAAAGTTACATATGTTTATATATTTGTATGTACAGGATTTACTCCTAAACTAATTAACTGATCATTATGATATTTGGAACACAGCAGATAAGCATAAGTGTGAGTAATACAGACTATATTTAATTTAATTTAGTTTTATGCAAAGAGCAGGTGGCGATCCTTCGTGAAAATTCAGATAACTCCTTTTTTTGTGAAATTTTAAAAAGAGGTATTGATAAATGTTCCCTAAATTTCATTTTTTTTTTTTTTTTTTTTTTTCAGCATTCTAAAAGGTATCTAGGAGACATAATAAGCACAACCTCCCACATCCAAATATTTCGGATTTGAACTATAGTTATTAGACACCAATTAAGCAAGATTCCTTGAATTTCAGTTTCTTAAAAACACTCAAGTTTTAAATTTTAGACATTTTCGGTGATCAAAATTGGAATAAGGATTCTAGACATAAGTTCTTGGATCATTATATCATGATTTTAATCTTCGTAATGGACATAAAAGTGGTTAAAAACTGTTCTGTTCGGAATTAATTTTACACATCCTGGAACAGATATTCTTCTCGTATATATAATATATATACACATGAAAAAAAAAATATGTTCGATCTATTTTGTTTTTATCTATTTATGCTTTTTTTTTTGTTTTCACAGTTTAAAAAAAATTTCTCTTTCAGTCTTTTGTGTTGTTTATCATGATCATCGAAGCCATCGTAGTAATTTGTCGGCAACAAAATCATTTCCGTGTAACAAGAGCTCTTCGACCTTTATTCCTCATGGATTCATACTATTGCAAAGGTGTCAGGAGGTAAGCAAACCTTTGTTTCATCCAATCCATATACATGAGGCATGAAGCCTTTATTTCACATTATGTCATCTTGTGATTCATTCTTTCAATTATGCCAGTGTCAAGTGTCTCTATTTGATTAATTTTCTTTTCTTTAACTTTGAAAATATTCCCTTTGTGACATCTATATTAATAAAATTATGAGACAACTTCATGTTTGTGTGTATTTCTCGCAAAAAAGTAACTTGGAAAATAATTCAATGTGTAATTATCAATGTACTATTAATCAAACATTTATTAAAATCTAAAATGTAGTAGATTAAATTAAAAAAATTAAATTAAATTTTAAAAACATTATTTAAAAAAACTTAATTACAAAATTAAATCCACTGGAATACATTTCTTTGTAAACAAGTCAGCCATTTTAATTTTTTTGTTTTGTTTTTTAATAGTAAAGAAAAAAGAATTACTTAGTGACTCTTCAAATATGTTAAAGGAATTTGGAAGAATTTAAATGGTTAAATAGATGCCTGGCTAGTCTAAATGAATCAATGCAATTTATCCTAACTATATTAACATCAAAACAGCTTATATGTATTTAATTCTATGATACACCATAACATTTTGAAATACTGTATAGATAGTAATTTGCAAAAGCCCGCAACAGTTATAAGTATTCTTAATTTACATACGCATTTTATAAACAGTTTGTAATAAATTGATATTCTGCAATATAAATTTGTAATTTGTATGGTCATATTTTCTTAAACGAGTAACCACTTTTTTTTGTATTTCCAAAATAATGATCACCGAATATAAATTTCCACTCCAAAATCTATTATTTTTAAAATTTAATTTTCCAGATATTTCAAGGGTGCTAACAAATAATTGCGCAAAAAAAATTGAATCTCATTTTTATTTTTCCATTGAGAACATGGGGGCAAAGGATAACATTTTACCAAAATGAATGAATTTTTTTGTTTTTCTAAAATCTAATGCAACAGTTTGTTACACTCCAGTTTCTTTTAACGTTATGAATGACCGTTAATGAATTTTAAAATGAACATCAAATTAATCAGTTCATACATAATCAGCATATACAATACACAAATAAAAAAGGTCAACGTGGATGAACAATGGTATCTTTC
The DNA here is from genome assembly GCA_963556195.1 of Sepiola atlantica. Lineage (NCBI taxonomy): Eukaryota > Metazoa > Mollusca > Cephalopoda > Sepiida > Sepiolidae > Sepiola > Sepiola atlantica. Next base: position 134,699,339 of record OY744517.1, read on the forward strand.
CTGGCCACACGGCTGACATTTTGTATTAGTTATGAGCAGAGTAAAAAAAGAAAAAAGTGAAACATCTCTCTATCCCCACTTTCTGTCTCCCCAGCCAAAGACTTCTCCCCCTCCTCTAAGCACAGGACAGATATTATGTTTTGATCTTAGCCCAAAAGCCAAGAATATGTACTTTAGTTTAGTTTCAGACCAAAGGTCAATAAATAAAAATAAAAGAAAAAAACATTTTAAATGTCGACCCCCCCCCCCCCCCCAACCCAGCCCTTACTTACTAATTTTGTTCTTGTCCAAAAGAATGAATATTAAAAAAAATGTATACATAAGCTTTGTGGGTGTGTCTTGTGTAGTTTCTAACTTTTAGCTTGACATACACACAACTAAGCATGCCCTCCATTCAGTCTTGAGCGACAATGGATACCCCCTTATAAGGGTGGCTGCGTGTGTATTTGTGAAAAAAGGGTTGCACAATCGCTAACCTCACCTAAGTTAGTATTACTCGATTCCAGTGGCGAGAAGAAATCCAGGATAATTGGAAACAATGCCGAGATAAGCGGAGAAAACATACAGCACCTGGTATTCCCAAATGGTCACCCATTTTAGTACTGACCCGGCTTGATGTCGCTTAACTTCGGTGATTTGATAGGAACCGGTGTGTCAACATGATTATGCCGTATTCATACACACAACTACCCTTTTTTTTTATAGATAACACACAAGGTCAGAAAAAGAAAGGGACAATAATGAACAGTTTGATTAACATATATATGTACATTTATTCTCACATAAAGTTTGCCAAAGACAAGCATTAAATAAGTATACAGAGCATGTAAGGTGCTGGTTAATAGGCTGTAATATACAGAGGGAGAACATACATTTGTACGAAAGAAAGAATACATCAATTTCCCAATACAATGAAAAAGAAATGTTGTCGAGGCCAAAGATAGGGAATACATATGAAGGATGTAAAAGAAAATGACTTATATTTATGTTGGTTTTGGGAGTCAGGACGACTACTACCAGAAGCTGAGATATGGCGTCAGGGTCAGAGAAAATCATGCATAGATAGCCAGTTGATTGGAGCCTGCCAAGTCAGAAAAAGGATAATATTTTGTTTTAAAATTCTCACAGAAGTGGAAGGAAATTTTTGACTTCGAGACAAGAGAGCGTTCGCTCTAACATGATAGTTGAGGGGAGATAACTCTGATATAATTCAAAAGAAATCACTCGGATAATTCTGCCATTGCAAAGACATATTGAATGAAACAAATAGAAATTGCGGACATTTAAAAGAAAGACATGCAAATGGTAATAACTACTCATTTTAAGAATTTAGACAAAATTTACCTACACTTAAGTTGTATGTAAGTAATTTTTGTATAAGAACCGAAATACAGAATTTGAATGTCATGGTGAATCAGGAAGAAATGCGTGCAATGGTTTTAATGTGGAGGATATCCAGCTCCCAAAAATTGAATAGGGACAAAGATAAGTTATATTATTAAAGAATGAGGACATGTTTACAAACGATGGACCTGTGATGAAAAAAAATATTTGGCCGAAGGAAGAGTCCACTTAGAAAATTGGTTGGCCTCTTTGACAAAAGTAATTGCCTCTTAAAAGCAATGGACATGCTGAGAAGGCAAACAACTTTAGATTCCATAGAATTTATGTCCACTCCAGATAATGGCCTCTAAAGTTAGTTTTTATGTCCAGAAATTAACAGCTGATAATTCTCAGGTAGACCAAACAGGATTGACACTTGATGTCATATATATATATATATATATATATATATATATATGAGTGAAAATAGGGAAAAACAGATTTGGTGTGAGCCCATCTGGCAAACGGGCTGTAGGTTCTGCTCATTGGAATGCGATTCTGTCTGTCTCATAAGTCAGAATTTTAAGTTTGAGCTGACAAGTGGGTTGTTTTTTGTAGGTCTGATTCCAAACCAAATATTTTAACTGTTCAAACATCATTACTTGTTTTAAAGTCAAGTTGTGATTTTTTTGGGAAGGAAAATCCCTGTTACAGCGCTGAATAAGACCACATAATCAATACCACAGCCATTGTCAAAATCAAATAACGCAAATTCAGATGAAGACAATGACCGGGCGATCATGGCCGGTGCAAAAGAATCTCTCCTTAAAGGGTAGAGCTGAGGCTTGTGCCATTTGTCTTTTCTCTCTTCATTTACCGTCTGGCCATGCTTCCTTTGCTTGCGACCCACCTCAAGATTTTCTGTCCTTTTCTTCTATGGGATGAAAGGAGGCACTGGGTTCGCAGACAGGTTTGTATTCAACATACATTTAAGGAAGGCTTGGGGATACCCGACTCGACATGCCGAGAGACTGGCTTTGCTGAGTCAAATTTTGACAGAGGAATCTGTGTGGAACACTGGTCGTGAACGCCTTTCCCGACCTTGTGTTCAACCCCTCGATCGAGGGCCATCGTAGAGCAAGGAGCGAATCGCAGTTCTTCAGAGAATGCCAAGCCGCACTCAAAAAGTTTCCATGTTCCAGTGATCTTTTTCAATTTTCCAGAAAGGAATTCCACAGGGGATTAGTGAAGGGTACAGCTAAGGATTCATTCGTCTAGCGATTTGGATGGACAGAGGAGATCCGCTCTAAATGGAGTTGTATCCAAGCTCAAGTCATCTTAACAACTCAGTTCTATCTGACCTGACGATTGGCCAGGAACGCGTTGCCCCTTAATGTCATACAAGCCAGTTTCAGAATGGGATACTCAGTGTCCTCATTGCAAAATGCAGGAAGAAGAAATGCCCAATCACACTTTCTTCAGATGCCACGAATTCTAACAATTCTGGGTGTATGTCAACAAGGTGACGGCTCATATCGATCCCGAGCATTCTGCTGGTAGATACAACATCCTACGTAATTTACAAGATTTGGACAGGAAGAGATGAATGTTTATGCGATCTTAGTCGTAGCACAAACGGTGGTGTGAACGTTGCATCTGAGAAAAACCCAAAGAATTGAATTTTTCTTTGATCAGGATCTGATTGCATTCTTCAAGCACCAACTGAAGGTCAAAATCAGATGTGATAAAAAGAGATTACATTCATCAGAATTTGAAACAAGATGGATAAAAGTAGTGAGCTTATGAATACAAAAAGGAGTCAAGTATAAGTATGTATTCCCTGCTTAAGCATGGTACATGCAGTTCCTGGTCCTGTGTTACCTTCAGATAAATTAACCTTTTAGCTAGTGGAATGAATGAATATCATCCTCCTCTTTATTCCTAGATGACTCTTAATTTTGCCCTTGGCCTTTGCCAAATTGCATTTATCTTGGAAAGACAAGCCCCCCCCCCCCTTTTTTTTTCTTCCACTTAGATCCCACACTCATTTAGAGATCAACCTGCTTCTTTTGAGTTCGGAAAACAGGGGAATTTTCTCTGTGTGTCTGTCCATCAGTCACAATTTTTTTAACGTAAGAAATACATTTCAATATCGAAATATTTTAACTTCTTTTAGAAATGGAGAATATTGCATTAATACTAAATAATGAATTCCGAACAAATAAAGCGAATGCCATGACCGGAAATCGAAACTGAAACCTCGAGATCTTCAGTCTGATGTTCTATGAACTGAGCTATTTAGATTTTTGTTATAAATGGATCTTAAAAACATTACCGTAACAAAATAATTATACCTTTGATGTGACATGATAGATTTATTATTTACGTCCGTCATGTTTCAAAACATTAATTCAAACATACGCGATCATGAAAATAAATAAATGCATGGTTAAACATTATCAATAGCATTGGAAACTCTTGTAAGACTCCAAAACAATTTATTTTGTTTAAACTACGTATTGGTTTTAAAAACTATCTAATATACTAGAATTTGGGCCCATATATATATATATATATATATATATATATATGACAAACTGTCCAGGCCCGGAGGATCTAGTCTAGATTTATATTGTATAATCTTTAATTGAATGTTCTCTAAAAAAGGATATCTATGCTTTAATAAAAACGAAATGACTTTTTACGCACCTGAATTTTGGCATGTCTTTTCTCGTAAGCATAAAACATAAAACAGATGTATATTGAATATTTTATAGTAAAATTTGAACATGATGCAATATAAAATGAATAAAATCATTTGTATTTTTTTTTTTTAGGCAAGACTTTTGATAAATATATCATTTTCAAGCAAGACTTTTTTTCTTTTTCTCTTCATTATATTGTTTTTTCATGAATCAATATTTTCGTCTCTTCCAGATTTACACGACAGATTCTACAATCCTTACGGCCCATTTTTGACATGTTGATGCTCTTGTTATTCTTCATGCTAATCTTCTCCATCCTAGGTTGGTTTACTCCTTTTCTTATATTTAACTAACAGGAGTATCTGGCTTTGCTAGGGTGTTGCTCAAAATGTACAAACTAATCTCTAATAAAGGTGACTTTTAAAAAAATGACGCCCATATATTGCATATACCTCCTCTCCAAGGGGAGGTCTAATGTTTTGCATGTCATGATCAAATAAAATATGTTCGTTATTGAATGCAAACATTGAAATATTGAAATCATAACAGCACAATTAAATCATCATTTGTCGTCCGCACCTCCTGTGACTGAGGCACTTCATCCCCAATTGTCTTCTTGGGGTGTGTTCTCGCTAGTATTAAAGTCTCACAACAACCAAACAGAAGAATATTCTGGATTTGGAGAAGGACCATTTATTAGGCTGTTGACATCACCTTCTCTTTTGCTAACGGTGAACGTACCCATTACTATTTAACACATAGAATCATTAATAAAATCCATTCTGCATTCCAACCGTGTTTGGTACAAATAAACTTCAGTCTAACTTGTCCACCAAGTTTCAGTCATGAATGTTCAACAGTCTTAAAATGTAACAAAAACAAAAAAACAACAAATATCTGAGTAAACTTTTACAATAAAAAAAAAATATGCAAGATAAGTTTTATTTAAAAAAAAAAAAATCCGCTTTGTCTCTTCTGAATCTGTAAATAAAGAATATATATGGCCATAGATTAATTCCTATTTTTTAATCACAAAAATATTAAGAACAAAGGGAATATTTTTTGTATCTATTAAAACTGAAAGAAATTCTTTCCTTTATTTTTATTAGTTATTAAGATTAAGCCTCCTGCTATTTGCTCATAAAAATTAAATTTGCATACCTGATTATTCTTTCCTTTTCTCATCAATTTAGGGTTTTTAGCTTCTTGCAGACATGATTATTGAAGCAATTATGATTATTGAAGCAAGCTGGACACTCATACGTTCAGTTTTATTATATTGAATTAATGTTTTTAGAAAGCTGGTCTTGATATATTACTAAAATGTTCATATAAAATCATATATTAATTGTCATTTCTGATGACCTAAACGAAAACTCATGACTTTTTTTATACAGTAGATTTTTTTTTTCTTCAAATGCATTTCAGGCAGAAGAGTAAGTTGTCTGACTTGCTATTTGCTTTCTTGCTTCCCCTCACCACTTGAATTTTTTCTAAGAACTAAAAAAGGCACACTCGCTAAATTTTGACGAAATGGAAGCACACACATATATATAACTAGAAAAATGTGCCCAAGGATGAGGAAAATTAATTCCCCAAACAGAACAGTTTTGCACCACTTTTGTCCCCTTATGAAGATTAAAATCAAGATATCATGATATTAAACCTTATGTCTAGAATCCTTATTTCAAATTTAGAAAATGTCTAAAATTTAAAGCTTAAGTTTAAGGAGTCTTAAGAAGAAATGAAAATTCAGCGAATATTGCTTAATTCATGTCTAATGACTATGAATCAAATTCAATTCAAATCTGAAGTAATTGAATTTTCAAATGGGAAGTTGTGCCCATATTATGCTCTCTAAAATACTCCAAAGAAACTGAAATTTGGTGAATATTTATTAACTGACGTCTAATATCGATTTTTTTTCTTTAAATCTCACAAAAATCGTAGGTATCTGAATTTTCAAGAAGGCCATCCACCCCTTTTTTTTTCTCCCCCTTTTGCATAAGACTAAATTAAACTAAATATAATCCACATTACAATGCCTAGCAGCTGTGTTTCAAAATTCATAATGATTGGTTAATTAATTTAGGTGTGAATCCTATACATACAAATCTATAAACACACACAAACATATATATACAAATAAGTTTTATAGAGATGACAAAACAAGAGTATAATAAATTAATCACAGATAACATTACGAAAAATTATAAGGAAGTAAACACTAGCACGTACAACTACATAGATATAACAAATGTAGAAAGTAAACAAATCATATATACAATATAATTAGCAATATTGTTAGCAAATTAAAACCCAAAGAAGCATACATACTACTAAAGGATCATAAAAGTGATTTCAACAATAAACCATTCAAATGGAATTCAGAAGGAAAAAGTGTGCACTACCTGAAATAAAGAAGGGAAAAACTTAAACCAGCAGAGGGCATAGAGCTGCTCAACCGAAAGTTGATGAGGGCACTTGGTGAACATAATACCAATAAATATCTAGAAGTGTTGCATAGACCTCCCTTACAAAGGGAGATCTAATGTCTCGTATATCACGAGCAAATAAAATACATGTTTGTTAGCGAATGCTAATCAGCAATCATTACAGAACAATTAAATCGTACCATTGTTTCTCATGTTCAACTTCAGCACTCCTCCACGACTAAGGTACTTCATCCATGATCGTTTCCAGGGGGGCAGGAGAGGTTGCAGTCTCTCGCCTAGAATTAGTCTCGCACTCGCAACAACCAAAGAAAAGAAAAAAAAAATTCTGAATTAAGGACCATTTATTAAGCTGTTGATGTCACCTTTACTGCTAATGTTAGTGTAGTATCTGTTCTGTTGTCATGACACCATCTTCCAAGACATTATTTTTTCTTTGTGGGGGCAGTGTAATATGTTTGTTGGTCATGATACCATCCTCCCTTGCATTACCTCCTCCTTTTGGAGTAGTCTATTACATGTTCATTCATCATATTTTTGCTAGTATTAATAATTCAGATAAAAATATAAAAGGTAAAAATGAAGAGAAAAAAATGTAACTGAAATAACAGTGAATTATCCCCTACAAAATAATTGTTCAGCAAAGAGCATAATCTACCACGTCACAATATACACTACTGAAAACCCGAATAATAAAAACATATATTATATAGGGGAAAACCACATTATATTTCAAAATAAGATATAGTCACAAAAACACAACAGAACAGATACTACACCCCACTCCCCCCCCCCCGAATTGAGCATTGAAAAATAGTACATTAGTCTGAAATAGTATAGTAAACTGAATTGAGCATTAATTACAAAAAAAGATATAGTGACCATTTTAGGGAACTTAAAGATAGTGGACGGGCACTGGTAGTTGAATTTAAAATCTTAAGGTGGGCTAGAATATGTAGATTTTTAAATGATCCATGTAGATTGTTTGAGCGAGAAATTAGAAATCTTAAAGGTTCAAGATGTAAGAAAGTGACTAAATTGTGGAAGTGAAAACCAGATTGATGCACTCCCGAGTCATCTTTATATTTTTGTATGCGTGTGAGTTGTGGACCTAGAGAGGATTCAGGCCACAGAGATGAGATGCTTCCAAAAGATCAACATCTCATACAGGAGCCGCATTACGAATGAGGAAGTGAAGAATGGACTCATACAAGCAGTTGAGCCATATGAGGATCTACTGACCACTGTGAAAGAGTAAAATAAAATGGTATGGCTATGTCACATGATCATCAGGTCTCGCAAACAATCCTGCATGGAACTGTACAGGGAGAAAGATAAAGTAAGAGGTGGTAGGACAACATCCGAGAGTGCAGAGGGCTGGCACTGAATATCACTCGCAGAAGATCGGGAGAATTGGAGAAAGCTGGTTGTCAGGTCATCTTTGAGGCCCCAACGGTCATCTAGACCACGGAACAGATTTGATAAGTGAAATAACCAAACTCTAGACAGTGAATAAACTTTACTTTGGGTTGACTACTAAGGTTAAAAACGAACTTAAAATTTAAAAAAATTATAAATCAAAACTTTTAATGAATCTTAAAAGTAAAAACGTATAAAAAGTAAGAAAAACAAAGCCATTATAGGGTAATAATATAGATTCCAAATCTTGTATGTTAGTGCATGAAGTGGGAACAAAAATAATACATGGCTATAGTTAACAAAGGGATCACGTCATTGCGTGAATGGCTATGTATGGCTGGCCCATTGTAGAAAGGTCGTCTTTTGTATGTTAGACCCCTTTAAATGTTAAGAGCGTCAAAAACTTTTTTTAAACAAAGGAAAGAAAAATTCATTGGATGATGGAAATGAAGAGGGAGTGTGTTGGGAATGGGCAATAAAATTACGGACTCTAATTGGTTGTAGTTGGGACTGGACACTGCTTGACTATAGAAATGTTCTTAGAATCTAAATCTATGCATTGAGCCTGATAATTTGCTTCAGAAATGAAATGAACGTTTTTTGTGTAGCTTACTTGCCATACGTATATTTTTATATATATATATAATTTGCTGATTGTGTTTATTTTTAGCTGGATAAAAGATAAAAATATAATTGTCAGTTTTAATATTTATTTACATGTCAGTGTGTCTGTAGGTTATGAGTTTTGTGTATTGTTTCTTTGTGGGTTTATCCTTATAAAAGTGGAAACTGTCTAGACATCTTAGTCAGGTCACACCAAAAAGAAACCAGATTTTTATAATAACGTGTTATCTATATTCCACTTAACACTTTAATTCCACAAAATAACATTTAAAAAGCGCTTCTCTCTCTTTATCTCTCCTTCCTTCATATTTTTTTGTGTGTAATGGTTACTAGCATAGGCTTGTCATACAATCCTGATTTACTTGCCTCCACACAAGGGCAGTTAAGCACAAGATCGTTTTTTAATGTGCATAAAATCCAGCGGCACTTTGGATTGGGACAAATATAAAAATTGCCTCAGTGTAGAAAGATCCCTTCCTCTCTGACAGAAAAGATGAAATGTAGCATCAGAACAGATACTACACTTTGTTACTAGCCAAAAGGCTAAGTATTGCTTTAAATTCCTTTTTTCTTATACCCTTTGAGAAATATATGAATTTATCTCTGCTGTCCCTGGTTGATCTGGAAATAGTTCGATAGACTAGAGTTTCAAGCCTTGGTAGGGTTCCTAGTCTCAAGGGAAGGAATACTTCAAAATAACATGAGTCCTTTTCTACTTATTCCAGTTTTGCTTCCAGTCGTCTTGGATTTCTCCATGCCACTATACACAAGGAAAGAGAAATGTGGTTGGAGATTGTGCCACCCTCTGACTACAGACCCGTCCTCTCCTGTAACTGAAGATTTTGATTATTTTAAATTAGATACTTTTTTCCCATTTTTAATTATTTTTTTTTCTTTTTTCTGAAGGTTTCTACCTGTTTTCAGACATCAAAGGATACACAGTAAGTACATCATCATTTATATTACGTATACCAAAATGATTTTTTTAATTTTTAAAGATGTTTGTTAAATATACCAAACATCTTTATCTAGAGATGTAGATTGTTTCAAAGCATAAAACGGTACACAATTTATCTTGGTAACTCAATTAGCAACTGAGTTATGACGCTTCGTTGGAAATTGTGTTTTTGGTGATACTAAACACTATACCAATTTTAGCAATGTGTATAGTCTCAGAAGCAGTATCTGGATTAGCTATAAGAATTGAAAAAAAATGGTACGGTAAGCTGTGAGTAAGATAAAAAAGGATGTGACTGATGTACCCTCAGACGATGTTGCAGAAATGTTGATGGCTGCAGGTGAAACAGGCATTGGGATGATCACGAACTTGACAAATAAGATCATAAAAGGTTATCCCGAAAGACTGGGAACTTAGTACAATTGTGAATTGTAACAAGGGTAAAGGGAAGCACTAGATAGAGGTAATTACAGAGGCTTAAAATTGATGGATCAGGTCCTGAAAATGATTGAGAAAATAATTGAGCAGCAAATAAGAAGTCAGATAAGCATAGATGAAATGCAGTTTGGTTTTATGCCTGATCAAAGTACTGCTGGTGCTATGTTTACTTTGAGAGACACGTACAAGAGAAGTACCTTGATAAGAAGAACCTGTATCTTGCTTTTCTGTATCTGAAGAAAGCTTTTGACAAAATGCCAAGAGAGGTTATCTAGTAGGATTTGTGTAAACTAGGGGCAAACGAGTGGTTGTTGAAGGCTGTTCAAGCAATGTACAGATATGCTCAAAGTCGTGTTAGAATTAACAGCACATTTAGTGACAGCTTTAATGTGAAAGTAAGAGTACATATTGGTTCTGTATTGAGTCTGTTACTTTTCATTTGTGTCCTAGAATCATTGTCCAGGAAGTTTTGTATGGGTTGTCCGGAAGACCTGCTGATGATTTAGTACTTGCCTCTGAAACAATGGAAGACCTACTTGTCAAGTTAAAGACGTGGAGGAATGCTATGAAAAGTAAAGGTCTGAGAATGAATGTTACCGAGACCAAAGTGATGATCAGTGGGTGTAGTGTTGAAAAGCTCCCCAAAAAGAGGAAAGTTCCCCTGCTCAGTTTGTGGAAATAGTCTAGTGCAATTTATTTATTTTTTGTTTGTTTTGTACCTGTAAGCATTGGGTACACAAAAAGTGCAGTGGAATTACTAGTAGGTTGAGAGAGCATAATCAATTTGTGTGCAAGGAGTGTAAGACGATGGAGATGGATGAGAACTTGGATGTAGCCAAAGTATATCTGGATTGCGAAGCTTTTGAGGTTATTGAGAAGTTTTGTTATCTTTGTGACACCATTGGAGCACAGGGTGGTGCAGGTGCTAGTGTTATTGCTAGAATTAGTAGTCGATGGAGTAAGTTTGGGGAACTTCTGCCATTACTCACCAGTAGAGCGTTACCACTGTCTGGGAAAAGTCTATCAGGCATGTGTATGCAGTATGATGATTTATGAAAGTGAAACCTGACCAGTGAGGGTTGAGGCGTAAAGAACATTACATTTTCCTACAATTGGTGACAGTTATTGGGTGTGTTCAAACACTATTTTGTTTATTTTTCGATTTTTCACCGAAAAGAAGGGAAAGAAAATAGGAAATTACAACATGGTCGCCAGCAGTTAAGGCATTTTATAAAAGTTTGATTTTCAAGCCTTAAAAAATAAATTTCATCCAAAATGTGTGCAAAAATCCAATGAAATCATCGAGATATCAAACTTTACTATATTGTAAATAAACTGATCGCTTTGCAAAAAGAAAAACGCATTTTAATTTATTTCAATAAATGTTCTGAATTCTTGATTTTGTAATTTCATGACCTTAATTGATAACATGGATTAAATCGTGGCCGTTCGTAAACTGATTAAATTAGCCAAATACTGGTAGAACAGTACATTTTCGCATGATTGGTGACGTTTATTGGGTGTGTTTCTAGCAGTATTTTGTTTAAATTTCTATTTTTGAACTTATTTAATATTGTAGTTGATTGTTTACTATCTTTTCTTAGTTTTTAACAAAAGCTTATTTAAAAAAGCTATCATTCATTAGATATGTGCAAATATTAGAAAACTGCGTTGTATTATTTCTGCAATGCTATTTAATTCGAGAATTTAATTTTTCTTCGAGTTATATTGATTTTATTAATATGGAATTTAGGGGCATTTTTTTCGTAATATATGAAGTATATTTTAAAAGATTGGTTTGTTTTCCTAAATAAAATACATTTATGCATTTTTGTTTTTTTGTTAGTACCCTGTGATATAACTTTAGTAAAGGTGTTTTTGTTTACACGAAATAATACATTTGCACTGGGATTTCTAATAGTCATGGGTTAATCATATTCCGTGATGGTTAATTAATAAATACTGAAAATTTCATTAAAATTGGTTGATTTCCTGAATTTGATGAATTTTTAAGTGATGGGAGGGGTCAAAATTCCATAGTCTGACTGTTTGACAGCTCTCATTTGTAACTATACAGCATGATGTCATTTTTCAGTTAACAGGCCTTAGTTTATTATATTACGTTGGCAACAGTTGAGGACATGTTACATGGAGAGAAATTACATTAGAATCATACGATGAATGTGCAAGGTGAGACAAGTATAATTCTGATGACCTTAGGAAGATTAAATCTGGACAGTATAGGGAGATGTGTGCAAAAGAGTACACTTCAATGGTATGGCCACATTGAAAGAATGGATGAGAGTTCTTCGGTGAGTAGATGTAGAACAGTTAAGGTAGCAGGTTCAGTTGAACAGGAAAGGCCAAGAAAAAAACATGAAAGGAAGTGATAAAAATGGATCTGAGAGATAAAGACCTGGCAAGAGATACGTTACTTTGGAACTCAATTTCTTAAAGCTGTCCAACAGATGCCAGCATGTAGAATAGATGTTAAACAGAATATGATGATGATATAAAGAGATGGAATTCAAACCAGTGAAAAATCCTTATAAATGTAATGCCATAATTAAGAAAAAGAAAGATAATATAAATGGAATTAATAATTAAATAGCCCTCACTCTGTAAACAGGAGTATCTATTAGGGTTGTGTGATTAGTCTCTAAGACACATCTTTGATTGTAAATAACATAACGCTCTTTTGGGTTTTAAATATATAATTTCCAATTTTTTTTAATTTATAAAAAAATTTTTTATTTTTTTTTTTACATTCTCCCCTTTTAAAATCCCACGATACAGTTCTCGTTAAGTGTGGGCGAAACCGGTCGACTGGCACGTTTTTTTGTTTTTTTTCCATCTCGTATCTTTTACTCTTGAAAGATAAAACTTGTCTTCCTTTCGTAATTGCGCTAATATAAATATATATATATATATATATATATATATAATGAGAGAGAGAGAGAGAAAGATGTTGGTCGTTCACTTAGAAGCATTTATAAATGCTTCTTTGAAATATTAAAATAATTGAAAATTAAAAGATTTATGTTTTTACTTTCATCTGAGATTTTTAGAATAAAATATTATTCCAAAAAAGTTAGGATTAAAGAAAAAAAAAAATTACAGTCGTTTATATATATATATATATATATATATACATATATATATATATACATATATATATATATATATATATATATATATATATATATATGTATGTGTGTGTGTGTGTATATCTTTTTGTTTCATTTTACTTCTCAGAAATCAAGGGGCCCCTTCCTGAGGCTAACACTTGATATCTAGATGAGATACATAGATATTTCATTAAAGTTCTCCTTTACTTGTCAAATGTTGAGTTAGTAAAGAATTTAAGAACATCAATTTTCCTCTCCCCAATTGACAAGTTAACTATGTTGTAGTATATTTTTCTTGTGGTTTTTTGGTCTTACCGGATTCCAGGACAATAATCTTTCTGGTCTGGTGGAATATCCAGCTAAGTGTTGTTACTTGAGGTAACATGACTTGAAGCTGCACCATTCCTTGTATAGCCGTGTCGAGGGGATCTTATTTGGGCTTTGAATACTATGTTATTTTTAATATTTGGTCAAGGTTTACTTATAGGGAGAAGTATCCTCATGTCAGATGATACTGACAAACCTTTGTACAGAGAGACCAAAGACACACGAGGTAGTGTCTAGTAAGTAATTAAAACTCTCAAACTTGTATATATATATATATATATATATAATGTGAAAAAAAAAGTGGAAGACCACTCCTCACATCATGTTGGTCAGCAGTTTCAACTTGTTACTAGTTATCTTGCTTTCGCTTGTTGCTGGATTTCAGCATTTGAAACCGAAAGAGGGATCTAGCTGTTGTACAAAGCTTTATCTCTATATTAAAAATATCAAGTACAGATACTCTTTCAAACAACGACACTTTTCTGAATGAAGGAGTGACACTCGTCTGACAAGACGTTGCAGTCATCATGTATGTATGTATGTATCTGTGTTTATTATCGTTTGACTTTTCGATGGGATGGAACCCTGATTTAAAAAAAAAGAAAAAAAAAAAAAAGAAAAAAAAAGTGAAGCACAAAACAGACAAAATTAATCTGCATTGGAAACAAGTTATTTCAACGGTGTGAATGTGCTCAATGTTTTGTAAATATTCATCATCATTTGACTTTTCGATGGGATGGAACCCTGATTTAATGTGTTATATTTGTTTCTAGAGATGTTAATCCATTGAAATTCCAGTGTTTATAGAAAGTGCTCAATAACAAGTAGAGCTGTTTTTAGTATGATTTTTATTTCTACAAACATTATTGGTTACATATGTATGCACATATGTAATGTTTGTATAAATAAACATTTATACTATATATATATATATGTATGTAGGGGCGTAGAAATACCTGGTATGGTACCCAGGTGCGATGCTACCCTATTCGGCGAGATGGACCCGTAGATTTTGTTAGATCATCCATCTAGGAGACGGAAACTCTGATATGAAACCTGCACTCTGCATCGGCTCTCAGTTATCTTGCTTCGGCTTGTCACTGAAACCAGGCTTTGTAGAAGAACATGACATGGTCATCTACATGTACAGATATCCCTACAAGACGCACGGCGATAAAGATTTGTAAAAATAAATCAGGCCTGCTGAACAATATGTGTGAGAACAACCGGACATTGCAATCTTTATAGGGATGACCTTCTTCTGTAAAGAAATGGCAATCAGTGTGTGCGCTTTCATCTCATCTTGCAAAATTTAGTGAGTAAAAATAACTTAGAAGTGATTTAATTTTTGAATATCTAGCTTAATGGGACAGAAAAGTGACACTTTTGGTGATAACTTTTGCTCTGTTCATTATAAAGACTTGCTACTTGGTCCCATATTATAGCCAATGAAGTCCTGCATCTTGTATGAATTTGACCTTGAAAAGTTCGGTCAAGGTTGAAATTGATAGAATTTCAACTTTCGATTTTTTTTTTTCCAAATTTGATGTATGGATCTGATGCTTTTTGATAACAGTAACCATCATGCAAAATTTCAGCTAGTTTAGATGAATAATTTTTGAGTTATCAATGTTAACATGGCATGACTTTGGGGAGCACTTCCTACAATATGGAGAAGTAAGGCCCAGATAAGTGTTTGGCCTATCCTTACGTTGTCAGTCAGAGGTATGTAGTCTAATGGCTGACTTATGTTCTTGTCGACAATATATAGTAATTTCTGATTTAAAATTAAAAAATTTTTTATTAAAAATTTTTTAAACTTTTATTTTAAAAATTAAACATTTTTTTAATGTTTTTTTTTTCTTTTTTCAGTATTTTCATACGATACAAGACAGTTTCGTCAGTCTTTTTGTTCTGATGACCACTGCTAAGTAAGTACTCAGACTAACACTTTTATTGTTTTGAATGAATGTTGATGTACACACAATTTCAAAGTGGTTAATAAAAGGCTCATTTGAGTAAATTGTCTTTTAAGATCTTTCAATTAACTTTCATATGAAGCGTATCGTTATAATTCGAGTGCAGTTGATTATGACAGTGAAATTGTACGTCCAATGAAATCCATATCACAAATTTCTAGAATAAATTTTTTCAATCTACAGAAAGCAGGTTGTCTAAATCGCTTTTAAATATTGAGTGAGTATAATTTTGTTAGTTGAGAATAACAGAAAATAAGGTTCAGTCGCAGTCAGTTTAGTGTTCTTGAATGTCGGCTGGAAACCTATGTGACGTCAGATGGCCCAAACAAAGAAGTTGAGGGAGAGAAGTCTTCAATTCGCTTGGAAGCACACATGTATGAACTTCGAGTTTTAGAGATGTCCTGATCAGATATGATTAAGTAGTAATTATTGACCTTTCTCTATCACTGTTCATTGGTTTGGAACAAAAACAAAGCAAATAAACCACTTTTTGTCTTCAACCGTTGTCTCTTCTTGGTCCTTATTATTGGGGTATGAACGAACTTGTTTGCAGGCAGAATCTCCTCAGTCGGGCAAGATCACGTGAGGAACGAATGTTCAGCCAGGTATGTTATGAATGTTCCTGTATTCTAATTGATTGTT
>OY744517.1:134720334-134855334 GCA_963556195.1 Sepiola atlantica
TACACGAGTTAAAAAACAAATACACAAGTAAAGATTTTACTGAAAAAAAAAAAAAAAAAATCTGCTCTCTGTCTCCCTTTTTCTCTCTCTTCTGAATCTGTAAATAAAGCATCCGTGTACCCATGGATTAATTCCTATTTTAGTCACAAAAAAATTCTTTCCTCTTTATTATCAGTTATTAAGATTAAACTTCTGTGTTTACTCATAAAAATAAATTTGCATACATGATTATTGAAGGGAACTGAACACACATACGTTCGATTTTATTATAGATGCTGCCCAAAACTCTAATTTACATTTATTACAGCATTAGTTGTTAAATCTTTTACATTCATAAAAACAACTTACCTTTTTCTCAAGGTGCGTTTCAATTTGGAAAAAAAAAATAGTGACTTGTATTTAGAAATAAACATAAGAAACAACAGAGTGAGACATATGACACAAAGAATGAAAAGTCTGTGAGACTCATATAAAATGAAAATTATCGGTGAACGAAGCATCTCTGGCTGGTAATGACTTTTTTATATGAAGAATTTTATAATTAAACACGTACATGTTAGTTCATGGAAAATAAGTAAAAAGAAATGTGATTTTACAGTCTAAGAAAGATCACTCTTGTTAACATTTTACATTAAAGTGATAAATCCTTTAAAAGTCAATTCATATCAGGAAAGCCTTGCTAATTTGATTAGAAAATCAGTCTAGCATTCTCAAAGAAAACATTATCTTAGGTGACAATTTACTAAATATAAAGTTATTTTTATTGTCTCTTGCATTTATTGTCTTTTTTAAAGATGTTTTTAGTTTTTTTGTTCCTTTTATGATTTTCTTTTTTCCTTTTTTGAGTTTTTTCTTTTTTGTTTATCCTTTTTTGAGCTTTTTTCTAAAATTATTGGTGCATATTTTACATTTATTGAAATTTTCTGCTTGCCTGTGTGACTAAAATACAAACATTTCTTCAACTAATAATTTATCTTTTGTAATGTTTTGTTGCCGATTAAAAACCAATTCTAGCGGTTGTAGAAAAAGTTTGTCCCAGACATTGAAAGTCATATCACTCAACATTTTGCTGATGCATAAGTTTATTTGGATTTAAATTAAAGAAAATTCCACCAATTGGAATTCTAAAATATTTTTTTTCACTATAAAATTCCACAAGCATCATTTTTCTTAAACAGAATTTAAAAATCTTAATTTTTTTTTTTTAGAAAGTGATTGTTTTTTTTTTTTCTTTAGAAAGTGATTGTTTTTTTTGTTTTTTTTTTTTAGAAAGTGATTGTTTTTTTGTTTTCAACTCGAAACAATCATTTAAAAACGTTTACAAAATTATGCTTGAAAAAGAGAATTGTGGAATTTTGTAAAAGTTTAAAAAAAAAAAAAATTTCAAATTATAATTGCTGAACTTTAAGAATATAAAAAAATGTTAAGCAATATTAATTCTTCAAAAAAAAATGGTTGAGTAGTAATCCAGCTGACAAACATAATCTGATGAAAACATAACCTCCTGTGTTCGAGGTAAAAATACTGGTCAAATTTAAAGATGACTATACAGAAAAAGAATTAACGTTTAAATATGATGAAAATAATTTTGAAATTTAAAAACTGCTATATATTTGAAAAAAGAAAATTAATTTAACAGCTGAGTGTCAAAGCAAACAAGAGATGAAGAAAGAAACTGCAAAAACGAACGAATAAAACACACTAGGATAGGAGATTGAGTATACTATTGTCAATGCTGATTTAATATTATTAGACTAGACTCATGTTCAGGAGAGTTGGAGAAACATACAAGATTACTAGAAGAAAAATGTGATCCATTGAGCTTTGCTTAGATTTTTTGAATCAGGAAAAGTGAGTTTGCAAAGCCGGTTAAATATAAACTACTATAAACATAAAATCTGTAATTAGTCTCTTTCTGCTTGCTATATCTTCCTCTCTCTTTCTCTGTACACTGCCGGGTTAAATAGTATTACTATTTTTGGTGATATTCCTTTTCGTTCATAATGGATTATTCCAATCTTTTTAGCCTTTCCTTTCTTTATTACTTTTGACTGTTAATAAAGAGTGGCTGAAGCAAGAGTAATAGATACCATATATAAAAAGAGTGAGAGTGATAGATATAAACTTCGTCACTTGATGTGTTACTTGCAAATTGTGGCTAATTAGAACAATTAAAATGGAATATATTTTTGTTGTTTTTTTGCAAACATAACTAAATCTTCAAACTGAGTAATACTTGATGTCTTTTGTGTAATTAAAATGTGTAGGAAAAAAGCTTTAGGAAAACAAACGTTGATTAACCCCGCTTTAGTATAATCTAAATGAATAAATGCAAAAGTTTTTTTCCATCTATCCTAACTATATTAACGTCAAAACACGTTAGGATTATTTAATTCTAATGATATATTGAAATACCTATATATAGGAATCTCTTACTAACTCAAACTAATCTCGATTTTGCTTATTTGCATATTTATTTATTTTTAAGTTTTTGATAAATTAATATTCTGTAATATAACTTTCTACTTTTTATTGTCAAATTTTCCTCTACATACGCAATCGTTTTACCGATAGTACTGTTATTATAATTATGAATAAAATCAGATATAGAGATTTTATTAAAAAAATGATAGCTGTTAAAAACTTATTGATAATTTCATTTTCAAGGGAGATAATTTACTTCCGGCTTCAGTAAAATGTCAAATATCGCTGAGATGTTGAACAGATACTACACTTTGATCTTAGCCACAGAACCATAAAAAATATTTTCTTGTGACTAGGCATTTTAAAAAAAAAAAAAAAAAAAAAAAAGATTAAATTGGAATATTTTTAATAGGTGTAGTGTAGTATCGGTTCTGTTGTCATAAGACTGTCCTCCCAGGAATTACCTCCTCCGTTTGTAAGAGTGTTTAGGGAGGAATTCTCCCAGAATGAAAAACCCCAAGACTCGATTTAGTCAGAATATCTTTTAAGGGGGGGGGGGGTGTAGTGTAGTATCGGTTCTGTTCTCAGAAGACCGTCCACGCAAGAATTACTTCCTCCTTTTTGATTGGAGGGAAGTCGTGTTAGTTTATCATGATATTACTGTCTGTCAGGGGGCGGGGGTCAGTGTAGTATATGTTCATTCACCATAATACTAGCTAAAAAAACAACTCAAATTTATAATAAACATGTATTTTTTAACTAGAAAATTATGAAAGCTATCGTTCTTCCTTAGCCAGCATATTTATCTTTGTTTATAAAGATGGCGACTATATTTTTCCAGACAACTTTCATTTAGGCGTTTCATGTGGACAATGAAACTTGCCATGGGTTTTAATTAGAGATGGGCGGTTTTACCGAAAAACCGCGGTTTTTTGGTTTCGTCTCCATACCGAATACCGAATCGTTTTTTTTATTTAAAACCGTAACCGTTCGGTATTGTGTTTTTACTATAGTAAGCCACCATATACAAGGAAACACGGTTGAAAAGATTTTCCGATTTGAATAAAATTGAATATTACCAAAAAATGTTATATTAGCAAGAGGACAGATTGAACAAATATTTGATAGAAACATTTAATTGACTTAGCAATACACGAGGCGATTTTTGTTTATTTTCATTCTAGAACGAATTTTAAACATTTTAAAATATGAATATAGAAAATGTTGTTACATTTTTCGTACCCAACTAGTAAATAAATTAATCTTTTATCTTTTTTTATGCATTAAAATTATAATTGTATGTTTCGTCTTTCCGTAGTAGTAATTTTAAATTACCTTATCCGAAAAAATATTGTCCTTTTTTTGAGCGAAAGTCAACAATGGCTGCTAGTATTGCTGATATAACAATCAATCAGCAGCAGCAGCTAACTCGTCTTGTAAAGCTTTGTAAAAATAAGACAAAAATACTTGTGCTTAAAAAAGTTAATCCTATTTGGTTCTTTTATAAAAAATACTTTAAAAAATACTGGTTTTCACTCAACTTTCGAACTTCTAGTAGAAATGACTTTCTAGTCGCCAATTTAAAAAAAAAATTAAGATTCTACTTTTTTAGGTGATTACGTGTGAACACCCTTAAAGTCTTGGCGAAAAAAAGAAAAAACAAAATAACAAAAAATAATTTAGAATTTAGAGTGGGGGATCAGTTTCGCATATAAATTTAATGTAAAATGATCTCCGATTTCCCGGCCATTCTTGCCTTTTAGTGAAATTTATAAAATAAATAATTACTCTACCATTAACTCTAGGTACGACTAACAAGCCCACCTCCTAAAAATGCCTTCTTGAACGTATCGTACCCTTAACCTTAAATATGAGTGGCAAGCCACCCCTAAAAAACTCCCTTAACCCTAACACTAAGTCCGAATGGCAACCTCCATCCAAAACAAAACCCCTTCATTAACCTTATCACTAACCCTAAGTCCGAGTAGGAAGCCCTAATCCTACAAAAAAGCCCATTAAAACCAAACATAATCGTCTAAAAAAAAAAAAAAAAAAAAAAAACAGACCCCCATAAAAAAAAACGCACAGGATTTATTTGCCATAGAAAAAAATTGATTAATGCCCTAAAACGCTAGAATGGCCCGGAAATGGTGAATTATTCTACATTAAATATATGTAAAACTAATCCCCCACTCGAAATTCTAAATGAATTGTTTTTTTTATTTATTTTAAGTTTTCAGGGTGTTCACACTTAATTGCCCCTAGCCCTACCACTAACCTGAAGTTCAAGTTCCTCCCACAAAGACCCTCATAATCGTCTAAAAAAAAAAGGAAAAAAAAACAAAACAAGAAAAACGCACAGGATTTATCTCCCATAGAAAAAATAATTAACTGTCCTAAAACGCTAGAATGGCCTTGAAATGGGGGATCATTTTATGTGAAACTGATCCCCACTTTAAATTCTTAAATAATTGTTTTTGTTTCTTTCTTTCTGCCAAGTTTTTCAGGGTGTTAACATGTAATTGCCTAAATAAAAAAAGTAGAATCTCATATTTTGGGGAGGTAAGGGGGTGAGTTAGCAGAAGGTGTAAATCTACAATAATTCTAAAGAAATCTTGCAATATATTCATTTTTAAACAGTCCTAGTATTAGATTTTAGTTTCTTGTACATAAAATGTATTACAATTCAACTTTGAGTTTTCTAACTTCTTTCTTTTAATGGATACATGGTATTTTTAAAGTATTGCAGCATATTTATGTGCACTTAGTGCAGATTACTTGGAAACCATTAATTTCTGGAGATTTTCAGTGGCATATTCTGATTCCTTGTACAAAAATACACTTATATGGTAAATTTCATTGCTTAATCTTGTGTTTTAACAAAGATATAACATTTTTACTGAAAAATTAGTGTAAAAAATGTGACGAAACGCATATGGTCTTAAAGAGGGGAAAATATCCAATTGTGTGAGGCACAAAAATAGTCATAACTTCCTTATTTTTAGTCAGATTTAAAAAAATTTAAAAGATTCTTTCTTAGATCATCAAGCTCTTTCTATATATGCCATTATTGAGATATTTTAAGCAATTTAAATTTTTTCATGTGTATTGCTACTTGTAGGAAGAAATCTTTGTTTACAGTTTGTTTATCATTAACATTTTGAATTTTCAAATGAAAAAAAGAGAAATACGACAGACAACATGACATCATATTTTTAGCATAAACTATTTTCAAATGAAAAAGAAAAAATCAAACGCGTTCTGTATGATGTCGAAAATCTATTTGATTCAACTCAAAATTGTGAAATAATTATTTGTTTGTTTCAGAGTTATCTAAAAAAATAAGTTATTAAAATGAAATTTAAAAAAAATACTTGTAAAAGTAAATAAACGAAAAGTAGTGAGCGAGTATAAACATTTAAAAAGAAAAAAAGTAGTTGCCAATGCTAGTATCACTTTATTCGGATTTTTAAAATTATTTTAAACATTAGGCATTTCATTGTTTAGTTTTGAAAAGCCACTTCATACATAAATTGTCATTTCTAGAGAACTATCTCTCAACTATACCGTTTTCTCTCCCAAAAATGGGTTATTCAAAAAGTAGACTATGCAACGATTTATATTTTACTAAATTGTTAATATGGTATTTATTTAGAGTTGACAATTTATTCGAAAGTTTAATTATTAAACTTTAATCCAAGTCATGAATTCTATGACTAAAATTACCTTAAAGCTTAAAAAATGACTTTAGGTGAATTAATAATCTCTACTTTTTTTTAACCATCCTTCCTTTTCCTTTGGCGCGGTTTTTGGGTGTACTACAAGTCTTTTACGCATGTCTATAAAGTTTTATTACCCTGTCTTAAAAACAAATATTAACCCCAACACGCACTAGTTGACAGAACTTCGAGCACACAAAATGACAGACATCCCAACAGTCAACACCGGCAATTCGAGAAGTATATGGTGTGTTTATTTTACGCGACAAGACGTCTTGCAAACATTTTCACCTATTAAAAAATTAACATTTTTATCTGTCAAATAATTTTGACAATATTTCATTTTCATCATCATTTTTGCTTAATTTTATTTGTAAAATTATTTTGTTTGTTTAAATAAATTTTCGTTTTTTAATTTCTTGCATTTCTGAGTTATATTTTAGCTTCTGATGGGTTAAAGAATTAGATAGAATGTATATTCAAACTCAGTTTTATTCTTCAGAAATCTTTCATGAATCTTTGGTCACTGTTTTAACGAGTTAACTGTTAAAAAGGTATCAGAACTTTGATTACAACAGTCAACACCTTAAAACTTATATGATTCATATCATGGAGAATGATTCAGTCACAAAATTATCGAAACAGTGGCATAATTCAACTAAATGTTGAATAATAACTAATCATCGCATAAGAGAATGAATAGCTTCCATAGTAAAAAATTTTTTCCAAAAAAAACGAAAAACCGAACCGTAAACCGAGGTTTTAAGGGAAAAAAACCGATACCGAAACCAAAATTTCAAAACCGCCCAACTCTAGTTTTAATATTATCTAAATAAATAAATGCAGAAGTTTTTTCACCTATTCTAACTATATTGACATTAAAACGGTTTATGCTTATTTAATTCTCTGTAGTATATTTTCATTCGTCATGATACATTCCTTCCAGGCATTACCTCATTTTCGGGGGGAAGGCCATACATGATACATTCGTTCATCGCGATACCATTTTCTGAAGATTATCAGTTTTGTGTATGGGAAGAGTTAGTGTACTTTCTATTCTGTTGTCATGATATCATCATCCCAGGCATTACCCGCTCCGTTGGGGGGGTCAGTGTATGTAGTTCGTTCATCATATCATCCTCTCATTTGCATATTTATTTATTTTTAAGTTTCTAATGAATTAATATTTTCTAATCTGCGTTTATTATTGTTTTAATAAATTAGTTGCTGTTTTTGTTGTTGTGGTGGTTGTTGTTGCTGTTTCTATTCCTATTTACTTCCTTCCAGGAGAGCAGAGTTAGGCACAATGTCAATATTTAACGTGGGGAGAATCTAGCTCCCCAAAGCCAGCACTCTGAATTGGAACAAAAATTTCAATTGCCTCAATCTATAAGGATTTCTCCTTCACTGACAGAACATAAAAACTAAGTGCAGATTCAGTACAGATACTATATTTTGCTCCTAGCCAAAAGGCCAAGGAGTTAACATGTTGGTAGTTATGATGATGATGATGATTTGTCATGAAAAAGAAATAAACCTCCTAATCTTTCTAAATTATAAAAAAAAGTATTTTTATTTATTCTTTACATATTTTTCTTTCTTTTATAATAAAGGTGAAAAGTACAAAGTACCCATTTCGAATTACTCAGTAATATAAAAGTGGAGTATTTGACCAATTGATGTTCAACCCTTATGTTTATTCATTTCATTATATAACCAGTTTTAATGGGGAATTCATTTCAATATTTACGCTGAAACAAAATAAAATTTATCGACGTTGAATATCTTAAAGACCATATCAATTTACCTTTTTGTTGTTTTTTTTCCTTAAAAAACAAACAAAATTTGACGATGTTCATGCACAGTATATTTCCCTCATATTGGATTATATCAAATAACAATCATCATTTTTAAGAATTTCCTCTAAATTATCAAAATGTTAAATGAAAATTACTTCTTTGGTTTCTGTAAAGAAGACTACAGTGTCAGTAATTGCTGCCAGGAGTGTGAGTAGTTTTTGCTAGTAATAGATAAGGAGGTTCCATATTTGAAAAAAGTTTTTTTTTTTTTTTTTTTTTTTTATAAATGCTTGGAATTTTTTTAATGGTTGAAAAAAAATGTAATTTTTTCTAACTACAACTTTTAACTTTTTCCTTTCTATGCATGTTATTAAACATTTTTGTTCCCTTTTGACCATGCTAGTTACCCCGATGTGATGATGCCAGCATATAATGAATCACGATACTATGCAGCATTCTTTATCATTTACCTCAGCTTGGAACTTTTTTTTCTCATGAACCTGGTATGTATATTAATAAGTTTTATCCTTTTTTTCCTAATATTTAAAAATTTATTTAAATCCACTTGCCTAATTAACTATTAACTGAGCTAATCATTTTGAACTGATGCATGGCAAAAAGTATAAAATCATAGAATTATAAATTATCATTTCTGATGACCTAAAGAAAAATAATAATACCAACGTCGACTTTATTTTTATTTTCTTTAAAAAATTAAAAAAAAAATTTTCTTTTGATTATTGGGAGGTAGGGGAGTGGGCGGCTAGACATAAAAAAAATGACACGAGACTTTTTAACATCAAAGACGTTAGTGGAAGTCGAGAAAAAAAGGAAAAGAAAGAAAAAAGAACATGTAAATCAATATAGAAAGCAGAAATGGAAAAAAAAAGGTCTCATTATGGAAATATATTTGCATTCTCTGTTCCCTTATTAAGAGGGCAGACAAAAGTTTAAAACTGCCCAAAGAAAAAGGAAGTCGCCCCCCCCCCCCCCCATGTCTTCACTCTATTTCCATGAGACGTTTTTTATTTTCCTTTCTGCTTTCTATACCGATTTGTTTGTTTTTTTTTCTTTGCTTTTTTTCTTTTTTGTATCATTATTATCTTCTGCAAACATCTTTTGTTTTTTTTAACATCCGGCATCATTTTTTTAATATCAAGCTGTCCCTAATCAAAGAAAGAAAATTTAAATTCCTGGCTCTCATATATATATATATATATATATTAGTACGAAAATATACTTTACTAACTAGTCTAGTCACCGCTTATCAAGGCCCAAAGGCCACTCAACGATAATGGTTGAGTTTGTCAGGTAGATCGTAACACATCGAGGGGATTAGTAACGATGGTTGTAGTTGGTCAGAAATTGATTATTTAAGAGGACAGCTCAACAAAAATTTGTTTACATTGGACTTGAAAACAACAATGTTGTAGTCAGCCGGGAAGCAGTCTTATGGTACTGTGTTTCAGACGGGCAATTCTAGGAAAGAAACTTTGCTCATGTTCAGTTTAATTTTAGGTACACAGTGAGAAAATGAAATTATTGACAGTGATTGTAGCTAGACGAGATTTTGTTAATGTTTAAAAGGGGGGACCATAGATTGAAGCTCTGTCGAGCAGCTACCATGAAAATAACAAAAAAGCAGAGAAAGACTAGCAACGTATCTTCTGTTAGAAAAGCTGTAGGGAAGAAGAGGACATCGGCCAATTTATTTCGAAGTCGATTTTGTACTGTCAAGGCAGGAAAGGGTTCTCTGAGTGGCACCTCCCCAGATGTGGCAACAGTACGCCATCTTAAAACATGTTTGACTTTTATATAGGTAGAGGATTTCATCAGGAATTAAATACTTTTGGAGCGGTAGAATGATCAATCATTTTTCCAGCGACTTTAGCAACAGATTTTATGTAAGTCTTCCATTTCAGGTCTTAAGTGAAGGTCAGTCACAGAAGCTTATAAAAGCAGGGAATTTCCTCAAGGAAAGAGCCATTCATTACAATTAGGGCAAAGTGAGGATCCGAGCGTTGATGGTGAAAGGAGAGAAGCTTGGTTTTAGATGTATTAAAAGTAACCAGACACCTTTTTCCCTTTTGTCCCGAGTGCTCTAGGTCAGAAAAGAGAATCAGAAAGATCTTGATCATTTAATGTTCTTCAAAGTGTTGTCATAGATGTTTGTGTCATCTGCACAAATGCTGACGAATGATCTTAGAATGTGATTTCTGAGATCATTGAAGATCAGGAAGAGGATTGGGCCCAGAATGGATCCTTGAGTCATGCCGGCGTTGATACGATGTGCTTCAGATTTCTGCCCATCAACGACTACTTTTATAAACCTATCAGAGAGAAAACATTTGATGGTTGAGAGGACATTTCGAAATGTTCCATAGCTAGAAATTTTGTGGAGTAGACCTTTATGCCAAACCCTACCAAAGGCTTTTAATATGTCAAGTGCTATTGTTCTAGAAATGAAGACCCCGTCAATAGATTCACTGATCCTGTATGATATTGTTCAGCACATCAGCTATTGATAGGTACGTGCAAAATCAATGGCCGATTCCCAAAATGAAAAAGCATTTTGACCCCCTTTACTTAAAAATACACTAAAATTCAGGAAATCAACCAATTTTACTGAAATATAATGAAACCATTATTTTTTTTTAAATCTTAGTGAAAATGTATTACTTTTTAAAAAGAAAATACACCTTTACTAAAGTTATATTTTTATATATTAATAAAAAAAATGCATGATTTTTTAATTGTTGCTTATGTAAATAAAGGATCGTAGATGTTAACAATTAAATTTTTGTTTCAAAATATTTCGTATATATTACGAAATAGGCCAGTAAATACTGTGTTAATAAAATCACTATAACTCGAAGAAAAAGTAATTTTTTGAATTAGCGATATTATTATTGAATAAAGCATTGTTTAATCAATATTTTCACCAAAAAAATAATATAATTGCAAAAAATATTTCATGTGATTTTAATGATTAGAGTTTTTGGAAAAATAAAAAATGCGACATAATTATATTTCTCTTTCATAGAGGAACGTGGCATCATCAGCGCAAGAAATTTCTTTTATAATCTTGAAAATAAACCAAAAATTGACAAATTTGAGATCCAGGAACTTAACGAAAAAAAGAATTTAAAAAATTGAATAATTTCTACTAACGATGAACTTTCATTAGTATGGTAGCCCCGTTCTGTAATAACCAGGTGGGATTAGCAATCACTCACTTTTACAGCGCAAAATTTTTTATTTTTTTTTAGAGATTCAACAATTTCGTTCATTTCACAATTCATCGTCAATTATTTGGAAAGATTTGTATTTGTTTTGTCTTTTTTTCATTAATAAATATTTAAGTTAAAAACAATTATTTATTAATAAATAAAGAGAATTCAAACATGACATTTTCTTTCAAAATTGAATTCTGTTTATCAATAAATAACTGTTTTAACTTTTTTTTTCAATGAATAAATTGTCAGTGTAGTCATTGACTTTAATATACTTTTTCACACTTAAAATAAAAAAATAAAAACACTTTATTTTTAAAAGAATCAATGTAATTTATCGTTACGACACGTTAAGAATAAATCGAGTAACTAAAGTTTTAAATCATGTAAAATAAAATTGACGCAGTTCGTAACGTAAAAATATTTTAACATTTAAAAATTAGTTTTATTTCAAATTCTAAGGAAAAACATTGGTAAACAGACGTCATCAATAATTTCAGAGTATTACTAAATTAAAAACTGAACCTTTTCAGTTAAAAATAATTGCGTACACTCACAAATAATTAAATAAGCATTTCCTTTTTTATTATAACAAAATAAAGGTACTTAAATTTGTTTATAACCTTAAAAAGAATAAAGAAATTAATGGATAATAATTTTTCAACTTCTATAAACTATTATTACATTTTTATATATAAAGTTAAAAATGATAAATTATGACATTTTTTGTCTTCCATATATTTTGCATAGCGATAGTCATTTTGTAAACAACGTCCTTTTCCGATGAAGTTATGGCGGATTTTACTCATTTATCACATTTGAAGGGATAATTTTGCTAATTTTTAGTCAAACTTGGGATTTTTTTTTTTTTTAATTCAGTGTCTTATGACTTTAATTTAATAACTATCTTTGAAATAGGTCCCAAAAACTTATATTTATCTTTTAAGGGATTTTTACAAGTAATTTTTTCAAAGTTCAAAATTCATTGAATTTTGGGGGTTTTTGACCGTCGTAATTACATATTTTATTATAATTTATTTTTCACACGTAAATATGCAGTTTTTTTCGTTTAGATATTAAGTTTAGGCTTTTATCTTTCAAACACAATCAAAGTTTACACGGAAACTAATTAAATAATTAATGATAAGCGCTTTTTAATAAGCATAGTCTGTACAAGAAGGCGCCATTTTTGCACGTACCTAGCTATTGATCTTGCAAGATGAAATCCATATTGCGTGTCATTGAGTAAGCTGTTTTTGCTAAGGTGATTGACATCTTCATTTATCACAGATTCAAGCAACTTACTCATGACACACAGAAGACTGATTGATCTTAAATACTGTGAAGACTGACAATGTTTTCCAAGGTGTTAGGAAGCATTTCTCCTTTAAGCAACGATTGAACAGCTGTGTAAGAATGGGAAATATTTCCAGTTGCAGCTTCTTAAACACTATGATTGGAATGATGTCAGAGCCAGTTGCTTTGCTGGCATCAAGGTTCTTGATAAGTTTGGCAACATCCTGGAGAGATATATGGATGTCGCTCAGAGTATTTTCAGTCATATTCAGGAGGTAGGCTACTCTGATTGCAAAGAGTGGAATTTGATGCAAAGTTCTTTACAAAAGTTTGGCTTTATCGAATGTTGAGGAAATCACCTCTGGTCCATTGATAATGATTGGGATAGAGATCACGCATCTGTTCAGGACCCTGTTTGTAATTCACCAAAACTCTGCTCAGCTACTCTAGACTTACCAGATTGAGCATATGACTTGCGTTTTCTATAACTCTTTTGCAGTGGTTGCTGGCAGTCCTAAAGGCGGCTTTGGTTTCAGAACAGCTATTTCGTTGAAATAGTTGCTTCTCTGAGCAGTCATGGTGACACATTCTGGGGTGTACCATGGCTGGCAGTTTGGTTTCTGTTGGAATTTCTTGGAGGGTATGAAGCTCTCTCTCTATCAATGATTAACCAGTCAGTTAAATCTGATGCGATACAGGTCACATTCTTTTTAAACATGGAATCCAGAGGAATTTCTGATATAAAAGATCTGCGACTGTCCCAATCATCGATATACTGTGCGATGGAAAGGGACATCAGAGATCTTGTTGCACTTTGATCCTTATTGAGACAACTGAGTGATCGGAAGATCCCAGCAGAGACAGAACAGTGGAAGAGCACAGCTCAGGACAAGTTGTCGGGAAAAGATAAAGAACACTTTCAAAATGTCTGTCAGGATTGGATACGTGAGACAGTTTGTCAACACTTTGTTAGATTATAAGCAAGGGAAAAATCCTGACAAAACCTCCCTTCATCATCTGTCTTGTTTGAGTGGACTAGCCATTCAGCATTGGGAACATTAAAATTTCCACAGACTTGAATGTTGGCAGAAGAGTGGTCAATTTTCTCAGATACTCTCAAAGATGGAAAGTAAACTATACAGAAACATTTTTCATTCCTGGGAGAAACCATTGGGCTAATTGCTCTACTCACATATTGAGCACTGTTGATGTGAATAATGAAAATATATGTATGTAATATATTATACGTATGTATGCCCTCTGTCAAAAATAAGGAAAAAAATTATGCTTCTAGAAATGTGAGATCTCTGCTTTTTAGCAGAATTCTGCTTTCTCTTTTAATACCGAAAAAGCAGATTACTGCTGAAATGTGCCATTTATTTTAATAAGACTGATTTCTGTCAAATGTTATTTTTTTAATCATTTGGCTCGATTTTCTTTTTTTCTTCTCTCCATTTTGTTTTGTCTTACCTGGTTTCACTTCCCTCTTTCAAAATGTTGATTTTGCCATATTTCAAACGATTCATGATGGGTATGAGAAGTAGAAGACTATTGTTTCATCAAGGAATGACTTGTCTCTCCCCCCCCCCCACACTTGGGGTCTTTTTCTTAATTTTAATGTTATGAACCAAGAAATTGCAACATGATTACATGTGGTTTTACTAGACTTTTTGTTTGGGAGAGAGGCTTGCCACTCTGACTCAAGGTTACTAGTAGCGTTTAAGAAAGTTTTTTTTTTTTTTTTTACTTTTTTTTTCTGTTGTCTTAACACTCTAACATAGTTAGTGTTAGGGCATATAATGTTTTTGTTACTAACTCTTCAGCATGAGTTCCCCCCCCCCTCTCCTAAAAACCTTTAGAACTTATCTACCATAGCAAATTTTTTTTTTTTTTTTTTTTGTTAATTGCCCTAAAAAGCTAAGATGGCCTGGAAATGGGGATAAATTTTACGTTAAATTACATACACACACATGGAGGGGGGGGCGTCGGCAACGACAGGTTAGGACATTTATCTTGATTTCAGATTTTTTTCCATTGGGTATTCACAATGCAATTACGAATTACTTAACACTCCTACCAGGTCATGACTGATTGAACGATAGCAAGTTACCCTCGTGAATTAAATAAAATGTTCCATTAGAAATTCTGTACAGATTCAAGAGTTTAATATAGAGATTCTTGAGTTTGACGAGATGCGCCTGAAGAAGGTCAGACGTTATATCGACTGAAACATTGTGATAATAAAATCTAAAATGTGCCTTGTGCCACATCTTATTTTATAAAGAAAATTTGTTATACTGTGAACGTTTTTGTAAAATTTTGAAGATGAATAACATCCCAAATGAGAATGGTGGTCTGAATAATCCAAATGATACAAATTATCGATCCTCATCTTAAAAATTCCAAAACATAAAATCTTTTGATGAAATTTCTTGTCTCTCCTTATTGGCCCGTAGACAAACTATTATCAAAATTCTGTGAACTGATTTTTTTTTTCTTTAAAGCTCCTGGCCGTTGTCTACGACACTTTTTCATCGCTTGAGAAAGAGAAAGTTCGTAAACTTTTCTTTCACAAAAGAATCGGATGTCAACATGCATTCCGTTTACTTGTCAGCAAATCTGTAAGTTTCAAAATGATACTTGTTTTAATTTTTAAAAATTCTTTTAAATTTGTATTTTAACAATTTTTTTTTTTTTTTTTTTTTTTTTTTTTTTTTTAATTCTATCCTACAAAGAAAATATTCTTTTTTTCTTGATTTATTATAGAAATGTATAATTAGGATTATTCAAAGTTTTTTTTTTTTTTTTTTTTTTTTTTTTTCTTTATTTTATCTATATTATATATAGTAAAGTTAGTTGGCTTGTCGATTTTGATCATCGATAAGTTTCATCCTACAAAATCATAATTTGATTTTGGTTCATCAGGTTATTTTTTTTTTTTGTTTTTTTTTTGTTTTACTTTATCTAAGCGGGATAATTAAAAAAAAAAAAAAAAAAAAAAAAAAAAAATAGGGATGTCAGTTCTCTACTGTTCAGCAGAATTCTACTTTTCTTTAATCCAAAAATGTGTATTTCTGCTTAAATCATGGATGTGAGTTTTTCGCTTTTTGGTCAAAATCTGTTTTTTTTGTTGTTTTTTTTAAATAAGAAAAAGCTTAAGCTCTACCGATTTGGCAGAAATATCAACTTATTGTTTTGTCATTATTTGGCTGAATTTCTGTTTTGGATATCTCTTTCTTATCTTACTTTCTCTTTTCCTGTTTTTTTTTCTCTTGTTGCTTTGCCATGCCTTTTCCTTTTATGATAGTTCTTAAAAACTGAATGTTAATTTTTCCATGAAGGCTAAGACTTCAAACGATTCTTGCTGGAAGATGACTTTTTTTCACCAAAGAAGGACCTCCTGTCTCCCCCCCCCCCCCCCCACATGCTGCTCACTAGGTGTCTTTCTCTTAATTTTGACTTGCTTAGTGAAAGCTGATTGTAGTTGTTTAGGAATAAAGTTGCTTTTTGTGTTGCCCTCTCCACACACATACACAAAGAGGGTGGCAGGTTGGGAAATTGATCTTGATTTAAGCTTTTTTTACCATGTGATACTCACATCCTGAAAAGGGAAGTAACCCTGTATTTGTCAATATCCTTTTGTCTGGTCAACTTTTTAAATGCCTTTTCACTGCACTTTTTGAGTCAAATGTTTTGGATTTCAAAAACAGATTTTCTTGTTTCAGGACCTAATAGTGATTAATTCTCAGCTTGTATTCTGGCAAAGTTTCAGTTGCTTAAAAAAAAGTCTGCCTACAGGAGTTGGAACCTTTTAATGTGATGTATTCAATCCAATAAATTTGTCAAAAAATAAAACGAGCATGTTTCAGTTGCCATGTCGGGAAAGGTTTGTAGAAATTTACACAGAAGAGGATACAGTGACCCAGCACCTCTCCAAATTCGCTTGGAATTGCTGCATGCTAGTGCATTTACATTTCCTGGAAGTCTGTTCCAAGGTTCAGGGCTCTTGATTGAGAAAGTTGTCTTCTGTTGAAATCTGCAGTGAAATCATTATGATTAGATTGATAATCCACTTTGCGGTGACAATTCAAATTTTTTGCCAACCAAAATGATAGTACTATTTTTTTTGCACCCATAATTTTAAAAAAAAATATTTAAATAAAAAAAAAAAAAAAAAATTTTTTTTTTATGAATAATATACATAAATACTATAGGGAATGGAAAATATTTGTCTGCAAGATTACTGTCGAGGAAAAAATAACACAGTAGTTTCACATTTAAAATTTTTTTTGTTAGATTTATTCCTCAAACTTTGGTCAGTTTGTCTTCATAACCTTTTCTGTCTGTCACTCAATGAATTCGTGTTTGGCTTTGATACATTACTCCTCTATACCTATTTTAATTACAACTGATGAATGAGTAATTAAAATTGGATAGCAGGAACCATTTTATCTCTTTTTTTTTTCATTTTTTTTTTTCAGGGATGCGAGTTCTCTGCTTTTTTCTAATCCATAAAAAGCGGATTTCTAATTAAATTGCTAGAGCCTCTCATGGATGCGAGTTTTCGGCTTTTTAGTTGAAATCCGATATATATTGTTTTTTTATAAGTAAAAGCTGATTTCTGCCAAATCGCTAGTATCTTACTTGCTTATTTTTTCCTTGCATTTTAGCTGGATTTTATTTCTCTTTCTTTCTCTCTCATTTATCTTATCTTTCTCTTCTGTCTTTTTTCTCTTCCTCTTTTAGTCTTGTCTTGTTTTGCCTTCCATTTTCCTCTTAGGACAGTTCTCTATGAAAATGTTAATTTTTCCCATGAAGACTTCAAATGAATCATTTGTGATATTATTTATTAAACCAGAAATCTTTAGACATCTAATTCAATGTTTATTTGGTTATTAACATTTTACTTTCTGTGGTATTAAAAATAAAATTTACTGTGTTTGAATATCAATTCTAAAAATAAATGGTTCCTCAATATGTTAATATTAAACAGTTTTTCTGTTGATATGTATTCTTTTTCTTATAACAGAAACCTATGCACATTGAGCTGAAACATTTTATGGGAATGATGAAATATTTCAGACCAAGTAAAAGTAAGTATATAGATATATATGTAGGTAAAAAGAGCTGTCACATAAATTAGACTTATTCAGAGAGCTCTAAGAAAAAGAAAAAAAAAGAAAAAATGTCTCTATGATAATATATTTTCTATTCTGCACTGGTTTACTTTGCAGAAATCGTTTTCTCAACTTTCGTTGGAATTTGGTCGATATTCATTGGGTGTGTTTTCCCCCCCCCCCTTTCCTTTTTTTTTCTCTAAAAGTAACTTGGTGTAATTATTAAATCATTATTCTAATCGTTATCCGTTGATGTACATTTTTGAAGATGTGTCAACAGAAAGGCACCGAGTTCTAGTTTTTAGTCGAATGGTCTTTTGACTATTAAATATAGAAAAAAAAAAATTTGGTGCTTTCACAGATTAGGACCCGCGCTAACTTTTACCCTGTCGTTAGGGTTAGGGGTAGGATCAAAGTTTACATTGGTCCTAATCTGTGAAAGTATGGCCCACGTGGGAGTCTTATTAATGGCGGGAGATTCGAAGGAACAAAGGACAAAGGGTTTTGCGATAATGAATCTCCCGGCCATAGGTAGTGTGATAGATGCCTTTGTAACGGCATGTAATCTCACTGTTCAGATTCCACCATCGGACCACGTGTAGATTAAATAAAACAGTTTAAGACAAACAAAGAGAAAGGAAGAAAATATTATTAAACTTACCTTAAAGAAAGTGAAGGAATGAGGAAGCTATACACATATACGAATAGGCCTTTTATAATGGTTAATAAAAAGGAAAACATTTATATTAACAAAACAATTTATTTATTTAATATTTTATAAGTGATATATATATATGTGCGCGCGCGATGAAAGTCTTTTTGTGTGTATATTTGTGAATGGCGAATGTGCGAAGAAATGTTTGTCAAATTGAAAGATTGTAGAATGTAATATGTGTTTGAAGAAACACGAGTTCGTTTGGAGAAAAAGTTCATTAAATTGAAAGATAGATTCTTGAATTGAAAAGGGTTACCTTTCTTCTCGAATCGCCGAGAGTTCTTTGTGTGTTTGTTCGTCTCAGAACGCTGAGGGAAAAAGAGGGAGAGAAAAGGAACGGTGTTCTTTTATTGACTTCAAATCTCGTGTGGTCAAGCTGGCCAAAATCCTTCGGCCACGTTGTTTTGCGAGATCTTGCGATCAGTCTCTGTTCTCCAACTAAGAGACGAAGAAATACTAAGTAAAGAAAGAAAGAAAGAGTACCTAATTGTGGTGTTCACCACAAAAGTACCAAAAAAATTTTCTCTCTCCCTATGTAATGTTGTCCCCTGATTTACTATAATTACGTTTTTTCTTTTTAAAATGCTAATTAAATTTTGTGCAACCAAAAATATATATATATATGTATAAAATAGATCTTCAGTAAACTTAATTACGACATTATCATTTGTTTACGCTCCAAGAATTCAACGTAACAACAGTTTGTGTAAAATCTTTGACAAGACGATATGGGTTTTTATTAATATTCGTCAGCACAAGGTGAAAAAATGTAAGCATAGAATCGCCATATGGAGAAACGAGCAGAGTTAAAGAAGTAGATTAATCAATCAGTCTATTAAGAAGATTTAACAATGGTTGTAAAAATACAAAACGTAAAAAACAGAGGCATGAAAAAATACCAACTTGATATAACATAAAAAATTTCCAAAGTAGAAATCAAGATGAATGCAGACAGTTATGGGTTTTGTAATCACACTAATAAAGTAAGCAAAGGAAGAACAACTTATAATTATTTAAATGACATTCATTGCCAGTCTTTCTTGAAAGTTCTAGAGAATAAGTGCTTATACTTCCCCAGAGTATTTTAAGCTATGTAAAAGAGAATGTGTATAAATTAGTTGTTGTGCTGAGAGTTTCTAAATCTTATGTCGTTTGTGCATGAAAATGTAAGTTGGTTTTGCTTTTATTTGTTCTTGTCTTTGTTTAAAATTATTGCTTTTTATTTAGTGTTTTTTCTTTTTCATCATTGTTTTCTGTGCTCGTATGTATTAGATGTCTACAAGCCGATTCTAATGCCAGTCGTCAATAGGGCGAAGAACTTCCAAGAACTTCCTTGAAAGTTAAAGAAAATAAGCCTACCCCTCCTTCCCACAGTACTTTTTAAAGCTATATAAAAGCATGTGTGTAAATTCACTCAATAAGTTAAGGCCTAACTAATAAAATAACTTTTAGGCAAAATTCGCCTGTATTCATCAACATAGTCTCCTTCTAGAGTGATAAACTGATTAGAATGCTTCTCTAACAATTCAATGCCTTTTTTGATAGAACGATTTGTATTTGGCCACAAAATAGGCATCAGTTTCCGATATCTCTTCTTTATTGGAGCCAAATCTCTTTCCCCCAGAGCATTCTTTTGAGGTCTGCAAACAGCCAGTATTCACTGGGGAACAGATTTTAACAATAGGGTGGGTGCAGAAACAATTCAAAATACAATTCGTATACTTTTGTGATCGACTTGTGATACGGTGCATTGACTTGGTGAAAGAGCACATTTTCTTTTTTCTTTCTCATTTATGTCTATTTTGGGCTATTTCTTTCAATCGTATCAATAATGCTATATAATATTCGCTATTAGTAATTCTTCCTTTCTCAAGGTAATCAATGAACAATACCTTATGCATACCAAAATATAGAGGCCAAAACCTTGCCTGCTGATGTTTGCATCTTTGGCTGCTTTGGATGGCTTTCACTTGCTGCTGTCCATTCAGGTGACTGCTAATTTGACTCCGAAGTGAAGGATCCATGTTTCATCCATTGTTGCATATTGATGCAAAAACTCATTTTTGTTGCGTTGAAACAATGCTCTGAATTGTCGACGCATTGTTGTTTTTGATCGACTGTGAGCAAATGCAGCACCGACTTTGAACACAAGTTTATCATTAACAAATGTTCATGCAAAATGGTAAATACACTGTCTTCTGATATCTTCGACTTCTCTGCTATCTCATGCAACTTCAATTTATGATCGGCCCAAATGAATTTGTGGCCTTTGTTATGCTTTCCGGGAAAACTGCTGAAATTAAGTAATTTTTAGCATTTAGTATCATTTTGGTTTGTATGACTGCATTTAAAGCCAGTATGCCATCTTGTAACCAGATAGCTGGATCTAAATATTTCCCACATAAAAAAACGACCTTATGGATGAGGCAAGTAAAAAGGGACCCTCAGATTAGCAGGACCTGTTAAAATTTCTACCAAATTATTTCCCTTTTCCCGCACACTTTCTCTGGACCCATGACAAATTCATTTTTGTAAATGGCATATAACTGCAAAAGAATCCACCCTCTCTGTCTCTGAACTGTTAAAATGTTATAAAATAATATACACTTTGATTAAATAAATATGATGCTTATTTTACTTTAAATATACATAAGATATGAATGAATTTAATTGAAAAAAAAAGGATTTACATTCATTAAATTTTGAAACAATTATAAACGATAACTCTCTGCAGCATTCTAAACAATAAAACTATATTTTCAATGTTTTAGTAAAGGGTAAATGCCATTAAGCTGGATTTGACACTCGTTAATTTC
The DNA here is from genome assembly GCA_963556195.1 of Sepiola atlantica. NCBI lineage: Eukaryota > Metazoa > Mollusca > Cephalopoda > Sepiida > Sepiolidae > Sepiola > Sepiola atlantica. The sequence continues at coordinate 134,741,454 of OY744517.1, forward strand.
TGGAATTTTCTGTTATTTGAACACAGATTACTGCTTCTTCCAGTGTAATATCTATTGATTTTAACTTTGTTGAATTTATTATTATCTACTTTGAATAGTATATTTCAATTAAACAGATTGAGACAGCGGTATACAAATATAAGATATAATTTCTTGCTGTTGATTAGCAATTTAAAAATAAAATATAAATTTACACAAAAATGTTGTAAATGTAAATGTGATACTGTTGTAACTCATTTTAATATCTATGCACAGCATGACAGAAAATGAAAGAAACACGCGTGTTAATATATAAATGTTTAAATATAGATTTAGTTATGTTTAATTCGTACCAAGAAATTTTTATTTTATTGTAAATAAATAAATATTAACTCGCTGCACTCCAAGCAAGAAATTATAAATAAAGGTTTAAGCTGATACAATACATAATAAAGAAGAGCCCTCTCTCAGGAAGCAAATTCGCTATTTAATTAAAACAAAACAAACAAAAATAGAGCCTATTTCACTGATTAACAAATTCCACGTCTCTGAAGGATTTTCTGTGTGCATTGCAATGTATCTATCTATATCTCTCTCTATCTATGTCTCTCTCTATCTATATCTCTCTCTATCTATCTCTATCTATATCTATCTATCTCTATCTATATCTATCTATCTCTATATCTATCTATCTCTATATCTATCTATCTCTATATCTATCTATATCTCTCTATCTCTATATATCTCTATCTCTATATCTATCTATCTCTATCTATCTCTATCTCTATCTCTATCTCTATCTATTAATTTATATTTATATATATTTTTTAATCGTTATACGTATATGTTTCATACTAATGAAACCATCAGTGTGGAAGATAACGGTTCAGCTGGTTGCACGATTCGAACCCCTGGACACTAGTAACTTTTCACCCAAATCTGAGCGCTCTAACCAATTGGCCAACTTCAACAGCTATGCAACATATATATATTTTATGGAAAAAAAACAAAAACATACAGCCATTGTCTGTCAAGGACTGGTCTACTGAGTCGCATGTGTCAAACAGCAGTTGAATATAGCTGTTCACAAACGGAAACCAGTAGCCTTGTATGTCATATTTGCAGCAAGACTTGTAAAAATAAGTCGGCCGTGTTGAGCCATGTACATGCCTACAACCGGATATTGCAATCTTGTAGGATAGTTTTCTTCTGTAAAGAAGTGGCAATCACCACACACATATATATATATATATATATATATTATATATCCTTCTTTGGTCAAGATGTGGAAGATAGCATAAGAACAGGAAGAATGGTGAGATTACTTCCGCCTTCTGTCTTTCTTGAATCTTAGCGGGGATGGATGCATTTTTTTATGTCTAGATCATAGGGGTCCTTGGTGTATTTAAATCGACTGTTACTCCTTTAAGCCAGTCATTACACGTCATAGGTTGTTGCCACAAAGATCATATTGGTAATCCTCAAAACTGTGCTTAAAAAGAGGGTGACGTGGAAGAGGGCACAGACTTTTATTGCAATTAGGATCCACTAGACGCAGGTAAGATAGAGGTGAAGTTAAAGCTGGCATTTATGGAGGTAAATGTATACATCCAAAAAAAAAGCATAACTACAGGTGTGTGGGGAAATTTGTTGGATATAATTTAGTTATGTACTAAAAGTGTTCCTTGTTGAAGATGTTAAGGTCTCTGACTAGTTGCTAAAGAGTCATATTGCTTTTGTCGAAAAGACTGAAAGAAAGTTGTGTTGTTGCATAACCAGGGCTGTAAGTTGTAATGGAAAAGTTTGAGTGCCACCTAGGAGTCAGAGGTGACTCCCAGAAATGAAAGTTGACAAAATTATGTGACTTCTACGGAAGAGGGAATTTGGCTTCTTCTCGGTAACATTTCAAAGAAAAGTGGATGTGTAAAAGGCACTGTCTCCGATAATGAGACAAGCTATCTATCTATCTGTCTGTCTGTCTGTCTTTGTCTCCTTGGTCACTTTAAAGTGTTGGTTTCTCTCTGGTTTTCTCTATGAATGTTCCTTTATGTTTAATTAATTTATATATAGAATGAATTGCAGCCTTTGTGTAATATACTTGATATGCGGATCGAACCTGGGTTCCTGACAGCAATGAATGGTTTATTTGGGGGAGGAGCGAAGGCAAAGAGAAAGGAGGAAAAATTGATAATGCAATTAACACTAAGAAAGTAAAAAATTAAAGCGTTGCAAAACAAAATTATAATTTTGCTCATGTTTCATTTTATTTTTATTTGTTTAAAAACATTTTTTAAAAGAAAAAGGAAAGAAAAGAAAAAAGAAATAGAAGAAAAAAGGAAACCAAAATTGTTACAATGTGACTGACATAAAGAATGAGATATTGGATCATGTACGTATCGTGTTAAGATACACTACAACATCTATCATAATATATTTAATGTATGCATTAAGGAGAAAAATGTAAAATTATTTAAATTCCATTGCTAGTTTTAAACTATGCTCGCCCCAACCATTTAACATTAAAAACGAATCCCAACCTTTTACTGTTAGCTAGTGAAATTTGAAGAATTAGGACATTTTATTTCGATTAATTTCAATTATCTTATGCTAATAATACCAGTCGAGGATCAGTTTTCGACAATCGGTACTTATGCTGTTCAGTGGCCGTATTAAAAAATTATTTTTTTATGAAAACAATATCATATACTTATTCAGCGTTATATTCTTACTCACTGTACAAAAAAGTAGAAAAAATTATCCACTAGAACTTTAATTACAAGTATTTTTTCATTCTGCGTATCATAACAGCGATTCGTTCACTAAGTCTCCATCTTCTTTCTTAAGAAGATTTCAGTTATCTGCCCTTGAAATCTTAAAGAAGATGGAGGCTTAGTAAACGAATTGCTGTTATGATACGCAGAATGGAAAAATACTTGTAATTAAAGTTCTAGTGGATAATTTTTTTCTACTTTTTTGTACAATGAGTAAGAATATAACGCTGAATAAGTATATAATATTGTTTTTATAAAAAAATAATTTTTTAATATGGCCGCTGAACAGCATAAGCACCCGACAATCAGTTCGACAGAGACTGGGCCATTGTGACGGTGATGGCCTTTTTTTTCTCAGGCTGTGCTGTTTATTCTGTTGGAGCTCTAGATCCACCCTCTCAGTCCTTGTCTTCTCAATTTGGGAAGGAGGTAGTTTATAGCTAACTGCCTGAGGCATCCTAACCAAGAAATACCAATAGGGTTGCTCATGCAATTTTTAAGGTGCCAGAGTAGCACCAGCTTGTGTGTTGACTTATTCTGTCCACCTTCCAGTCTTGTACCACATCTTCCCGTGGTGGGAAGGAGGTAAATACCTTGTCAATTATGCTGCAAAAAAGAATGGAAAGATATTCACTGTTTTCATGAAAACAAAATTGATAACAAAAGTAAAAACCAAAACAAAAATATGCATAAAAATAGCGTATGATCTGCACCCTGCATTTATCTCATTTTGAAGTTTGTAACTTTAAGCGTAAATGGTTGAGTTGAATTTATTTTTACATCTTCAGGTCGCAAAGATGTTTATTTGCTTTTCAAAGGGATGAATATCCGCAAAAATGGTACTTTGAACCTGGAAGAATTTTTTAGCATCTACCAATATTGCAAGTTAAAATGGAAGGTAAGTCTCCCATCCTAAGAATAATAAAAAAGAAGCTTTTTAAGATACTGTGAAAGACTTTTTTTTTGTTTTTTAAAGTCAAGGGAAGAGAATGATAGGATATGCCATAGGGTTTTGGATCATTCGGATTACTGTTCTCATCTTGGATGTTATTCTCACAATAATTTGGCCGATGTAATCTCTGACCTTCTTCAGGTGTGTTTTGTCAAACTCGTCTGCAAGGACCCATTACACAACAGATAAAAGTGCTATTATTATCGGTTTTAAGTGACAGTCTTCTGGAGGTTGAAGGTTTAATCCTCAGTACGGATGATACTAAGAATTCAGACAACTACCCGGTCATGGCTGAGGGAACGAGTGTTGCATATATCTCCCCTCTAAGAGGAGGTCTAATGCCTCTTATGTCACAATCAAATAAAATGCAGGTTTGTTATCGAATGCAAATCAATCAAATCATACCTCGTGTCGCCGCCACCACCTCTGACTGAGGCGCCTGGAATTAAAGTCTCACAACAATCAAAGAAGAGAAGAATATTCTCAATTTTGGAGAAGGACCATTTATTTAGTTGTTGACGTCGCCTTCTCATCTGCTAATGGCAGACAGGAGCTACAGACATCTGGGCCCCTTGGTTTATAATCGATTCTTCAGTTATTTCTTTCTGTGCTGTCTGCTTAACGAACTCCCTACTTTTCTTGCTCACTCTCTCTTTGAACCATGTGACGTCATGTCCGTTTCTATCAACATTAAGTCAAGGTGACATCTAGATGAATATGCCAGCCCTATGACCTTTATTTCCTGTCTATGCATTAAATCATCAGATATGTACTAGAGAACGTACCCATAACTATTTAGCAGGATAGCAAGCTACCCCCGCGAATTAAAGGATTACGTTCAAAATTCCATGCAGATTCCGAAGTTCGACAAGATGCACCTGAAGAAGGTTGATGGCTACATCGGATGAAACATTGGGAGAATAACGTCCAAGATGGGAACGGTATGTTGAATGATACAAATACAAATTATCAATCCTCATCTTAAAATTTCGAAACCTTCTACAGGGTGATTGGAAAGTAATTCCCTATTTTGAATGCTTGTAATTCAGTACTTAATATAATTGTTATATAAAATGAATATGATAAAGTGTATAGCATAGGGTTTTTATTTAGAATTCAATATGGGCGCCAGCATCTGCCACTAGCTTCTCATGCTGCCTAGGAACTGCATCAACTGATTTCACAAGTAACTTTTTATTTTTTTTGTGAATGAGTCAGCACTTATCAAGGCTAAAAGAAATACTCAAAGATAAGTTTTAATGAGATGGATAGATTGACAGTTGAATGATGATGAATACTATGAGAGGATTGAAAATCTCTAAAACTTATCCTTTTGTTAGATACATCACCCCCCCCCACCTTTTTTTTTTTTTTTACTATGATAATCTTGCATGCTTGGTTGTTTGCACAAAAAGTGGTGAGAGGAGTGGGATAGAGAGCAGTTGTAGTAGCAGTATAAAAGGAGAGTAAGAGATTGACATAAATAAATGATGTAAATAAAGAAAAGGATAATAGTAGTAGCAGCAGCAGCATAAAGGTTGAAACAATCTGTTCAGAGCGCCACGGTACGAATGTTGATCAAACGGGTTGTGAATCATCTAGTATATATTTATAACGAAGACGGTACAGACAAAAAATCCCAGTCGGCAGCTGGCAAAAAAAATTGCGTGGTAACATGTATCACGTGTGTAAGTAGGCAAGCCCGATTTGGGCGATATTGGATCCGAAGCCTGATGATGATTTCGCCAAATAAGCGATTTTTGTGGACAAAGATTTGAGGTGCCAGGATGTTGGAAGAGTGATGCAATTTGCATATGCATGATTTCATTAAATGCCGGAATCCCTGATTTTTGGGTGACTACGTAAACCAGTCGAATGTTGTCGAAGGCAGAAGATAAAAACAACTATTAATGAAAGGAATGCATCGGAACGAGAAACTGCAGTTTGTGGAATAGCAAATATCCATAAGGAAAGTAAGATGATGTAAATAAAGGAGAAATGAAGAGCGAATGAGATAAAATATCAGAATTGATTAAGGATTCTTAATGTCTTCACTAATGTACGAATGTTGATCCAGCAGGTCACAGATCATCTACTATATATACTAACTGTTGGGACAAATGTGAAAATGGTCAAATCAATATCTGCAGTAATAGTAATATTATCATCGGATTAACGTCTGCTTTACATACTGGCATGTGTTGGATGGCTTTAAGAGATCGACTTCCAAACTAAACTTTATTTATCCTTCTTTCTCTGAAGTCCATTTTTATCATGTTTTTCTTGGCCTTCCCCTGTGACAGGACCTGCTACCTTAACTATTCTACATCTACTAACCCAAGAACTCTCATCCATTCTTTCAACATAGTATTCTGCATACATCTCCCTATACTGTTCAGATTTAATCTTCCTCTGGGGTCATCAGAACTATGCCTGTCTTTAAGACTCACATTATGCATCCATCGCATCATTCTCATATCATTTCTTTCCATGCAATGCATGTTTTTAACTCTTATTGGCTATGCTTCACTTCCATACGTCATCACACTGCGTACACATGCCTGATACACTCTTCCCTTGGTCGACAATGGTAATTCTCTGCTGGTTAGTAAGGGCAGAAGTTCCTTAAACTTACTCTATAATGGTAATTTTATAGTCACTTCAGCCTCCAATTTTTTTTTATGGATTTTTCGAATGCCCTGAGAATGAACTCTAATCTTATGCTTAAGTCTGGTTTGGAAATGAGAATGATTCTATAAAAATACCGTAATAAAAAGCTCCAAAGATTCTGAGAAAAGTTGGCAACTTTATGGGTACTAAATCCTCTTTAATTTTTTTTTTTTTTTGTTTTTTTTTTGCAGTCCAATACTTTATTATTGTTCGCTTTGATGTTATATGACAAAATTTTTTATTATTAACTCAGCTTGAAAACAATCTCTGGCAAATTAGTGAGAGAAAGAGAAGCAAAGAGACAGATACAGACATAGGTAGATAGAGAGAGGGAGAGAAAGAGTCAACAGATGACGATTAGAACGGAAGCGACTGACATAGCGTTGGCACGAACGATAGCCAGGGAGATGCGTTGGAACAACCAGACTGACTCACGGGGCTTGTACCTAGACGTTGAAATCCTCCGTCCAATGTCCTGAAAAAATTTATGTCTCTGGGCCCAAGCACACCCAATGTTTCCACTAAAATTGGTTGGAAAACGAAACGGTCAGTGAGTGAGCTGTATTTTCCACGCTTCCTTGTTTCGGCGAGCAGAGCCGCCATGCTGGGCTTCACCGCAGATTCCACAATCCTTGCTGGTGAAAAGGAGTCAGAACAAGTGGCGTCCCAGATCAGTGGCTTTCCGGCTCGGAAAGCAAACACTCTTTAATTGTATCAAAGCTTCTCCAGCCTGTGAGCAAATGCTATTTACATGCCTCCTGATGATGGCACAATGTGATACGTTCAGACCTTATTGTTAGATATGTCCAGAATGTCTCATGACGATGTTTTATCTTTACTCTGAAAATTGAGTATGGTCCACCATAGTGCTAATGCCTAAACAGTCAGTAGCATTTTGATGGACCAATTCTTTGACTCCAACAGACTATCTGAATGGCGACTCATTACTTAAACAGCTGGAGTCTTGTTGTGTAGATGACAAGTAGTAGATGTTGCAGTGATATTATTCTTTCTTTTTCTCTTTTTTTTTTCTTTTGTTTTGTTGCAGCCGTCATCTTTTTAATAACAACAGTTGTAAAAGTTATTAATAATGACAGTGCACAATCATTAGAGTTTTAACAAGCTACCCGTGCCAGCCCTTGTCCTATTGCCGCAATTTTGCATCACTGTTTATTTAACAAGTATTTCAAGGCAATGTGCTCCAACGAACTTGCTGCACTTGTGCCTCCTCAACATAAATATCCCTGACCAACCCGACAATCAGCAAAATCCCACACCTTCGCTGTAGATGTCCCCAGATGATGGCTTTCTATTCTAAGAGTTTCTTTCCTCAAACTGCTTACTTTTGGAATTCCCTCCTTGCTTCCCCGACTGTACCAACATGCAGAAATTTAAATGTAATGCGAACAAGCATCTCACTGCACAACTACCCACTTAGGAAACCCCTATAAATCTGGCCCCTAATTCACAGTAGCCCTCTGTCTTAATGGCAGTGTGCCTTGTTTGGAGTAAATTAAAAAAAAAAAAAAACCCAATGCTTTCAGGGTTTTTCTTTTTCTTTTACAGTATATATACATAATATCCGTGGGTTTTCCCTCAACTCCTCCCCCATAGGGGGAGGAGGCAGCTGTCCCAAACATGGCCACTCTCCTTCACGGTTAAAAAACAAGAGAAAGATTTTATCAGCTTAAACGCTATGTGTCTCTGGAGACTTCATGTCTAGCGCAACATCCTGACACATAGCTCTAATTCTCCTCATCAATTTCTAATGGAATTTTCCGATTTCTCCTTACTCTAGCCTAATGTGGAAAATTCCATTTTGAACATTATTTTTACACATTCACATCTAATCTTCCTACACGGCAACAGATAATGAACCAGCATCTACCTGTTTTGTGCAATGGAGAAAATAGTGCCTGGGAGGATGGCTTCAAAGAACTTGCACAACACCAGAAGACAGTAGGACAAATTAACAGAGGTTAAATAAAACTTTTCTAATAATCAAGGATGCTAAGCTGCAAGTTGTTTTTTTTTCATAACATAATAGTATGTAAATCTAACACTAACTGTGAATTAATCATGATTGACCTCGGTGACATTTTCCTTTCTTCATGATTACAAAAGCGAGAAAGCCCAGTCTACCCTTCTATTCCACCCATAGAAGTATTACTTCTATCCAGCAAGAAAAATGTTTTTTGATTTCAAATCTTTGAGAATATTTTTTTTGTTTATAGATAAAAAATGATGACACAATTTGGTCTACGGGTTTCAAGCCTCCGTTTAATATTCTCTTCAGAGGTAAGTTGGTTTATCTCTTTTCATGGTATCTATAGAAAATATTTACTTGATTCTCCACCGAGGGCAAATATTAAATAAGACTGATGTGTAATTGAGATTAATCCATTAACTCAGCATGTAAATCTAACAATTATAATAAAATTGTGAACTTGTCGTGAGTGCGCGTGCGTTCACTGTACGGACCGTGATTGTCCGGTCATTGTTGTCATCCTCCGAATTAGGGTTACCTTATTTCGACACTGACTGTAATGTTCATTATGTTACGTAACAAAAGGATTTTCTTTCCAAACAAAATCACCTGAGTTTAAAGCAAGTAACAATGTTTTATTTTGAACTTAAAATGATACTTGGTTTCTCTACCAAACGACAGGCTTGCCATCAGAAAAGAATCCCTTCCACAAAACACATCAGCTTAAAATCCTGGCCTTTTGGCCAAGATCAAAGTGTAGTATCTGTATACTGCACCTCATAGACTGGTATCGTCTTGGTCTTCGGGGCTTGATTCCGCCAGTCTATGGGTTTGTCCTGTGCAGTTCTAGGAGGTCCACCCTCCCAGGCTTTGCCTCCCCTCTTTGGAGAGGAGTAAGTTTATTGCTTACTGCCTAAGGCGGCCCTACCGGGGAATGCCGACGGGGCTGCCCAGGCAATTTTTAATGGCCAGAGTGCTCACCTTCTCGGGCGCTGGCTTTTCAAGTCCCACTTTCTCGACCCGACCTTGGGTCACATCTTACCTTGTAGGAGTAAGATAAAACTGGCCTTGTGCCTAACCTGGAGAGGAGGTAAATAAATACTCTGAGACTGATGGAATCAAAAAATGCTCTCTGCTTGTTTTGTTCCTAATATATACAGATATCAACTGTCAGTCCTGTTTATACCACATGGCGAGACCACTTGAAAATTATCAACTGTTAATTACTTGACATAAAAACTGACCGTTATAAAGGCCATTATCTGAAGTGGACATAAATTCTGTGGAATCTCAAGTGGCTTGCTTTCTAAATATTTGCTCTTGCTTTTAAGAGGTGATTACTTTTTTTTTTCAAAGAGACTAACCAATTTTCTGAGTGACTTTTTCTCATAGCCAACTATTTTTTCTCATCACAGGTTTGCCAGTTTCTCACATGCATTTAATTTTATGCACCATTGCTGAACATGCATCATGATGCATGTTAACAAAATGACCTCAGTTGCATTGTACTCCCACAAAAATGGGATCGCTACAGGTATTAGGTGTTGATCCTAACTTTTCCCTAATCTAATAGGAGTGCTTCCTTTTTTAAATTAAATTTTATTTTTATTTTTTTACTAATGAGTCACCACTTATCAAGGTTCAAAGGCCACTCAAGGATAAGGAAAATTATTTACGATGGTTGTAGCTAAATGAGTTTTTGTTGTGAATGTTTTACAGGGAGGAACCATAGATTGGATCTCAATAGAGCACCTACCATGGAAACAATGATAAAGTAGAAACAGACTAGCAACCTCTCTTCTGTGAGAAAGAGATTGAAGAGAAGAGGATGTTCGGTACCAGATTTCACTAGTCCTTATCAAGCTTTAAAGTGAATAAGCAAAAGTCTTAGCTGTTAACATAATTGAGTGGAAATGAAAAGATGGCATGCCTTGTAAAAGAACTAAAAAAAAAAAAGACCACATCTATAAAAAGTAATCTGGTACGCAGACCCAAAAGGAAACGCTGGGAAATCATTTATAGCAAAATACCTACAAACATGAGGAGCTATAAAAATGGAAAATTAAAACTCAGAAAATTTAAATATAGGTAATTAAATAGAACAGGACCCATATCGACATAAATGTTTCCGATTGCGATTTACGGAATGGATTGTAAATGGCAGTCATTACTGATTGGTCAATTAGTACCGACATTTAATAAAACAAATTTTCATTTTTTTCCCTGACTTAAGTTTACTGTCAATTACCCCTCTCTCACCCATGTTAAGAATGAGTTTAATAATTTTCTTCAAATCAGTAAGTGAAGCAACTTTAAATTTATTTTATTATTTATTTTTTAAGGAAGTTTTTTTTTTTTCAATTTTATTTATTTTTTGAGGGGCTAAATTTGTTATTAACCTTAACTACGGTTAAATTCATTTTGCATTTGCATGCTTAGTGTTGTCTGTCTCCATTTTAGATTTTTTTTGTGGCTTTCAAATTGTAAACTGCTTTTCTGGTCTGTTCCGTAAATCACAATCAGAAACATTTTTTTCAATATGGGTTCTGTTTTGTCGAATCACCAAAACATATTTACAACATAAAAAGAATATGTATTTCGACTTCAATAAAAGCATAGAAACATAGCTACAACATACTGGAAAGCCTTAAAACTGGAACAATAAGCTCAGCTAAATATCAAGGTATAGTAAAAAATATTCCCAGTTTCACAAGTAATAATGTTCGCGAACTATGCTCTGAAATATACTGAACTTTCTTTAGACTGATAGCACGTCAGTGGTTTTGACGATGGAAGTTTGAAACTAGTAAACGTGGATTTAGACATAAATGATCTATGGTGGACCCAAACTAACCGTTGCCTCTTGGGTAATCACATGGTTGGAAAGGATAAGGATTGAAAATGATGGCATGAGTAAATTCTCTTCATAATAGCAGTATCGGTCACTGGCTATTTAAAAAAAATTTTTTTATGGAAATCGCTCCAGACAAAGAATGAAGCCACTTGATGTAAAGAGCTAATAAGAACTAATATGATTATCGCAAAGACAGGAGATGCCTATTGACCTTAGTCTTGAAAAGAACAAGATTATAGGTAGGAGGAAAACAGTCAGCAGGAAGAGAGTTCCACAAGTCTGCGGTTCTTTGACAGAAGCTACTGGAATAAGACCTTACAACTGATCACCTGAATAAAGGAATCTATGTTGGAGGAAATTAACGTAAGGGAGCTGCCAAAGATGCTAAAGTTTGAAAATAAATAGTTTATGTAGGTGATTGCCTGAAACAGGCTTGCCCTATTGATGGCCATCTCCACAAAGAGATGGTACTAAATGACAACACTCTGGAGGTAGTTGACTCTTTCTGCTACTTAGGAGATATGCTGAGCACAAGCGGTAGATGTGAACTCTGTACAACCACAAGGGTGAAGGCAGCATGGGTGAAATTCTGTTAGTTCTTGCCTCTGATGATATTGCGAGCCGTTCCCCTCTACATCTGGGGTAAGTTATATAGCAGCTGTGTCAAGAGCGTCGTGTTATATGGTAGTGAATGTGAAATCTGACCAAACTCAATACACCAGGTTGAAGGATTCGCAGCATAGAGGTTATTCTCAGGACAAATCATATGGTCATCTGGAGTGTTTACCATTCTGGATAAAACGTTGCAGAAGCATGTATGTCTTGAATTGCAGGAAGTTTTTTGTGAGCTTATTAGACAAGACTGTACAGAGTGGAATTTGGAGACAGTTGACCTGTTGAACACTAAAGACTGGATGGTGAGCTTGCGAAATATCGAAAATCGTCTGACCCCTGAACAAGGAAAAGAGACTGAAGTGATTTCTGAGTGGTAAGCCACGAATATAAAGAATGAATTAAATAGAAAACGCTTCTGTATAGATCAACAGATACAACTGAAGAAGAATTACTTTATAATGAAGACGTAATTAATTGTCTCACACTGTCGGCTGGCGCAAGTCCAAGAGGCATAACTTTCCTCAAAATCGTTGAGGTAAGGAAGACAACTTTTGAGTGCAAAATTATTTTCTTTTCTTTTTTTCTAGACAGAAAGCTGATCCATCTACCAGACGTTATATAAATAGATGTGCATTTTAGTGAGATTTGTATTAATGCAAATAGATTTGTTTAATATTTAGAATTTTCCAGAAGACTCAATATTTCTTTGAAATGTATTGTTTAGTACAATAAAAATGTAACCTAAATCATAATTTACTAAAAGACTTTTCATTTTTTTTTCCAGCCTTGTATAAATTGGTGACCCACAAATGTTTTGAATATTATATCTGTAAGTAAATTGAGTTCTGTTTTGTCATTTATTTAGTACATTTTTATTTCCTATTCTCAGTGTAAAAGGACTTGTTGGCTCAGTATAGTCACAGCTTACATCTCTTATATCAATTTCAGGTTATCTCACCATAACTATACTGTGTACGAGTATGAATCTTAAATTTAGAAGTACAAAAAAAACTTGCACATGTGTAATGTGAGATTGGAAATCAAAGCATGGTCTCATTCCGGCATTTGGCTGGAGGCTAGCCGGATTTGTTTGGCTCAGTTCTCCATTTTTATATTGTTACATACCGTAAAGCCAGTGGATCTCTCTGTTGGCTCTCCGTCTTTTAGATAGATTTAGCTTCTAGGCAATGAAACGAGATTCCCAGATGGTTGGCCATTTCAGCATGGCACCTTTCTATACAAGTAAGTTATATTTTATTTTACGCTGCCCCACACATTCTCTGTGCAACCCTGGCAACACATATGCATCTTTATTGTGTTTAGGAACTGTTAACATAGACTATTACTGTAGCAATTATGTCTATTAAATTGCACCCTTTTGTGAATCATGTATTATGTCTGTCTTACAACTTACAATTGTCTTTTACTAACCTTCTGTGAGAGAATATATGTCTATTTATGCAAATGCACCTATCTCTTTATCATTTCCATGTTTCATTTCTTTCTGACCTTCGCGTGTACTCAAGAAAATACTTATCCAATATATATATATATATATATATATATATATATATATACTCGAATGGATCTGCCTGATGAAAGCAGAGTTAAGGTTAGGAAGATTAATGCTTTCTCCTTTGAGCGCCGATGTTTACACGGTGATCTCATTTTGGCATACAATCTCCTCAATGACTATTATGACCTTCCTCAGGAATTACTATTCACTACTGCATCAGATAGAAGTCTACATGGGCATTACCAGAAACTATTTTATCGCCGATTTCGATTGAATTGGAGGAGGACTGCTTTCTAGATCAAGATCTCTGGACTTCAAAATGAACTTCCAGGCTATGTAGTAAATGTGCCAATGATGCAGCAATTCAAGGCAAAATTGAACAAGTGCTGAGCCACTGTATCCTCTTCTGTATAAATTTCTTCCCTCTGTTCACTACATGGCAACTGAAACATGCTCGTTTTATTTTTTGCCCAATTTATTGAATTGAATTGAATATGGCAGTGCGTGTGATGGTGAAAGGGTCCACCATGTGCATCGCCATGAAAACGTATAAAATGGAATATCCAATATTCTAATTTTACAGCCCTAAATAAAACTAAACAAATTACCATAGTTAAAGTTAATCATTACTTTATTCAAAACATCCTAACCTATGGACATAGCTATGTGCTAAGGTTATCTCCATTTAACTTTTAATCTAGGAAAATATCTGATAGCACTTGGATACAAATCTATTATCGGATTGTGAAACACTTATATCTATTACTAATGGAGATTTAATGTCTGTCTGAAGCCGAAACTATACTATTACTTCTATTAATTGTACTATTGTACTATCTTTTAATGCTCAATTCAGGGGGGAGGTAGTGTAGTATCTGTTCTGTTTTCATAAGACTATCCTCCCAGGCATTATCTCCTCTTTAGGGAGGAGCAGTCTAGTATATGTTCATTCGTCATGATACTATCTTCCCAGGCATTACCTTTTTTTGCTGGAGGGGTAGTATAGTATCTTTTCTGTAGCCATGATACCATCTTCCTAGAGATTACCATCTCCTTTTTTTTGGGGGGGGGGGCAGGGTAGTGATATACTAGCAAAAATATGCGACTCCTGATTAATGTCTGTTTGTTTCACGAGTTGCAAAATATTTAATCTTCGTGTAATGTTCACTGACGATGAGTAAGAAAAGATTGTAATAGCTTTAAAGCGTAAGAGTTGTCTGCCCTTGATCAACTGGTCTTGTCAATACTTTCGAAATATAGACTTGGTATAAAAAGCAAGAAGCATTTCATTCTAATGCGATAAGATAAGGATAAAAACCCTGACAAAAGCATCTTTTTATATTTTATCTTTATTATAAAACTAGTTGAAGTACACGTCTATGCCGGATTTCTGAACTTTTCTTGACTTTTGTAGCCAAGATTAGAAGTTGATAACGTCTATTAAATATTTTCATCCATTTAAAGATTTTTTTTTTATATATAAACAAATTTTGGTAAAAGAGAAACGGTCTACTTGATAACTTCTAGTTTTGTATTCAGAAATTGACAGGTGGTGTTTATCAGAAAACTGTTACCCATTATATTTTAGATTGTATGTTTTTTTTTTTTTTTGAGGGGAAGGGGGGTAATAATTTTTTTTCGCTTTTTTTTTTAACTTAACACAAGAAAATCAAACTGCTTATTATAAGTGGAAATTTTGTAGGTGCAATTTTACTTATAGGCCAATCAAGTTAATTGTTTTCATGTAAAAGCATTATTTTGTACTTACTCAGTCATATTTTATCTCTCACGCCCCGAAAAAGAATTTTAAAATATCAAGCAGAATTTTAATTAGAACGATTTTTCCATTTTCATAAACAACCTGTATTTGTGAGAGAGCCGACATTTTGGGCTGTGAGCGGTTGGTAGAATAGACAAGGGCATTAACTCCGTTTTTATTTTTAGAATTATAAAAAGAAAGAAACACATAAGCAATAGTAATAAAATATATATTTATTAAATAAAAAAATAGAAAATTAAATAATTATTTTTACTTTGTTCACCGGGATACTTGCCACGATATAATTTTCTTGTTTTTTTTTTTTTTTCATATTTACATGGTAACAGCGACCAAATATGGATAATAAAATATATATGTATTAAATAAAAAAATAGAAAATTAAATAATTATTTTTAATTTGTTCAACGGGATACTTTCCACGACGTGCCTACCTAGGGGACCCAATTTCGCGACACTTATCTGCCCTTAGTTCGCTAACCGGCCACTAGCCGGCCACTCCGAAAATGTCAGATTCAACATTTCATCTCGCCCTCATGAAAATGGAAAAATCGTTCTAATTAAAGTTCCGCTTGATATTTTAAAATTCTTTTTCGGGGCGTGAGAGATAAAATATGACTGAGTAAGTACAAAATAATGCTTTTACATGAAAACAATTAACTTGATTGGCCTATAAGTAAAATTGCACCATTTTGTATTTAACATTCTTTATATTACAAATAAAACTTATGTTTTTAATAGAATGCTTTTTTTTTTAACAAATAAACAAATACAATTTTTTTTGTGGGGGCTGTAAATATTTTTAAAATAGTTTATTTATTACTTTTTATAATTGGAATGTATTTTTTTTTTGTTTGAAAATACTTTTTAAATACTATACTTTTTTTTTAAATAGTCTAATAGTTTTTTATAAATAGAAATGTAACAAACGTTAAATATGTGAAATGTCATAGTAATAACGTATGTAGAGATGAGAGATGGGAATAAAAAAATTGTAAAGATACAATATTTATTCCATGGATTAACGATATGAAGCTCTTTGCTCTGAACTTTTGATCTAATAAATATTGTATCTTTACAATTTTTTATTCCCATCTCTCGAATTGATTGCTCTATTCAATATATTGAGCTTTATATTATGATAGATTATTATTAAACGATAATTCAATTATCTTTAATTTAATTCAGCATTTAAATAGTAATAACGTATAGAAACTAGTCTTAAAATAAGTGAAATTAAAAATTCCCCCAAACTTTAAGCGGACGAAAATGATAAGGCACTGTTTTCTGATAAACACCGCTTGTCAATTTCTGAATTCAAAACCGGAAGCCATCATCAAGTAGACTGTTTCTCTTTTACCAAACATTTATCCAGGTTTATGATGATGATCGATATCGGCTAGGAAATTACTGGAACGCTATAGTAAAAAAAACGGAAAAAAACAATTGTCTGAGATTCTATCTCATGATGGCATACAATATTAGAACTGAAGGTGAACGCTTTATCCACACGAACACCAATCAAACGAAAATATTTTGTCTTTTTAACCTACTTAAATAGTTTGGCATAGGGATTTTGTTTACTGCATAGATATAGTTTTATTGTTTAAAAAAATAAGGAAACAAATATGAAATTAAAAAAATTCTTATTAAAGTAAAAATATATTAGTAAACATTTATCAAATTTTTTAATCCATTTTTAATAAAGGATAAATGTTTTCTCTTCAAGGTGAACATGTCAAGTATGTTGTTCGGTTGGTTAAAAGGGAACACTAAAAATGTCGGAACATTTGCTTTTAATGTTATTTTTACATACTTTTAAGTTTGAATAATGAATTTAAAAAAAGGTTAAAGAATTTTTGCTTTTGGTAAGGGCATCGAATCAAAGGTGCTATTTCAAAATCAGCACTTGGTTTGGCTCTTAGATGAACCGTTTAACTGTGATGCCGTGACACATATATGTATATGTCACCAAAAACTAGTAAAAAAACGTTATTTTTGAAGCTTTACAATAGAGAACATAGATACAAGAGTTAAAGAGGGGGTGCAAGAATAGTAGATGGTAAGGAAAAAATGTCTGAGCAATTTTAAGAAAAACGAATAAAAGGCTGGAGAGAAAAACAGTAAGAGGAAATTAAATTTTTTGTTTATCCCCTGTCACTGATATAAATTCCTTAGTTTATCATTTGTATAGTTTTATATAGTTTATTACTTTTTACTAGCTGTAGTTACCCGGTGTTATCCGGGTTGCAGTGAAATTATTCTAGTTTAATTTTTATTTGTTTGCACATTTTTAAACTTGTAGGAGACGCTACTACCAGTCAAGTAAATATTTGTTGCGACTTTTCTTTTTCTGTGTGATCAACCTTTCTTCATCTCCGAGATAGAGAAGAAAAGGTTATCTCGTGAAAACATGTAGGCCGAAGATTCCGGCCAATCAGGGACCAACAGTCCAGCTCGATCATGCGATACTTGAACCTTATAAGGGGGGACGCAACACGTGGCACAGCCTCTTTTTCTTTTTTTTTTTTCTCCCAGTTTTCGGCCGACAGCACACTGAGATCGTATTTAGTAAAATCAACAATTAGAGTAAAACATTTATGTTAATCAAAACATTTTGTAAAGCTATCAGTTACAGAGAACGCTTGAGTTCATTTTTAAGGATGAAACATTCAGTGAAAAGTTCCGTTTGTTTAAATTCGTGTTTGTATGAATGCTTATATGCGAGCATGTTTGATGTAAAGTGATGTATTTTTGTGGCAATAGTAATGTATATGTGTGAGAAGTTCTTTGTTCAATGATGAGAAATGGAAGATGTTACCTTTTCTTTATCTTATGCCTCCCCCACCTCCTCGGTCGATCGGGGGGGGGGGGGCGTGGACGACGATCTCAGTGCGCTGTTGGCCGAAAATCGAGAGGAAAAAGAGGCTGTGCCACTTGTTACGTCCCCCTTTATAGGGTTTAAGTATCACATGATCGAGCTGGACTGTTGGTCCCTGATTGGCCGGAATCTTTGACCAATGTGTTCTCACAAGATATCCTTATCTTCTCGATCTTAGAGACGAAGAAGGGTTTATCACAGAGAAAGAAAAGTCGCAACAAATATGCACTTGGCCGGTAGTAGCATCTGCTACAAACTCATGCAGAAATAAAAAATAAAAAAATAGTTGTAAGCTAGATAACTCCTATTATAGACTTTAATTAAAAATATGACATCTTCCTTGCTGATTTTTATTTTTAGGTGATTATTTAAAAATGTTTCATATTACCAGTTTGCTAGGCTGGACTAAGTAATTTAAAAAAATAACTTGTAGTGAAGTAAGTTATATTACAAATAACATGGTACAACAATAACATGAAAATTTCCTAGTCAAAAGCAAACTTTGATTTGATGGCTTAAATTTTATTTGGGTCTGACTTTGAAAATCCAACAAGATAACTTTATATGTTAGATCTGGATATTGCTGTGACACAGTGTATCTGGAATAATTTGTCTCTTTGAAATTATGTGAAAAGAAATTACATTTTGCTTTCTTAATTAATTTTTTCCCCCTTGTATTTCAGATCTAACAATTGCTGGTAACTTTGTTTGGATCCTTATAGAAACGGTACAGCTATCAGGTAAGACACCCTGGGTTTTATCTGCGAGAAGGTAACACTGGCTTCTATTAAGGTGGGAAGGGCTTTTGTTTTTACATCTTGTCTCTGTAAAGTTTAGCAATTGCATTTTGAAAAGAAATATTTGGACATAATGAGCTAACAGAAGAATGAGATGTGTCTGCTCTTTGGGTAAATGTAGTACGAGTCATGGTATGGATAAGGCTGTCAGTCTTTCAATATTTTAAAAATGGTTCATTAGTTATGAAGGAAATTAAGCATGAAGTTATATTACCATGAACGCAGAAAACTGACTGAGCCAGATTTTTGAGTAACCTTTTTTTTGTCTTCCAGGACTAAAATACCCTAGAATAACTAAAAATACAAATATTTTTACAAATCTTTATAATAATTATATTAAGTTAATTTTTCCTTCATATTTCTGAATTACAAATAAAGGAATAGCAGATCGGCTGTCAAAAAAAAATTTTTCTTCAAAGTCAACATGAGGTCACTAACATTATTTGTACTTTTGAATATTCATTTATTTTATATTTGAATTTCATTCATATTTTTTTAATCATATGCTTCTTATGTTCTGCTTTCCCTTCTTTTTTCTTTACTTACACGACATATTCTTGAATGACAATACTTTCGAACAGTCATTTTCAAACAGGTCAACTTAGTCAACATTCATAAAAACATTGCTGCGATACAGGTGTTTTGCTTAGTCTAAAAAATTTCTTATTTTAGCCTACTTCGAATCTTATTACATAACAATGTTTACCTAACCAGACATCAGTCGTAGTTACTGACATATTCTGCATACATAATTTTTTTTCTTTTTCTTAACATTCTGGAAATCTTTTTTTCAATTCTCGATGATGTCATTGAAATGACTAGCAACAAAACAACATACAAAAGAAACCTATGGAAGCTCATCTGTGTAATAATGCATTTTTTTTTATACATACCTAGGAATAATCGCATTAAAAAATTGAAATTCTAACATTGGTGTCAGAATAGCTGTTTGCCTAACACTTAATCCTATTCTATTCTGTTTTGGACATTTTTAGATGAGGATTAAATATTGGCCGGCATGTTTCCTTTTGCAAAATATAAATATTATTCATAGTAATGGTATTGATATTGTCACCACCCAGATGGTTGTTATTATTGTTATTAGTAATATTGCCACGCAGACGATTAGTTAAAAATGAAATAAAGTAACAAATGCGATGTTTCATATGAGGATTGATTATCGGCTGACATGTTTCGTTTCTTTATTTCTTTTTTAATTGCAAAGATTCACACATTTTTTCTTTTTCTTTTGTATAGATTGCGTCATTTTCTTACGGTGTCACATTTGGTGCTTCTACTGTTTCACCATGACATGCATAAAAAAAGTAGCTAAAGAAATGTATAAACTTTGTTATGTACTTACATGGTAGCTTAATAGAAGACTGTACACCAAAAATTACGCAAACCCATCCAGTATTTATTAAATTAAAAATAAAAACGATTTAGTATCTCCTTACAAATGTTTAACAATATGTAAAATCGTTTTTGTTTTCTTTTTCTTATAATTTAATAAATACTGGATGAATTTGAATAATTTTTTCTGTACAATCCTATTTTCAGTTGGCATATTACATAAAGTTTATACACTTCTTTAAATATTTTAATGTCATGGTGAAACAGCAGACGCACATCACGTTTTTTTTTCTTTTCTATTAAAGACAAATTACAAATTCTTCTTCTTATTGTTATTATTAGTAGTAGTATTGATATTGTCACCCAGACAGTCAAAAAAAAGCAAAAACAAATGGGATGTTTCAGAATTTTTTAGATGAGGATTGATGCTTTTGATTATTTGGATTATTCCGATTACTGTCATCCAAGATGAGAACAGTAGTCTGAATAATCCAAATGCATGAGATGTACACCCCCTCATAAGTCCGGGATTGCAAACCTCAACACCCAAATAAACCTCTCCTTTTACCATGCCACTATCTCAAAGTCTTGGTGACAACACCTCCTCCAATAAAACAAGAACATTATTACATAAGATGTAACTAAAATGATTACATGTTGTTCAAACACTATCTTGTAGGAAAGTAGGTGATCATTTTACATTAAATTTATGAGAAACAGATCCCACACAACATTGACGAGACCAGCTTACAGCTATGAACCAGAGAGCAAGAGAATGACACCCCCTCCTTTTGAAGTCTTTCTTCCTGACCTGGGAAAAGAATGGGGCAATCAGAATCTATTATGGCCAGATAGGGCTACAAAACGGACCTAATCATCTGCAAAAGTGCAGCTTGAAAGATCTGAGTTCGATGACATTGCAAAGGACTGCATAAAAAAAGTGGGAAACTGTCATGTGATCACATGCTTCAAAGACGAAGAAATGGTTATTCACAGGATTTAATTGCTGCACTAGGATTAATAATAATTTATAGTATTAATGCTGTCGTGAACCTATAAAAACTCTGCCCCCTTTTACCAGATGCTGAAAATGACTCCTAAATGCTAAAAAAATGCAATTTTTTTCCAAATAATTAAAAATATTTGCATTAGTTTTTGCAACTCAAAATCAGCTAAAAGGTGTAGTCTTTGTTTACGTTATTCAAGTAATAGTGATCACAGGGGGAGGTAACCAATGATTCACTTTTTGAACTGCAGTCTTCAAAAAAAAAAAAAGTTGAAATTAAATGAACTTGTTACTATCAGTTTGCTATTTTTTATTTCTTATTTGAAAACATACAGCTGTATTGTCCCAGCATTGCCCAGGATCCATTATGTTCAAATTCATTTTGTAAATATTTCTATATTTTATTATCTGGAACAGTAAATAAAAGCAAATAAGGAATACTAACTCTTACTATAAAAATAATAGTTATTCCCCTTAGATGATTTTTCTTTTTAGGTGTTTATTTAAGAATGTCTTATTAGCAAACTGCTGAACCAGATTAAGTAATTAAAAAAAAAATTGTAACAAAGTACATTAGTTTATTGCCAATAACATGGTACAACATAACAAATGAAAATTAGCGAGATAGAATCTAAATTTGATTTGTTAGCTTAAATATTATTTAGGCCAGACTTTTAAAATCTGGACGACCTCTTCTACTCTATAATAAAGAGCAATGTGTATTTGTGTTTAATATATATATATATATATATATCTGTCTTGTCACACAGAAGTTAGACTAAAAAACATTGCCAGACAAATCCATTTCAAGTATTTAGGGGAATTAAGAAAGCAAATACCTAGTCAGACAGCTCTCCAGCCTTCAAACTAATTTCATGAGATGTTTTCTTTCTTTTTTTGTTTTCTTTACCGATTCATACGTTTTTTATAC
Organism: Sepiola atlantica; assembly: GCA_963556195.1. Taxonomy (NCBI): domain Eukaryota; kingdom Metazoa; phylum Mollusca; class Cephalopoda; order Sepiida; family Sepiolidae; genus Sepiola; species Sepiola atlantica. Next base: position 134,763,543 of record OY744517.1, read on the forward strand.
TTTTCAAAATTTCCGGTTTGAGATGTTTTCTTTCTTATTTCCCCTTTTTAACTTTACCCATTCAGACGTTATTTTATATCAATTTTAGTGCGAACACTGAAGGATAATTTTTTGTCATTTTTGATCTGGGTGGAGGGTGTACACTGAGATATATATATATATATATATGATTATTTTTATTTACACAGACATGTATAAAATCTGCGACACTGGCATGTTGATGTTATCGATCAACAGCTATTATAAACTGAGATCTCATCAGGGAGAGTTAGAATTTGATCTTAACCTTATATGATCTAAGGTTAAGATCGGATTCTAACTCTGCCTGATGAGATCTCAGTTTATAATAGCTGTTGATCGATAACATCAACATGCCAGTGTCGCAGATTTTGTACATGTCTGTGTAAATAAAAATAATCATATATAAAAGCTCTATTTGATATTGAGCACTTTTTATAAACCCGGTTGAAATTCTTTGGATTACTACCCTGTGAATGTTTTACCTGGATTATTATATATATATATTAGAGAATACATTCTACTTTTATTTTTCTTGTGACCCAAATGGGCCACCGTGTTTTCTAATCAATTAAAATAAAATTTGTCAACTTCTAATTGTACATTACGAAAAAAACAAAACTTGTTTAAAAAGTAATCTTACTTTAAAGTAACAAACACAAATCAAAGCTATTTCTTTTTGATGAGGTAATTTGTTTTTTCTTACAGTTCAAAATACGGATGTGAAAAAATATAAATTTCCATCAACTGGAGCTTCCATCTTCTTTATATACAGTAAGTATAAGTCTATCATAAAATGTATGTTCTTAACTATTGTTTTTGTAAGGCTAACAAATATTTTAGTGTTAACGTGTTTAGTGACCACGTGTTTTGGTATCTCTTTCCCACACATCTGATCGTCTTTTTGTGATTTTTTTGTGAATAACATACATGTGTGCTGGAAGAAAGAGGAAAGGAAAATAGATTATGGAAACATAATGTGGTACACATCATAATACACAAAGGAAATAACAAGACAATAAAGGAATAGATTACTGCCACAAATACAATGAGAAAAGAACAAATGTTGCCAGGGTCTAAGATAGAGAACTATGCATGAAAAATGAAAGTAAATGCTAACTACTTGTGTTGTGTGTTTCTGAGTGTCTCTGCAACTACTATCAGAAGATGTAATCTAGAGATAAAACCTGTAAAGAGTACAGAAATATTTAATGTGGTACACATTATAATATACAAAGGAAATAACAACAGACATTAGTACTAAAGGAATACATTACTGTTCCAAATACAATGAGAAAAAATACATGTTGCCAGGGTCTGATAGAGAACCATGCATGAACAATGAAAGTATATGTTACCTACTTTGTGTTATCTACTATGAATATTATAAATTGTAGCTTTTACTTTTTTAGCAACCATGTGTTCGGGGATATCTTTCCCCGCATCCGGGATCACCATAGTGTTATCGTAAATAACACACGGAAGAAAAAGGAAAGGAAAGTAGTGAAGAAACAGTTGGATTTAAATACGCATACATTTATTTAGTTTGTTGAAGACAGACATAAAAAAGGAATACGAAACATAAAGTATTTATGAGCCACTAAAGAGAGAATGTATTGCATTCCCAATGCAATCTGAAAGACACATGTTGCCATAAATAAGTTAAAACACAAATAAAATTATCCAGGTAGGTAGAATGGTAACTTATCTTGCCTTTGGTAACATTTATTTGTTGCATAATTGTTTTTTGTTTGTTTTTTACTTGTTAACTAAATAATAATAGAATTTTCTAATGTTTCTTTGGCACGTGTCATACTTAACTGAGCAACTTGGGGAAAATTTTTGTCACTAAGTCTTACATAATTAGTCTGGGTTGCTCTTGTTCCGACAGGTTGAGGGTACAGGTTAGACAGCTTGTCTGGCTGCTGTTTCCAACTGGTAGTACATGAACCCTAACTCTAAGGTAGCGTTATATAATATTGTGGGTAACTGTATGTGCCATGCCACGCATGGAAAGGGACCCTACAGTTATCCCCTGGAGACTTTCCCGAAGCCACATCCCCAATGGAGCAAGTCTCGACTAATATTCTGGTTGTGTGAGCTTATTGGCACCCACTTTGCCCCCCCCCCCACTCTATCAAAAACCAAAATGACCGTACAAAGAAAAAGAAACAAACCTAAACCAGACACCCACCAAAGAACATCTTACCTGCGTCATTGAGGCTAGCATACACAAATATTCATGGGCTTAGAACCAATATCAATGATGTAGAAAACGTTCTCCTAGTAAACTCTCCGGATATCCTAGCACTAATTAAACAAACCTACAATCCTCAATCTCCTCACACCATTTTGACATGACTGAATATCTCCCACTCTACTGTAAAGACTCGGACAAACATATGCATGTGCTAGGAGTTTATGTTCGGAACACCCTCCCCTCGTCTAGAGAACATAGGCTAGAATCAAATGATCAAGCCTACATGCTTTAGACTAACCTTACAGCACAGCGTTAATTACTCATATTTCATATACCGTTCTCCTTCAACCCAGGACTGTACCCTGCTTAATTTTGTCTCTGAAACCATAGATATAGCACTGTCACTTGACTCGAGTGCCCAAATACATGTATTTGGGGATTTTAATGCACATCACCGTGACTGGCTTGGATTCTCCAGCTATACAGATGCAGCTGGTAATTCTACGTATAATTTCTCCATAGCACACTCCCTCTCACAGACTGTCACTTTCCCGACCCGCCTCCCTGATTGTGTGGACCAGAAAGCCTCACTTCTAAACCTGTTTTTAACCTCACTGCCCAAGGCTTGTGCGACGAATGCCCATAGCCTGCTCAGGAACACTGATCACCTTGTGGTAATTATTGATATCACCCTAAAATCTAGTCCCAAAGCTGATGAGCCGTTGCTCAAAACAACAGGATACTACAAGCGGGCTGATTGGGAATCCATCAGAGATCACATCAAAAATGCCCCATGGAGTGAAACTTTTTCTTTCCCTGCTGATCAGTGCGCAAATGAGGTAACCGAATGGGTCAAAGCAGGCATTGAAGCACATCTCCCCATGTGAAAATTCTACAGCAAGCCCTGCTCTCTACAATGGTTCACCTCGAACTGTGCAGCTGCTATTGCTCAGAGGCAACAAGCATTCCAACAATTCAGCTGCCATAAGTCAACAACAAATAGACAGAAACTTAAAGCGTCAAGAAATCATTGTAAGACTGTAGTAAGTGAAGCAAAGAGAAGGTATACAGAGATGACCAGAAAATGTATTGAGTTACAGAAACTTGCGATTTCTGGAAAATCTTCAATAGTGTGGTGGACAATATGCAATCAACCATTCCCTTGCTATCCAACCACAATGATGCTGTTTGCACGGCAACTGATAAGGCTGAACTACTTGCCCAGCGTTTCACCTTAAACTCCACTTTGGACTTGCTAACCACTCCCTCCCAAATTTCCCATTGCGGACTGAAGCCAAACTTAATGACTTGATCATCACCCCATCTCATGTTGAGGACATCGTAAAAAACCTTGACACCTCCAAAGCATGTAGGCCTGATCTTATAACAGTAATAGTAATAAAGAAATGCTCTGCTGAACTGGCCCCTGTCCTATCCGAACTCTAAAACAAATGACTTGCTGAATCTTACTTCCCTGATAGCTGGAGAATTGCCTCTGTGGTACCAGTCTTCAAGAACTCTGGAGATAGAACTGATCCTCAGATTTATCGCCCCATTAGTCTTTTCTAAAATCTTTGAATCCGTAATCAATCTAGCAATAGTCTGTCACCTCATTAATGCTAAACTTCTTTCTGACCATCAGTATGAATTTAGGTAAGCACGATTTACTGCGGATATCCCAACGGTCATCTCTGAACACATATACGGTACACTAGATAAGGCAGGTGAAGCTAGGACGGTAAAGCTTGATATATCCAAAATCTTTGACAAGGTCTGAAATAAAGGTGTTCTCATAAAAACTAATTCATATGGTATTACTGGACGAATATTAAATATAATTAGATCCTTCCTATCCCAAAGAAAAATTCAGGTTGTCCTCGATGGCCGTTCATCCAAACAACATGACATAAATGCAGGTGTACACCCAGGATCGATTTTTGGATGTTTATTGTTCTTGATTTTCATAAACAACCTTCCTGATGATATTGTGTCTGACATGGATATATTTGCTGACGACACCACACTCTCGTCATGTGATTAAAACAGATGGCTGAATCCTTAGAAAGTTACCTCAAGTCTGTAGGGGAATGGGGTCATTAATGGATGGTAACATTTAATGCTGCTAAGACAAAACTCCTTTCCTCCAACAACTACAAAAAACCTCTTCAACCACTGATGGCCATGACAATTAACATCCTACTTGAGAGTCCAACGTTCAAACTTCTCGACCTAACATTTACAAGTAACATGAATTGGAAGAAATACATAAAAGACATTGCCAAGACTGCTGCAAAGAAAGTGGGCTGCCTCTACCATACTAGAAAACTTCTCACACCTGACAGTATCCTATATATTTACAAAGCCACAATCTGCCCATAAATAAAGTATTGTTGTCACGTCTTGGCTGGTGCGCCATCCACTAGTCATTCCCTCTTAGACAAGGTCGGAAAAAGAGTATCTAATCTAATAGGTCCATCACTATCCACTAAGCTCCAGTCCCTGTCCCATCGCCGCAATGTTGCATCCTTGTGCTTGTTTTACAAGTACTTCAATGGAATGTACTCTGATGAACTTGCTGCTCTAGTGTCCCCTGGATGTAATCACTCGGCTAAATCCCATCCATTCACTGTGGAGCTCCCCAGATACCGGAAAGCCTTCTACTCTAATAGCTTCTTTCCTCGAGCTGCCAGCCTTTGGAACTTCCTCCCTGCTCCCTGTTTCTCAGACTGTACCGACATGCAGAAATTTAAAACTAATGTGAACAAGCACGTCGCTGCACAACTCCCAATTTAGGATGACTCCCAAAACTGTCACCCTAATTCTCAGTAGACCCTTACGTCTACAATGGCAACTTGCCTTGTTTGGGGTGAACTAAGTTAAAAGAAAATATATATATTAATATCTGAAATAAAAAAAAAAGTTCATGAGTATAAAATATTGAAGTTTCAAGCCTTTACAGCTGCTTTGTATGACTCCGGGTGTTGGCCGTCAACAAAGAAAACAGAAACTTTAAAAGATTTACAGATATGACAGAAGTAAATAGACACCCAACAAAAATAATTTATAAATGTTTAAATTTTTATGATTAAGCACATCTACAGAGGGTATCCATTTCTCTTTAAAGGCCGACAAACATCAAAAGAGAAATGTTTGGTTCTGTTATTGATTCTTTTATTTTATCGTTGTCTTTCAGTGTACGTGATTGAAGCTTGTCTCAAGATTCTTGGAAAAGGACCGAAGGAATATTTTACAGCCGGATGGGATTTGTAAGTCTTTTAATCTAAATATTTTTCAAACATGTGTCTTATAATTCTTCTGCTTTCTACAGTGGAAGGAAAATTTGATAATTCAATTTTGAATAAATGCACTTATCTCCTTATAAGTGTGTTTGTGTTTTTGTTTTTGTGTGTTTTTGTTTTTGTGCGAGTGTGTTTTTGTGTGAGTGTGTTTTTGTTAGATATTCACTCCTAAACAAAAAATCCATCTTTATGAATTATGGAATATATATTCTAGGCAACATGGTTAGTAACATGGGCACATTACTTTTTTTTTTTCTTTTTTTTTTTGTAGACGTTACCATTTAGAGAATTTCTCCCTTCCCCCAAATAAGTGAGATACAAAATATTTAATAAAAAAAAAAAATAAATAAATAAAAAAGAATTGCTGTACATCAAATTTTGAGTTATATTATGTAGTAAAATATTAACCTGACCATGAGTGAGCGTCAATATGTATGTGCAGGGTAAATTCCTAAACTAATGAACTTATTATGAATTATTGTATATGTATTCAAAGCCACATGGTGAGTAATGTGAGAGTATTATTTATTTATTTATTTTTTTGTAGACTTCACCATTTAGGGAGTAGGGGGTGGAATTATGCTATACATATATACTAGAAGAGTACCTATCCAGGGACAGGTATTCTTATAGTATATATATATATATATATATATATATATCAAGTAAAGTCAGTTTCCCTCATAATTTAGTGATCAATAGCTTTTATACTACAAGCTACATAAAAAATCTGTTTCGTCAGTGATATGAGGCAATTATTGGTCCGTGTTATTAAAAACAAAACTTTCATTTCCAATCAAGTTCATTAAATTTCATATTTAATCAGGGATGTGAGTTCTCTGCTTTTTCTGAATTATTAAAACACCAGAATTCCGCTAAAAAGCAAATTTCTGCTTAAATCTGCTTTTTTTTTTTTTTTTTTTTTTTTTTTTTTTTAAAAATAAGAAAAGACTGATTTCTGCCAAATTGCAAGAGCTTAAGTCCTTATTTTTTCATCATTTGGCTTGATTATATTTCTCTTTCTTCCTCTTTTGTGCTTTATCTTTCTCTCTTTTCCTGTTTTTTGTTTTCTTCTCACCGTATCGTCTTGTTTTGCCTCTCTCCCTGGAAATGTTAATTTTGTAATATGTCAAATGATTCACGATGCGGGTAGGGGAGGTAGAAGACTTTTGTTTTATCAAAGAATAATTTCCTGTCTCCTTCCTGTCCACCATGCGTACTTGGAGTCTATCTTAATTTTGAAGTTATGAACCACAGAGTTGTGACTTTTTTCTTTTTTGAGAATGTAACTTTAATTCAATATTTTAATTGCTAATGGCCATGGTTTCTTGTTTATTTATTGGACCAAACATATTTTTACTGTTTTAAACTTTTATTACAGACAAGAAAAACTTTGAACATTTTTTTACACGAAAAGCTAAGTTTAATAGCATTTAAAAGCAAAAATGAAGTTAAAATATCAGTATGAAAAAAATGTATAGTAGATTAACACCCTTTGCTACCTCACTCCCACCAAAATGTGATACTACTTTTTTTCCAGGCGATTATGTGTTAGTACCTTGCAAAGCCAGGCGTAAAGAAAAAAAAACAATTTTAGAATTTAGAGTGGAGGATCAGTTTAACATAAAATGATCCCCCATTTTCAGGCCATTCTAGCATTTTAAATCAGTTAATCTTTTCTTTTTTTTTTTTGTATGGGAGATAAATTCTGTATTTTTCTTTTTTTGGGGGGGGGGGGGGGGTAGCTACTTTTTAGGCAATTTTTATGTATTTTATAGCATCATAATTTCATACCTGCCACTGTGGGTCAATCGATTAGCTTGCCGTACTGAGAGACAATGAGTTTGCACCTTACTCTTGACAAAAGTTTTTTTTACTTTGGTTTTGTCCTAAAATGAACTCTAACATTTCATATTATTATATGAAGGAGATTGTTTAGATTTATTCTTATTTTTTTTCTCTGTAATCTACACAATTTACAAAAATTAGGAACATGGGTGATGCCAGATAGCCCTGCTAGTTAAATTTTAACTTTTCTTATGGCATTTTCTTTGCTCTTTTTCCATCATGCAATCCTTCCTCACCTCTCTTAAGTGGTGATTACACTACAAAAGCAATTGCATGATATTTCTAACTACTCCATGGTGTCTTTATTATACCTGTATGAACAAACATTCTCTCATTAGATTACTCTGTCAACAATCTGATTCCTAAGTAATCGGTGATAATAACCCCTTAATTGCACATTATCCAGCACATCTAAATTTATATAAATCGATTTCATCATGAGTTTGGAGAGTATTGGACCGCCTCAGCCAGAGTTTGACAGATATTGGGCGGATTCTATATCATTTCATCAGATCAGCATGGCAAAATATGAAAATAAAAAACTAAAAAAAAACAAAAAAAAACGGCTGAAATAATCTTTTACTTCATTTAAAAAAAACAAAAACATTTTTAATTCCCTTCTCACCCAAAAATGTACGTGTTTATAAAGTTTTTTTAAAAAAAACTTTATCACTGGTTTTGTTATTTTGTTACAGATTTGACTTTATGGTTACATTAGTGAGTATTATTGGAGTACTTGGCGAGCTGTTTAATGACAACTTCTACTACATCATGGTACTGCGACCTTTCCGACTCCTCAGGTAAGTAACCTGTCAATTAATCAATGTACACTTTGGGTTTTGAGTTGGGATCTTGTTTCAACAGAAGAAAAATATTTTTCTTCTGTTGAAACAAGATCCCATTAAACACTTTTATTCACCCTAAGCCAGTCATGTTGCCATTGAGATGTAAAGGACTTCCTTGATTAGGGGCCAGATTTATAGGGGCCAGCATAAGTGGGGAGTTATGCAGCAAGATGTTTGTTCACATTATATTTAAATTTCTGCATGTTGATACTGTCGATAGTAGGGAGGGAATTCCAAATGGCAAGCAGTCTGAGGAAAGAAGCTATTAGAGTAAAAGGTTTTATGGCATCTAGAAACCTCTATGGTGAAGGGGTGGGATTTTGCTGCTAGTCGGGTTTGTTAGGAGTATTTACGTTTGGGGGTACAAGTGCAGTAAGTTCATCGGAGCACATTCCATTGAAATACTTGTAAAACAAGCATGGGGATGCAATATTGCGGTGATGGGACAGGGGCTGCAGCTTGGTAGACAGTGTAGGACGTATTAGGTTAGACTCTTTTTTTGCACTCTGTCCAAGAGGGAGAGACTAGTGGTTGACGCACTAGCCCAACTGTTGCAATTATATTCCTTGCATAGGCGAATGGTAACTTTATAGAGTTATAGTATATTTACAGGTGTGAGAAGTTTTCTATCCCGGTAGAGAGAGCCTATTTTCTTTGCAGCAGACTTGGCATGTATCTTCTATGTATTTATTTTAATTCCTGTTGCCTGTGAATGTAAGCAGAGGAGATTGAACGTTTGATTCACGGGAAGGATGCTATCGGCGATGTCAATCAATAAAAATCAATCAATCAAAATAAAATTGTAATTGAGAAATGCCGAAATGAATTGTGAAAGCAAAAACATACACTAGAAAACAAACAGAATTTGGAGTGGAAAAACTTTATTTTTAATATATCTAACATATAAAGTTATATTGTCGTATTTTAAAAGCCGAAAATGCAGGGAGAGTGAAAATTCAATCGCATTTGCGATCACTGTGACTGTCACATTTTAACTTTGTCAGTCATAAGCGATGCTACAACACCTATCCGATCTGGGATGCAGATCTATAGTCCTTTGGGACTAATGGATGCCAAGAAGAGATATATATATATATATGTAAAGTTAGTAGGAGAGAACCCCAACGGAGTGCTGAATTATTAAGAAAAATATAATGAGAGCGTAATATTTATTTATATGTGGATTACAGAAGATCAGAACAACATCAGTACTGTCTGTTTCAAATCCAAACAAAGGGGCCATATAATTGGTATCCTTTACCGGACTCTTTTCAGCCTCTGTTTGGATTTTTATAGGGAGACAGAGGCTGAAAAGAGTCCGGTAAAGGATACCAATTATAGGTGCTCTTTATTTGGATTTGAAACCGACAGTACCGATGTTCTGATCTTTAATATATATATGCAATGTTACAAGGAACTTCGTTAAAAAAAAAGACAATTAAAAAAAAAAGAAAAGACAATTAAAAAAAAAAAAAAAAAAAAAAAAATGCAATATTTTGGATTCGTAAAAACAACCATTCAAATCTAAGGGAGACAATTTATATATTTTTTTGTTTTTCTGAGTAATCCCTCTTAGGTCTTTCTCTTTAAATTATTTGTTGTTTTAATTAAATTTATTTAATGCTATTTAGTTATTGATTTATAAATGCTCTAAAATGATAAATTGATATTGAGCTTAAACACTGAAGGTTTCACTACAAAAAGTAAATATATACATATACACACACTCAATTACATCTAATATTAGATATGTGTTTATTTTTATTTTAGATTATTTAAAATCAAGCGGAGATACAGAGATGTATTGGGTACATTTTTTGTCATCTTTTCGAGACTAGTCAGGTGAGTACAATTTGAATTTGTAAGTCCATATATATGATGTGTGTATATTAGTGTATACCCCTCCCCCAGGAAGAACATATCAATACATCTAAATTTAATGCATTGATAGTTCCTATTGCTATATATAAAAGTGAAATATGGACTTTACTGTCAGAGCATGAGAGGAAGCTAAATGTCTTTGAAATGTGTAAGAACTATCATTGGAGTAACTCTGTGAGATAAAGAAATGCACACATCAGAAAGAAGCTTAATATTAACAGATCCATCAATAAAGGTGTTTGAAAAAAGAAAATAACATGGCTATCAGGCTCCAGCTATGTAAAAAAAAATTATATAAAATTTTTATTTAAGAATGATCAAGAGGTCGACCACTAAAGACATGGGCTGACCAGATAAGAGTTGATATTGATATGCCGCGCTTGACAGCTGAAAGACTGACCCAATCTGTGATAAGTGGTGGAATTTTGTTTTCAAGCATGTGGCGAAGCTCTCTGGAGTACGCACATAAGTCAAGTAAGGCTTAAGGAAAGTAGAAAGTGAACTTTCCGTTTATTTTCGGCAGTCTCGTAACTCTCACTTCCCTTATTTTGTCCTTTAGTCTTCACATTCCATGAGCGATGTTTCTGACAAAGAGGGAAGAATTGCTGTTTTCCGGGTTGGAATTTATCCATCTAACATTTATCGTTGTCTAGTTTTTGACCTTGAAGTAGTAGTTTTTTTTTTTTTAAGCTCCTTACATCAAGTGGCTTCATGCCTTGTCTGGAGCGATTTCCATTAAAAAAAGGCAAGAATTTACAAAGTTAGTTTTGGGCTTAGACTCCTACTACAAAGCAAATTGTCAGATAAAATCTACATTCAGTTTGAAGGTCCTGCCAATAAGAGGATTAGTCTTGTTTTGATTAAACGATCATGTGGTGGGAGGAGTACCAAATCACATGATCATAGCACCTTCAGCATCATAGCCAATTATCTCAAAGGAAGATAACTTCTTGTACCAACAGGAACATTGCTTATTGTCCTTATTTATTTGCCTTCCCATGAGAGCAGAAAATTAACTCAGTCCTTCACTGACCGAGGACAGAAACGATGAAGCGCAGCCCCAGAAGAGATACTACACCTTACTCCCAGCGAAAATGCCCCAAATCTTTGTTTTATTTACTTGCCATTTTTTTCCCCACTAAAAAATGTTTTTGTTTGTTTCTTTATTTCAGCATTTCAATCACAATTATGATGCTCTATTATTGTTTTGCGATCATTGGAATGGAAATGTTTGGTCATATGGATCTAACTAATTGTTGCCAGTAAGTAGACCATTTTTGCTGAACTTATTGCAGCGGCTTAGGCCTAATGACCGTGCCATGATCAGGTGGATGTGCGGAAGTAAATATATATTTAGCAGTCAGAGTTTGGCTTGAGGCAGATTAGGGTAAACCTGAGGAGTGAAAGCTTTGCAGAGATTTGGTCGAGCAGACTACAAGCTGACTTCGACCACAACTGATATATACATAATGTATCTGAGTTTGTGTTTTTTCTTGTGAGTCTACGTTGCTTTCGCTTTTTGGGTACTTGTAAACCAGTGCACATGCCCTTGACAGCCACCAAGATGAGATGACATAGCCAGAATGAGAATATTAAGCTGAAGAGAAAAACCATGATACAAACGTTGGGGTCGGCGGTGATCATCAGGGACCGGCATATGATCTTACATTTGTACAAGTGACATTTTGGTGTACTATAAGCCACATAAATTATTTCTATTTGAAAATATTTCTGACTGCTGAAAATGACCAAAAAGAATTGTGGAAGATATTTTTTGCCTTTGTGGTCACTTCAGTTCTGAATTCCATCGTATGGATTTATTTCCCTTTTATTGATTCTCATTTTGAATTTATCATCACTTGAAAGGCATGCTTCCAGGAGGAGTTGGATAACATGCCAGAAAGAGGATAAGATCTTATTTTAAATTCTGCACGTGGGTGGAATAATAATTTAGACTCTTGGACAGGAGAGTGCATTCTCTGTGTGCCCAAATAAATCCAAGAGATATGACTTGGATATAAATTCTACGAAGATGTTTCTAAGCCAACAACGCCTTTACGTTTCTCATGAAACTTGACAGTATGACTGGAAAGAATTGTTCTTCAATATGTTATTTGCGCTAAAAATAATGTTCTACATGTTTCATCATCATCATCAACCGGTTTATTTGTTGAATCAGGCCACGATTAATCCTCTGATGAGGGTGGGGCCTGATTGTCTAGTCTCGAAATCTAAGTCTTCCTCTCCACTCCTGTCTTTGGCAAGGCTTGATGGAATCCATACCCATAGCCTTCCTATCACGTTTGACTACGTCCTCCCAAGTCAACTTAGGTCTGCCAGTAGTGATGTTTGGTTGTTAATTATATAATAATAATCAAAAACGTTATATCATCATTATATTCGATTTAACATCTGTTTTACATGCTGGCATGTGTTGGATGGCTTTAAGAAAGTGACTTCCAAACTAAGCTATCTCTAGTCAGGTCTGTATTTATATAGAAAGATATGATTAGTTGAACATGATCACATGTATGAAATAACTTTGTTTCAATCTATTTTTAAATACCTTTAAAACTTCATAGTTGAAGAGGAATGTCTTACCAGTCCTCTTGACATCTACATCCAGGTCATAATAATTATTTCAGTATCTGTTTAGATCAGGGGCGGGGCAACCTTTTCAGAGTGAGGGCCAGATGAGACTTTTGGAAGGAGATTGCGGGCCGGAGTGAAAAACGAAATCTCAGAATTACTATATTTTGTTTACATGAATAAATTGTACGAAAATTGCATTGAACACTTTACAATTCTGATATTTTTTTCTCAAGAGACTTCTGTATGTGATGTTATAAAAGGCGCCGACGAAGAGCCATTTTGGAACCATAAAAAATAATGATGGAGAAGTAGCAAGTTGATCCAGCATTCGTTTTGACACACCTCGCATAGGTTCTATGTTTCATGCCCTTTCCTCGTCTCACGTTTCCTCTTTGCCTCTCTTTCTCTTTTTCAGGCCAAGGATTTGAAATTAATAGTTAAAGAAAAATGAAATATACATGCATCATCGCTCGCTGATATTTATACATTTTTATCCCACTGTAAATCTTAATTGAAACCTACTTTTACGTCTATGTCACAAAATAATGAGTTTTACTGGGAGGTCCTTGGGTCGGATTGCAATAATAAAGCATAGCAGGGTGGCGGGCCGGACGCTAAGCCTTCGCGGGCTGGATGTGGCCCACGGGCCGGAGGTTGCTTGCCCCTGGTTTAGATAATAATGTCAGTAACTAAATGCATAAATTGTATTACTATTAAACTCGCTATCCATCTTTTTCATAATTTTTAATAAACATCAGGTATGTGTATGCAATGCAATGCAATGTAATGATGTATGGAAGTGAAACCTGGCCAGTGAGGGTTGAGGACATGCGTTGCATGGAGAAAAATAATATGAGAATGATATGATGGATGTGCAATGCGAGTTTTAAAGATAGGATTAGTTCCGATGACCTCAGAGGAAGATTAAATTTGAACAGTATAGGGAGATGCATGCAGAAGAGTAGACTTCAATGGTATGGCCATGTTGAAAGAATGGATGAAAGTTCATGGGTTAGTAGATGTTAAGGTAGCAAGTTCTGTTCTCAGAGGAAGGCCAACAAAAACATGGGAGGAAGTGCTAAAAATATACCTGAGTGGTAAAGACCTGACCAGATATTGATTAGTTTGGAAGTCGATTTCTTAAAGCTGTCCAACACATGTCAGCATGTAAAACGGACGTTAAATCAAATATGATGAATATTTTATAACCATATTTCTTCCTTTTGCACATTAAATATAGAAATTCTTTTACTGTTCCAACTGATATAATCTTATTGTTTTTTTCTTTTTTTTACCCAGAAATTCCACTGTTGAAGATTTCTATCGTTCTGACAACAGCACCAATCTACAAGGCCTTTACTATTTGAACAATTTTCGCAACATATTTTCAAGTGGAGGTAAATATGCAAAAAACAAATATCCATTGTATTAAATCAGAGTTAATCAACGTTTGTTTCCATAAGGATTTTTCGTATATAATTTAATTACACAAAATGCATGCTAAAATGTTTCTCAATTTATTGAGTTATGTTTGAAAAAAAACTTCCGTTTTAGTTGTTTTAATTAGCTGTAATTTGCAATTAACTCCTCAATTAGCAATGCCACCGACCATAAAACGCTTTGGATAAGCAGATTTCAAAATAAAATAGTCATATTTTAAAAACCAAAGCATGGTAAGTCCTCAAAATATCAGCATTTTGTTAATAAATAATAATCTACATTATATATTTGAAAAGTTTTGAGCAAATAAAGTGATAAAAATTAACGCCATTTTCGTAATTTTTTTAAGAATCTCCTGTTTCTATAAAAGTTTGTTACCACTCCTATGAGGAATTTCATTATGACATTTGGAAACCGATAGACAGAACTTAATTTTTGTCGGAGTACAAAATAATCTTGTCCATTCCTTTTTTTTTTCGTTGTTTTAATAAGTAAGTAAATTGATCTTTTTACTCTTTTTAAGCATTAAAATTATAATTGTATATTTTCTATGTTCGGAGTAGCAATGTTTAATTACTCTATCCGAAAAAATATTGTTTTCAGTTCAGTAAAAGTTAGCAATTTGACTATTTCGCCAATAGTATCGGCCATCATCATCAGCAGCAGCTGTTTACCAAACTAGTAATTTTTATTAACTTTGTTTTACAGGCTTATTTTTTAAAAAAAAGAAAGACAAAGATTTTTTTGATTAAAGTTAATATGGTTTGTGTTTCTTTTATAAAATAGTGGCTCCTTCGAGAAATACTGGTTTTTAAATATACTCAACTTTCGAATTTTAATTCTAGTCAAAAATGACTTTCTACCCGCCAATTTAAAAAAATAAATAAGATTCTACTTTTTTTAGGCGATTATGTGTGAACACCCTTAGAAGATAAAAAAACAACAAAAAAATAATTTAGAATGGGACGGGAGATCAGTTTCGCATATAAATTTAACTTAAAATGATCCCCTATTCCCGGCCATTCTTACCTTTTAAAGCAGTTAGCCCTTCCAATTCTTTTGATATTTTTACAAGCTGAAAAGTTAGTATGAAAAAATAATTACCCTACTACTAACCCTAAGTTCAAGTGACAAGCCCAACTACTAAAAATGCCTTCTTGTGAACGTGTCGTACCATTAACCCTAAATCTGAGTGACAAGGCCCCCCCCCCCAAAGAAAAGACTTCTTTAAATGTACTTCAAACCCCCTTCCTAAACAAAATCCCTTCTTTAACCCTACCACTAACCCTAAGTCCGAATGGCAAGCCCCCACCCAACAAAACCCATCTTAAAACCACACATAATCGTCTAAATAAAAAGAAATCCCCCCCCCCTCCCCCTTAAAGAAGGAAAAATATCCAACTGTGCGAGCCACAAAAATAGTCATAACTTCCTTATTTTTTAGTCAGATTTAAAAAAATTTAACAAGCCGCGCGTGTGTGGTCCCCCTCTGTATGTGACTCGATGTGGCAAGTGTAAAATGCAATAAATTTGGGCAATTTGGGGCATTTTTGAACCTCCTTTGACCCCCTGGGGGCGTGAACCAGAATTTTTCTGAGGTCAAGGATGCTCATTTTATATCCAGAACAATTGCCTCTACATTTTGGCCAAGTTTCAGAAAAATTGAATGGATGAATCAAACGTTATGGGAGAAAAGGGTAATTTTTTTGCCACTTTGGGGGCTTTTGACCCCCTGGGGGCATGAACCAGATTTTTTCCAAGGTCAGCGATACTTATTTTCTGTTAGGAACAATTGCCTCCACATTTTGGCCAAGTTTCAGAGAAATTGAATGGATGGATGAAAACTTATGGGGCAAAAAATGTCATTTTTTGCAATTTCGGGGCCTTTTGACCCCCCTGGGGGGCTAACCAGATATGTGCAGCGAGATGCTTGTTCACATTAGTTTTACATTTCTGCATGTTGGTATAGTCGGGAGCAGGGAGAGAGTTCCAAAGGCCAGCAGCTCGAGAAAAGAAGCTATTGGAGTAAAAGGCTTTCCTGCATCTGGGGACCTTCACAGTGAATGGGATGGGATTTAGCTGATTGTCGGGTTGGTCGAGTGTATTTACGTCGAGGGGGAGAGAAGCAAGTTCATCAGAGCACATTCTGTTGAAGTACTTGTAAAACAAGCAGAAGAATGCAACATTGTGGCGATGGGACAGGGTGTTATTTGCCATGGCAATCGGTGGTTGAAGAGGTTTCTTGTAGTTGTTGAAGGAAAGGAGCTTTGTCTTAGCAGCATTAAATGTTACCATCCATTTATAACGTCATTCCGCTACAGATGAACAGCCATCAAGGATAACCTGAATCTTTCTTTTGGATAGGAAAGATCTAATTATATTAAATATTCGTCCAGTAATACCATATGAATTAATTTTTATGAGAAGACCTTTATGTCAAAGGCTTTGGATATATCAAGCGTTACCACCATAGCTTCACCTGCCTTGTCCAGTGTATGGTATATGCGTTCAGAGATGACCATTAGGATATCCGCAGTAAATCGCGCTTGCCTAAATCCATATTGATGGTCAGAATTGTTAGATTGATTAAGGATTCAAAGATTTTAGCGAAGAGCAGGAGTAGACTTAGGAGCGATAATACTGAGGGTCAGTTCTATCTTTAGAATTCTTGAAGACTGGTACCACAGAGGCAATTTTCCAGCTATTAGGAAAGCCAGATTTGGCAAGGCATTTGTTGTAGAGTTTGGAGAGAACATGGGGCCAGTTCAGCAGGGCATTTCTTTATTACTATTACCGGTATAAGATCAGGTCCACATGCTTTGGAGGTGTCAAGGTTTTTTATGATGTCTCTGACATGTGATGGAGTTGAACCATTATTACTTTGAATCTTCATAAATGACCTCCCTGATGCAATCACGTCTGAGATAGGTATATTTGCTTATGACAACACGTCTATTATTGACATGCGGGCAAATCGAATGCGTACACATCCAAGAAAATTACCTCCAGTCTGTAGTAAAATGGGACTTAAAGCGGATGGCCACATTCAATGCTACCAAAACAAATCTCTTTTCCTTTAACAATTATAATTAACTTTTCCAACAACTGATTGCCATGGATGATAGCATCCTTCCCGAGAGTCCAATGTTCAAACTTCTTGGCCTAACATTCTCAGGCAAGATGAATTGGAATAAATACATAGAAGATACTGCTAAGTCTGCTACAAAGAAGGCAGGCTCCTTTCACCGAGCTAGAAAACTTCTCAAATCTGCCAGTATCTTATATATCTATAAAACCACCATTTATCTGTGCATGGAGTATGGTTGCCATATCTGAGCTGGTGCACCAACCACTAACCTCTCCCTTTTGAACAGGGTACAAAAAACGGTCTTTAATCTAATAGGTTCCGCACTGTCTGCCAAACACCAGTCTCTGTCACATTACTAGTGTGTTTGTTTTATCAGTACTTCCTTGGAATGTGCTCCGATAAAGTTACTGCAAAGTGCACTTGTACCCCCTCAACGAAAATAGCTCCACCCACATGACTAGCTGCAAAATCCTACCCTTTCACTGTAGAGGTCAATAGATGCTGGAAAACTTTCTATTCTAATAGCTTCTTTCCTTGGACCGCCTGCTTTTGGAATTACCTACTTGCTTCCTGTGTTCTTGATCATAGTTTAGTTTAGTTTTAGTTTTATGCAAGGAGGGGGTGGAAGCCCTTATGAAAATTCAGATACCTCAAACTTTTGTTAAATTTTAACAATAGATATTAGACATCGAGACATAAACATTTCCCAAATTTCAGTTTCTTTGAGTATCTTAAAGGATTTGGCATAATATGAGCACAACCTCCCATTTTGAAAATTCAAATATTTCAGATTTGCATTGAATCTGATCCATAGTCATTAGATACTAATTAAGAGGCACTGAAGCTTGCTATTATTGCAAGTAATGATTTTTTTTTTTTTTTTACTTAATACCTATCTTGTCTTTTAGTCGGGTGGGGTTTTCAGTCTCCATATTAACCGATTATATTTGTGTTTGTGTGTTTAACTAAAATTTAAAAAAGACTACACAAGACACACCCACAAACATAATATATTTATATTCTTTTTCACCACTGCTTCGGACAGAATATAGACACATTTTTTTTTTTTTTTTTTTTTTTTTTAGTCAACAAGTACAGAATTAGTCTGATTTTTAAAAAAATGTTATGTAATTCATCAATGATTTCTTTTTCAGTTGGGGAGGGGATATATATATATATATATATATATATATGAGAAAAGGAGATGTTTAACTTTTCTATTTTGTTGTCCATACCCCCGAGCAACCATGCTAGTTAATTATAAAAAGAGTTGTTAGCTCAAAATATTTAGAAGTTATTGTCCTTAACCATATTCAAGTTATCTCCCCTGAAATATTACTTGAGTGAACTCTTCTATCCAAAAGTATTCTAACATAGTAGTAATATTTGTTAGTAAAAAGGAGAAATAATAAAAAGAATAATTGATCACTAACAAATATTTCAATCACATGAATTTCCCTGACTATATAAAAACTTAAAAGCCTTTAAAAGTTTTTTAACTATTATTTTTTTTTTTACTTTTCAGTGACATTATTTGAGTTGACTGTTGTCAACAACTGGTTTATTATAATGGTAAGTTAAAATGTTGCTAAATAAAATAAAATACAAATTTAACCATTTTTATGAATCTTTAATAAAAAGTAATTTCTTCTATTCAAAGTCGAGGGATTTGATTTTGTATAAACATAAAAATGAAAACCAATTCTACATTAAAAACTGGTTCTATAATGAAATGAATAAACGTAAAAGTGGAATGTCGATTGGTTAAATAAAACAATTATATATTACTGCAAATGCAGTTTAGCCTTGACTGTATTTTGTAAGTTTCTGATCAGTAGATATAGCGTATTTGAAAGTATTTTTTATCATTGAATTAAATAAGCTAAAGGTGTTTTGATATAAATGTAGTTCAGATAAATGAAAAAACTTTTCGCATTTATTCATTTAGAAGATGTGTACAACTAAATGCTTTTTAGAAGCATGTTTTAGTTTGATTGAAACATTGCATGTGGTGTGTAAGAAGTTGAATTTTTGAGGGCTGTGACAATGCAATTTGTTTGAAAATGTAAGATACTGAAGAGTGGCAAAAATGAATCGTGGACGAGTCCATTGTGGGTGGGACGTTGAGAAAGAAAACAACTTGATAACTGTTAAAAAGGAGAAGGTTCCGTAATGCAAGCGAGACTCGAAAGGCGGTGGTTTCAGAAACGCGAAGTGCCGGAGCTCTTGGTGATCGGAGTATCGTAGTACTGGAAGAATGGGAGTTTATTGATAATTATGCCCTGATGAAGCTTTATTGGCTATGGAATCCAAGCCCGTTTTTCTGTTAGGCTTTCGTGTCCGCTGACTAAAATTGCGACTGATAAGGAAGTTTGTACTGTGAAGGAATCCCCTGATTTGTATTTCATTAAACAGACAATTCGAAGTGCTTGTGGAACAATTGCTTCAGTTCACGCTCGGATAGACAATGCAGAGCAAATTGCTTTCCAATCGGATGTATATATGAACGAGTTTCTAGCGGAAACCAAGTCTGTGACCTCAGCAAGAAAAAGACTTTCATGAGACAAAAGTATGTCAAAAGATCTGTTTTTTTTATGTGTGTGCGTAGCTGGCGTAAACCATCCAGTGATAGGAAATAAACAAAACCAAAGTGTTTCCATATACGTTCTGTTCTTTGTCATTCTTGTTGGATCTTACCAGGTACCCCGAAAGAACGGTTAATGCAACAAAAACACTGTCGGATACAAGGCAAGGTAAACAGATCAAATGACACATAGAAGAATTCAATAATTTTCAATGTATCGACTCAGAATGATATTGATGGTGTCATATTTTTTAATTTTCGAGGTATAGCTCTTTTAAAAAAAAAAAAATTACCAGTCAATTTAAAGTTAGGGTTAGGGTTATGGATTGCCGTTTTGTAGTAGTCTCGCAGAAATTATTTATCATTTAATTATTGTTGTTGTAAGTGTTTGTTTGTTAATAAATTATGTTTAATTACTTTTTTATTAATATATTTACATTTTTATTTAAATATATTTTTTATTCTATGTGCGTATATTTTATTTAAACTTTAGACGTTAAATTGGTTTGTGATGTAAGGGAAATAATTTGTTTTAACTAAGTTAAGTGTTACCTCCTTTGATGGGAGATAATTTGAGGTTTTAATCTTTTTTTTTCATAAGTTTTTATTTTTTTAATATTTTTAATGCTCAAACTCAATATGAAAAGTGGACAGTTGATTGGTTAGTCTAACGACATGACATAAGAAAGTATGAATATGAAAACACCTTGATGTATATATTTTTTCTATCCTTTTACAGGAAGGTTACGCAATACATGTGAGTGAGTGGGTTCGAGCCTATTTCATGATGTTCTACATTGTATCTATGGTAAGTAGTAAAAAACGAGATTTCATATTTCTAATCATCTTGATCATTGATTAAACATTAATATTTTTTGACATACTGGCATGCTTTGGACGGCTTTAAAAAATTGAATTCCAAAGTAAACTATCTCTGGCCAGGTTTTTATTTACCCCTCTGGTTTTCCTCTGTGGGTTAAACCTGCTACCTTGACTGTTCTACATCTACTAACCCAAGAACTATCATTGATTCTTTCAACATGGCCATACTATCGAATTCTACTTTTCTGTACACATCTCCCCATACTGTCCAGATTTGATGTCCCTCTGAGGTTATCAGATGTTATCCTGTCATTAAGACTCACATTACACATCCTCATATAATTTCTCTCCATGCAACACATGACCTCAACCCTCACTGGCCAGGTTTCACTTCCATACATCACATTGCGTACACATGCCTAATAGACTCTTCCCTTGGTCGACAGTGATAATGCTCTGATGGTTAGTAATGGCAGAAGTTCTCTGAACTTACTTCATCCACTTCTAATTCTTGTAATTAATTAAGCCTTTGGATAAATAAACTCATTTGCAACTGGTAAATTCTCCCCAACCCAAATTCAAGTAGCACGTAACCACTCTGTGATTCTCAAATGGAGTTTTTGCCCTCTGTCTCGCGTTCAGTTTTTCTTATGCCAACCCAGCATTTCATTTTTTAATTTTAGTTTAGGGTTGGAAACTCTATCATTATCAATGGTGTATACTAGTGTGTGTGTGTGTATATATATATATATATATATATATATATATATTTTGTATAATTAGGCAACAATCCTTCTTTTATACATATCTGGTTGAACAGGAGTGCCAACTTCTGTTTATTCCTTTTCTGATCCAATCTTTCTATTCGTCGCCTGATGACGACCAATGATGGTCGAAAACGTTTGCGTCAAATATGGAGATTTCCTACACTCCTTGATTAATAATACAAGATCTGTTTATTCCTTTTCTTATCCAATCTTTCTATTCGTTGAATGATAGAAGGTGGCACTCCTGTTCAACCAGATATGGATATATATATATATATATATATATATATAGTCTAGAGAAGATAATAAAACTAAGTATTTAAATATACTCAATCTCTTATTTTATTTGTGGCTAAAATACCAACTACCTTCAACTATCCCTCCCCCCTCCCCAAATAAAACCCTGTAAATTTTCAACAGGGGAGAATACATGTAGCATTGTGGTCGACCGATTATTTTCACCATTGTAAATGGTTGGCCGACGTTGTTGTTGCCACAAAATAGCTGTAGTCTCTTTGAAATGTTGTAGGTAAGTGGCTCAATGGGTAGTGATGTCTCTCTGTAGTAGTTCCAGTGGTGGTTGTTGTAGTGGACATATAGCAGCAGAGGTTTCTGTCTTCATCTTTTCTTTGGTTTTGTAATAAAGTAACTGTTAGATGGAAGCATATTTCCAACTAAGAATAATGATTTAAACATTTTGTATTAGAAAGAGAAGTAACTCTTTGTTGTTTTGCTTTATCAAAACAGCATTTTGGAAAGCGGAGTTATGTCCCTTGCATTCAACCAGCTGGTTTTATTTAGTCAAAAAAATATGCGTAAACAATTACAAACAAAAATTCTTTCAAGTTAGGCATGAAGCCATAAAACCAGCCGATATTGCGAACAACATTTAATGGACATGTCGCTCAGTGACTTAAATTAATTAAGTCCTAATTATAAAGTAATTCTTTTTCAGTTGTAATTATATTATAATTATATTTATTGGTCTATACAGAAGTGTTTTCATATAATTTATTCTTCATATTCGTGTCTTACCACTCAAAAAAACCACATTACTTTAGTAACTATTAAAAAAATGCCAAAATTTTTTCTCTATAGCATCATGTTCTTTCATTATTTTATTCTTTTACAACACTACAAAATTACATATTGCCTAAGCTTCTCCTTGCCTGCATCCGGGATGAGGACGGAGATAGTTTTAAAAAGACGTCAGATTCCAATCAGCTCAACAACCAAAGAGAAAGATCTTGCTATTTTCTTTGCTACGTGTCACTTCAGACTTCCTTTCCATGACGTTATATCCTGGTATGAAGCTGTAATTCTAATCTTTAACGTCTAATGGAATTTTCTGCTTTTTTGCTTAATCTAACTTTGTTGAAATTTTTTTTTTTTAACATGTGCGTGACCAAATATTGCTACATGCTGCAGTCATACTACTTACCTGGCACAGCTGGAGTAGGTGTTGTTCGTACCAGTCGAAGATACGGCTTTGACAATCAGTCCAACAGTGGCTTTATTGCTGTCGGCCTGAGGTGTGGTTCTGTTCAGTTCTAGGAAGTCCATCCTCCCAAGCATTACCCTTATCTCTGAGAAGGGGGTAGTTTATTGCTAATTGCCTGAGACGCCCCTACAGTGGAATGCTGACGGGGGCTACTCAGGCATTATTTTGTAGGCCAGAGTACATATTTTATTTTTTAGATTCACTCAAAACAAGGCACACTGCCACTAAGATATAAGGGGATACCGTGAATTAGGGGCCAGATTTATAGGAGTATCCTAAGTATGCTTGTTCACATTGCATTTAAATTTCTGCATGCTGGTACAGTCAAGGGAGCAGGGAGAGAATTCACAAGGTAAGCGGTTCGAGGAATGAAACTAATAGAGTTGAAAACCTTCTGGCATCTGGGGACTTTTATGGTGAAGGAGTGTAATTTTGCTGTTTGTCGGGGTATTTACGTTGAGGAGGCACAAGTGCAGTAAGTTTGTTGGAGCATGTTCCTTGTAAAAGAAGTAAAGGGATGCGGCGATGAGACAAATGCTGGAGCCTAGTAACAGTGTAGGACCTATTAAATTAAAGACTCTTTTTTAAACTTTATCCAAGAGGGAGACACTAGTGGTTTGTGCAACAGCCCAGATGTGGCAACAATACTCCATGCATGGACGAATGGTGGCTTTTTAGAGATATAGGATACTGGATACTTTACCTTGTGCGCTGGTTTTTCAAAACCAACCTGACACCGTGTGTAATTTTCTGCAGAGGTAAATAAACATACTCTAACAATTCAAGTAGTCCATAATGAAATGGAGTTATGCGCCCCTTGTTCAGAAATTTTCTTCCTTTTAAACTAGTTGCTCTATCAAAGCTTGAGAATCTATTCTTCCACTATTTAGTTGATACAAGGGAGTTGAGATATGTTCCTACATTTCTCAGACCTGGCAGAACTTGAACCTGGCAAGCCAGATCCACAGTCTGTGATGGTAATCATTACACCAAGTGTTGCATATTTTTTGGGCAGTAATCAAAACTTTTGGTAGGAAGTGTACAGATAGTTTTCTGAATGCATTTTCTTTTTTCATCTGGGATTATTGACAGATGACACAAGGGTCAGCTTGAACCGAACATGAAATGTCTACGGTCGATTCGTTATTATCCACATGACATAAGAAAGATTTGAAGATTGGAATTCAGTTGCTGCCAGCAAAACAAAATGGTGCTAAGAATTATAGAACTTATTATTTGTTGAAAGGCTCTGTGGCGTGGTACTCATCGGAAGGCTCTGTGGCGTGGTACTCGTCGGAAGGCTCTGTGGCGTGGTACTCGTCGGAAGGCTCTGTGGCGTGGTACTCGTCGGAAGGCTCTGTGGCGTGGTACTCGTCGGAAGGCTCTGGCGTGGTACTCATCGGAAAGCTCTGGCGTGGTACTCGTCGGAAGGCTCTATATTACAATTGGTATTATATATAAAAAAAGACTCGACATTCACCAAAATATGATCTAGCATTATTTCTCATATTTTTGTTTTCAATGTACAATAGACGTTTAGGTATAAAATATATAAAAAGTGACACTGAAAATTCATTTGTAGATAGAAAAACAGAAAAAAAAACCTGGTGAGTTTCAAAAAGGTAATAGACGAAGGAATAAGAGAAAAACTGGGAAAATTAACCAGCAAAAAAGATTATGATTGGACATTGAAAGTATACAGATATACCATTGTCACTGCTTGGCTAGTGTTAATAGACTGAGCTAGTGTTTAGGAGAGATGGAGAAACAAGATTATAGACCCTTCTGTAATGCATAAAGTCTGATCTTCATAAATAAATTCTTATAAGGGAACTCTAACATCAATCAATTTTATTGGCAGAAAAATAGCAAAGTGCAGCAAGCTATGTAAAAAGACAAGATATTTCATCTATATACCATCTAGATGATTGTTCAATGCGGCTTTAAACCTGGATATGGTAGGCTGTTCTCGGGAGCAGAAACATAGAGAATTCTGCCTTTCTTCTGTTGAGATGAAGGTGATGATGGTACATATTCTGCCTGCGACTAGGTGCTGAGGTGAAAAAAATGCTCTAAATTTAGATTTATATTCCCATTGATGATGCTGTATGCCAGAATCAGGTCTCGTTACATCCTTTGTCAAATTCATTCTGTAACGATAACCATTACACTACTTGCACATGCCACCAAATATTAGCTGGTTCCATAATTTTTCACATGCTGACTATTCTACTTGTCGTGAAACCAGCCAGAGCAACTACACCGTCTACTCCCAAACTCCATCCCTATGTTTTTTTTTCTCCTTATTATACCCTACTCTCACTTAGAGATCAACCTACTCGTTTTCGGGCCTAAAGAAACCGGAAAAGAGTGGGAGGTCTATTCTTAGCCACCCCCTTAATCATTTTATTTGGTTTATTAATTTTTTTTATTTTTGAGTATTTTTAGCTGCCACACTCTTGATCATTTTTTTCATCAAATTGTATAAACTTTTTTGTAAATAAAAATCATCAAAACATTGGGAATATTTTAACTAGGTTAGGCCATAGAGTAAATGTGGTTTTAGTGGCAACTTTGACGAGTTAAGAGTAGATGTAGACCAGCATGACTGTTGACCCTCCCCAATCTCCCTATGATATGGAAGGTAATGAGGGTTAAGTGGATAACAATACAGACTGACGACCTGGGTGTGCCAAGTTCGAATCCAATTGGTTCCATAGTACCACTTTCACTTAAGGATGTTGGCAACCTTCACGTGGTTCCTCCTGCAAGAATGATCAAGAGAGAATCAAGTCGATCAACACAGTTGTACAATGCTGACCCATACGAATTTACTTTATGGCCTTGTGCCTAATTTATTAAAATTTTGTATCTGAATTTTAATGAATAAATATATCATCTGAGTCCACCTTTCCTTTGACTTCCTGATCCTCTGTCCTGACCTTTATATGATCTTTATAGAAAATATTACCAATATGCATAATATACATTTTAATGTTATTTAAATTATTTTTAAGATGAGGATTGATTGTTTATATTATACGGACTACTATTCTCGTCTTGATTGTTATATTCACCACATTTTGATCGGTGTACCCTCTGACCTTTTTCACGTGCATCTTTTCAGACTTGGGAATCTTTATATTGAACTTGGTCACCTATAAGAAATTTCAAACTGAACCCTTTATTTAATCCACGGGGGTAAATTGTTCTTGTTCTGTCAGCCATGACTAGGTAGACGTGTTAATTATTGTTAATTTTACTTATTATTGCCTGTAGTAAGGATTGAACCTTCAATCTCCAGAAGACTGACACTTAAAACTGATTGCTAATCGATGCCTTTAACTGTTGCGCCACAGGTAAAATTATGTATAGATTCTCACGGTCGACAAAGATTTGCAAGTTTGAAAAGATGTACCTGAAGAAGAGTGGAGGTTACATTGGTCGAAGCGTTGTGAAAATAACAACCAAGATGAGAATTATTTGAAATACAAAAGCGACATAATTCATGAAAATTTTAAAATTATTTTTTCAAAAGTATATTTTGGAAAAGACTTTAGAACTTTTTTTTTTTTCTAATTGTTATGAAGAATTACAGATGTCAACTTTTTGTAGTGTGGGTATCAGTGTTCTATTCTGGGTGACTACACTAAATGTAGCCCAGTGCAACGAGGATTGTATGCATTATGACTAGTTACTGTGTCACTCGTTCTCTGCCCATGCTGTGTTTAAAGATCCAAAGAATTTTGATTTTGATGCAGCTAGTCGAGAACTTCGGATAAGTAGCCAGTCAGCGATTCTTCTTTGCTTTGGTTTGTGAAAGTGTTGTCTCAATTTATGGACAGGCCCTTTCGTTGTGCTGTGAGCAATAAAGCTGGAATAAATATTCACATACAAAAATTACAAAGACATTTTTGTCTTTAAAATATATATATATATATATATATATATAATATATATATATATGTGTATGTGTGTATATATATATATATATATATACTTTATTATAACTTAACCAACACTGTGGGTCCATTTCCTAACTGAGTTATAAGATTGGGCTTAGAGCCTCAAATTTTACATCCTTCAGTCTTCGCTTTCAGCTTGATACAGATTTTCCATATCAGAAATATCTTATACAAAAACACCCCTCCTGATGTTGGTGTCCTACTAAAATCTCTTGCAATGACATCATGATCAAGAGGGGTGTTTTTGTATAAGGGATATTTCTGAGGTGGAAAATCTGTAGAAAATGAAGATTCTCTAGAATAAGCACAATGACAATTACCAAAATATGATTTATGGTTCAAGATCTTTATACAAAGTGTGGGAAAATAATCCGACACATTTGTAGGGTTTAATAAAAGCAAATTAAAATAATGGAAAAACGTATTTTTATTTTCCAAATTTAAATCTGATGTCAGTTTGTTTTATTAAATTTCAAAAATGACCGCACTCGCATGTTTGCCGTTATTCTCCACACATTGTTGAAGATGTTCACAAAAAATTGTTTATAACTCGACGGATCAATTTATGTTGAATGGCAACAATTTCTTGACGAATGGCATCTTTTAATTGTTCAATGGATCATAGGCAGTAGTGTATACTCTTGACTTTAGATATCCCCAGAGAAAAAAAATCACATCGATTCAAGTCAGGTGATTAAACGGGCCAACTGCTATCACTATTCAAATGATGTAAAACAAAATTACATATGTACATTTAGAAAATAAAAATACTTTTTTCATTATTTATTCTAATTTGCTTTTATTACACCCTAAAAATGTGTCAGATCATTTTGCCCTAGCCTGTATTATCAAATTTCATTTCAGTTTAAGAAACATTTATTGATTAACCGTTTTTTCCCAGATTTGCTTTTGTAAAAGTTAAATTATTCACTCCATTTTTGGGAGAAAACGCATAAAACAAATTCTGTATGATTTTTGTTTCTTTTGAATACAAACTTAGGAAATGGATAAACTTTTCTGTATTTTCAGGTGGTGATGAACATTGTCGTGGCTTTTGTGCTTGATGCATTCATCTTCCGTATTCAGTACCGACGGGCAATGAATTTGGAAAATATTGATGGTATGTTTGAACATTCAAATATCGAATTTGCATTGAATTTGATCCATAGTCATTAGACAGTAATTCAGCAAGATTCCCTGAATTCAAATTTCTTAAAACTCTTTAGGCTTTAGCTTTAAATTTTAGACATTTTCTAGAATCAAAGTCATGTAATGGATATTGATCAAAATTGGAATATGTATTCTAGACATGAGGTTTAGTATCATATCTTGATTTTAATCATAATAAGGATAATATAAAAGTAGAGAGACTTATTATTTTTAGTTATGCAAAAAGAATGGCTTAACAGATATTACAATTTATGAATTTTTAAATGAAATAAAAGTGGAACAAATAATGAATCACGGTTATGTATAGTGTGTGTGTGTGTATATATATATATATATATATATATATTTATGTCTTTATAAAGATCTGTATGTATTTGTATGTTTCTAAACTAATTAACCAATCATTATGAATTTTGAAATCCAGATTTAAGGCATAATAGGGCCAAATGTGGGCTATATTTAGTTTAATTTACTTTTATCCAAAAAAAGAAGGTGGAAGCCTTTGTGAAAATTCAGATACCTCAGATTTTTATGAAATTTTAACAATAGGTAATAGTGTACCCCAGCTCCGTACTAAGGTGACGTCACCAATTTGTCCGTTCTTGAGTTCAGTTTGTCACTGGGCACAGCTCTGGGAAAAGTTGCTGTACTGATGAAGGCCGAAGATGTCCAAGAGTCTTTGTTGGGTAATCACCGCTCTTCTACGTTGTGATTAAAGGATCAGAGGACAACTGTCCGTACCACTGAGGAGCAAAGTGTCATTTCAAAGCAGAATAATGACAGAAAAGTAATTAACAAATCTGTCGGTGGGTTTTTGTATAAGAATAATTATTTGCGTAGAAAGTCGTTCAGTTACAGTTTACTTTCACACTTCTATTTTCTACTGTGTTTCGGACAGGCAAATCTTAACAAGTTTTTGAGCGATTTTGGTTGGCCAATATCCATCCTAAGTCCGGGGTTTGTCTCTCAATGATGTGGGTGAGCAAAAGCAAGTCCAAGTGCGTCTGTCGAGCCTCTCTTTCTATCTCTCTGACGAGGCTTGTTACGCTTTCCTTATATTGGAGAAAACGATGTTTTGAGACTGGGTGTGACTCCACCCCATCTTCCAATAGAATTTAATTCAATAACAAAAAAAATACTTTCTCATCATTATTTCTTTCCATATTCAGAATTTCCACTCACGGGGATCCGCCCCCTCGGCTCTGAGTGGTCACAGGATTCTACCTCGCCATATTTTCTCTTTCTTCTTTA
This sequence comes from Sepiola atlantica, assembly GCA_963556195.1. Taxonomy (NCBI): domain Eukaryota; kingdom Metazoa; phylum Mollusca; class Cephalopoda; order Sepiida; family Sepiolidae; genus Sepiola; species Sepiola atlantica. The sequence continues at coordinate 134,792,814 of OY744517.1, forward strand.
TCTGTTTCTATCTCCCACTGTTACCTCATGGGGGGATTCCTCCTGTCTTGAAACTTATTCATAGAAGGAAAAAATGTATTTCCATTAATTTATATTAATGATAAAGACTGGGGAAATGTTATTAAGCAGACCCTCCACCTCCCCACACAGCTATGCTAGGCCGGCGATGTATGGGGTCCCAGTAAAAACAATTCGATTATTATTTCTGCAAAGATTTTGATTTTATGGGCACATGCTATCTCATCATGTCAACATTCATTCAATACAGAGAATGTAAACAACTTTCCCTGTTCGTGACATCTGGCGGGTCACTCATTTCTGACCCTGGCTTTTCCATATTTCAATTCTTGAGGCAAAGAAAACAGCCTTTCCTTCCCTTATCAATTTTGCTGGTCTCTTCTTGTGTCAAGCACTTTTTGTAAATTCCTTTTTCATGTTCATAATCTAAGGAAACAAGCCCCATTCTCATTTTAATCTCTTTCAATTTGACAATATTGTCACAATTCGACATCATTTTAACAAGCAAAAAACGTATTGTTGTGCGACATACGAAAACCAGGTGGCTTCATGACGAATGTCATCGCTTCATTTGGGGTTTCCCAATCTCCCAAAATATTAAAAGAAAACAACTGTTTTTTCTCTTATCATTTGTTTTTTTTTCTTGATGCAAAACCAAGCTGAAAGCCTGCTTAAGGAAACCCGGTTTCGAATCGGCCCTTTTTCCATTTGATAATATTGTCATATTAATAAATATTCCCCAAATTTCAATTTCTTTGTAGTATTTTAAAGGGTTTTTAGAGAGCATAATATGGGTACAACCTCCCATTTGAAAGTGAAAATATTTCAGATTTACATTAAATTTGATCCATAGTCATTAGACACTAATTAAGCAAGATTCCCTGAATTTCAATTTGTCCTTAAGACTACTTAAACCGAAGCCTTAAATTTTTGACATTTTCTAGAATCAAAGTCTTGTAATGAATTTTCATGAAAATTGGAATAAGTATGCTAGACATAAGATTTAGTATCGTTATATCTTGATTTTAATCTTCGTAAGGGGACATAGAATTGATGCAAAACTATTTCGTTTGTGGAATTAATTTTACCCATCCTGGAGTAGATATTTTTCTAGTATAGTCTATAAATAATTAAAAAAAAGATGTATCTTAACCATTAGTGTAGTTTCAGATTAGACCCGATCCTCAGAGCGTATCATGTGTCCTTATGTACTTCAATACAAGTCCAGAAATTTGGATTTGCATTCAAGGGCATACGATACATTACTCAGAATAGAATCTACCATGAAACTGCAGTAAAGCTTAAGATAAATTCATTTTAATTATTTATTATTGTTTTAAAGCTATATCTGAAAGGATATCCTGACGGACAATGCTGTGTTAGTACAGCTAGTATATATATATATATAAGCATTTTCCTGTTTTTCACTGTCTAATGTTCCTTTTGCAGATCATGGAATGCAGCAGATTGATGTAGAATTGACAGAAGATGAACTCTTGATGTGTGAACATAACGATGCACCACTTATTGGACGTTACATTCCTGATTCAGTCAATTCTCAAGTAAGAAGCATTTCTCACTAATTAATTCTTGACATTTTATTTTTTATTTTTTTTTTATTTGTGTCTTAATAGCATTGCCCAGTGAGTTCCATATGAATTGTCTAGAAGAGATGTTGTATGCTGATGATTTAGTACTTGCCCGTGAAAAAATGGAAGTCTTAAGTTAAAGTCCTGGAGGAATGCTATGGAAAGTAAAGGTCTGAGAGTGAATGTTACCAAGACCAATGGTTGTAGTGTTTGAAAGCTCCCACAAAAGGGAAAGTTCCCCTGCTCAGTTTGTGGAAAAGGGGTTGGGTACAAGTCATTTTTTGTGGTAACTGTAAGCATTGGGTACACAAGAAGTACAGTGGAATTACTGGTAAGTTTGGAGAGGATAACCAATTGATGTGCAAGAAATGTAAGACAATAGAGATGGATGATAACTCAGATGTGGACAAAGTATATCTGGATAGCAAATGTATTTAGATTGTCGAGAATTTTGTTATTTTTATGATAACATTGGAGCACAGGGTAGAGCAGGTGATAGTGTGATTGCAAGAATTAGGAGTGGATGGAGCAAGTTCAGGAAACTTCTGCCGTTACTAACCAGCAGTGTTACCACTATCGACCAAAGGAAAAGTCTATCAGGCATGTGTACACGATGTGATGATGCATGGAAGTGAAACCTGGATAGTGAGGATTGAGATGTGTTGTATGGAGAGAAACTATATGAAAATAATACAATGGATGTGAAATGTGTGTCTGAAAGACAAGCTTAGTTCTGATGACTTCATAGGAAGATTAAATCTGGACAGTATAGGAAGATTTGTGCAGAACAGGAGACTTCGATAGTATGGCCATGTTGAAAGAATAGGTGAGAGTTCTTTGGTCAGTAGATGTAGAACAGTTAAGATAGTAGGTCCAGTTTACAAGGGAAGGCTAAGGAAAACATAGGAGAAAGTGATAAAAATGGACTAGAGAGAAAGGGATGAATAAATACCTGGTCAGAGATAGGTTAGTTTGGAAGTCAATTTCTTAAACACATGCCAGCATGTAAAACGGACATTAAACCGAATATGATGATGATAATACACAATACTACTTTTGATGCGTCAGGAAAAAGTCCTATAATAACCACTGATAAATGGCCGAATATGTTGCATTCAGTTTTTATCGTACTCAATTTCACTCACAAAGCTCGACAACATACACCTGTTCATACACACACCCACGCATCTTTTAAACTAGACCGAAACAAGGGAGAAGAGAGAAAAATGAACGATGATAGGCAGAGCAGAGATGGTGGAAAGAAAATCCAAAGGGAATTGAACAAAGCTAGTTAAAATATCCGGTCAGGAGAGAGGGAGGGGGGAGATCAAAGAACTGAGTGGAAGACAAGTACAAAGCATACAAACAAAAGTAAAATATTAAGTTCTATGAAATCAATATCATAATTTTAATTCATTTTTTATTTCATAACAATTTTAAATGGCTTTAATGCCAACTGAATAAATTTGTAGATATAAAAAATATCAAAGTATAGATAATTTTGACAACCCGTGTGTGTGTGTGTGTGTGTATATATATTAGTATATTTTAATTATTTTCACTCTGAAGACTTAAGTTTTGATGACAGTTAACCTAATTTTTCTGTTCTTCACTGTCATATTATTTAAAAACTAGCAGAACCCCATACAAATTACAGTGTTTTCTACATTAATCTGTGTAATTTATTGTTAAAAATAATATTCCTTTTGAAATATGAATGTTTGTCAAGATCAATACTATTAAGAAAGAAATGACTCTTCTGTAAAAATAAATGTCTAAATATTCTCAAATAAAAGAATATATTTATTTATTTAAAATTTAGCGACATTAGATTAATCACTAATCATCATTTTTTTTCTAATTGGACAATCTCATTTTTTTAACGTGTGTGAAAGATAACATACATATAAACATGAAGTGGCTTAGCATATTATTATTTTGATTACTAGTAAAATACCCGTCTCAGGATAGGTATAAGCAATAAATATAGAAAAAAAAATTCTTAATTTAAAATTAATGCTATCTTTGGGGGAGGAGGGTATCGTACGGTTTCAGTGGCACTCACTAAATGGTAAAGTTTACAAAAAAAATAATGTACCTACGTTACTCACCCTAGAATACATATTCCATAATTAATAAGTTCAATAGTTAGGATTTTACAAAGCACATTCATATTGATGCTTGCACCTGCATACCAATCCTTTTAAAATTGTATTATTTAATATAACTCAAAATTTAATGTAAAGCAATTCTTTGTATCTAACTTATTTTAAAAGTTTTGGGGGACGGGTGCAATTTTGGGTTGGTGCACTCCCTGAATGGTAAAGTTTACAAAAAGAAGAATATGCCTATGTTACTCACTGGGTTGTCGAGAATATATATTTCAAAATTCATACCGATTCATCAATTAGTTAAGGAGATTACCCTGTACATAAATATATGTACACATACCCAACTTTTATACATATATATATATATATATGTATATCTATATCTATATGAAGAGAAAAGATTAATTTTAAAACAAATACTTAACATAACATTAATTCATTAATTAATAATATATTTTTTCATGCAAGATTTATTCTTGTTGTTTTTTGTTTTTTTCAACATTGTGTTTTTTTTTTTCCAATTATAAGATGAAAATACACAATGCAGCATGACAATAAATATATAAATAATGAATATATAAAAAAAAATTTGTTTTGAAGAATATCCAACCTCAATAACGTATCCGAACGTCTGAACTAGGAAGTTAACAAATAATGTTATAGCTCTCAAGAAATTATAGTTTACAGTGATGTGAGTTCTTTGCTTTTTGGTCAAAATCCGCTTTTTTTTTTAAAAATAAGAAAAAGCTTTACTTATTTTTTTGTCGCTATTTGGCTGGATTTTCTTTTTCTTTCTCTATTTTTCTTTTTTTCCTGTTATTTTTTTCTCTTCTATTTCCCTCTTACAACAGTTCTGTCTGAAAACGGAAAATGTTAATTTTGCTGTGAAGTCTAAGATTTCATTTGATTCATGAAGGGAGTAAGGGAGTTAAATGACTTTTTGTTTCATCAAAGAATGACTTGTCTTCTTTCCCTCACCTGCGTACTCAGTGTTTTTCTTTTAACTTTGACTTTCTTAGTTGAAACTGTTTAGGAAAGTTGAAAGCTATCAAACCAAACCCCCCAAAATAATCTGAAAAATTGACCTGTCAGCTGAATTAATCTGATTAACTTATTTGTAAATTGGTCTGTACTTTTTGTTTACCAAGATTGATATTTCACTAATAAAAGATTTTTTACATTATTTAAAATGTGTTTTTACTATTTATCACTAGCACATCACACACAGGTTGGGAAATTCACCTCGATTTCAACTTTACTTGGCATTGGCTACTCACATCCCCTGAGTTTATGATAATTAATCAAACTAATACATTAAAGTGGCAAAGTAGATCGTTCGTGTATATTTTTCCTCTTTTTATGAAAATGCTGTCTGTAAAAATATGGCCCGGTGTAATGACCTGGTATTTACAAGTGTGATAATGTATGAGTGTGATAATAAAGTCTTGAGAAATTTAAATTGATATAATGTGCTTATTATTATCCTTACAGAGCTCTCAAGTTCTATTCCGTGGAGAACGTCGAAAGAACCGAGAAGATTTCAGTTTACAAATGTACAAAGAAGAAGTAAAGGTAAGTAACAAAGGCTCAAACCAAAGTGTAGTATCTGTACTCATATTTGGTTCTGTCTCTTCTGGTATCTCCCAAAATGAGGAAATGCTGAAGAGATGAAAATCTTTTAAAAATGACCTATCAAAAACTGCTGCCCCCCCCCCCCCCCAAGAAACAGACATAACATTGTGTGTGTGTGTGTGGAGGGGGTAAATGCCAACAGCAAAATAAGGGATGAAAATAATGTTTTACGTCTTCCAATTAATTTCGTAATATTGTTATGCATGTATCAAGGAGAGGTAGAAACTGGTGGCCGTGCGCCAGACTGTTGCAGGAGTAAACGGAAAATAAAACCCTGAGTTTGATCTTTAAAAAAAAAAAAAGATACAAACATAGTTTCAGAGCACACGAGTGAAATAAGGAATGGATTTAATGTCAAGTGACATCGTCATTGTGCATGCAGTAAAATGAAATAAAATATTTTTAAATGGAAAAAAAATTAGAATTTGTTTCTTTTTGCTCCAACCATAAAACTGATCAGACGGCAAAATCCTCATTCCACCTTGGCCCTGATCCAGACGAATGAAGAAAGACTTTAAGGAGTTAATAAAAAATATATATCAATTTATTTTCATAAGACTGAGTGTGAGTGGTTCTATCACCTTAATCAGAGTTTTTATTTCAAGATTATGTTGTTGACACCATCTTGTTTGATGTAACCAAAAATAGAACTTTCTAGACATATGATGAGTGAGTTTGATTCCCACTGGTTACATCAGGTTATGTTTTTGGTCAAGTTTTGCTCATCACTATATTTGTTTGTCTACAGCCCAGCATCCACATCGTTTGACCAATTGTCACCAAACTTGGTCAAAATATTGGTCATAGTTTAACTTGGATCTGATTTAATTTTGGGATAGTCAGATCATGGAAAAGATGAGTCGTGCTTTTGACGATAAGTTCATCGTAGTTGACCCATATTGTTGCCAATAAACTCTGCATGTTATATAACTTTGACTTTTAAACGTGACCTTGAAAAGGGTTGAAATGTTGATGGAATTTCAACTTCCAATTTTTCAAAATTTAATGTATGGATCTGATGCTCGTTGATAACAGTAACCACCTTGCAAAATTCCAGCCTTATGAGATGAGTAGTTTTTGATTTATCAACGTTTCCATGGTATAACTTCAGAAATACTTCATACAATATGGAGAAGTAAAGCCCAGATAAGACTCTGAACCATCCTTATGTTTTCAGGCAGAGCTCTGCAGCTTCACGACTGACTTATGTTCTTATTTTCCCTGTAAACATCCTCACAGGACAAATAATCCTATTGACAAAGTAAATAAGTATTATTTCTTATGTATACTACAAAGTGACCCAATACAACACTTATCCTCAATCCCATAACATTCAATAATTTTATAGAGATTAAAACATTACCGTAACAGCAATTAGTTATAGTTTTTATAATAATTTGCTTCAATTAATAATTTAATGACCAAACAATACAGTAATAATGAAATTTTACTCTCAAAATCTTATTTGGTAATGAAAGATAAATAAAAAGTAGAAACAAAAATGAAAGTTACAGCCAGTTCTTTACTTGCAACCTAAAATGTCTTTTATACAATTTCTTGTTTTATTTACCAGGATTGGATTGAACAGGAACGCACTGAACGTCTTGCTACAATTAACTGCATGGAGGATCTTCGTATTCGCCAGCGACCCAACACCTATTCTTGATTGAAGAGTGCAATCACAGATGTTATCTTGAAAACCAGAACTACCAAATTTTATACAAGCAACAGGATGTGCTTGTCAAACTTATTTCATTGTTTTCTTTATTGTTTTTTTTTTCTTTAAAATCTGAAGAATTCTGCCATTATTTTCATTCTTCTTTTTGTAGATGCTTGTGTTTTGGTTCATGGATTTTGATTAGGTTTCTTTGTGGGAGGGAAAAGAGGAATTCATCGACTGATTAAAACAAAAACTCCCCAAAAAGTCCAAAACTTTAAAAAAACATATTCAAGGAGAAACATGGAAAATACAAAAACAAATTCTGTAAAAGGCAGGAATTTTGTATATTTTGTACCAAATTCAAAACTTTTGCGAATTCTTTTTTTTCATTTTTCTCCACCAAAACAAAATTCTTTTGCATGTTTAAAGATACTTAATCTTTTTAAATTTAATTTAATTTAAAAAAAAAAAATTAAATTTTTTTTAATTTAATCTTTTTTTTTTCTAATTTAATCTTTTTTTAAAATTTTCTTTTTAATTTAATTAAAAAAAACAATTTAAGAGCGTCTTGTACCAGCAACATGGTCTTGAAAGTTTTGTATTTATTTTTATTTTTTAAAAATATATTACACAATCAATTATATATGAAAAACAAAATGTGGCTAAATATAAAGAGACATGGGGGAAAAAGATTAGAGCCTGGTTTTATTTATTTTTTTACAACTAAAGCAAAGATAAAAAAGAAAATATGTTCTCTCAGGCTTTAATAATGCTGAAAGAACTAAACGTCAGGCTCTGAATGTTTCTATTTTTGTCTATTTTTTTTCATGTAGATATGAAAATGTATTCGAGTACCTATGACATTGCAGATTTTAACGACGTTTTTTTGCTGCTTGTTTATAAATAGAAATTGATGGGATGCGTAATTGATCTAATGGATACTTTCACAGCCTATGAAATAGGTGAAAACTGAATTAACTTCTAATATTGTTGGAAGAAAGTATAGACCCAAAATTTCTCCGGTTATCAGTAAAATAACAACTTGTATTCAATTAATCATATTCTGTTTACATATTTTATTTATTTACTTATTGCTTATGAAGGCTAAAAGCCATTCAAGGATAAGAGTTAATGAGACGGATAAATTTTTATTTGAATGATTAATATTATGAGAGGATTGAAAATAATGAATGAAATGTAGTTACTAATGAGGATGGTTTATACATACGAAGAAATTATTTACAGGTAAAACGGGCTGATATATTGTAAACCAAACCGAAACTGATATCGATGGAAAATAAGATTTTGTAGTTCATAATCCAAAGCTTGACCAAAAAAAACAAAGATAATTTTTTTTTATCCCATGATTTGCACGCAAGCTTCCAAGGAAGATAACTCAATTAAACTGAAACTCTTGAATTGGTTGAAATGAGTTGTCATTTTTGTCAGATTTTGTGTGAATTGTGGAAAGTAGTCGCATTCGATGAAGGCAATGAGGCCATGGATAGGGGGGGGGGGGGGTGAAGGTCTTAAATAAATAGAAAAAAAAAAGAAAAAAAACAAATAAATAAAATATATACTTTTTTGTTTGCACTAAAAGTTAAAATATTTCTTTTCCACACACTAATTATGTCTACATAACATAAAATTAGAATCGTATTTATAAGATTTTAGCAGATCTTCGCTTGCGTCATTAACTCGAAGCACCGAACTGCCTTACTTTTTATGACAACTGATTATCGTATTTTCACGTATACTTTAACTTCCATTTGGCGTTATATTTCATTCCATTTCACTCAATTTTATAGACGCGTAACAGTTTTCAAATGGAATTCGTTTAATTTTATCCAGTATTAAAACATTTCATTGACTTTTTCTTCTCGTTAACTATTTTCATCGTTGATTTAACTTAAAAAAAAAAAAAAAAAAAAAAAAAGGAAAAAGAAATCACCTTGTTTGATTTGATGATTCACCAAACTCGTAAAACATTCATGTTTCATCTCCAAATTATACCAAAAATGGTGCATATAATAAAGTTATCTTTCATAACATTGATTTAAGTGTTTATATTAAAATAAATATAATAAGTTGATTTAGTTTGCTTAAAGCATTGTGTGTAATATGTATATAGGGCTGTCATAGAAGGCTATCACAATGCAAGAAGTGGAAATATGCGGGTGTTGAGAAGGAAGACAAAAACAAATATCTTTTCACAAGTAATAAAAAAAAAAATGGGTTTTGTTATTTACATTAATATCATTGTTGACCATTTACATAAGTAATTTAACTAAAAACTAAAATTATTTCACCTTATGTTCGTTTCATATTTCATCTAAAATTACTAAAACGGTGGATATAATATAATTAGATGTTACCTTTCATTACATTAACAACAAAAAAGGAAGTTGTAATATATGCCAAATTTATCTAATGAATGACGCAACGAAGGAGACGCTGATGCGTTCAGATTTCATCTAAAGGAAAAAAAATTGTATGGTATTCGGTGATCACATGATTAAAAAAAGATGTTACTTTCGTATTGCATTATTAACCAAAAACATGCTAAAGCTGAGTTAATCAACGTTTGTTTCCCTAAGGCGGTTTTCCTTTGATATTTTTATCACACAAAATACATGTTAAAATATTCCTTGTTTTTAGAATTGAGTTATGTTTGAAACAAAAACAACTCCTTTTGATTGTTCTAATTCACCATAATTTGCAGTTTACTCACCAAGTGACCCATCTTTTACTAAGATTCTGTCTATTACTCCTATCCTCTCTCACTGTATGTTGTTTGAACCCCCCCCCCCCCCCCCGCTCTTATTTTATACAGTCTCTATCACTCTAAAGGTAATAAAACTAACTATAAAACAGAAGATTGAAATAGTCTGTTATAAACAATAGGTGATCCGCCCTTCGGGGTGGCTATTCTTTGCTAGGATGGCCTTGTTCTCTGTTGGTCTGAGGTATGGTCTTGCACATTTCTAGGAGGTCCACCTTCTCATCCTTTCAGATGGGATTAGTTTATTGCTAATCATCTGAGGCGCCCCTAGCAGGGAATGCTGACATAGTTGCCCACCCAATTTTTGTTCGGCCAGAGTACTTTTCCTCTAGAGCGCTGGCTTTTCAAATCCCGCTTTCCTGACCTTGTGTCTAATCTTCCCGCTGTGGGAGGTAGATAAACACTACAGTATTAATACAACTGAGAGAGAGAGAGAGAGAGAGAGAGAGCTTATTTTAAAACATTTAACTGGTTTTGCAAACTCACTTTTTCCTGATCCAAATAATCTCACCCAATCTCAATGGGTGACTTTTTTCTTATACATATATAAGTAATAGAGTAGTAATGATGGCATTGGCAAGTTCAATCTTTGGTTTTAGTCATGTGAAGTGGCTAATGACGTTAGCTGATGACCTGGGTGTTCCAAGTTCGAATCCAGTCAGTTCTATAGCACCACTATCACTTATGGATGTTGGCAATCCTCATGTGGTCCCTCCTGTAAGTACCCAATTCTAGAAATAATCGGGGAGGGGGGGGGGAGACCAATGCTAGCAACAGAATCAAATGTGTCAACAAATTTGTATCATACTGATTCATATGAATTTATTTTTTTAGTCATGAGAATGGCAGTAGCTGTTCAATCTAGCAAGAGACTTGCAATGAAGAATTACTCCTTCACTGACCGAGGACAGAAAAGATGAAGTGTAATATCAGAAAAGATACTACACTCTGCTCCTAGCTAAAAGGCCAACTTTAAGTAACACTCTAACACTTTGTTGCAATTGGTTGCTATTTCTGCAACAACTAGAAGAATACACGCCCCTAGATGGGCTCATACTTTCAGTGTATATCTATCGGGTTTGTTTGCATGTTTACACCAAACGAACAAAATAGTAAATTGTTGAAATTAAAGGCCGTCCAGAATGGTGGAATTCATAAATATTAGTAACCCTACACATTCATTTTCATTCCCCCCCCCCCCCCCCCCCAAAAAAAAAGAAATAGCTAGATCATCGAGAACTTAAAAAATGGATTACAAAATTTATCTTAAACTAGCTGTACCTACCCGGCATTGTCCGGGATGCAGTGAAATCATTTTAGTTTTTAATTTTTGTTTGCATCTTTTTTAAAACTTAAACAGAAAAAGAAATAAAGTTTTAGTTGTAAGGGAGGCAACTCTTATTATATACTTAATTAAAAATGAGTTATTCCCCTTGCTGATTTTTTTTTTTTTTTTTTTAAATACACAAACGTGTAGTTTCAATGTTTGCTCATGTAAACAATTTTATATTTTCATTTCCAAAAATATTTTTTGATTTAAACTTAACCATAAAATAGTCATCCACAGACAGCTGTTTCATCGTCTACAACTCATCAGTGTGGCTAGACGTAGCAAGTGTATTTTCTTAGAGATTCAGAACCCGAATGGATGGTCAGATACGAATGTGACCAAACAGTCCAATTACCTAACCTCCTGTGCCAAAAAACATCGCCACTAACAGTAGAAGAAATTACACCGCTATATATGTAGTCTCTGTTTACGTCTATATTTTTAGTACATCTTTAGGAAAACCCAAGAAATCGATTCTTAACAAAAGATTATTGCTTTATGCTAATGGGAAATATTTCAGAGATTTCGTTTTTGCTATTTAAAAAAAAAATTTTTTTTTTTACTTTTGTAACATGTCTGTTAATATTTTTCAGGAAGAGTTATCACCCTGATAATGGCTTTATCTGTTTCCTGTGTTTTTTTTTCCTTTTCTTTTTCTTTTCATTTCTTTTTCTTTCTTTTTTTTTCTTTTTCATTTTTTTTTTCTTTTTCATTTTTTTTTTCTTTTTCATTTTTTTTTTTCTTTTTCATTTTTTTTTTCTTTTTCATTTTTTTTTTCTTTTTCATTTCTTTTTAACTTTTTCATTTTTTTTTTTTTGTAAATCTTTTTTTTTTTCTTACTCGCAGACCAAAAAAGAATCTTGCATGCTGCAGTTCGGTGACCCTGTCATATATGATATGTTATATATATCTTTAAAGAAATATTAGGATGAGCAAAATGTTTGTGCACCATTTTCATAAAGTTCTGCATTGATCGGAATAGACCCTAGTCAAACGGAGCAACATCTAGACGATAGGCTGGATGCAGCAGAACTTTCACTCCATCCAATTCTTCAATTTTGTTGCTCGTCTTTCTCGTGATTTCATGCGCCTATACTTGCTCATTGATTTGAGTCTTTCAATAACGTTGGAGAAGCCTGTCAAGATTTTTTGATTTGAAGCCAAACGATTGGACGAAGTTTGAAAGTTTGTAGCTCGTTGGCAGAAGATCGTGGATAATGATGGGCTTTATTTTGAAGAATAGTTTTTAGTTTAATAAATTCTTGCATAATAAATCAGTTACACTTTGTGCACAAACTTTTTTCTCAACATAGTAATAAATAGCTAAAATGAAAAAAAACAAACAAAACAAGCTCTAATAGATGTGACAACCTGTTCTTAGTCCCATGCACTTAGTGTTACCATGGTAACAGGATTCCATTTATATCCCCCCTCCCTAATTATTTAAATTTAAAACCAAACCAAAACTGTACAACGAGATGGTCATCTTCTCTGCTTTTAGTGGAGAAAGAGTCTCCGCTTTTTGGAGCAAATATTTATTTACTTTGGTCACTAACCTATGGTGTTATTGCAACCTGATCTACGCCAAGGCCAGTGCACAATATGTCGCATGACGCATGCATGTGGTGGTAAACCTGTTAAAGAAGATGCAAAAAATAATCAACGCTCATACTTACTGACGTTCATTTTTTTTTTTTTTGTGTATGAAACTACTTTTATGTATTTCTCAAACTCAAAATTTGTTTCGTGCTTTTAGCGCATATACTCATACATCTATATAATGACATATGCAAATTTAATTTTGTGGACACAGAAGTGGAGGCTTAATCTTAAAAAATAACTGATAACAAAAAAGAAAGGAAGGAATAATCATGTATGCAAATAAAATTTTTATGAGCACAAATTAGATTTTCTTATCGATTAGTTTTGTCTTCTTATCGATTAGTTTTGTCTTATCGATTAGTTTTGTCTTCTTATCGATTAGTTTTGTCTTATCGATTAGTTTTGTCTTCTTATCGATTAGTTTTGTCTTATCGATTAGTTTTGTCTTCTTATCGATTAGTTTTGTCTTATCGATTAGTTTTGTCTTCTTATCGATTAGTTTTGTCTTATCGATTAGTTTTGTCTTATCGATTAGTTTTGTCTTATCGATTAGTTTTGTCTTATCGATTAGTTTTGTCTCATCGATTAGTTTTGTCTTCTTATCGGTTAGTTTTGTCTTCTTCTTATCGGTTAGTTTTGTCTTCTTCTTATCGGTTAGTTTTGTCTTCTTCTTATCGGTTAGTTTTGTCTTCTTCTTATCGGTTAGTTTTGTCTTCTTCTTATCGGTTAGTTTTGTCTTCTTCTTATCGGTTAGTTTTGTCTTCTTCTTATCGGTTAGTTTTGTCTTCTTCTTATCGGTTAGTTTTGTCTTCTTCTTATCGGTTAGTTTTGTCTTCTTCTTATCGGTTAGTTTTGTCTTCTTCTTATCGGTTAGTTTTGTCTTCTTCTTATCGGTTAGTTTTGTCTTCTTCTTATCGGTTAGTTTTGTCTTCTTCTTATCGGTTAGTTTTGTCTTCTTCTTATCGGTTAGTTTTGTCTTCTTCTTATCGGTTAGTTTTGTCTTCTTCTTATCGGTTAGTTTTGTCTTCTTCTTATCGGTTAGTTTTGTCTTCTTCTTATCGGTTAGTTTTGTCTTCTTCTTATCGGTTAGTTTTGTCTTCTTCTTATCGGTTAGTTTTGTCTTCTTCTTATCGGTTAGTTTTGTCTTCTTCTTATCGGTTAGTTTTGTCTTCTTCTTATCGGTTAGTTTTGTCTTCTTCTTATCGGTTAGTTTTGTCTTCTTCTTATCGGTTAGTTTTGTCTTCTTCTTATCGGTTAGTTTTGTCTTCTTCTTATCGGTTAGTTTTGTCTTCTTCTTATCGGTTAGTTTTGTCTTCTTCTTATCGGTTAGTTTTGTCTTCTTCTTATCGGTTAGTTTTGTCTTCTTCTTATCGGTTAGTTTTGTCTTCTTCTTATCGGTTAGTTTTGTCTTCTTCTTATCGGTTAGTTTTGTCTTCTTCTTATCGGTTAGTTTTGTCTTCTTCTTATCGGTTAGTTTTGTCTTCTTCTTATCGGTTAGTTTTGTCTTCTTCTTATCGGTTAGTTTTGTCTTCTTCTTATCGGTTAGTTTTGTCTTCTTCTTATCGGTTAGTTTTGTCTTCTTCTTATCGGTTAGTTTTGTCTTCTTCTTATCGGTTAGTTTTGTCTTCTTCTTATCGGTTAGTTTTGTCTTCTTCTTATCGGTTAGTTTTGTCTTCTTCTTATCGGTTAGTTTTGTCTTCTTCTTATCGGTTAGTTTTGTCTTCTTCTTATCGGTTAGTTTTGTCTTCTTCTTATCGGTTAGTTTTGTCTTCTTCTTATCGGTTAGTTTTGTCTTCTTCTTATCGATTAGTTTTGTCTTCTTCTTATCGATTAGTTTTGTCTTCTTCTTATCGATTAGTTTTGTCTTCTTCTTATCGATTAGTTTTGTCTTCTTCTTATCGATTAGTTTAGTTTCAATGATTGTAAGTAACGACTAGGAATTAACTTGCAAAGCAAGCTAGTAGAAAATATATTTATAGCTGTAAACTCCTACATATTAATGTTTCATTATATAATTTGTTTTGTCTTCGTCTTATCGATTAGTTTTGTCTTCGTCTTATCGATTAGTTTTGTCTTCGTTTTATCGATTAGTTTTGTCTTCGTCTTATCGATTAGTTTTGTCTTCGTCTTATCGATTAGTTTTGTCTTCGTCTTATCGATTAGTTTTGTCTTCGTCTTATCGATTAGTTTTGTCTTCGTCTTATCGATTAGTTTTGTCTTCTTCTTATCGATTAGTTTTGTCTTCTTATCGATTAGTTTTGTCTTCTTCTTATCGATTAGTTTTGTCTTCTTCTTCTCGATTAGTTTTGTCTTCTCGATTAGTTTTGTCTTCTCGATTAGTTTTGTCTTCTCGATTAGTTTTGTCTTCTCGATTAGTTTTGTCTTTTTCTTATCGATTAGTTTAGTTTCAATGATTGTAAGTAACGACTAGGAATTAACTTGCAAAGCAAGCTAGTAAAAAAATATATTTATAGCTGTAAACTCCTACATATTAATGTTTCATTATATAATTGGATTGGATCAAATTTATCAATTACCAGCGGTATTCAGCTGACGTCGTTCATGTGGAGATATATTGCTGGTCAGAAGGTTTCTTAGGGGAAAATAATTTCAAATAGTTATGGTTACAATTTTTTGCCTTGAAAGAACATTTGCAATATGAGGTCAAGTAATAATAATAAAAATAAAAAAAACTGTTAGTGCAGTGGTGTTTTGAAGAAAAAGTTATTTCATAAATAACACAAAAAATACTTATTGATACCGCATTTCTTACAGACACCTATAAAAGAGTAAATGACTTTAAGAATCGAATCGAAACGAATGTTAATTATTTAAAATAAAAAACAAATTGTTTTAAATCTTCAAAATACCAATAAAAATAATTATTTAAATGTTTAAACCTTTTTAAAATACATTCTTCATTGAGATGTTCTTTGTCTAATTTTATTTTATGAAACAAAGAAAATTTAATTTTAAAAATGAATTTTGTTTCTTTGCATTCTAATATATTTCAGTTATTTTAAGAACCTAACTGATAATTGAACCCAGATGGAATTGAAGGAGAATTTCAATACAGTCTTTAAATTCTACGCAAATATTTAACCCTTATTTGAATATTCACATCAAATGGATTTGAGACACCCTAGAATGGGGAACGACCAAAAGGACACATTTTGTCTTAACATCGTTTTTTTTTTAAATTTATTTTTTACTTCCGGTTGAATTATAAACAAATCAAGATGGTCTATTTAAAAAAATGGTTTTATTTATAAAAAGGTTTACTAACAGCCTAAAAAAATACATAATTTTATTTACAAGCCTATTTTGTTATATGCACATTTTAATTAAAAAACGGTTTTATTTATAAAGCGTTTCGTTTTGTAAACTTTGGAAATTTATAGAAAAAATACATAGTTTTCTTTACGAAACTTTTTATTAAAGCAAAATGTATAAACCAACGGAACAAACAAATATATAAAAAAACATTTAAATAAGATGTTGTGCAGAGATGTCACAAAATTTGAAAGATTTTTTTAAATAAAAAAAAAATGGATTGTATTAAAAAAGATTTTTTTAAATATTATATTTTCGCTATAAAAAAATCTTTATCATAAACGATAAAACCAAAGTCAAAAGGAAAAAAAAAAAATCAGTGTTAAAACAAAATGTTTCCTTTTGGTTGTTATTCATTCTGGGGTGCCTGAAATCCATTTGATCCGAATGATCTGTCAACATATCGATTTCTATAACACACAGATAAACAAACATTGATTTGTTTTTTTGTTTTTTTTAACTCTTAAATATTGGAATTGTTTCGTTTCTCATTTGAATTGTGACTTAAACTAAAGAACGTGAAAGCTGATACAACTTGACTAACTCGGTCAAATTGTAAAACAAACTCTAACCTTAAAAATAATCTATGTGTTAATAGACATAACAGGTACATTCTCTATAAATCTAATAAGTTTGACAGAATTGGTTTCTCTCTCTTAGCGATCTCTCTTTGCTCCTCAGAAGTTTACATTTTTATTTCTACTTTTCACATCACAATCGAATTACTGTTTACTTTTCCAAATCATTGAAAAGGAAGACAAAACTAATCAATAGGACAAAATTAAATCTATTAAATTAAAAATAGAAATCGGAATTTTTTTAAATGAAAAAAAAGTTTTTCCTCCACTGGAAAGTCAGTCAAACAATCGAGATGTTATTGTTATTTTATTCTCCTTCCAATCATGTAAATAGTTTTGTGTCTATATTAAAAGTGAAAAAAATTATTTCCCTTTTTATTATCAGATATTAAGATTAAGCCTCCCTTGTTTGCTCATAAAAATTAAATTTGTATAGGTAGGTGATTATTGAAGCGAACCGGGCACACATTAATTTTTATTATCTATATAATAATACACTAAGGCATTTCATGTTCGTATGTATGTTATCACCTTTCACACTCATTAAAAAAATGAGATCATCTAATTAGCAAAAATGTTGATTGGTGATTAATCATTAAGGTTAAAAGTTCTGACTTTACCGATTTGAAGGTGAATTGTTCCAAAATCAAATCATGTTGTCCGATTGACTAAAACAGTACAATTGTAAATAAATTTATTTCAAAAAGCGATATTCGTTTTATTCATTTGAGAAAATGTTTAGCTGCCAATTATTACAGTAATAAGACAGATAGTATTTATTTAAAAAATTTTTTTATTGATACAATGTACAATAAATAGAGAAGAGACATATTCATTTTATTTATTTAAAGAATATTTGACTGGCAATGACTATTATATTCACAGAAGAAGAAATTCGTTTTTTTTCTTAATGCTATTGACCCTTTATTATTTCAAAAGGAATATGATTATGATTAACAGTAAATTATACAGATAGATGTAAAAAGCACAGTGGAATTTCCGCAGGGTCCTGCTAGTTTCTAATTAAATGAGTACATGTTGATGGCTTTCTTTAATCTATAAAGCTAAAAGTAAAATTTTCTTGCTATATAAAAATTGAAAAGAAATGATAATGTTTAGTTTCCTTATTTAAATTATTTTAAGTGTAGAAAGTTAAATTTAACCGTTGATATTTAGAAACAAGAAAACTTTCCCAATTTATTTACTTTCTGTCATGGTAGAATATAAAGATAACACTTTTTAAATTTTCATTAAATTGAAACATTTCTATTAATCATTTAATACAACCTTTTGTCCATCCACTGCTGGCATTATCTACCTACTTATATACACCGCTACCTAGATATGTAAATGAATATTTTGGTTCACAAACTAACTTAAACAATATTGTTTTGTTTTCTGATTCTGAAAAAATAAGATTTTGAGTTTGAGAAATGCCTACTAAAATTGTGATTTTGCTCCTCCCACCGCCACACGCGGTTTTATTTTTTTATATCTGATTCTTCCCAGTGAAATAAGATTAATTTTTCTTTTCTTTTCTTTCTTTTACTTTCTTTTTCTTTTTTAAGCTTTTTTATTTTTTCTATTTTCCTTTTTTTGTTTTTTTTTCTGTTTTCTTTCTGTTATTTTTTTTTTTCTCTATTTTTTTTCTTTTTCTCTATTGTTGCTTTTTCTGTTTACTTCACTTTCCCTGTTCTTCTTTCTCTTTCTCTTTTTTTGTTTTTTCTTCACTAATTTGAACTCAAAACTTCTTTGACAATTCATTTTTCTCTTGACTTACCTAAATTTTATTTTTTATCATAAATCATATAAATGTACATAGATCAATGGAAATGTATATAACAATGGAATATTTTTTGTTAAAGATATTTTTATATGTATAGAATGTTATGATTTTTGTAAATTTTTCAATAAAACTATTTTATATACAAAAATAAAGCACTGTTGATTTTTGGTTTTTCTTATATCTTTTGTTCCTCCTTTTCCGAGAATTGCAGCATTCCAAAAACTTTGACATACGTAAAATATAGGTGATGGGTGTATGATGATATTCTGTTCGGCATGAAAGCAAAGACGACTTGTCATATGTTTGTTATATATATAATATGAATATTTTTTAATTAAATATTAAAGTGTATTTACCTTACAGAAAACGTTGTTTTGGACTTACCTTCTCATCAAGGCAGGAAGTGGTGGTTTCAGACGGGTTTGAATGCAGTTCGTAGATTCAGAAGAGAATCACGATCCTACGCCCCAATCGATTAGGCCAACGGTAATCACCACAGACATTACTAAAATTAAGATACATTTAAAGCCAGTGACAGGGTTCAAATGTTCCGAGATCAAAGAGTGCTTAAACATGTGAAAGAGACCTCTTGATTTCTATATGAGATACATAGATATCCGAGTGTTCAAGTAAGTTCCACTTTACCCCTAAAACGTTGATTTAGTAAAGCAGTGAAGAACACCAATTCTCCTCTCCCCAATTGAACACTTAACTATGTTATAGTTTGTCATTCTGGTCTTTTCTTGGTCTTACCGGATTCCATGACAAAAATTCATCTGGTTAGGTGGAATATCAAGCTTAGTGCTGTTACTAGAGGTAACATTACTAGGAGAAGGTGCACCATTCCTCATATAGCCATGCCAAGGGGATCTTATTTGGGCTTCGAATACTGTTATTTTGAATATTTGATCAGGGTTAACTTCTAGAGTTCAGTATCCTTATGCTAGGTTGTCCTGACAAACCCTATGTACAGAGAGACCAAAGACACTCTGGGATGGTGTCTTGTTAGCATTCAAACTCTCTCTTCATATCTCTCTCTTTTATTTCAATTTTCTTGTCTTTTTGTTTTTGCTAGAAATGTGACATCTTACCAGATTAGACATTCACTCGCTATTTTAGAGACTTCAACTGAGAGAACTTTTTAAGATTCTAACCGTCTCTTTAAGCGCAATTGTTTGTATCTCTCTTGCACTTAGTTCACCGGGTATATTCACCGGGTAGCTCTAATGATTACTGGAATGATGATCTTCGTCAGACTCCAGTTTCTTTTCATGTCATACATAAGACCTTGGTATTTAGTTATCTTCTTCCTTTCAGCTCTGTTTAAGCCAGCACTATTAGGAACACTGACTTCAGGAGATCTTATTTGGGCTTCGAATACTATGTTATTTTTAATATTTGGTCAGGGTTTACTTGTAGGGTAAAGTATGCTCATGTCAGGTTGTCCTGACAAACCCTTGTACAGAGAGAGACAATACATTCGAGGATAGTGCCTAGTAGGTAATTCAAACTAGGTATGTATGAGCATGTTTGTGTGTGGTTAAATCCGTCTTGTCGCCCAAAGTGGATACCTTGCAAACTATGACATCAGCTATGACGAATTTGAATGTTAACAGTCTATTGCATTTTCTTATGTACTAATACTATTGGGGAAAGGTATAAACCCGCAATTTTACCCCCTTCAGCTATGAGTAAAATAGTGTGGGTTCAAGTAATCATATACAATGAATTGTTAGAAGTAAATATTCATTTATTTAATATTTTGTAAAGGGTTGATATTAACACGTGTTAAAAAAAAGTGTTGTTTTTTCTTTTAGTGGCACCGGATACAAACCTTGTGTGACAAGAAATTGCTGGAAAATGGTTCCCTGCTGTGGGGAAGTTACGGTCAGTTGCAAAAAGGCTGACTGCCAGTTATTGTGGTAGGTTGACCGATGCCAGGAAGGTGTGAAAAGTAACATTGGTCAAACAAGAAAAGATAGAACAAGAGATAAATAAAAAATCTTTTCCAGAAGCGGCAGGAAATGACTGTTTTTCAAATGCCTAAGAACATGTGAGAAGTTTCTAAGGGACTATCTATTTATAAGGATACATTTTGTTGGTTTAGGAGTGTCGTCGACTGAACCGCCTGAAAGTTAAGGCCCACAGCAATGTGTATTTGCGAGGGTATGTGTCTGATGGTAGAAGCGGATGACAAAAAACCAGGTCCGAGATATTAGCTAACAGATGTACCTCCACACCATCACCTGAGCTATTCACATAACACAATAAGGAGGGAATGGATAGTTAAGATTCAAAACAATGTAAAAAAAAATGACGTCAGCAAATATACGCGAATCAGTGAACAGGCCTTCTCTTTAAGAAGGCTACGGTAGAACACATTATTGGTCAGTCAATGGACAATGGACGATGGAAATCTTATCAGATAGCTGCTAAGTGGGTCAAATGATCAGAAATTTGGTAAGCAAAATAATATAAGGTAAAAAAAAAAATTGAAATGGAAACAATGATATAAGTCTGACACAAACGTTTGGTTTAAAAAAAAATGGAGAGATAGAGAGACCCCGTGCATTAGATTGGGAACGAAGACCACAAATGGGATCGTTCAGCTGACCTGCATGAAATAATCCACGCAACATATTGTCGTCAAGAGAGAAATTGTTGTTTTATCAAATATTAAATAAACAGAAGCGATTCTTGATTTATTATGAACAATCTCTTTTGTGTGCATTGAATTTAGTAGTCAGTACTCAACTGTCTGCCCAGTTAAGCTACAAACAAATAAACTGAAAAGAACACTAGAAAGCCAGTTTAAAAGAATGCTGGACTATTTCATTATGCTCACATGGGAAAGTCCATTCTCTGAATTCTGATTGGCTGCTAGTCCATGCGTGGATAATCTTCCAGAAAATTCTCGCTCGAATTAAGCAATATTTACATATCAACTATTGAAGCCCTTCATGCCGATAAGTGTCAATTTTATTCTAAAGTGTATTTATTATTTTCTCTGTATTCTTGGGATCCACAACAACGAAGAACCTGGGTAAAGGGAAGCTATTTTTTAACAAATAATCGATAATATGAATCGGAGTTATCACCTTTACACCATTTCAATTTTATAATTGAAGACAATTATAATCACATGCCATCATAACACTGTAGTCGTACATAGAAATACATCCAGGGTGTAATTTAAAAATAAACAGTCGCTTGTCGTGCATGCATTACAGGCCTGGCTGCACACATCACCTTGTTAAGTTTCCCAGATTATCTACTTAGCAGTTCCAAAGGATCAATGTAAAAGATATGGTGTGATGTCTGATGACAATCTATTAGTCAAGGGCTGACCAAGGGGCGAGTTAAGGTCGTATAACTGTAAGACCCTATGCCAGTCCTTTGATGACCGTCAACCACCAATACGCACGTGTGCCGTGGTTTTCTGTTTGACTTATTCTTCTTGTTCTGGCCGTGTCGTCTGTCGTACTGATGATCGTCGAGGGCACAATCACTGGTTTAGAAGTTGTATTCACAACAAGTAAAAAAAAAAACTCACATAAAAATACAAACGCAGGAAAGTTGTTAATATAAGTCAGTGTTGCTCTGGGTGTGTGTGAAATACCGTCATGAAAAAGAACCCCCAAACTCTGTTGATTGTTGTCCGGTCGTGTCGATCCAGTGACAATCTTCTTTTTTCAATGCCAAGTCGTTGAATTTTGGACTCTCTCGGCGATCTCCCCTGAGCAGAACTCTAACTGATTCCTCGGGCCTATCCCATCTGATCTCTACCAAATTCTCACTCCAATCTGATCTCGTCTGCTCCATCTCCTCTATATATTGACTTTCGACCGAAAATTCCAGATGTCCGGATATTCCTCTCAGTCACTTTTCACTGGTCACAGAAAACAACAACATCTGTTCGCCTTCTCAGCTACTCTCAGTTGACCACCCGAAAACTATCAAACAAACTGTTAGGCGCCATCCTGTCTATGCCACTCAATTGTCGCTTACTTATCTAATTTCTTTATCATTTTAATTCTTTTGTAAGTCATTTCCCTAGAATTCTCTTGGGTCTTGGCTGTGAGGGGGAGGGCAGTACATAGTATCACATATCCATTTTATCCTTTTACTTACTAAAGATGTTTTATATTTGAGTAAATGTGAA
Organism: Sepiola atlantica; assembly: GCA_963556195.1. NCBI lineage: Eukaryota > Metazoa > Mollusca > Cephalopoda > Sepiida > Sepiolidae > Sepiola > Sepiola atlantica. The sequence goes on from OY744517.1 coordinate 134,815,397, forward strand.
TAAATTTAATTGATTATATATCCATACCCTAGAGAGCTTCGCCACATTCTTGAGAACAAAATTCTTTTTTGTTTCGTCACATGTGTTGCTTAGTAGATTATACTAAAGTACTCGTTAAAGGCATCTTCAAGGTTGAATAAGTAGATGGCTCACCAAACCTGCATGCTTTACACTTTTATGGTCCTCCACTCACTGGAGTAATGCACCTTCTCATTGCCAAGAATAAACTCTTCCGAATGTTTGTTGATGGTTGCCACAGGATGTGCACCTACCCATAAAGAATAGAGGGATTTTTGTTAAAGTTTTACTCCTCTAGATCATCCGTGTTCTTTCTATGCTCATGCTTATTAACAGACGTACCTTGTGAAGTATGTGGCTCTTCGTCATGCACAGACGGTCATTCGCTATGGAGAGGCTGTATTTTGCACTTCACATCGTGCTGGGATGCATAAAGACCAACAGAGGATGCCACGGAAAAAACATCTTGGAAAGGTACTACTATTCTACAAAACTGTTTAGCCTAATAAATATCTACGACAATGCAATATTTATTGGATTGTTACACATGAAATTTTGTCTTTTGCAATCAAAATATTCGGTTGGTAAGAAAATAATGTCCATTTATTTACCATAATCTTTTTGCGCATATCTTAAAACAAAGCCCTGTCACAAGATTAACTCTTTCATACAAACTGTTGTCACACAATAACAAATAGAAAAGTTGTCATAAATTATCCTAAATTTTGATTTAACCAATTATATTTGTTTTTTTTGTGAGAGTCATGGGACATCGAGGAATACGTTTTGCCTCCATTATTAGTCGTTACGGGCTTTTTCGTAAGTCAGCTCAACTTGAAGGCACGTGTAGAATGTCTGTAAAAAGTTATGCATTTAAACTTTAAATACATATAAATCAATTTCAACTCAACTTTATTAATGGAAACATTTTTGCCTCACAGAAACAAAATTTATGCATTCCTGTTGAATAAAATTCCGACGTCAGGTTCTCAACAAACTCTCAAAATAAATTTACAGCCACATATTTGTGAGGACTTGCTTCCATAAGAAGTAGTAAACAGTGTGACAAATATGGTTGTTGCATTACCTCCCCTCCAAGGGGAGGCCCACACTCTGAATGTCACGATTAAATAAATGTTTGTTATTGTAATGCAGATGAACATGTCATAAAATTCAATCATACCTTTTGTCTTTAACCTCAACCACAGCACTCCTCCGAGACTGGGGTGGGACATTTCTGTTCCGGAATGAAAGTGACGCAACAAATACAAACGAAAAGAACTCAGTCTCGAATTTGAAGGACTAATTTATTCGGCAGTTGGTGTCATCTGTATTTTTGCAATAGGAGTAAAATAAAATAGGGTTTTCCTAACCGTTGGGGGATGGTTACTCCTTGTTGTCCCATTAAAGTAATTCATCCCTTTCCTGCATTAATTAATCAATAAACCCCCATCATCTAGATTAAAAAAATATTTATTTTTACCTATACCTATGTTAGAATCGAGTCGTGTTCCCGACTATAAGCGAGTTCATAAAATCAAGCAATTGTTGCATGCAAAAACAGAGTAATAATTAACAAACAAAAGGAGGTAGTTCAAATAAGGTTTATTGAAGTGTGTGTATGTGGGATGATGACGTGTGTGGTGTATGTATGTGTGTCGATAGAAAACAGTTCTTGAAAAGCGTATGTGAAGAAATGAGTCCGGCGTGGGAAAGTCCTTGAAAACCGTATACAAAGAAAATGAGTTGAGAACTCTTACCTTTGTTGAACACGTGTCGATGGAGCGCTGGTGTCTAAGCGTCGTTCAGCGAGGCCAATTGAATAGAGAAAAGAGTGATTTTCCGTTTACACCGGTTTTTATAATCAGAAGGGCAGATAACTCTGGTGTCGCTTTTCAGCGCCACCTGTCGGTGAAAACGCGACACCTAACGGCCAATCGGTGCAGTTATGTTTGAAAGGAGGAGGTAACTGCTACACCTAACACGCCTTTAAGTGCGTGCTCGGTACGAAATACATAAGTGTATGGATTTTTGACGACTGAATCTTTAGAATTAATTTCAAACATCTTCCCCTTAAACCATAGACTTCTGTTTCAAGTCTGACATGATATTAAATTTATTATTAATTTAAAATTTGAAATTAAAGATTTGAAATCTGATATTTTAAGATTAAAAATAAGTTGCACTCAACAGTTATTGCCCTTGTTATTGTTTTACGGTTGAAATTTTTAAATTTTAATTTGAATTAGCTTCATCCGCTTCGATGAAATTAGATATAGATTATAAATATCTTTTATTTAGTAACAGAATTCATTAATTCTATCGGATTGAGATCCTCTATTTTATCAACAAACGGCGTAAACACAAACACAGAAAGAAATACCAAATTTAATTCAACGACAAAAGCTCAAACTGGGACCATAAAAATCAACTCCCAGAGACAGTCAAACAAAAAGGCGTATAAAGCCAAAAAATGTTGATCACGTGGGGTGATCTGTACTACGTCCGCCAAACCACTGTGAAACAATATAATAGTAGACTTTGCAAAAAAATCTGTCTCTCCTCTCTTTCCTCTTTCTCCTCATTCCAGCGAACCGGCAACAGGGTTTTCGTTTCAACTACTCGCTCCCCCCTCCCCGACCTTCGGGTGCGGGGAGGCTGTTGGGCATTTACACTCACGCACACACAGCGGCTACTTTCAATACACACACACACACACACACACACACACACACACACAAACAAATGCATAAACGAATTATCAACTCTCAAGCATACACATTCGTACAACCACGAACAAAGGGCGACACACACGTTCACACACTTCCACACGTGGTTACTCTTCGCACATACATACACATTCATAAATCACAGGTATGAACATTTATCGTTTTTCTAACTGGACACTTGAAATGCACACGTAATGCTCTGTAATTTGTAAATATATAAATGTTTTGTGTTACTTTTGAACTACGTTTTATTCTTCCTTCAACTATATGCATGCCTTCATCTTTCAGTCAACTTTCATACATGTTTTTTCCATGTTTTATCTGTTTTTACTCTTTAAAACATTTCTTTAACAATTCTAATGTAAGCGTTGATCTTAGCATATTCACTAAGACACAATATCTTACTAAGCTAAGGTCCGCGCTCTTGCAATTCTATAATTACGTTTAAGAATACCTACAAACAATAATCTTACTTGAATATACGATAATCAAAAAAAATAATTAACAAAAAAAAAAAAAAAATTATTACTAACAAACAGTATATACTAACTATATAATACCAAATAATTAATTTTATATTACACACTTATTTTTGAACACCATATCTATGTGCAAGATAGAATATTAAAATTTATGGATTTATTATTTGCTGCGACACTTCCAATTTCCATCTGCGGGACTGTTTTCATTTCTACTTTCCGGCATCCATCTTGCTGGATTTCCAACAGTCAAACTTTTCTTTTGTGCCTATTTTTGATAAGGAGACCTCGTATCCCGAAATATCAAATAATTTCCAATCACCTGAACACGTTTATTATGTAAGATTGAAAATAAAGATAAATAGACAATTGTAAGATCTCACCTTTGATTGTTTATTTGTGTTCTTTCCAGCTTCTCATGAATCCGGCCCTCTGCATTGCTTTCAGCCTTCTTAATACCTTTATTACAATTCCTAGCAATGCTTAAAGCAAATCACCATTCTCTCTCCCTCTCTCTTTCTCATATATATATATATATATATATATATATATATATATATATATATATATATATATATATATATATATATATATATATATTCTGGAACTACATTAGACAAGGTAAAGGATATAACTTTATCATTATTATCTTCTGCTTCCAAACTGACTACAACATTGTCGTTTTCAAGTCCAATGTAAACCAATTCTTGTTGTGCAATCCTCTTAAATAGTCAAATTCTTCAAAACTTCCATCATTACCAATCATCACAGAGTCTTGATAAGTGATGACTCTTTAGTAAAAAAAACAAAACAAAACACAACAACCGCAGCTGTTGTTCTTTGGAACAACTTTAGAAAGTCACAACGTGGGTTATTCCAGCAAGCAACAAAACTAAACGAGGCCCAGAAAAGTTACAACAATTTATCATCTAATACCCAGCTAGTATAGAATATATAATTGGCCGAAGAGAAATTAAATTGAACTTTTTCATTCATTGAATTGAATTATTTTTTAATCGTCAATTAAATACAGAAAATCCGAAGTGTGAAAACATGCGCACTGTGATGCGCAGTGGGATAGAAAATGGCGTCTGTGGGGTTTCCTTTCTCCTTTGTAATTGTTGAAAGCGGTCTTTACACCTTCGAGTCAGAGGCAGGTGTGTCCGCTGTGCAAACCTTTTCTTTGATTTGCTTAAGGACATGTTGTTTAAGTATTAAGTCAACTATCTACATAATACACTAATTGACGAGCAACCATTTTTGTATAATTAAATCAATTTCGTCACACTAGGGGGCGCAACGTCATAATTGATTGCCTTTCAAATCTAATACACGGTTTACAAACACATACCATATATATATATATATATATATATATATATATATATATATATATATGGGAAGAGAAGGATGAAGGTAATCCGACGTGATGGGAAAATGAAAAAGGAAAACCAAAAAATGGATGTTTTTTATGTGTACATCAACGTTTCGTCTTTATTTATAAGACTTCATCAGGATGATAAAATAGAGAAAAAATGTCATGCAAGTACAAATACATGTAGGGTAGACATATTGGGAGGAAAAATAAAATAAAATAATGGCCACTACTGGGTGGACGTCCGTACTTGTTGGAGAATAAACATGAATATTGAAGAAAATGAGTGGGGAAGAAAGTGGAAAGATGGGGTGAGCAGGGACTACTGTGGCTGGTAGTAAGAGAAAGAGGTGGGGGGATGAGCAGGGATAAAGTGGATGGCAGAGAGGGAGTGGAGGAGAGGGAGCAGGGAGGTGTTTGACCAGATGGCTGCGGTCAAGATTGAAGGAGAAAAGTAAGTTGGAATGTTTGTGTGTGTGTGGGGGGTGTATGCAGAGAAAAGGAGGATGGGTAGAGAAGGAGGGGGGCTGTGATTTTGGTGGATGGGCGAAAGTTGTGGTCTTAGAGAGCGTTTTGAGAAAATCAGGGAATTTAAGAAGTCTAGGACTTCCGGTTTGTTTCTTTCATGGTTGTGGGCTGCGGCGTTGTCTGATTGTGGAAATAATTATATATATCATCTCACATTCAAGAAATCATATATATATATATATATACACACACACATATATATATACGTATATATAGTAAGCAATGAAAATATATATGGCAATCAAGCTACACAGAGGCTCCCGTGTTTCATCCCCGGGGGGAATCGTCAGGCTAAATGCATGGAGTTATTTTTGTCAGCTGTTTTTATATACATGGCTTGCTAGTTAACCAATCAGATTCATTGCTTACTACCTAGCTCTACTTACGTATCGAGCACTGTTGAAGTAAATACTGAAAACTGATACATAAAAAATTATATCTCCTTATAATATTTTATGTGGATACATGAAGTAATAATACGTATATATATATAGTTGGCTATGACTCATCAGAGTGGCTAGAGTTAGCAAGATTCGAAACCGGCATCCGGTTTCCACCTTCTGAGTGAACAATTATATCGTATTTAAATGAAGCTATTTATTTGTTTATATTTTTTAATATACTGCTAACTAAGATCTATCTATCTATCTATCTATCTATCTATCTATCTATCTATCTATCTATCTATCTATCTATCTATCTATAGGTATTAATAATTTAATATTTATTCATAAATATTATATATCTCTATATATACATATATGAAATATACATATATGTATGTGGATAAAATTAAAATACTTATTGTAATAATAATAATAATAATAATAATTATATATATATATAATTATATATTATATATTATATATAATAATAATTATATATATATATATATATATATTATTATTACAATAAGTATTTTAATTTTATCCACATATATATATTTGTCGCTCCTCGAAAAAGTAGAGCACTGTACTGGTAGTACTAACACAGCATGACGTCACTTGCTTTATAATGCATCGTTCCTTCCCTTAAAAAGAAGTAGAATGCCTTGACGTTAAGCCGCCGATAAAATGGTTAAAATTATCATTGTTTATCAGCTATTTAAAATTGGCCGAGCGGTTAAAGACGTTGGATTTGAGTTGAAAAATACTTGTAGTCCAGGGTTTCGAATCGCATGACCGGTAGTCATATCTTTATGCTGAAGAGTCCAGAAAAAAAAGGATACGTATACGTACATAGATAATAAACAGTAACAAATATAGCAATGTCGTTAATGATATTGCCTACTACTACTTTAGCGTAAATAAACAAATAGATCTCTGTTAAGTGGCAGTCAATGTTTAGATAAAAATATTGTAGATATCATTTACCAACAGCTTAACTCCTTTCTTTCCCATAAAATTATATCAGTGGCTGAAGATGTAAGATGAAAGTGACTTTAGTCTGGCGTTCGAACCCAGCGACCGGTTGCATAGCTTTATCTCACTGACGAGTCTTGGAAAAAAATAAAAATATTTATTGTAATGTAATATATATATCCCCACTTAGCGTAATTCAAAGCTCTTTGTAAATAAATAAATGTTAAGTGACAGTCGATGTTTAGATAAAAAAATATCATTTACCAACAGCATCTGCCCCGTGGCCTGGTGGGTAGAGTTCCTGATTATAGAGTATATTATTTTAAGTTCGATCCCTGGCTTGGGATAGGTGCTGGTTTCACTGAAAGGCTGTGATACAGTGAATAGTCCGTCTGTGGATATATATATATGTATATATATATATATATAACTTGGTGTAGAACATTTTTATTTTTTTCATGTTATAATAATAATAATACTGTTAATTAATGTTTCGTTCTCTTTGTTTTCATAAACCAAATCATGTTCGTTCTTAGCATAGGGACTGTTGGAATATATCGCCTATTCTGTTTCTTTTCCAACTAACTTTTATATATCATCGAGTAACTTTATGTTATTTGTCTAAAAAAATATTTCTATTCACGCATTAATGGATATACATTTGAGGTTCACGTCCACTTTACTTCGTCGATATTGTTAATAAATTATCGACTCATATGTTGCCTTCTTCATTTTTCTTACTTCTTTTTATCGTTACATCTTGTCTTTTATAGATAAAAAACTCTAATTTTACTTTCTGTTCTTTTTTGACATTCAAAATATGATAATAGTTTTTGCTTACGATATACATTTTGCTTTTGACATACATTACCTTTTACTTACTTGGCCGCCAGCGATTACAACAACAAAAAACAGACAACAAACAGCTAAACAAAAATAAAGTTAATTACTCCCGGGAAACGCTGGATAGGTACAAGCAATTATATATATTTAGTATGCTTCCACAAGATCTTGGTTTAAAGTCCGTGTCGAAGGTTAGTCTCGTTATTTTCATAGAAGGTGCTCGACTTGGGTTCATCCTTGTAAGACATTCACAACAAGAACTCGGTTTTCTTACCACAATGGAAAACACACCTTCCTTTCTTTATCCGTGTGCATAGCGTCAAGTGGAATTTTCTACAAACAGAGCTTCTTCGCAAGGGCTTCCCTATGGATAACAACATGGTCGTCTTCAAATCTAATGTCAACAGATTCCCCTCATGACCGTCTGCATAAGTATTCGAACTTTGTCCATTCTATCAATCATCCTCAATCCGCTTAAAAGTTTCTTCATCTATCAACTGACAATCATTTCATCTCATTAACTTTTATCCTCGAGTGGCTTTTGGTCTTGATAAATGTTGATGCGTTAGTAAAATAATGTTTACCTTGAACGAAAAGAAATCTATCTATTTTTTTTTATAAATAAATGAAAGCTCAAATTTTACTTTCGTATCTATTTTGACATTAAAAATGTGAAGATAGTTTTCGTTTACGAGAAATTAAATATGTTAACTTTTAACTTTTAATTACTTGGCCGTCAGTGATTAGAAAAAGACAAACAAAACGCGAGACAGGTACAACTATAAGAGCTAATATTAACATAAACTGTAAGCCTATCTCATATAAAAATCTCTAACAAAAAGATCGTCAGATGAAAAGGAAAACAAGCCCCTACTGTACTGCCTTCAGGATGCGTTTACGTTTCATGAAAGAGTATGCAAACCTCGGATAGTCAGATAAACTTCTATCGACAACCAAAACTCTGAACCATAGTATTTTTTAACACGGGTAATAAACCCGTGTCTAAAATATACCATGTCGTCGAAAAAGATAAAACTGAAAAAGAACGAAACATAGTGTAGCAGTTATCTCCCCCTCTCAAACATAATTGCACCGGTTTGCCAGTAGGCGTCGCTTTTCACCGTCAGGTGGCTATAGAAGACGACCACAGAGCTACCTACCCTTTCTTGATTATATAAAACGGTGCACAACGTCAGACAGTCTCTTTTCAGTTCAGGCCACGGCAGACGGTAGTCATCGGAGACGCTGCACGTCTCCTTGTCTGACCCACATAAATCACACGTGTTCAAATTCATAAACACGGTTTTCTTGGTAAGAGATTTTTCTTCACACACGCATTCATATTCCTACAGAGACAATTTCTTCTCCAGGACATTTTATTTTCACGTACACAATTTCTTTATTGAACATGTGCGTTTCAATCATATGAACTATTTCAACTCCACACACATTATACATACATATATACACACAGCATTCATCATTCTACATACACACTGTATATGTATTAATGTACTCTGTTTTATTGCCGTTACACACGTTCAATCAACGCTTTATTTAAACAACCTATTGTCTGTGAATTATTATTTTGCCTCGCATGTGACATTGCTTGTATTATCAACATGAAACCGGGATTCCCCCTAGAAACCCGACAATAGGAATAGTTTCAGAAACACGTAAATCAAGGGAGGCGCGAGAGCGCTCTATCCCTTAATAGACGTCAAAAATGGCCTATGCTGGAAATCTCATTTCTTTGATCAATCATAACTCAAAAACTAATAAACCAAATTAGTTCAAACTTTGCACAAAATGTTTATTTGATAGGTTCTATAAGTGTGTAGAATTTCAGCATCATTAGTTAAGGCAACCCAGAGATCCATAAAGTTCAATCATGAAATCATGTTATCTGCGTGTACGTACGTACGTATGTGCCACACTGTATCTCATCAACTATTTGATGCATTCAGCTGATTTTTGGCAGAGATAGAGGTTCTAGTGTCTAGTTGATGGCATTTTAATTTCAGTTTACCATATACCTTAGTTTTCCAGAATATTAAAAAAAAACTTAAAAATGACCATTGTATTGAGCCTTTACAAAAGTAGTGACATTCCATGATAGATGCCAGTATACTGAAATCATATGCCCATAATAGGGTTAAGATGAAAATTCATATACACTAAATGTACAAAAGCAAGGAAATTCCCAAATGTGTACATTTTTATTGTCATTAAGGGTATGCGAGCACAACAGGGCTTTGTATTTTACTGGTAGGAATTTTTCTTCAGCGCACCTCACACACTTCATCCACTCATGCATATAGATTTATACTGTAGTGATGTATTAATGACATGGTTTGGTTGATATGTAGTCATACCCTTAATGACAATAAAAGTGTAAAAATTTGGGAATTTCCTTGCTTTTGTACATTTAGTATATATGAATTTTCATCTTGACCCTATTAAGGGCATATGATGTCAGTATACTGGCATTTATCATGGAATACAAAATGAAGATGTAGCAGAGACGAGTAGTCTAATAAAACCTATAAGAGCCGTAGTTTAATAATATCGCAGAATAAAGTATTTTGTAGCGAAAAAATAATTCTAGAAAGGAAAAAAGAAAAATACAAATTATGCTAGGTGATAGCCGAGTTACGAGCGAGAAGAAATATAAGCTCACACTTGGGGAAAAGGCAAACAAATTACGCTAAATACGAAAATGATACTAAAAAATAATACTAATATGATTTAATTCTATTCTTAGAGAGAAAGAAAGGCAATATTTCTTACCGACGACGTTTAAAAAGTCAGACTATTTAAAAAGATAGAAAACAGCGTCAAGTAGACGTTAAGGAGACAGCTAATAGATAAGGGGGCAAGTCACCGGAAGGATCTCGCCGATGACGAGTTTGAAATAATCCACCAAGAAAAAAAAGGCTGGCTACGGGAGATAAATGCTAGGGGATCTATACTAAGTTAGACAGAACACCTTCTATAAATACAAAATTATATATATTTATTTAAGTGACCTACACCGTTGGGTGTAGGTTGCCAGAAGTTTTAACAATGAAGAAAGAAATTAAAAAGTAATAAATGTCGGCTGCCGAAAGTATTTTCTTAGACCAGTATATCTTCAAGTGAAGATAGCCCTGCTCAGTGTCTAGCTGATAGGGGAGAAGAAAGTGTCGACGTCTTTATTCATAGGTGCCTGGAAGCAATCTGGCTGCCCTGCAATTCCCTAAGGGTCTATATGTAGTCCTTCATATATCCGGTCGAAATTACTACGCCCCGGAGTCTGATTGGTCATCGTGTGACCAAACAACATCGCTAGGGCTTCTTTCCACAAGAGAAAGGAAATATCAATATTTATGATTATTACACAACTAGTTATATATATTGAGTAGCCATCCACAGGATCGTGCTTTAAAGTCCTAATGGAGGGTGCCTTTTAAGTTTGTATTGCCTGAAAAGAAATCTATCAATGCAGATCTTTACGCTTTTAAAGATTTTTCCGGGAAAATATTTTTTATACGCTTATAAAGTTAAAAATCAGTTTCTGTCATACTGATTGACGATTGGTTCTTCAGAACGTCACGTGACTGAACGCTATTCAAAGGTTATGATTGATAGAAAAAAAAAGCTCAAATGAGATTAGATAAACCGTTAATAGACAACGCAATTTTTGCTGAGGGAGAAGACTCTACAAAAAATATTAAAAAAAAAAAAAAAAATGAAAGAAAGTCGTCACCCGTTAATAATGGAATTACTTTTTTTTTCTCCATTTCTAATTTATACCCACGGTGAATTAATGGAAATATTTCTATGCGACACTGAATCGAATGATGAAATGAACATATGTATTTGACCGTTGATTTGATGTATGCTTTGTAAAACGGTACTTAATCGTGCACCGTTTAAAAGAAGATCAAAAAACGGGAATAGCTAATCTTAAGATGCGTCCATTAAATCTGAGCGTTTAGCGATGCAAACTCAATTTCAAACTACAACATGGCCGTCTTCAAATCCAATGTTAACAAATACTTGTCCATATTTATTGCCTCCCCGCGAGGGCAGAGCTAGACACAAAGTAGGATTTTAATGTGGGTAAATCCAACTTTCCCAAAAGGGGCACTCTAGATTGGTAAAAAAATTAAAAAATTGCTTTACTTCAGTCTAGAAGGATTTCTCCTTCACTGACCTAGGGCACAAAAGAAAAAGATTAAGTGTAGTATCAGAACATATACTATACTTTGCTCTTAGCCCCTGCCTGTCGTGAGTTGAACACTATATGACGTGTTTTCTATGTTCATCCGAGTCTGAGGTTTACGTTAGATGGTGATGAGAGAAGTATTGAAAGCGCTGTAATACTTCTCTCATCACCATCTAACGTAAACTCCAGACTCAGATCTTATTCTGGCAAAGTATAAATAAAAAATAGATATAAGTATAAATATATCTCGCCACTAACATTACAGACTCCGATCACGGTTAAAGTAGCTATTCGTTTTCACTGCTTTTCATCCATGTTTTTCATTTATTTTCCATTTTCTTCTTTTTTTTCATCTTCCCATTTTAACGTCTTTACCGCACGCGTTTGCATAAATTCGTTCTTCTTTATTCAAATAGTTAAAAACGTACCAGAAACATCCTGTTGTGCGTTTCTTCTTTTTTTTTCCTATGTTTTGCTGTTAGTCAATAAAATTTTAAAACGTTCATTTTTTCTGAAGACGCTCGTTGATCTGATCGAAACCGGTAAAATCTTTCGTTTTTGGATGATTTTTTCCTGTATTTTATTTGTTTTCCTTTTGCCTTTTTCACACATCCTGGCTTCACGGCAATTCATTTTATGATATATCGTGCATTTTATCCGCATACTGTCGACGCGGTAAACAATCACAGGGCCAGTACACTCATAGGAAAGTCCAAACGTTTTTCATCAGTAGCTGTCTCTCACCATAACAGGAGACATTTCCTCAATTGTTGCATAGAAGAAAAAGTTATCCCAAGAAGTACCTAGAAACAACGCAGAACTTCCCAGCACATCTCTCCAAGCTGCATCAAGGATTTCCTTCACGCTACTGACACAGAACTACACGATAATGAACTTTCTCTCCGTAAAAAAGCCAACGTCATCCGCAACAACACTAACATCATATAAACACTCACATTAGGAACAAAAGCGACCAACAAGAACACAATTTAAATAAGAAATTACATACATTATGCGACAAAAGCGCATGGAAAAAGCTAGACAACCAAGATCTTATCCTCAACTTATCCAAACATACACTCACCCACACACAACGGGAAGCCCTAAGCTTAGGCCTCAAACTCGCCACCGACTTTCGTAAAATTGACATAGTTGATACTATCACAAAAAATTACAGACATTGCGACTCCGACTTTGAAAAAGACTACATCCACGGCCTTATAACAACCTCACTTAGTCTACCAAGTGATAACACTTTACCACGGAGATACACAGAAGCCGTCAGAGAGCTTGTCCATAGCAAGAACATTCACATCACCCATGCTGATAAAGAGGGCGGTGTTGTCATCATGGACGCGGATAAATACCAACAAAAATTATGATCCTACTAAATGATAGCACCATCTAAAAAAAGACCACCCAACAGCAAATACTCATTATTTCAAACGCGAAGTCAGAAAGATTTTGGCGAACTACCCTTTCCTGAATTAAACTCCTGGAACATCATCCTAAAACTCCAAGGCTTTTTTTACCTACCAAAAACATAAAGCGAACACCCCCATCAGACCTATCATATCAAGTATCGACAGCACACCACATAAATTAGCCAGACAATTAGCCGAAATAATCACGCCCTCCTCGATTCCATTAGTCCATCCTATATAAAAAAAAACTCCGGAAATATGCTATAAAAACTCCAACACATCAATATAAATAACCTCACCATAACCAGTTTAGATATCAAACCTCTTTACACTAACGTACTCATATCCAAATGCCTTAGATTCCTCAAAATGCATCTTATTAAGTCCAAAATTAAGCCCCCCTCACTACCATTCAAATGATTATATCATGCCATTTAATCACACAACAATGCCATTTTACTTTTAACGACACATTATACAAACAAAGATTTGGTTTACCCATGGGTTCCCCTCTCAGTGGAGTCATTGCCCGTCTTTTCCTGGAATTTAAAGAGAACGGCACCATCAAATCCATCCTACCCCAAAACTTCCACTACTTTAGATATATCGATGATACACTCCTCATCTACCCACATCATATCATTCTCCCTGACATAGGCGACAAACTTAATAAAATTGCAAACATCATTTCTTCACCTTCGATTTAGAAAATAATCACATCCTAAACTTTCTTGATATCACTCTGCACAGCATTTCAAACATTTTAAATATATATATATATATATATATATATATATATATATATATATATATATATATATATATATATATATATATATATATATTTCTCTCTCTCTCTCTCTCTCTCTCTCTATATATATATATATGTAAACACACTTCTTAAAACACTCCCACGTACCATCAAACGATATATGCTCAAGCTTATTCTGTAGGTCTAGGACAATTTTCTCATCTTTCAGCTTTGCAACATTTATTCTACGAGTACACTTGAAGTTACTGAATCGCCTCTTCGGCCTAATTACGAACCTCATGTCATCACACGGCATTCTTTTTTACTCGAACCTTGCAGTCGTCCTGCAGGTAGCAATCGATCAAATGCCATTACTTGGATCGTGGATGCATCCATGTGTTCTTATACTTTGGTTTCAAGTGGAAACGCGTGTTAGTTATCACTAAATCCAGCTCCGAAAACATTTGCAGTAAACGCAATCCACTCCTATTCATACTTCCAACTCCATAACGTCCGAGTGGACGCCATGTTTGATATTCCCTACCCACTCTCGCATTGAAATCTCCCAGCAAAACAATTTTCTCATTTCGCGTAGCAGTCAGGATAACTCTTTTAAGATCTTAATAAAAAGAAACCTACTAGCTCATGTGGGTTGTCCAGTGTAGAAGCATAAACAGCAATAAGAGTTGTATACCGCTAACCAGCGAGAGGAAAACTTAAGGTCATAATACGCTCATTTAGACCATCAGGAAGATTTTCGACTTTAAAAACAACCCATTTCTTAATAGAAAATCATACGCCATGGTCGTGTCGTTCTCTTTCCGGTTACCCGATCCAGTAAAATAATATTCAGAGCCCTCCTCTACACAACTGCACCCCTCCAACAATCTTGTATCTAACAAGGCTGCAATGTCAATGTTGAAACGTAACAGTTCTTGTCCAATAAGTGCTGTTCGTGTCTCCAGCCGGTTAGAACCATAACGATCAAATAAGATTCGTACATTCCAACCAGCTATTTTCAAATTAAATTTCGTATTACTAATTACATTCATTCCGCTAAGCTAGAGAAATAGAAGGTATCTACATATAAATCACATACGCAAAAAGTACCAACACAACAACAGGATTATGGTGATCTACGTTTGTGCGACACGACGACCATTCTCTAAGTATCGGCGACTATGAACCTGGTGACATACAAACAGTCCGATGACCAGTAGTCATTTAAAACGCAGGTGTTGGATCGGAGTTTTCCTTCTCCTCGATGCCTGCCTTAATAAATGCTTAAGAGGACATTTATCCTTGTAGTACTGCAATATACTCATGGCTGGGACTCAGGTTGGGCACCAGGAGCATAATCCAGAGGCCGGTGGATCATGCATGCTTCAGCTGACAGGGCCTAAGCTCCTCTGAAGGTTTCTGTCAGGGTTGCCTCATCCTTATCCTTTGTGTTAAAAACCTTAGCCTACAAGGCTAAGGGTCCAGTTTTACAGCACTGAATACTCACTGTTAACAAAAGCCCAGTTGGCGAGCAGTACTCACAACGTGCACGTGAGGTTTGTTTGCATGGGTGAAGCTATCGCGTGGACAATTGTGTGCTTTTATCAGACGTCCATGCCAGTACTTGGGTATATATATATATATATATATACATATATATATATATATATATATATATATATATATATATATATATATATATATATATATATATATATATATTATGGTACGTAGGAGTGTTTTAAGAAGTATGTTTATGAAACTACAGTAGATGTTCTTCGGCTAACAAAGGGAAAGAATCAAGATTGATTTGATGACTATATAAATGCTCACATCGCACAACTGCTACAGAGAAAAAGCATGAACTCCATCAAAAGCGGATTGTTAGTGGCTTGTCACTTTAGGATCTGAATTCTGCGGAAGTCATACTTAGCTATTAAATCAGAGTTGTAGAGAGAACTTAAACGGATGAAAGATGAATGGTTGCGACGGTACGTTCGTGATATTGAGCATACCGCTGATATTAATGACAGTAAAGCAATGTATGACCTGATGTTGACAGTCTATGGTCCTAGACATTTTAGTGTAACCCCATTAAATACCAAGGATAGCACAGAGTCGATTAGGGATCCAAGCAAGCTACTTGATAGATGGACAGAGCATTATACTGATCTGTTTACTCATCGGTCGATAGTCAGTAGTGATGTGATGGATAGTTTACCTCAGAGGGCTGTCATTGCCGAAATGGATTCTGTTCCTGCCCTCAATAAAGTGGAGGAGGCTATATGGCAGCTGAGATGCGGATCACCTGGTGGAGATGCTATACATGTATTAGTCATTCGCTGTGGTGGAAGACCAATGGCAGAGCAAATTAAAGGGTTGATTGGCAACATCTGGTATGTTTACCAAGATTGGCGAGACTTTGTACAAGAGAAAAGATGAGTCTGGCAACTGTGGAGGCATCTCTCTTTTGAATGGGACAGAAAAGGTATCTACCAGATCCTGTTGAATCGCCTGAATGCACATATCTGTCCTTTTGTGCTTCCTCAGAGTCAGTTTGGCTTTAGAAGAAGTAGGGGTACCACTAATATAATCTTTACGGCGCGCCCAATGCAGGAAAAGTGTATTGAACATTGTCTAGACCTATATCAGGTGTTTGTTGATCTGACGAAAGCGTTCGATACAATTAACTAGGATGCGCTGTTGAAGGTATTGGGTAAGTTGGGATGTTCTCCTAACTTTGTTAGACTCCTTCGTGAATTGCACAGCAATGTGAAAGCACGTGTCAACCGCAATGGTTGTCTCTCTGAACCCGTTGCGGTTGAAAATGGTACTAAACAGCACCTACTTTGTTTTCAATCTATTTTGCTGTAACTCGGTCATTGGCTTTCCATAACCCTGACAAAGGTGTGTATCTTCGATTTCGCACATCGGGTCGGCTGTATAACTTACAGCGTTTTAAGACTTCGTAAAAAAATTCTCCACTGTTGTTCGAGACTTGTTTTATGCTGACCTCGTGGATCACGTAGCTCACTCGCAGAATGAGATGCAGGATATCATGGATAGTTTTTCATGGGCGTGTGGAATATTGTGCCTCACAATAAACCTGGGTAAGACAAAGGCTATGTTTGCCCCAGCCCTTGTCAACCTGTATCAAGAACCGGATATATTTGTACAGACTTGTCTGTAATGGATCTGTTTATATATCTGAGTAGTGTTTTTCGAGGAACGGGTCGTTGGATGCTGAGATAATTCACCCTTTTTCTCAGTAGCCCTTTACGTCTACAGTGGCAGTCTGCCTTGTTTGGGGTGAACTATGTTAAACATTTTAAAAAATACTGGAGGGCTTTCTATTCTAATAGCTTGTTTCCTCGAACTGCTCGCCTTTGGAATTCCCTTCCTGCTTCCTGTTTCCCTGACTGTACCAACATGCAGAAGTTTAAATGTAACATGAACAAACATCTCGCTGCTCCTATGGATATGGCTCTAATCTTACAGTAGACCCTTGCGTCTCAGTGGCAATGCGCCTTGTTTGAATTGAATTAAAGTAATATAAAAAAAATCAAATATTGTCGTTTTTTTTTCGCATGCGTTTTGGAAAAAGTTCATAATGCTAGAAGATAATCAAATCAAAATTTAGCAAATAATTTTAAATGCAACTAAGTGTTGGAAATTAAGACCCGAAATCAGCAAATGTTAGATATCTATCCTTTGCTTATTATATTCGCAACAGCACGTTCTTACAGAAAGAAGATTATTTATTCGGTCATGGTTTTCTAGTTAAGGTGAAAGGAACACGGGGAATGACAGAAAGAGAGAGAGAGAGAGCGAGAGAGAGAGAGATTTAGCTGATTGTCGAGTTGGTCGGGGGTATTTATGTGGAGGAGGACTAGAGCAGCGAGTTCATCAGAGCACATTCTATTGAAGTACATGTAAAATAAGCACAGGGATGCAACATTATGGCGATTGGAAAGGGGCTGAAGCTTGATGGATAGTGTGGGACCTATTCGATTAGAAAGTCTTTTTTAATTCTGTCAAAGAGGGAAGGGCTAGTGGCTGGTGCACTAGCCTAAATGTGACAATGCATGGGCGAATGGTGACTTTGTAGAGATATAGGATAGTGGCAAGCGTGAAAAGTTTTCTGGCACGGTAGAGGGAGATCACTTTCTTTGCAGCAGCCTTAGAAGTATCTTTAATGTAACCCTTGCTATGCACTATGTGAATTTCTTAACATACTTTTTCAGAATATTTGTGTCTAAAAATGTCTGAACTGTTGTGATGTTAATACGAAGCAGTGGTGTATAATTATATCGTTTGCAGAATCTGAACAAAAGGTATTTCACCTTCCATCGGCCGTTTATTTCTTTCATTTTTCTGAAAGTGAAACTGCAAGTGAAAAACACTCGCAGTTTCACTTTCAGCGATTGTTTATTGATTTGTTCGCTGCCCGGAGCAAATAGAATGGATATTCAAGCTGGAACGGTGGCAAGACGAATCATGTATATTAAAAATGGCTGCCGAGTCGTTTTGAGGATGGAATGGCGAAGTGGCCATCAAACACGCCTCACTGGAGAGGAAAAATCAAATGTCACATGGTCAGGACAGGTAAGCTCGGTTTCTCAAAGATGAAATAATGTGCGCCATATCTTTTGTATTGTTTTCCTTTTTTTCTTTTCTGTTTTTGTTTTGTACGGTTTCAGGAATGATACAGTTACATCCCTTTTGTAATTATTCCGTTTTCTTTTGTACAGCTGTATTACATTAAGATGTTTAACCGAAGTCATCCAGGAATGGGCGATTGATTTTATAAAAACGGTTTCGGTTCCCTCTGTCGGCTCAGAATAATCAGGAGTTATTTCCATTGAACCATATCGAAGTTATCTCCCCTTAATTCTCCTGAGTCCAACCCTTCTTCACTCTGGTAGAGTCGGTGGCAACTTGGTAGTTTCAGAGCTATACTATCTGGAACTCCGGTTCTTGGGAGGATCACCCTTGGCGAACAGGTTTGGAACCAAGCAGTATTAGGATCGCATCCCGACCAACAGGGCTCCAGTGAGCACATGCTGTGCTTTGGTCGTCTCTGTCTCTTCGTATGGCAAGCAAAGACATGTCAAGCGCGGAACCGGAAATAAATGGAGTGAGAGTGGCAATGTTGTTTCTGCGCCATTCCTGTGTGTCTTCTGGGTCAAATCTTCCCCGACTTTGCATGCAACCGCTAAGCATTACTATTCTTGGTTTTAAGGTAAAAATCCTGTAATCCTGCAAGGTTAACGAATAGCTGCGACAAACGAGGAGGACTTCATGCAGACCATACAATCCTGAGGCACGATCTTCGTGAGCTCTATGCAGAAGTATGACTAGCCTAACAAACAAACTTCCATGAATCATTACTAATGAAATCTTCTATTCGAAAGTACAAAATCGCCCCCCCCGCACGTATGATGAGATTCAAAACGAGGCTAGTCGGACGTGTACAACCTGGCTTTATTTTGTTACACGGTTTTCACATCTATGACGCAGTTTTGTCAGATCTCGCTTCTGGTCAATATTTAGACGCGGTTCTCAGACAGCAAGATGTCTTAAAATTGCCATATTATACTGGCTCCCAGATAACATCAAAGTAAGTCATATCTACTTTTATAACGCCCATGCATTTCTCTATAAATAGTTTGTCCTGGCAATTAATGTTTATTTCGATCACGTTTAGAGATTATTAACGTGGTCTCTTACGTTAGTAACTACGTCTGTTTTTTCATACTTGTTTGTGTATCATGTTATATTATGTCACTCTTACGTTTGTCTTTAACAAACATGTGAAAAATAAATGAATAAATTAATATATATATATATATATATATATATATATATATATAGAGAGAGAGAGAGAGAGAGAGAGAGAGAGATAGAGAGATAGACAGCATTTTTTCTTTTAAACATATTTCGTTAAATATGACGGACAATTTATGTCTACATATTTTTGTTTTGATCCTTTCTAATTTCCGCATGTGTATGTGTTTTATGGTTTAGAGCGGGAACTGGCCGATGTATCTGCCGTATTCGCATATATCACTAGTCCAACTGGACCCATCGCCATGGTGGTTACCGTATTAATACGGTACTAGTGTTAGTATTATAAGCATTTTAGTATCATTTCAGTACTATTGAAATTAATTTTGTTGACGGATAGCTTTTTTGTTTTGATGAGCAGGGTTTCTAATATATCTAGTTTGAACAATACGGCAGATACATCGGCTAGTTCGAAACCAGAAAACACATACGGAAATTAAAAAGGATCAAAACATAAAATATGCAGACATAAATTGTTTGTCATATTTAGCGCAATATATATATATATATATATATATATATATATATATATATATATATATATATATATAGTGTAGATTTCGATTTTGTGTTGAGAATCCGAATAACAGAGCTCAATGTAATTTAAACAGAGCAAAACAGAATTATAAAAAGGAAAAAACTATACACACATTAAGGTTGTATACATTATAAATTATTTCGACCCCTTAATTAGGTCTCCTCAGACGTATAAACAACCACGTCAAAAAAACAAATAATGAGAGAAATTGATCATCGTCTTAAAAAGATAAATTCACTTTTTTGATTGGTCGATGTAAAAAAAGGAGGAAAAAATTAAATACGAAGACAATAACATTTTAAATAGACGAGTTGAACTGATGGCTAAATGACGACACAGGCACAGGTTTAAAATCAATCGCACGTTATAAAGTTCTTTGTAAATAACAATTATTTTAAAGTATAGTTACAATAAGAGTTATAACTGTAAAAATAAATGTTAATAAATTAGTAAGTTTTTTTTTTCTTAACCAATTTAGTAAAACACCAGTTT
The DNA here is from genome assembly GCA_963556195.1 of Sepiola atlantica. Classification (NCBI taxonomy): domain Eukaryota; kingdom Metazoa; phylum Mollusca; class Cephalopoda; order Sepiida; family Sepiolidae; genus Sepiola; species Sepiola atlantica. The sequence goes on from OY744517.1 coordinate 134,835,992, forward strand.
GTAAATAAATCGTGTTTAAATGTCGCCAAACTTTAATTCCGTATTGTAGATCATCTCGAATCTTGACGTTATAGCCAATTAAGTTTCTTATAATTTCTTATATAAATCGAAATCTTCGTCCTGAATTTTCGTCTTTTCATTTCTAATCGTAAATAATTAATCGTGAACGCTCGAATCTTTACCAATTTGTAAATAAACCGTTTTTAAATGTCGCTAAACTTTAATTCCGTAGTGTAGATCATCTCGAATCTTGACGTTATACCAATTAAGTTTTTAATATGTTCTAATCTAAACCGAAATCTTCGTCCTGCATTTTCGTCTTTTAATTTTTAATCGTAAATAATCAAACAGAGTTTTTAATCGTGAACGCTCGAATCTTTCATCATATATTTTTACCTATAAAGCCCACATTCGAAATTTTAACTGAGATAATTTATTTATTTCAATAGCAAAAACGAATTCTCTTATATATATTTTTATATATCTGCATATGTAAAAAAATAGAGTCAAATTAATCTTTTACTTCTGTCACCCCTCCTCGATTATTTTAACGTTTACCCCCTTTTTTTACATCGACCAATCAAAAAAGTGAATTTATCTTTTTAAGACGATGATCAATTTCTCTCATTATTTGTTTTTTTGACGTGGTTGTTTATACGTCTGAGGAGACCTAATTAAGGGGTCGAAATAATTTATAATGTATACAACCTTAATGTGTGTATAGTTTTTTCCTTTTTATAATTCTCTCTCTCTCTCTCTTTCTCTCTCTCTCTTTCTCTCTCTCTCTATATATATATATACATATATATACGAAGATATATCTATGTATATATATATATGTGTATATATATATGTATATATTTATGTATATATATATGTATATATGTATATATATGTATATATATATACATATATATATATGTATATATATATATATATGTATATATATATATATATATGTATATATATATATATATATGTATATATATATATATATATATATGTATATATATATGTATATCCAGCGCGAACACCGACCCTACAATAGTATTGTACTACCTTTGTTCAAACTGAAACATACTTATCTCCTACTCTGGTGAATATAGTTATAGAATATATTTGTTTATGAGGGTTTATCTTCAAAACCATTGTAGGAGTTTTGAACATATTTCCATTCTATGAAAGTTTGGTACGAATGAAGACCCCACGATATTATTTTACCATCTTTGGACAGAACAGAAATTACACTTTCATTCCTTGTCTGATGACAAAAAGAGTTTATTTCAGTTCGAGTTTTACCTTCGACACAACAACGTTATCAGATGAAATTGAAAAAATATACATTTTTACATTGCATCTTCGTCAATTGGCGATCCCAAGTGTAGAGTGATAATGTAAGTGCGAACATGAAATGCCTTAGCGTAATATTATAGAAACTATAATAACGATGACATAGAATAAAGCGTAAGTACGACTCGCTAAGTGAAGAAATTTACTGATAAAATCAAGTCTAAAACGAAGCACCATAGAATAAGATAAAATAAACGCTCATATCCATGGATTAAAAGAAGAATCAAAAAGAAATTGTAAAATAAAGCATAGTCGTCTTTTCGCGCCTTTTTTTTCGTCACGTATTTACATCGATAACTGTTTTTAGCTGTTTTTTTTTTGCTCCACCCCCTCTCACCCCTTTCATCTATTCGTGTGCACCTTCCCTTTCCCGGTTGAACGCCGTTGACTTCATTTTTCTCTCGTTTGTCGATGTCTTTCGTCTCTAATGCTATGAAATTTGCATATCTATAGAAGCGGTGATGAGGCAGCGAAGTGCGCGTGCCACGGATGAAGGGACATTGAACGCGGTTGGAACGAGAGGGTGGGGAAATAAGCGTGAGAGAAAAAGAGGGTGAGAGAAAGAGAAAGAGGGGAAAAGGAAGAGAGAAAGAGAGAGAGAGGGATGGGGGGTGAAGTGGATTGGAAAATTGATCCAAAGAGAGATAAGCGAGACGCGAAAAGTAAAAAAAAATAAAAAAAAATAAAGAAAAGTCGCAGAAATGGTAATGGCAAAGAAAGGAAAGCACTTTAACCAAAATTAATAAAAAGCCACAGCTAGAGACACAAATAAAACTGGAATATGCATTTGTACAAGCAAAAAAAAAGAAAGAAAGAAGATCACACACACACACACACACACATATATATATATATATATATATATATATATATATGAATAAATGCGGAAGTTTTTTTCCCATCTAACCTACCTATATTAATATCAAAACTGACTAGGATTATTTAATTCTAATGATAAAAGAATATCTTGAAATACCCTATATATAGTAATCTCACAACTCACAAACACAAATCTCGATATTGCTCATTTAAATATTTTTTCGAAGTTTCTAATAAATTAATCTTCTGTAATATATATTTCTAATTTGTATTGCCAAGTTTTCTTCCATATATGCTATCGTTTTTATCTATAGTACTATTAATAAAATTGAATAAAGAGATTAAAAAATGGTAGCGTTTTAAAACCTTTTTTAGATTTCATTTTAAAGAGAGATAATTTATTTCCACCATTAGGAAAACGTGAAATGTTGCTGAAATGTTGAGAACAGATACTACACTTTGATCTTAGCCAAAAGGAACCATAAAGTTTTTTTTCTGACTAAGCATTTTTAAATGAAGAAAAAACAAACAAACCAACAACAAAAAACTCGATTTAATCGGAATATCTTTTAATGGAGTGAGTAGTGCAGTATCAGTTCTGTTGTCATAAGAACGTCCCCGCAGGAATTACATCTTTCTTTTGCGGGAGGGAGGTAGTGTTCGTTCGTCAGGATATCATCCTCTAAGTCAGGTGGTCAGTGTAGTATATGTTCGTTCACCATAATACTAGCCAATGAAGAATGATAACTCAAGTTTATAAATATGTTTTTTTTTTACCAGAAAATTATGAAAGTTCTCGTTCTTCCTTAACTAGCATATTTCTCTTTGTTCATAAAAATGGCGACTATATTATTTCGGACAATTTTTATTTAGGCATTTCACGTTGACAATGAAACTTGCCATTATTTTTAATGTTTTCTATATAAGTAAATGCCAAAGTTTGTTTTCCACCTATTCTAACTATAATAACATTAAAACGGTTTATGCTTATTTAATTCTGTGTAATATATTTTCATTCGTTATTGTTAGATAATGGCCTTGTGAGGGATGGACGCATCTATTTGAGACGGGTTTGACTTACGCGATTTGTAGCGGAGTCATTCCGTGCGAAGCTAGCGATGTGTTTTCCCACATTCACGGTGACAAGTGATGTGACCTTAAGGTTAAGGGTTGAGGGCACACCTGGCGGATCACGAGGTTCATTGACGTCAGAGTCCCTCGCCGTGGGAAAACTAAATTGAGATTTGATCAGTTCTCACTTGGAAGCGACGAGAACAAGTCACGATCATGTAGCTGTTACAAGAAGAGATTAAGAGTCCCAAAATATAAGAGCCTTAGTAGAATCTTTCATATTCCTCTTTCTGCAAGTAATTACGAAATAACTAGTGAATTTAGTTAGCGTAACCCCTCTCTCGATCCCAACGAACTCCTCAGGTCGGCTAATTAAATAGTTAAATAAAAACGGCTCGAATTAAAACAGAAAAAGACTTTGTTGTACTTGTTGAGAAGTTGATTTCAGCCCACAAAGAAACGCCGGTACGATGGACGACCAACGAAGATTATGGCGACGGCGGCGGCGTCTGCGGTGACGGTGATGACAAAGACAACCATAGCAGTCGCGGAAAATGGCTGCAGGCAGACGACGAGAAAAGAAAGGAGAGAAGAGAAAAGGTTAGTACGAGTAGCAGTATAGCGGCGACGGCGATCGAGGATCGGATCGAGTAGGTACGACATATCTCCCCATTTGAATCAACAGCGAAGGTAATTCTTCTACGACACGCGACAATAAAGTTATGTCAAAACCAGTAAATGTAACAGTATGATACATTCCTTCCAGGCATTACTTCTTATTGGGGGGGGGGCAGTATAGTATACGTTCGTTCATCATGATACCATCCTCCCAGGATTATGTTCTCCTTTTTTTGGGGGTGGGGGGAATAGTGTACTATCTATTCTGTTGTCATGATATCATGCTCCCAGACATTAACTCCTACTTTTTGTGTGTTTGTGTGTGTGGGGGGTTGATAGTCAGGATATAATCCTCTCAGTCATTAGCTTCTTCATTGGGAGTTAGTGTATGTAGTTCGTTCGTCGTGATATCTTCCTCTCAGCCTAGCAAAAATATATTTGATAGTATATATAATTATTAATGACAATATATGTACTAGCATATACTATCAAAGCCTTTTTATTTTGCAGTCTCTTTAAAAGATTCAGCTCGATGATTGTTAATCAGTAACAACAGAGGATACATAAGTCAGGTTCAATTTATATTCCAATAACCATGTTTTTATTTTATTATTTTATTTTTTATTTTTTCACATTTCCAAAAACCCTAACATTTCTGTGAGATGTATTTTTTACGGTCCGTTTCAGTTGTCGTTAGCCAAACAACATTTTTATGTCAATATCGTCTCTGCAACACTACAAAATCATCAGAAAAATTCACAAAGAGTAAACATTTTTAGGATTAAAACGTCTTCAAAAAAAAACTACACTATACAGTGGCTCATTTTTGAGCGAAACCAAATACTTTTTAAATTTTTATTTGATTTATTTGGCTCACAATTAATGAAACACAGCGTAAAAATACATCTCACAGAAATCTGATGTTTTTTGGAAATGTGAAAAACTAAAACTAAAAATAATAAAATAAAAACATGGTTATTGGAATATAAATTGAACCTGACATATATATATATATATATATATATATATATATATATATATATATATATATATATATATATATATAAGGAATAGATAAAGAACCAAAACAATTCAAGATATCCCCAGAATATCTAATAATTCAAAATTTATTTATTAATAAATTAAATCTTATGAATCTCCAAGGATACATTTTAAATATTGCAGATAAAAATTAGCTCAAGTATGTTAAACAGAGCTTTCATATTATAATTCGTTAGATTATTAAATTTATGACATAGTTAATAAAATTTTTGAATATTATAACCATTGTTGAGTTTTTTATTTTCGGAACTTGATTATAATATTTAAAACTTTATTAAATTATGATATAAATTTATGATCTATCGAATTACATTAAGGATTCTGAAGAGGAAATTGATTCGGTGTCTAATGTGTAAGCATCAAATTCAAGGCCACTCTGAAATATTTGAACTTTGAAATAGATGGTTGCACCCACATTATGCCCCCTTAAAACATCTTTAAAATACTCCAAAGAAACTGAAATTTGAAGAGCATTTATTAATTGATGTCTACTACATATTGTTAAAATTTCACAAAAATCGGAGTTATCCGAATTTTCACGAATTCACAAATCACAGAATTGAAAAAAAAATCCTGTGTGAATTAAACCTAAATTAAACTAAATATAGCCCACATTATCCACCCTTACTCTTAACAACTGTGTTCCAAAATGAATAATGGTTGATTAATTAGTTTAGGAGTGATTCCTATACATATACACATACCTAACTTTATACAAATAGAGACATAATCTTTTATACAGGGTGGCCAAGAAATCACTAAAAAATCACTAAGAAATTTTTAAAACTTGAAATACATACTTTATTTTTATGGTACCTTAATGGAATTTTAACATAATAAGACAATGGAGATTTGTTTGCAAAAATGAAAATAATTTATTTATGAAAAATAACATCTTTTAAATGGTTTCAATTTCCAGCTTCACAAATTTGTTCCATAACGGATTGCAGGGCCACTCGATTACGATTTATTAATGAATACACTGTGTAGTTTCTTTTCAAATAATTTTAACCCTCTCTCTTGTAACCTTTGATTCTTTTTCACCCCAGTTTTTAGTATTTTTTCTCTTTTCACTTCACAAAGAATAATCTTATTACTTTCAGAAATATATTTATATAGACAACCTTCTTCTATATCCACAACATCTTCAACACTAAATAGACCTCTACCACCCTCCTTTCTAGGTAGATGCAATCGATCTGTATCTCTTTTCTTTGCAAAAGCTCCATAAATTGTAAGCATTTTTCGCGTTTTGCTATCCACACATTTTAGTTCATCTACATTCCAGTCAAGTATATCGGCAGTATATCGAATGATAGCTATTGCTCTGACATTGATAGCATAGATTGTATTTTGACTGTCGACGTGTGATGTAAGAAAACTCCTTACTCGTCTGTTGTACTACGCTGTGACCTGTTTTTTCATTTCATTGTTTTTAATCTTATCCGCCTCCAGTATTCACAAGTATTTGTAGCCCCTCTCACTGTCAACATTCTTTATCAAATCTGTTGTTGGGAGTTCAATGCCATCTGAGTGCACAAGTTTACCCCTTTTATAACAAGAATTGCACATTTAATGATGTCAAATTTCATTCGTATGTTGTCACTAAATAATTTAACCGTATTCATTAGGGTATCAAGTTAGTTTACATTCTTTCCAAAAACTTTAAGGTAATCCATGACTAGTAAGTGGTTGACTGTAGGATGTCCTTTCCAAATTTACTATCCTGCCTTCAGATTACGTAAGAGAAGTGTCATTTGGACCAAACTAATGACAAAAAGCAAAGGGGGAAAGACTATCACCATGGGAAATCCCTCTCTTGATTTTCACTTTACCTAATGCAACACCCCCTGAAGTTAAATTGGTTTCCCAATTCTTCAAGCTATTCTTTAAAGCTATTTGAATGTTGGGGCTATTCCGAAAAACTTCCAAGCATTTGTGTGTCCATGAATGAGGCACCATGTCTAATGTTTTCTTATACCCCCCACCTCATGGCAAGGTTAGTAGTTCTTCGTTTGCAGTTTCTCAGGATCATTTTATCGATCAGAAGCTGATCTTTGGTGTTATGTGATATTTTCGGCAGCTTTTTTGTTTCTCTGGCAGCAAATTGTTTTCGTCCAAATGACCATAAATACTTTCAGACAATATGCTAGTAAAAAGTTTCGACAAAACTGAGAGGCAAATGATTGGTGTAAAGTTTGTCACTTCACCCCTTGTCTTATCTTTTATGATCAATACTGTGTCAGCCATTCAGGGTAGCTACCTGTCGTCAAACAGCCATTTATCATTTCTGCAAAAAGTGGAAGAGCCGGGAGGTTTTTAAACAAGTATCCCTGGACTCTGTCAGGTCCAGGTGCTTTCAAATTAAAAAAAGCTTTTTAACCCTCTCCTTCAGCATCTCAACGGTAACTGTTATATTCGTTTGTCGTTGGAAATCTTAGCTACGACACGCTGTTTCAGTTTTTCAATTTTACGGATTAGTCTTTCATTAGCGCTCTACCTTTTGAGTTTGCCATTTTCGACAGCTTGCGCTTTAATTAAATCCTTTCTAAATTGTTTGATCTGACCATTTAAACGTTTCCTCCACCAGGGCTTTTTCTTTACTTCTTTTTTTCATTTTTCTACTCCGAGTAAATTTGACACAATATAGGCAGCAGCTTAAATAACTTTATTACACTGCCCAAGATTATTTACTAATAAAAATGGCAAGACTTCATTCATTAGTGGTAACAATTTTAAGTATTTTCCTATTGACAAATCTCAGGTTCGGCGGCTGTTCTAAATTGCCAGCTCTTAGTTTCTCGTCTAACAATCTGAAAATATCAATATCTTCTTCTTTCATCCCATGTTTTATCGTATGTTTTATGATTGCGTCTGTGGAAACCGCCTGATTACCATTAGTTACAATATTTTCGCACTCAGAGTTTGTTGTTGTTTCTACCCTAGACTTTTCTTCAACTCCAAAACAAACATTGAACTAGGATTAGAGTTGTTAGTTTTGCTCGGTGCTCAGAAGGCCATTCTCCTAAGTATTACCTCCCTTTTAGGGGAAGTGTATCAGTTACCCTCCCTTGTCCCCAAACTTAGGAGGGTTGGGTTATTGCTGATCGTCGAAGGCGCTCCTACTAAGAAATGCTGACGGGTCCAATTCTGGCAATTTTTATGGGTTATTTGATACTGGTCATGGACGTCTTTGTTGTGTTCATAGCCTATCCCACATTAAAACCTGACCTTATGTCACAGCTAGCTCTCGTTGGGAGGTTAATAAATCAAACCAACGGCAGAGTAACATACTGTCACTGAGTGTTACAGGTGTGGAGGAGGAGAGTTAGTGAGAGAGGAGTAGAAATGTTATACGGAAAATACACAAAGATAAGAGTAAACCGGTATTGTTCGGGCCTTCGGGTCTGGATTTACGCCGGTCTATCGGTTTTCCGTCCTGTGCAGTTCTAGGAGGTGCACCCTTCCAGGCTTTGCCTTCTCACCTTTTGAGAGGGGGTTAGTTTATTGCTAATCGCCTGAGGCGCCTGAGGCGCCTTTACCGGGGAATACCGACTGGGCTGCCCAGGCAATTTTTAAATGGCCAGAGTGCTTAAATTCTCGAGCGCTGGTTTTATCCCACTTTCCCGACCTTGTGTCACATCTTACCTTGTGGGAGGAAGATAAATAGAAGGGGTAAGAAAAGCACGAGTTCACAAAAAGTATTTTTTATATATCTAAACAGGTGACTTACAAAGGTTTTAAACAAAAAAATATTTGTTTTGAGAAGTGTTTTTGCAAAACAAAAGGGACTCAGGGAGCGTTAGAAAGGCAATAAAGGCTTTTAGTGAATACAAAATACGTCAGGATGAGTTTTAAATACCGCCGCTAATGATAGGCAAATGCGTGTTCTAATGTTTAAGGATAGTTTGAACTCTATACAAAGGAACTGAAATACAAGTAAGACAATAAAAGAATCAGGTAGTTAGCTGAGCTAGTGAGGAAGGTTTAGTTGACAAGCAAGTGCTATGAAATATTTACAGGACAGAACAGCCGTGACTAAGGTCTTCCCAACATAACTAAAGACTAATTAAATTTTCGTCTTCATATATGCTCGAGAGTCTCTGAAGTGAATCCTAAATAATAACTTGATTAAAATATACATATGTATTTATTAATCCATCCGGAATCTGTGCCGAGCTATATGCGCACATACAATTATAGGCACTTTTATTTTGTACCTCAAAGAGTAAATTTTTACCGCTACACAGGCAGTGCCGAATTAAAGACACATGAGTCTCTGTGCTAATTATGTTTTTAGGCCTCTTACTTGGACTTTGAAGAGAGTAAGCCGATATAGGCAGTTACTTTCTCAGAACATCTTTGAACAGTTTATCATTTTTATGAAAAACATTTAGACGTACAAAGCAAAGTTTTAAAGGAGTTTATTTTGTAAAGCATATCTAGCGTGAACTGGAACACACACTCCTGTAATATTTTGTAACAATAAGGGTAGTCAAACGAAAAGAAAACAAAGCTCTTCTATAAATAACACCGTTTGGTGTAGGTAGCTTAATATTAAGACGGTGCAGAACATAAATTAAAGTAAGAAAGTTCAGCTGCTTCTATTTTTTGGGAGCGATATACCTTCAGGTGAAGATATCTTTACTCGGCGTTGGTGACGGAGGCAGGAGAGAGGACGTCTTTCTTCGTTGGTGTCGGGAAACTCTCTGACTGCTGTCTGCAATTCTCGAAGGGTCTGGAAGTCGTCTAACAAAGTTCCTGTTAGAATTAATACGCCCTGAAGTCCGATTGGCCCTCGTGTGGCCAAATCACCTCATAGGGGTTGCTCTTCTCAATGAGAGACATGTTAATGCTACATATCACTCATTAGCGTTTGCCTATGTTTATAATTAAAAATCTCTAAATTGAAAATAAATAAATGAAACCGCCGTCAATAGTTGGCGACACAGGTACAGTAATAACTGCCATAAGAATAAGACTGGTAATGTAAGACACTAGAATGAACACGAGAAAGGCAATAATAAAAAGACGAAAACAGCATATTTATCGCCCGTTTTGTAAAACATATTTTTTTTCTTCTGTTTCATTTCTCGTTTCCTCTCGCGTTATTACCGTTTTGCGCGCCATTTTGTGTTTACTGACTTCTTCCTCATTTGTTTTATAACCGAAATTGCCTATCGGCAACGGGCGACAAAACTAACAGAGCCTCCCAGGAAAATGGACGTCCCCGCCTCCACCCTTTTTTTGTTTTGTTTTGTCCGAATAAGGAGAGGGGACAAAGAAAGTTAGAAGAAAGTAATTCTTAACGGTTTCGTTTTTCATTTCATTTCATTTCTTCTCCTATCGGATCATCTGATGTGTGAAATATGAATATAATTGACGAAGGCACACCCCCTCCCCCTTCTCCCCCTTCCTACTTCTTTATACTCCCCCTTCCCCTCTTACTACTACTACTACTACTACTACTACTACTACTACTACTACTACTACTACTACTACTACTACTACTACTACTACTACTACCCTTCTTCTCTTCCTCTGCCAGCTCATGTTTCTCCTCCTATTTCCTCTTCTCCTTCATTTCCTTCTCATTCTCAATCTCCTCCTACTATTCCCATCTTCCTTCTTCTTGTACTACTACTACTACTACTACTACTACTACTACTACTACTACTACTACTAGTACTACTACTCTTCATACTGGTCATCTGATCCAGCCAGTGTATACAGGAGGGGAGAGGAGGGGATATTTCTATCCAATCGTAGGGCAAGAGTGACAACGCGTATCCGCGTTATTTCCTGGATCAATCACTAGTTGCTCTCTTCTTGCTTGTCTCTCTCCCTGTTTTAATCAATAACAATAATGGGTGATGTCCCTTTTCTCTTTTCGCACAGAAGAGACGTTGCTAGTCTTTATCTACTCTATCGTTATTTTCATGGTAGGTGCTCGACTGAGCTCCAATCTCTGCCCCCGCCCCTGTAAAAAATTCATAGCAAAAACTTGTCTAGTTACAACTACTGTAAATAATTTCCCTTTCTTCTTCCGTGTACCTGAAGCTAAACGGAACTTCCATGAGCAGAGTTTCTTTCCAAGAACTATTCGCCTGTGAAACACAATACCACGGGGATGCTTCCCAGCTGAGTACTACATGGTCGTTTTCAAGTCCCATGTTAACAAATTCTTGTTGAGCCCTCCTGTTAAATAATAAAATCCTGCCCAGTTTCAAACATCGTCTCCAATCTTTAAGGTTTTTGTTTCACTGTCCACTGTAAAAATGCAGTAGGTTGCATTTTTTAGTGGTGCATATGAATGGCAGACGTGCAGGTGATAGATGTTCGACCGAATGGGGGGAGGGCACAGAAGAAAGTGAAAATATCTTTGGTTTTATTTTGGGCTACCCAGAAGTTTATTTCTCTTTAAAATAAAGTAAGTACCTTGTAAAGACAAGAACTCATGCTGGGATGCTCACAGATTGTCATGATAATCCCCAGTCTGTTCGTTATCTCTAGGGATATCTCTAGTAGCCAGTGCCTGGGTGATCCGGTGATGATCAGTGAGAAAGATTCGGCCAGGAGGAAAAGTGTGTGATGGGAGCAACTTGTCCACTGTGCACGACAGATAGTTAGTTTTAAACAGAACAACCGGGGAGTTGAAGCTGGGTGCCCTTCGAGGCAAGTTGGACCCATTTGGGGACTCTTATATTTTATTTAGCCGGGATAACGAAATCTCATAACGAAATTTGCAAGTCTGTTATTCAACCGGGAACATAAGTATTGTTTGTAACATCCAACAAAAAAATGTGGTACTAGACTCATGGCTTTTAATTGAAATTAGAATTCTTTGCTGCAGCCTTGACTAGGTCGAATAACATCTTTGGATTGGCACAACGTATAGGGACGATTGGATTTTGACCCTGTAGGCCATAGCAGATGCCAGAGAACACTCAGGAACTTACATCTAGCGCTTAAATAACCGGGATTGACCCTGAAAAATGCAGTGGATGCTAGAAGTCCACATCGGGCGCCCAGAGGACTGATGTCGACTCTGCAAAATTTACAACCTCAATATACAGTCCCAGCAGTAACCAAGGAGCATGAAAAATGAGACAGACCCTCAAATAAAACAAAACAAGAGGGACACCCTGGACATCATTGAAGAGAACGTTACCGAAAAAGAACAACAAAATGGGAGGTCGATACAGTTCAATTTTCTTCTAACACCTTTGTTTCGTGTTGTCTTGTGTCGTTTTTAGTTCTTTTCTTTGGTTCATCGAGAGGCCTGCACTTTTACTGTCATATTATAGGTAGGGTTGTGAATGGAAATCAAAAAAAGAAGAAAAGAAAAGAGAATACGTTGTTTGTAGTTACAATTGAATATGTGTTTGTTTTGAGTTATGTGTGACAATTTTATTTTATAAATCAAAAGAAAAGAAAAGAATAATTTCTTTAGAAAGAAAAAAGTGCGTACAGAAAGAGAGAAACAGAGAGAGAGATATATATATAGAGAGTTTGTGTGGGTGTATTTTACTTTCTCCACGGCCATTCAGGTCCACTTCGTTGGTCAGAAATCCCAGCAAGGAACGCAAAACAAAATAATGTACAAGCATTGCCGACAAATACACACATGCTTTTGTGCGTATGTATTTGTACATAAATATAGGTAGATAATTCATTTGAGTTCGAGTATAAAACGAAAGACACACGCACAATAAGTGTGTTCTTGTGGTTAAAATAAAATATTTACTTGTTTAATTTTATTTGATAAATCAAAAGGAAGAGAGAACAATGGTTTTTAAAAAAGGAAAGAAGAAAAAATAGTAGGGAAGAGAGAGGGAGGGAGAGGGAGAGCGAGAGAGAGGGGCACACGGCAGCAGTAGCGGTAGTGGCAGTGGAATATTTATTTACTCCTCCCGGAGTTAGGCACAAGGCCAGTTTTATCTTACTCCCACAAGTAAGATGTGACCCAAGATCGGGTCGAGAAAGTGGGGTTAAAAGCCAGCGCTCGAGAGGTGAGCACTCTGGCCATTTAAAAATTGCCTGGGCAGCCCCGTCGGCATTCCCCGGTAGGGGCGCCTCAGACAGTAAGCAATAAACTTACTCCTCCCCAAATAGGGGAGGCGAAGCCTGGGAGGGTAGACCTCCTAGAACTGCACAGGACAGGCGTGCAGTATCCATCGGAACAGATACTACACTTTGATCTTAGCCAAAAGGCCGAGAAAGTAGTGGCAGTGGACATATTTATTTAATCCTCTGCAGGAGTTAGGCACAAGGCCAGTTTTATCTTACTCCCACAAGTAAGATGTGACCCCAGCTTGGGTCGAGTAAGTGGGGTTAAAAGCCAGCGCTCGAGAGGTGAGCACTCTGGCCATTTAAAAATTGCCTGGGCAGCCCCGTCGGCATTCCCCGGTAGGGGCGCCTCAAGCAGTAAGCAATAAACTTACTCCTCCCCAAAGAGGGGAGGCGAAGCCTGGGAGGGTGAACCTCCTAGAACTGCACAGGACAAACCCACAGACAGGTGGAATCAAGCCCCGAAGGACAAGACGACATCCGTCTATAAGGTGCAGTATCCATCGGAACAGATACTACACTTACTTCCTAGCGTGTGCATGTGGAGAGGCACACAAGCATGGTATGGCCCACGACCCATCATCAGCAAGAGAGGGGCTGGCAGGTAGTAATGGATATGGGTCGACGAAAACGCGGGGGGGGGGGATTCAGGCCGGCGGGCCTTTAACGTTTGTCCATAAAAAAAAAGAAAGAGATAACTGTGCAGCCTTTGGGTGGAGCTTGAAGTGTATTTTTTTCCTTTGCCGTTACTGGCAAGGGTTTTTTTAACGTAAGGGTTAATTCTGTAGTGAATGTTATTTTTAACATTTAGAGTAATTTCAACGGAATTGTCTTGATTTGTGATGAACATTATTTTTTAGTGCCGTAAAAGGAGGTTCGAAAATACTGTTGTGGGTAAAGGCACAGAAATTTTATCTTCTTTTTTGAATCGCGGGTGTGAGCGATTTTGTTTAAATTTTTAAAGTTAAAATGAAATAATCATTATAATATAAAAAAAACGTTGGTTACCATATCTTGTAGCACCCCCGAACAGTTGGAATCAGAGATGTCTGTAGTATTTACGCTTTTAAATTACGTGTGTGTGTGTGAGATTCCTAGCCTAGTAGAGCCCATGGGTATAATGAATGAAGAATAAAGATTGATAATATGTGGATGGGGCTAACTTGCCAGTAATGATATTACACAAAGACCCGGGGGGGGGGGCACCGACAGCGATGACGGTGACCGGGTTATTGGGTCGGGTGAAAGGAACTAGATTGTTCCAAAGAACCCCATGTCTGGAGACCCCGAGTAAACGATTCGAGTGGATGTCGCTGGAGTAATGATTGGGGATGGATCCAATTGGTTTGAGTTGGTGCATCACCTTGGGGAGTGCACGCTCCTTTATGTGCATATAACTTGGACTCAAATAGCCCCTGTTGTTGCTGTGTGATGTCCCATAGAATCACTCCGGATCGATGACACCACTCTCAGCGACACATAATGCCCAAGTTGAGAATAAAGGGATTGAGTGCTCACTAAATCAAAGGCACCATCTGGCTAAAAAAGTTTCATAAATTGTGTATGAGAGAGTTAGAAGTTAGAAAGGAAAGTGTCACTTTGTGCAATTCATGTTCTGTGGGGGTTGATATAGGGTGTGGTGGACACTTGGTTTCCTTGCACATGTGTGCCCAGGGAAAACTGAAAGCATATTCATATTGTTTTAGAGATCTAGGTTTGAAAAATTTTAAATGTTGAAATTATGGAAAAAGTTTTTGGGTGTAAAAATTATTAATAGTAGAATTATAGAAAACATTTTTGGAGAGTGCCTGAATTTGTGCAGAGGACATTCGGGCTGTTGACAAATTTTAAAATTGTATAATTATGGAAAAGGTTTTTGGTCGAAAACTTTGTAATAGTAGAATTATGCAAAGGACATTTGGGCTGTTGACAAATTTTTAGAATTGCAGAATTATGGAAAAGTTTTTGGGAGTGTTCTTGCAAGTGATACAATTATGGAAAAGTTTTGGGATAAACCCTGCTAGTTTACAGAATATATTTGGGCAGTTGATAAATTTTAAAATAGTGAAACTAGGAAAATATCCAAGCATGCGAGGGATGCATGGAGCATTCCCGTTAGGAGCGTGGACGTTAGGGATCCTTTAAAAATAGATATACACCATGGAATTATTTTAATTGGGAGGAGATGTGTTTCGACGCCGGGAGGATGTGCGTGAGCTGAGAACGTGAGTTGTCCTCCTCTATGTGTAAAAGAATGAATGAGCAAGAAAATATATTAATGAATTGTACATTACTTAGGAAGGAGCGGCAAAAAAGGCAGTACAGGTAATAATGGTAATAATGAACGTAATAGTGAGTGATGATGATAATGTGTTAGAGAACTTATCCCACAGCAAATGGTAGACTCAGAATTAATTTAAATGAGAAGGAGAGGCCTAGCCGTAATTGGGATCCGAATGATGCATGGATTTGAGACGGTGGTTGGCAGTTATTGAAAAATATGTTTTAACTGCTATACAACTGATTGAATTAAGAAAACAAAAAACTACTATATTTTGCATGTGCATGGTTTCACAACTATGAGTAAAAATTTGGACGAAAACGTGTATACAGAAAAAACAAAAGAAAGAGTGAATCCTATTGTTGAAAGAAAAAAAAGACAACAACCGAAAAAAAGAAAGAGAAAACAACTATACTTGGCATGTGCAAGGTTTCACAGCTGTAAGTGAGGACAAGTAAAAAAAAAAGATAACCAGTGAGAAAGACTCAGTCAGGAGGAAAGAGATAGGAGGGGAGCACTTGGCCCACTGGGTATGGCAGAGCTACCATGGAGTTGAAGCTGGGTGTCCTTCGAGGCAAGGTTGCCATTTTGCGATCTTAGCCAAACGACTGTGTGGGACTTATCTTTTATTTAGCCAAAATAGAGAAATCTTATTTTGCAATCTACCATTCAACCGGGGAACACAAGTATTGTTTGTCAAATCCAACAAATAAATTTGTCACTTGTTGATAAACTTGACTCACGGTTTCTTTGTTGCAGCATTGACCGAACAACATCTTTGGACTGACACAACGTGTAGGGACAGGTACCGACAGCGCAGTGAACGCATGTATACATACATGTTCACACACCTGACAAACCCATGAACCCTTATACTCTACTGTATTTTGGGCCTTGATAAGCGGCGACTAATTAGTACAAAAACAAAACTATAATGACAAGGGGAGTGTATGTGTGTCTATGTGTATTTCCATATATATATATATATATATATATATATATATATATATATATATATATATATATATATATATATATATATATATATAAACTCGAATAATACCTGTCCCAGAACGGCCAACATTAATTTCGTGAACAGAGCAGTTTTGCACCACTTTTATGTCCCCTTACCAAGATTAAAATCAAGATATAATGATACTAAACATTATGTCTAAGATCTTTATTCCAATTTCGATAAAAATTAATTATATGACTTAGATTCTAGAAAATGTCTACCTTTCAGGCTTCGGCTTAAGAGATCTTATGAAGAAATTGAAATCCAGGAATTCTTGCTTAATCTAATGACTATGGATAAAATTCAATGCAAATCTGAAATATTTGAATTTTCAAATGGGAGGGTTGTATCCATATTATGATCTCTAATACCCTTTAAAATACACCATAGAAACTGAAATTTGGGGAATATTCGCGAATTGATGTTTAATAACTATTTGTTAAAATTTCAAAGAAATCGGATGTATCTAAATTTTTACGAAGAACTCCCACCCACATTTTACTCATATTGAATAAAACTAAATTAAACTAAATACAGCCCACATTACGACCATGTACGCATAGCGGCTGTGTTCTAAAATTCATAATTATCGGTTAATTAGTTTAGAAGTGAATCCTCTACATAGAAATATATAAACATATACGCACTTTATGTAAATAGAGATATACAAATAAATACACAATAGACATTAATATAGAGTGAAAGATTATAATTAAGTTGATATTTTCTGTTGATCACTTAGAAGCTCCAAAAAACAAGAACAAATATAAAACTTCATAAATATTTTTCCAAAAGCAGAATCTTAAAAAATAAGTAAATGCATATTATAAGATTTACGTCCGTGTCTGCCGGTTATTTGGCCACTTATATGCGATTAAACAGCTTAATATACTTGCGCCACATTTAACATAAGAACACCTTGAGATAGCAAGTGTGTCTCTAGTGGATCAGAGCATTACTACTACTACTACTACTACTACTACTACTACTACTACAAAAACAACACCAAAAAACAAAAAAATAATAAATAGTAAACACTTATGGACTCCAGAAGTATTGGTTACAGTAGCAAGTGTTGAGTCAAATGAGTCGTGATTAGTCATCTAATCCGGCCTGTGTATTTTTTTAAATTGCCCCCCCCCCTCCCCAACCAAGGCACATTGCTACTGAGACGTAAGAGACTATTGTGAATTATCGAAGTGGGGAGTTGTGCAGCAAGATTTTTGTTAACGTTACATTTAAATTTCTGATAGTTTGTACAGTCGAGAAAAGAGGGAGCAGGGAGAGAATTCCAAAGGCAAGCGGTTCGAGGGAAATAGCTATTAGAGTATTAAGATTTTAGGCATCTGGGGATCTCTTCAGTGAAGGGGTGGTATTTTGCTGCTTGTCGGGTTAGTCGGGGGTATTTACGTTGAGGGGATACAAATGCAGTAAGTTCGTTGGAGCACATTCTGTTGAAGTACTTGTAAAACAAACACAGGGATGTAACAAGCGGCGATGGGACAGGAGCTGGAGCTTGGTAGACAGTGTGGGGCATATTAGCATAGAGATTCTTATTTGAACCCTGACGATGACTAGTAGTACACAGGATGGGAACAAATATGTAGACTACTACTACTACTACTACTACTACTACTACAATAAACACTTTTTATCAGTACTTCCATAATAGTTTCAATTTTGCCTATTCCTACTCTTTCCTCTTCTTCTGCCTTCTCCTCCTCCTCTTCAAAAAACAGTAAACACTTATGAGCTACAAAACTGTTGGTCAGAATTGCACCAAATTTGGCATGAATAATTCTTGGGATAAAGGGTGTCATAGACAAGTAACACTTTTACTACTACTACTACTACTACTACTACTACTACTACTAAAACAATAAACACTTTTTAATTAGCACTTCCATGATTACTTTAATTTTGCCCCTTGTCCCACAAAATTGACGCTTTAACAGAAATAAAAAGAAAGTCTGGCGACACTTTGTGACATAGTTATTGATCTAGGGAATGACAAAACGGCTACGCATTGTCACTCTTGCCCTCTGACTGGACAGAAATATCCCTTCCCCTCTTGTATACACAGGCCGGATTAGATGACCAGTCACGACCCATTCCACTCAAAACACACTCATCGTCGGTGGGCAGAGTATCTCTTATTTGTTAACAACACAAATATGGACATGGCGGTATTTGTACCCTGGTTGTCTGCCTATTGACACCAGCCAGTGTAAATTCACACAGAACCACACCCTTAATAAAATAAGAATCATGTTTCTCTCACACTAAGCCAACAGGCTATACGATCGGTCTAATCAATTTGTTTAACGCCATATCAACCTTTTATTGGCTATTATATGCTGAAGCACAAAACCTATTATAAATAGTTCACTGATTATTCTGCTTAATCCTTTTTTACGGCATATAAACCCTTTTTGGGGGGTTATTTAATGCTGAAAGACAATACCTATTGTAAGCGACACATTGATTGGTCTGCTCTGTCTGTTTTACGATTCATTAACAACAATCAAGCGCGGACCGGGAGATAGGTTTGCCCTGTTCAAGTGCTGTCAAAACCATTGTACCACTTTCACTAGGTGATGTTGCAACTTTTAGATGGTTCCCCATGAAATTAAAGAACTACAAAACATTTTTCAAACAAACCCGGCACTCACATTCACCTATGAACTAAACATTAATAACAGAATTCCTTTTCTAGATGTACTTATCAACTCCAACAATAAAAAACTACCTTCATTAATTCTTGCCTTTTGAACTACAAAAGCGAATGTTCATACCGCTATAAAATAGCAATCTTAACAAATCTAATAAACCGGGCCAAATTGAGCTCCCTAACAAAAACATATTTTTCAATGAATTAAATAAATTAAACAAGTATTAATTAACAACCAATCCCCCAATCACCTGGTAGACGAAAAAATAAAATTGACCATTAGAAACCTAGATGAAAGTAAAAAAAACAGCTAAACAATTCAGACCATATTATCATATTCTACCGTAACCAGTTGCATCATAACCTTAAACTAGACGAAAGAGTCA
>OY744517.1:134860334-134875334 GCA_963556195.1 Sepiola atlantica
GTAGGATGGAAACTCGATCGTATTTTAAACAATCAGCGATTCTAACAGTTAGGCCATCTGCAAAAGCCACGAGGAAGTGAAATTCAACCAAAGAAGACTGCTTCATTTGTTTTACGAAGATATTTGCATTATCATTAATAGCAGCTGGAAATTTCACTTACAACAGTGCTCAAGTCACGAAGGGGTGATAGCATATATAGACATCGACGGACACTGTTTCGCTGTATCCCTGCTCTTCATTATGACTAGACAGACATGCCGGGATCAAAACTCAACTGTACTTTCGACAGACAGCAATTATACCAGTTAGGCCATCCGCAGAATTCTCGAGGAAGTAATATTTTAATGTTTATATAAACACTATCAACAATCGAAGAGTGCTCCATTCGTTTTCACGAAAAGCTTTGCGCTATCGCTAATTGTAGCTGGCGATTCTATTTATAGCGAATGTGTGGAAGCATATCCATAGGTACTGTTTCGCTATATCATTACTCTTTGATGTGACTAGAAAAGGCAACTGCTACAAGCCGGAATCGAAACGCAACCATATTTTCGATAGACGGATATTCTAACAATTAAATCATCTGCAGAAGCCACGAAGAAGTGACATCTTAATGTTTATATAAATACTATCAACTGCCGAAGAGTTTTCTATTCGTTTTTACCAATATTTTTGCATGATCGTTAATAGTAGTTGGCGATTTAACATACGCCCATGCTCAACCCACGAAAGGGTGGGGGTCATATGTATACATTCATAGACAGTTTCGCAATATCACTGCTTTTCAGTGTAGCTAGTGAGGCAACTACTTCAAGCCGGGATCGAAACTCGACTGTATTTTCGACCGTCGGCTATTCTAACAATTAGACACAAATTACGAGCAAGTTATATCTTAATGTTTATATAAACACTATCAACCACCGAAGAATGCTCTATTGTTTTTTACGAAGAACTTTGCATTATCTCTAGTACTAGATGGCGATTTAACTTACGACCGTGCTCAACTCACCTAAGATTGGGGTCATATGTAATCACCCACAGATAGACTGTTTCGCATCATCACAGGCCTTCAGTGTAACAAGAGAGACAAGTACTTCAAGCCAGGATCGAAACTCGACCGTATTTTTTGACAGTCTGCGATTCTAACAGTTAAGCCAAAGATACAAATCACGAGAAAGTGATATCTTAATGTTTATATAAACACTATCAACCACCGAAGAATGCTCTATTCGTCTTTATGAAGAGCTTCACACTATCGTTAGTACTTGTTAGGGATTTAACTTACCACCGTGCTTAACCCACGAAGGAGTGGGGGTCATATGTAGCAGTCTGTTTCGCATTATCATAGGCATTTAATGTACCGAGGCAGGCAAGTACTTCAAGCTGAGATCGAAATTCGACGGTCGGCGATTTTACCAGTTAGGCCAAAGGAACAAATCACAGAAAGTGATATCTTAATGTTTATATGAATACTATCAACCACCGAAGAATGCTCTATACCTTTAGTGTGGCGAGAGACGCAAGTGCTTTAAGTTGGAATTAAAACTCGACGGTATTTTCGACACTCGGCGATTTTAACAGTTAGGCCATTTGCAAGGAAATGGAATATTTATGTTTATATAACTTATGATAGTGGCCAATCCACGAAGGTTTGGAGGGTATATGTAGTTATAAAGCTATAGTTGTTATCACCGTGATTCATATAATTCACCGACGTTTGGGACAAATTTTACCGACGATCAATTCACCTTTTGTGAAGTCACCTTCTGCGAATTCACCTTCAAGGTAAAGTGGTTTAACGACTTTTACATCGTTGTATATCAATAGGTCGTGGTGTATGGCATCAACAGAAAAACAGTTCTTGATGCCCAGAAGACACGCACACTCAAACCTCGCGGACAAAAAAGGAAAAAAAGAAGCAATATATGAAAATGTGACCGTAAAGAAACAAAAACGGAAATAGTTGGTTTGTAGAATTGATTGGTTTTCGACCAATAGAAATCAGAAGCCATTACAAAAAAAAAGAAGCGAAACTCGTTAATCGTAACCGCGTGTCATTACACAAAACCACGCAAAGCTAAAATAAAAGTTTAATGTCCGACGACTTTGTAGTTTCATTTTGTTTTGTTATTTTTTGTTCATTATTAACTGCAAAGTCGATATTTTGTACGTCTTCGTTTTAAAAAAAAGATCAGGTTGTAGCCTGATGTCTAATATTTAAGTCCTTGTGCCAAACTTGGCTAATCTGAATGTTAGCTGGTTTTGAGGAATACACAATGTGACTCCGGTGAGTTCCTTAACACAACTGATTTATTATCCTTTTTGGGCTTACAGGTCTTCATTTCTTACGTTCACAGACAGGACACCATTACAACATAAAATGTCATCTTCTACTGTATGCGTCGTCTTTATTTATTTGCTTCCCATTGCATCAAAAGATGGCACAAGACCGAAAGGTGAGAGCACTCTGTAATAAAACACCCCCTTTTAAAAAGCAGAGGATTATCTTATTAAAGTATGCGGATATGCACTAACAGATCCACGAATATTTAATTGATATTGAAAACTTTCAATATTTGATTCTTCGAATTCGACACCGTAAAAACGCTGATTACATCATTTATTTAAAAAGAATAAACACTTCTAGACAATTATTTATTCATGAAAATCAGATTTTGTTTTTAATTATAGAAGACCCAAATACCTAAAATATTCTACATTTTCTCCAGCTCTTCTGAACACTAAAACAGCTCCAGGGGTCAACTTGACCTTACGCGTGATGGTGTTTTTCATATCAAGTCAAAGATACGTCCTACACAATCAGTCCGACAGAGTCTGGACCTTATGGCTAGAGGGTCTTTTCTATGTCGGTCTGAGGTATGGTGTGTGCAGTTTTAGGAGGTCAACACTCCCAGTCTTTACCTTCTCGCGCTTTGAGAATGAGTTAGTTTATTGTTAATCGCTTGGGGCGCCTCTACTGGGGAATGGCGACGGGCTGCTCAGGCATTTTTGTAGACCAGAATGCTCTGCATCTTCAGCACTTGCTTGGGCGGTGGGAGGTAGTTAAATACTAGCTCTTTTGAGCACTAACATTATTTGATATTACTAAACAATCAATGACAATGATTATATATATATACATATATATATATATATATATATGTATATATATATATATATATATATATATATATATATATATATATATATATATATATGTATATATATATATATTTATATACGGAGTGAGCCAAAAGTAGGTGGACAGTAAAAACATTTTCCTTCTTGATTTACACAGCTTTGAAGTCTGCCTCTTACGCTTCGACAAAAAAAATGTTTTTTACTGTCCACCTACTTTTGGCTCACCCTGTATATATATATATATATATATATATATATATATATATATATATATATATATATATATATATATATATACTCTCGATGTACTATACTAGTCTTTTTCACTCGTTCATTTTCACACAGTTTTTTTTCATTTCTTCTACTTCCGTACTTTCGGGCTCTTCGGAACATTCACCAATTTCGTTCTGTTTTTATATATAACCCAACCTCGGGCGTCTTTTTTAGTGTACTTTATTTAAATGTATATTTTACATTCAACGACACTGCTAATTTAATATTATTATATCAAATTAGTGTTCAGGAGAGATGCAATTGTATTTTACTAGATGTATCTACCCAGCGTTGTCCGGGATGCAATGAAGTCATTGTAGTTTTTAATTTTTGATTTGTTTGCACATTTAAGAAACTTATACAGAAAAAGAAACACAATTTTAGTTGTAAGGGAGACAACTCTTTTCATATTCTTCAATTTAAAGATATGAGTTTTTCCCCTCGCTGATTTTGATATTTCTGTCATAATTGCATTTTTTTTCAAAATTACCAGCAATTCGGATGAAAGTATATACTTTTTCAAATAAACTGTAGCGACACACGTTATTATAGCGCCAATAACATCGTACAACCATAACAAATGAAAAAATGGCTAGTCATAATAACAGTTTTATATGTATGCTTAAATGGTTTCTATGCCTAACTTTTAAAATCTGGCAGGATAGCTTTATATGTTAGATTTCGGCCATCTGTAACTATGCACGTCTGATTTTCAAAAATTAAATGCTTATAGAGTTTGATTGTTAACGACATAGGAAATAGTCAGGCGATTAGATCAATGATAATATGGCTTAAGCACCTTTCCACCTAACATGTTTTTTCTTATATGCCTCTATTGACCAGGCCGACAAAACATCAATGAACCAGATCGATAGGATAAATATTAAAGTTGACCTACAACAGTTAACAGTTCGATCACTTTGCAATCACTTTGATTTGTCGCCATCTTGACCGGAAGTGGTTGAATTTTGAGACTAATTAAGCTGTGTATGCTAATTTGTTAACCGGAATCAGGCCAGCGTCAGATATGGCCATTGGTCATTGGTCAAGTAGTTCAGCCTCGCGGTTAAATGACTGATAATCTCGCTGACCGATTATCACCATCAATTAACACGAGTCAATGCCGGTTGTTGATCAAAGACATTATCGAATCTGATACACCCAATATGAAGATTGGATACAAGCTGGATAAAAAAAACAGCAACGAAAAACAAACGAATTGCATACTCTCTCTAGGGAGCTTCACCGCATGATTTAGAACAGAATTTTGACCGAGAGGACGATTGTTCCGTTGCGTAAACAAATGTGTTGTTTTGCAGGTTATACTGAAGTACTTGCTAAAGGATCTTCAGGGCCGTATCTTTTTGCAGGGAAGTTTCGTCGTTGTCCTACATTCAGTGCCTAGTAGTCCGAAATGGTCACCAAACTGGTACTAGCTAGGCTCAGCGTTGCTTAACTTCGATGTATTTATTACCAATCAAATGCCTTTAAAGAACATCTTTTATTGTAAAGCTTTTTGTTTCGTGTTATTTTGAACATATCTGTTTCAGTATCATAAAAATACATCTAAATAAATGAATACTTTCATTTAATACGAATTCGGTAGACAGTTGGTAGGGAACCGGTTTCAAATACGGCTGTATTGAGCCACACTGATGATTCTTAAAAAGACTCTCAGTGGATGACTATATATATATAAAGATAGATGAAAGAAGAGGGATAAACATGTACGAATGTCCAGATTAATTTCAACTTCTATTGTTCAATGCAAGGTATACTCGGTAATAAAATTATGTTTATTATTCTTTCCTTAAGCCAAGGCTTTTCAAAGTGAACAATCGAAGTTGAAATAAATCTGGACATTCGTACATGTTTATCACTCTTCGTCCATCTATCTTTATAATTGCTCTATCTCGTATATTGAGCTTTAACCACTTCACTATAGGTTCTATCTACTAAAAGTTTACTTTTAGTTTCATATTTTATTCTTTCTTTCTCTCTCTCTATATATATTCATAAATCGATATTTCATTATATTAAAATATGACTCTTGTTCCGGGGTTTGAATCGTGCGCCTGGCGTGAATCGTTATTTCTACAATTATGACTCCGGAAGGACGAAACGTATACGTATGTAAGTAATGTTTAAATATTCATTATTAAAATAATTATATATATATATATATATATATATATATATATATATATATATATATATATATATATATATATATATATTATATAAAAATATAAATATTTAGACTTGGGTACGCAAAATGCAATAACGTTTCAGTACTACGTATATCTCGCCGGGACCAAACAATGATAATGAAAACAATGGGGGCCAAAAAATTGTATTAGAAATTTGAAATAATCAGACTCTCCAACCAATTATAAAATAATCAGCAGTAGGCATAACCTCCTTAACGCTGTTAAATCCATGATAAGGAGGGGGTAATTGCATTTGCGTAGGCCAATCAAAACATTTTATATAATAAATATTCAAAAAGCTTTCGCTAGTATTGAGCACTCTTGAAATAATATTGCCTTTATGTTCATTTTATCAATATATTTGAACTTGTTTCAATCATTCATATATATATATATATATATATATATATATATATATATATATATATATATGGGGAGGGAGCAACAGCGAACTTCTTTCTTAAGCCATCTTAATCTGAAACGGTAATTTAAAAACATTTTCTAGAATCAAAATCATATAATTGATTTTAGTCAACATTGGAATAAGGTTCTAAACATACGGTTTAGTAACAACATATGTTATATGTTAATTTGAATCTGCGTAAGAAGATATAAAAATAGTGCAAATACGTTTTGCTCGAGGAATTGATTCAACCCGTCCGGGACCGGGTATTATCCTAGTATATATATATATATATATATATATATATATATATATATATATATATATATAAAATAAAATATAATAACACGAAATCACATAATTGTCGATGCAATAATTTATTTCAACCGTTCGGTTTTTTCAAGCATCACTCAGACAATTACATTTTTGAGACTGATAGAAAATTGAATTTCCCTACTACAGTTCCAATACAATCATAGATGGTGGTAGTAGCAACAAATTTGATACATCTTTTATAGAGAGGGGGAAAATTTAAAACTTATATTTAACTATGGCGGGCGAAGGGGAGGGATCTTTAAGTTAATCAACTAAAAACTGCCATGTCAAAATTATGACACATACGACTTGGCGATATCAACCATATAGGCAATTTTACTCACGCGCATACACAAAACTAAATACGCAGACATCATATGCGCACTCACATACATAATCTCACTCGCACATTATCATAATCACATACGCAACTTTTATTCATCTCTAGCCAGAATGCGTCCGGCGAAACTCGTGTTCTCAAAATCGGTTAGAGAAAAGAAAAAAGAGAAAGAAAGAAACAATTAACAGGCACAGAGAAGATATAGACAGACCGCGTGTCATAAATTCTCAGTCCGTCTGGGTTCCAAGAAAGGGAATCTAATTGAAATAAGATTACACGCACATACATATATGTATACATACAAATCCATACGCACATACACACACATATATACACATACACACCCACACATATACATATCTATACACATATACATATACACACATATATACATATATATATATATATATATACATATATATACATACATGAATACACCTATATATATCTCTGAATCTATTTGAAATATTGACTAAATGCATACGCATGTAGTTGTTCACACATGTAAACATACATACACATACATACATACACACATATACATATACGCACATATACACACATATACATACGCACACATACATATATATCCACACACCTACACACAATATTTACATAACACTCTATATTCTTACTGATGTAATATGAGTTCTAAAAATTAGTCTTACCTTATTTATATTTTAGATTAATTTGATAATCTATTATTATAAATATCATGCGGGGGGGGGGGGGGAGGGGTTATCGTACCTAATGTTATTCAATTTGGTATCTTCACCGTTGTAATTCTAGAGGCCCATCGGATTACTAATTCAAATCTAATAATGTCTATTGGTAATATTTGACATTTATACTTATATTAATTCGAAAACTAGTGTATTACCTGCAGAAAAAATTTTCATACCACTATCTTATTTTAAGTAAATAATAAATATCCGCGTACACACAAATACTATATATCACCAAGTCAGTAAATCTGTGTCTATCACAGATATTATTATAAATATTATGGGGGGGGGGGTTTACCGTAAGTAATGTTATTCAATTTGGTATCTTCACCGTTATAAGTCTAGAGGTCCATCGGATTACTAATTCAAGTCTAATAATGTCTAGTGGTAATATTTGGCATTTATACCTATATTAATTCAATAACCGCAGAATTTTTTTTTTTTTTTTTATAAAAAACACTATCTTATTTTAAGTAAATAATCTGAATAAATAAATATTTCAAAATACCATTATATACGCACAAATACTATATATCACCAAGTCGGCAATTCTGTGTCTATAGCAGATATTATTATAATGTTGGTGGTGGTGGGGGGGGGGTTACCTTAAATAATGTTATTTAATTTGGTATCTTCACCGTTATAAGTCTAGAGGTCCATCGGATTACTAGTCGTTGATTATTTTAAATTTATATTTATGTCTGCACTTAGCCATAAGTTCATCTCGTTTATTTAAGAGGTTATTTCGATCATATTTTAGGATTCTTATTTTTTCTTCTAGACATAAGTTGCATCTTTGTCTAAATCCATCTGGAATATTCGAAAAACATAAGATTGACCACGAAACCACCGGGGACCTGTTCTCATTTTTCAGATGCCACCATTGTTTAGCTAACTCCGTTTTGCTCTTGAGTTCTGGGTTATTGAAAGAGTGTTTGTGGTCATAAAAACGTTGTTTCCAGTTTCCCGCGGAGATGCCGATGTAAACCTTTTTATCCCTGTTGTTATCTTCCGGATGAATAGTGGCCTTATAAACCACACACTCAACTTTACAGTTACCGTCCAGTGGGCAGTTATTTTTCACTTGACAATTACATTTATTTACTGTGACCTTATTCTTACTAGGATTGTTAAGTAATTTACGATTATGGGTGCTGATAATTCTGTCCATGTTCTTGGTGCAAGAGTAGCTGATTTTAATGGTTTTTCTATTAAATATCTTCCTAAGTGGATTATTTATGCTAAAATGTTTATCTACCAGGTTCAAGAATACTCTCCCGATGTTGATGTTAGATAGTTGGCAGTAGGGAGGATTGAACCATATTATTTTTCGGCCTCTATTCCTGGATTTATTTTTATTTTCTTTCTTGGTATATTTGAGTTTTTCATTATATCCGCTTTTCTCTAGCGCTCCATTGTATAAATGCTTATTTGCTTCAAAAATGTCTCTGTTAGCCGAAAGCTTATTTATTCTAGTATTAATTGTTTTAGGTATTTGTTTAATTATGCAGTTCGGGTGGTTAGATCTAGTGTTGATATAAGATGGTGTGTGATTATCTTTATTGAAGGGTTTGTATGTCCCCTTTCCTAAGTCTAAGGTAATATCTAGATAGTTTACTTCTTTACAATTTGGGGTTATATCTATTTTAAATCCAAGGTATTTGAATGCTCTTATTAATTTTTTATGTATTTTGGATACCAGGGGGCCGTCACTATTGGGGTCACTCTTTCAATAACCCAGAACTCAAGAGCAAAACGGAGTTAGCTAAACAATGGTGGCATCTGAAAAATGAGAACAGGTCCCCGGTGGTTTCGTGGTCAATCTTATGTTTTTCGAATATTCCAGATGGATTTAGACAAAGATGCAACTTATGTCTAGAAGAAAAAATAAGAATCCTAAAATATGATCGAAATAACCTCTTAAATAAACGAGATGAACTTATGGCTAAGTGCAGACATAAATATAAATTTAAAATAATCAACGACTAGTAATCCGATGGACCTCTAGACTTATAACGGTGAAGATACCAAATTAAATAACATTATTTAAGGTAACCCCCCCCCCACCACCACCAACATTATAATAATATCTGCTATAGACACAGAATTGCCGACTTGGTGATATATAGTATTTGTGCGTATATAATGGTATTTTGAAATATTTATTTATTCAGATTATTTACTTAAAATAAGATAGTGTTTTTTATAAAAAAAAAAAAAAAAAAAAAAAATTCTGCGGTTATTGAATTAATATAGGTATAAATGCCAAATATTACCACTAGACATTATTAGACTTGAATTAGTAATCCGATGGACCTCTAGACTTATAACGGTGAAGATACCAAATTGAATAACATTACTTACGGTAAACCCCCCCCCCCATAATATTTATAATAATATCTGTGATAGACACAGATTTACTGACTTGGTGATATATAGTATTTGTGTGTACGCGGATATTTATTATTTACTTAAAATAAGATAGTGGTATGAAAATTTTTTCTGCAGGTAATACACTAGTTTTCGAATTAATATAAGTATAAATGTCAAATATTACCAATAGACATTATTAGATTTGAATTAGTAATCCGATGGGCCTCTAGAATTACAACGGTGAAGATACCAAATTGAATAACATTAGGTACGATAACCCCTCCCCCCCCCCCGCATGATATTTATAATAATAGATTATCAAATTAATCTAAAATATAAATAAGGTAAGACTAATTTTTAGAACTCATATTACATCAGTAAGAATATAGAGTGTTATGTAAATATTGTGTGTAGGTGTGTGGATATATATGTATGTGTGCGTATGTATATGTGTGTATATGTGCGTATATGTATATGTGTGTATGTATGTATGTGTATGTATGTTTACATGTGTGAACAACTACATGCGTATGCATTTAGTCAATATTTCAAATAGATTCAGAGATATATATAGGTGTATTCATGTATGTATATATATGTATATATATATATATATATATGTATATATGTGTGTATATGTATATGTGTATAGATATGTATATGTGTGGGTGTGTATGTGTATATATGTGTGTGTATGTGCGTATGGATTTGTATGTATACATATATGTATGTGCGTGTAATCTTATTTCAATTAGATTCCCTTTCTTGGAACCCAGACGGACTGAGAATTTATGACACGCGGTCTGTCTATATCTTCTCTGTGCCTGTTAATTGTTTCTTTCTTTCTCTTTTTTCTTTCTTTTCTCTAACCGATTTTGAGAACACGAGTTTCGCCGGACGCATTCTGGCTAGAGATGAATAAAAGTTGCGTATGTGATTATGATAATGTGCGAGTGAGATTATGTATGTGAGTGCGCATATGATGTCTGCGTATTTAGTTTTGTGTATGCGCGGGAGTAAAATTGCCTATATGGTTGATATCGCCAAGTCGTATGTGTCATAATTTTGACATGGCAGTTTTTAGTTGATTAACTTAAAGATCCCTCCCCTTCGCCCGCCATAGTTAAATATAAGTTTTAAATTTTCCCCCTCTCTATAAAAGATGTATCAAATTTGTTGCTACTACCACCATCTATGATTGTATTGGAACTGTAGTAGGGAAATTCAATTTTCTATCAGTCTCAAAAATGTAATTGTCTGAGTGATGCTTGAAAAAACCGAACGGTTGAAATAAATTATTGCATCGACAATTATGTGATTTCGTGTTATTATATTTTATTTTATTATTGCTCTGTTTACTACATTGAGCTCTCATACCCGGATTTCCTCCTGGAATTATTCCACTATAACACAAATATATATATATATATATATATATATATATATATAATTCTTTTTCAGGTCCGTCTTAGAAATACTTTATTGATCCAATTCAATCGATAGTTGATCGCGACTATATGAGGAGTGTATCGTATAACTGGACAAAATCTCAGCTGCGACCCATATAAGCTTTATCTGGTCGCTCCCTTGCCCCCCCCCTACGAATCGTCAATTAGTTATCCTCTCTTCACCGTCATCTCCGCGTAGACAAGTCTCAGCTAACCGAACCTCAGGTTCGGTGATCTGTTCCCCTAATTGATATCGATTCAATTTATAAGCAGGGGGAAAATCGAAAGCAATCGATCGACCTTTTGATTGCTTCAAAGGTACAATAGAGTAGAACGTGTCGGGATCTTTTTATAACTTCTTTCCATCTGGGGGCGACCGTCAACTGATTTATTTTTTGTGACGGTCAGCCACGGAAGTGGATCGCTTTGCGTCGCTCACTGGCTCACCAAGAAGAGATCAGGTTTGCGACCCACCCCAGAGAAACGAAGATCAACTATTTATATTCGATTTCAGGTCAAAATAAAAGGACAAACATCAAATTTTCGGCGATCGTTCACCTTCGTAAGTCAAGAATAAAATGAAATGAGCGTGCTAGCAAGCTCTTATCTGTTTAGATTAGTTTTTATTTATATTTTTTCGAGAAATTGCGCGTTAATTCAAAACGTGTGTGTGTTTTTTTAACATTAAAAACACGTCCATTTGTTCAAAATCTGTATATGCGTTTCAACTGGCCAACAGATTTGAAATTTGTTGCATTGAAAAGGTTTATAATGATGTAGTGGGTGTGTAATTTGTGTATCCATTTAGTTTCTGCATTGTTGTGTTAAACTAAAGTCTGTTTGTAATAGAATCATTTCTATGCTGTCTCTATTCGGGCCTGAATCATTGTAGAACTGTGCGACCGACCGGTGAACGAGCCGAGTTATCCCTGTTCACTTTTTTATGGTTGTTAAAACTTCAAATAGGCTGAATCGCGCCCGTTGAAATTCGCAGTAAAAAGACGCTTCATGAAATCGGCAATAAAATGAGGAGGTATTGCCTGGGATGAATGCATCCTGAGACCAAACAGAAAAACTTATTATTTTTAGCCTGAAGGTAAATTTTAGACCTACAATTTACGCCTTTCCCTCTCGTTCATACCACAGATGATCTATTTACCTGTCTCTCCACGAGGGCGGAGTTAGACACAAAGTCAGTTTTTAATGTGAGGGAAATTAAGCTTCCGAAAAAGAGGCACTCTGGATTGGAACAAAAATTAAAATTGCCCAAGTCTAGAGGGATTTCCCCTTCCCTGACCGAGAACAAAAAAAATGAAGTGTAATATCAGAACAGATACTACACTTTGGTTTTCGTCAACCCACAAAGTAATACATGGCGGGGAATGAATATCTCACATATTTTGAATTTATATAAACAAAAGAACACGACTATCAAGTAAAAAATGATTATGTTTCTACGAATTACATAAAATAGTTTTAACTGAATATCAGACACCTAACGACCGTTGTTGGTAATACATTCACGGAGTGGTTCCCTGGATCCGAAACAATTCTCCGTAAACTTGCATCAGTTTCCTCCCATACTTTGCTTCGAATTCTGAAAAGTTTAAGGATTGTGTCGGAAAACCTTTTCTTTCCGGTATCCCCAAAGTAAAAAAGTCACAAAGCCTTATATCTATTGATCATGGCGGTCACTCCTCGTTTCCGGTTAAACAGATTCAACACCCAGGAAAGATTCCTTGCAACACTCATTGTGTGACATAATAATTCAGTCCTTAATTATACCTAATCTCAATCGAGTTTTATCGAAATACGACGTAATTAATATGCACAATTAACAATTCATACATTGTTCTCTCATCTTTGGCTCGACGCGTCTCGTCTCTATCAATATTTGTTGTAGAGCGAAAAGTGCTGAAATTAAACTAACTTTGGGGATTCTTTTCTTTCAAAGGACAGATAAAATAATTCAACAAGAATCGTCGAGTAAACAATAGACGCACGATGTTACATTACATTTTAATTGGTTTATTAATGGGGTGGTTATTAACTACATCATTGCTGATCAGTTATATCAGTCATTATCGCATCATGGACAGAGAGAAAAAGAGAGAGTGAGAAAGAGAGAGTGTGTGAGAGAAAGAGAGGAAGAAAGAGAGTGGGGAAGGGGTATATATCAATATTAAGCGTAAAGCTTTACATATTACATGTTCGTTAGCTTATATTAACATGTGAGTCATTCTTGATCGCTTCTTTTTAGACTTCACTCTTTTTCCTATGATGTGACTTCTCCTTTCCTGCATCCCTACTTATGTTTTCACGCTCGTGATACCCAGTCTCTGTTTACCTTTTCCTATCTCGTCACAATATTTCCTGTCCTTAAGTCCTATATTTTACCAGCTAATATAATTACTAGCTAATATATGTTCTAGCTAACTTGCATACTCGGATATTTAATACATGATCCTGATAATTGCTGACAAAAATGTCTTGATTGAGACACGTTTCATATCGTTAAACCCATTATAGATTGCACAGTTGTAATGTTATTAGGAACGAGAGGCGGATTAGAACTCTGGACAACAGCAGACGAATTTAAGATCAAAATAAAAAGCCAAGAGAAAAAAGTATTATTTTGGATTCAAATGGAAAAGCAGAAACATTCCTTTGTCCTTGACGTCAATATCTCAAAAAACTTTCGACAAATGGATATTGTTTTAAAAAGGAATGTTCGTAAAAAGTGGATCGAAGTAAGCCAGCGACGAATTCTGTAAATAACTGACGTCAGATGGCGTAAACAAAGCTTATTTAACGAGATGATTATGGTGTCTGGGGAAAAAGAACACCAGTCAAAAAGAGAACAGAGTCTGGAAGACAGGCAGACTTCTTCGGGATAAATAGACGTAAAGAACCGAGATCTGTTTGTTTATGTTTGAATGAATTTAACTTTGGATTAATCAAACAAATGATAAAGATTGATTTAGTGGTCACGTTACACCGTGCTCACTTCAAATAATGGATATATTTATGATTCACCTTGTGCACATTCAGCAATTAAGAATAGCAGCAGCAGCAACAACACTAACAACAGCACAAATAATAATAATAATAATAATAATAACAATAATAATAATAATAATTCATCAATGAACAGAAATAGCAAGAAACACCATCAGCTCCCCGCCCCCCCCCCCAAATAAAAAAAATTGAAAAAAAAAAAAAAAAAAAAATTGTACTAGCCTAGGCTGACACCACACAAACTATTTGCATAGGGTCAAGGAGGATGAGAAGACCGAGGAGGAACAGCACAAACCAGACCTCCACTGGAAGTGCAGAGACTGCCGGGACCTTGGGAAGGCTTATTGCCACCCAAATCCCAGAGAAGACCAATGGTCCTTACCAGCGAGAAATCAATGGTAAACGGCTGTTGTGATACTGCAAGTTTATTTGCGGTGGCTATCGAAAAGAGGTGGAGAATACTGGAAATCTGGGGAGACTTGTTGTCACTCAAACTCCAGAAAATACCACCGGTTGTTGTCGGTGAGCAATCACTGATGATTACCTGTGTGAGAACTCCTAGTGAGTAAATAATAATAATTGCCATATATATCATGAACTTAGATGTTTTTAAATTGACCGTTGGCTTAATCACGTCAGAAAATTCTTAAGAACAGAATAGCAAAAAAGGTCGGGACATTCTATTTTATTCAAGTCAATTGAGGTAGCTGCAGTGTCATAAAGACAGTGGTTAGCGAATAAGAAACTATTTAT
>OY744517.1:134880334-134885334 GCA_963556195.1 Sepiola atlantica
TTAGTATAAGTGAAAATAAAAACCGTTTGACTTGGATATCATCGTATGTACTCTGGAATATGATTTGAAAATAATTCAAATCTTATATATATATATATATATATATATATATATATATATATATATATATATGATTAGATAGTTAAATGTATAGTCTAAGGTAGAGTATACATGGACAGTTATTAAGGCGCGGTTAAGTCAAAACTATAACATTATATACTCAGAATGCTGCAGGTATAAAATCAGCTCAATGTTTGCACTTTCAGGTCAAGCAGAGTTATTATATAGTAAATTGAAATAAATTCATAACATATTACTTATATCAGTTCCAGGAATGCAATATCAACAAAACATTTTTGACGTACGATCGTTTCTAAGGCGAACTTATTGTTATTGCTTCAAACATCTCCCATCTTCAGCATTGATTCTATAACATCGCAATTAAAAGTCAGACAAAACATCAACATTATTCATCCTTAAAAACATAGTTATTATATAAAACACATATACAAATATAGTAATAATAATAATAATAATAATCAGAATAAAAATAATAAAAATAATAAGAATATATATAAAGAAGTAAAAACCAAATGTATAACAAAAAATAAAAAATAATAATCAATAATAATTAATAATAATAATAATAATAATAATAATAATAATAATAATAATCAGAAGATATTAATAAAAATAATAAGAATATATATAAAGAAGTAAACACCAAATGTATAACAAAAATAATAAATAATAATCAATAATAATCAATAATAATAATAATAATAATAATAATAATAATAATAATAATAATAATAATACATGCATATTGGTTTTAAAAAATTCACGACCTTACATGAAAGACTATCGCAGAAACTGAGAGGATGTATCCACAAAACAGACATACCAGAGTGGATGACCAAAGGAAGGACAACGCTTATACAAAAAGATGCCAAAAAAGGAACGACCTCAAGCAACTACAGACCAATAACCTGTTTACCAACAATGTGGAAAATCCTGACGGCACAACTGAGAGAACAAATCTACCAATCTCTAAACAAACGTGGACTACTCCCCGAAGAACAAAAAGGATGCCGTAAAGGGAAAAGAGGAACGCATGACCTCCTATACATCGATCAAAAGATCCTGAAGGAGGTAAAAAACAGAAAAAAAGAACATATCAATGGCATGGATTGACTACAAAAAAGCGTACGACAGAATCCCTCAAGCATGGATAATTGAATGTTTGAAAATATACGAAATACCCGACAGGATAATTAATCTTATTAAGAAAGCAATGGGAACATGGAGACTAGAACTGACAGCTGGAGGACAATACCTGACTGGGATAAAGATATGGAGAGACATCTTCCAAGGAGACTCCCTATCACCACTACTGTTTATAATAGCTATGATGCCACTCAACTACATACTCAGAAAATGTGATGCCGGATACAAGTTTACAGACACAAAACTAAGAGTAAATCACCTGATGTACATGAATGACCTGAAACTATTTGCAAAAAGCAAAAAGGAGCTGGAAAAGTTGATAAATACGACCAGAATCTTCAGTCAGGACATCCAAATGGAATTCGGAATAGAAAAGTATGCATTACTAGAAATAAAAAGAGGAAAACTAGAGACAACAGAGGGCATGAAACTCCCCAATCAAGACGAGATGAGGGTGCTAGGTGAACAGGATAGCTACAAATATTTTGGAGTTCTGGAAGCAGACACCATCAAATCTACAGAAATGAAAGAGAAGATTGGAAAAGAATATTTACGAAGAACAAGAAAACTCTTAGAAACTAAATTATATAGCATGAATCTAGTAACAGGAATACACACCTGGGCAGTAGCACTAATAAGATACTCTGGACCATTCATAGGCTGGATCAAGGAAGAACCCAGTCACCTTGACCAGAGGACTAGCAAAGTAATGACCATGCACAACGCACTACATCCAAAAGACTCTACATGAAAAGAAACGAAGGGGGAAGAGGACTGGTAAGTATAGAAGATTGTGTGGAAGACTAAAAAAAAGAGCTGGAGAAATACATAACTCAATGCATGGAAATCCTTATCACTGCAGCAAGAGACACCATTCCAACGAAAAACTCGGGAAGCATCAAAACCAGAAACAAAACGACAAGAAAAGAAAAGTGGGAATAAAAACAACTACATGGATGCTTCATAAGACTGACAAGAGAAGAAACCAACGAAAATAGCTGGAAATGGCTAAGAAAAGGACACTTGAACAGAGAAACGGAATCTTTACTGATGGCTGCACAGAACAATGCAATTAGGACAAACAACATTAAATCTTAAATAGATAAAACCCAGAGAAAAAAGTAAATGCAGACTGTGTGGACAAAGAGACGAAACAGTATATCATATAATAAGTGAATGTAGCAAACAAGCCCCAAAAGAATACAAGAACAGACATGACTATGTGGGGAAAGCAGTACACCGGGAACTGTGCAAACAATTGAATTTCGAATACGCAGCCAAATGGTACAAACATAAACCAGAAACAGTACTGGAAAACGAAAAACACAAACTCATCTGGGATATGGATATACAAACTCATACAAGCAAAGAGGCCGGATGTTATAATAATCAACAAGAAGGAAAAATCTTGGAAAATCGTAGACTTCGCCATTCCAGCAGACCACAGAGTGAAGATCAAAGAAACGGAAAAACGAAGCAAATACACGGAACTAGCCAGAGAACTGAAAGGAATATGGAGCATGAAGAAAGTCAGTATAATACCAATAATCGTAGAAGCACTAGGAACAATAAAAAAAAACTGGAAAAGACTCAGAGAAATTCGAATGAAAGGGATCATTGGACTATACAAAGGACGGCAATGATCAAAACTGCTACAATCATAAGAAAAATCATTGAATGCGGAAACCAACCCGCATAAGCTACGAAGAGTCACATGGAATCTACTACAGGAAAAAAGTAAAACCACAGAAAGAACACATCACAAACAAAGGAATAGAAAATGCAAGAAACATCACTTTATAAACCTGACACGACACATAAATGAACCAAATGAACAGAAATAGCAAGAAACACCGTCAGCTCCCCCCCCCCCCCAAATAGTACCAGCCTAGGCTGACACCACACAAAATATTTGCATAGGGTCAAGGAGGATGAGAAGACCGAGGAGGGACAGAACAAACCAGACCTCCACTGGAAGTGCAGAGAGTGCTGAGACCTCGGGGAGGCTTATTGCCACCCAAATCCCAGAGAAGACCAATATTTCTTACCAGCGAGAAATCAATGGTAAACGGCTGGTGCGATACTGCAAGGTTATTTGTGGTGGCTATCGAAAAGAGGTGGAGAATACTGGAACTCTGGGGAGACTTTTTGTCACTCAGACTCTAGGGAATACCTCCGGTTGTCGGTGAGCAATCATTGATGATTACCTGTGTGAGAACTCCAAGTAAGTACAAATAATAATAATGGAAATAATAAAATATAAAAGTATAACGAATAGTATGAAAATAAAAAAAGTAATATCTTTATATAGGAAAATTAAGAACATTTTTAGTGAATTTACCAGATATTAATAGGTAATATCAAACATAGAAATTTCGAATTAAATTCAAATTCTGTTTACCATATGAGATACATTAAAAAGTATACATAAAGTTGTATGCGCACACACACACACACACACACACACACACACACACACACACACACACACACATATATATATATATATATATATACATTCATATATATATATATATATATATATATATATATATATATATATATATATATATATATGCATAACAATAATAAATAAAAATAAAGAATTAAAAAAAAATCAATAAAACGGAAATAAAACTAAAAGAACGTAAATAAAATTTTAAAAATAACAGAAAATACGCATAGATAAAGCTCCATACATACGCACATGGATACAAATATATACACACACGTGCATATATATATATATATATATATATATATATATATATATATATATATATATATATATA
This sequence comes from Sepiola atlantica, assembly GCA_963556195.1. Taxonomy (NCBI): domain Eukaryota; kingdom Metazoa; phylum Mollusca; class Cephalopoda; order Sepiida; family Sepiolidae; genus Sepiola; species Sepiola atlantica. The sequence continues at coordinate 134,884,354 of OY744517.1, forward strand.
TATGATGTATTTTTTATGTAATTGTTTTATTGGTGATTGTTTTTGCTTAGTACTACTACTTCGATTGTCTCACTTCCTAAGTGATTAAGATTAAGAAAATTGCATTATTAGTTGCCCTTTACTTTATAGGACGTATTGTTCGTTATTATATATATATTTTTTTATTAATTATATACGTACATAAAATATATATAATACAATTAAAGCGAGAAGAAAAATATATAAGGAAGAAAATTACATAAAAAACCACAAATGCACATAAACATGATATCTTAAGGTAGAAACTTTAGATTCATATAACGATGCCACAAACCAAATAATGGGAACTTAAGTTAGAAGTCCTTATCAAAAGAAGGGGGTATTTAAGAATTCTTTATAAATTTTCTTATTTAACTTGGTCCTCAAATATTTCAAAGTCCAAAACGAAGGAAGAACTCTTACAAAGTTTCTAAAACAAAAACCGTGCCACCAGTTAAAAGAAATCAGCATTTTCAACCATAAAATGACTTCAGGATTAACGTAAATAACAGTCCGTTCCATCCCCACAGGGAAGCATCAGGAACGCGGGTTCCTATGTAGCTGAATTGCCATAAATATATTTTCATACTTTACTACTCAGCTCTACTCACGTATTACGTACCGTTGAAGTAAGTACTGAACATCTATAGAAAATACATTATATTACCTTATAATATTATATATGTTTACATGAAATAATACAAAATTATATATGTATATAGATCTATGTCTGTCTGTCTTTCTGTCTGTCTGTCTCTCTTTCTATTTCTCTCTCTCTATCTTTCTCTCTCTCTCTCTCTCTATCTCTCTCTCTCTCTCTCTCTCTCATATATATATATATATATATATATATATATATATATATATATATATATATATATATATATATATATAACAGGGATGTTCAATAAGTTATGCCCCTAACCCATTTTCCACAGCAGTAGATTTATGAAATTGGCACAG
>OY744517.1:134890334-134955334 GCA_963556195.1 Sepiola atlantica
AATTATTAATATTAATACCTGGAAAAAGATCGGCAGACCGACTATGCTACGCACAGATTAAGTGGCTCGATCGGTAACCGGAGAGAAAATAAACTTTGAAGGGGAAGTCATTTCAAAAGTGACCCTAAAAAATAAGACATTAAAATTACGCATGTTCGTAATGAAAGATACAGGAAATTTGTTCGGTTCAGATTGGATTCAGCACATCCAGCTCTGGGATTCGCCGATAAGTGCCTATTGTCAACGAATAGAAAACCTTTCTGCTGAAGCAGAAAAATTGAAGAAGGATTTGAAAGAGTCATTCCCCAAGGTGTTTTCTAATGAATTAGGACGCTGTACTAAAATGAAGGCGAGTTTTGAACTAATTGAAAATAAGAATCCCGTTTTTAAGAGAAAACGAAGTGTACCATTTGCCTCTCTTGAAAAAATTAATGCAGAAATAGACCGGTTGGTGGAGAAAGGTATTTTAACACCAGTTGACCACTCGGAATGGGCGGCCCCAACCGTCTACGTGAAGAAAAGATCTGGAGAGATCAGAGTGTGTGCCGATTTCTCAACCGGTTTGAACAATGCGCTGAAAGATTATCACTATCCTCTGCCGACACCAGAAGAGGTTTTTACAAAATTAAACGGTGGAAAACTGTTCTAAAAAATTGACTTGAGTGAAGCCTATCTGCAAATACCTGTAGAGGAAGATAGCTCTAAGCTTCTCTGTATTTCGACACACAGGGGACTACTAAAGTTCAATCGTCTCCCTTTTGGAATTAAAGTGGCCCCGTCGATTTTTCAGCAGGTAATCGACACGATGTTGAGCGGGCTCGATTTTTCGATCGGCTACCTTGACGATATCTTAATGAAAAGTACGAACGTCGGGGAGCACAGTGAACACGTAAACAAAGTATTCGAAAGGATAAGCGATTTTGGTTTTACACTCAAGGAGTCAAAGTGTGAATTCTTTCTAGAAGAGATCAAATACTTGGGACATGTCATTGATAATAATGGAAGACGTCCCGACCCAGAAAGATCTATAGCCATCAAGAATATGCCCGAACCGAACAATGTTACCCAACTACAAAGCTTCCTGGGTCTCGCAAACTATTACGAAAAATTCATTCCCAGTATGCACAAATTGCGAGCCCCCTTAAATGAGTTACTTAAGAAAGATAGTAAATGGGAATGGTCCGCCGACTGTCAATCTGCATTCGATAACCTAAAAACGAAGTTAACTTCAGAATTATTTCTTACTCATTTTAATCCAGAGCTAAAAACTATTGTTGCAAGTGACGCCAGCTCCTACGGCATTGGGGCGTGCATTTTGCATAAAATGCCGGATGGCTCGATGAAACCCATCGCGCACGCTTCAAGAACTTTACTTCCTGCAGAGAAAAATTACTCTCAGATTGAAAAAGAAGCGTTAGGTATTGTGTTCGCAATGACCAAATTTCACAGGTATCTACACGGCCGTCATTTTATCCTACAAACAGACCATAAGCCACTTATCACCATCTTTGGATAAAAAAAGGCTTGCCAACCTACACAGCAAACCGCCTACAGAGATGGGGTATAATTCTGTTAAATTATGACTTTGAGACGAATTTTTTACCGTCAAAAAGACTAGGACACGCAGATGGGTTATCGCGGCTAATCCCAAAGTACACGGAACCGCTCGAGGATACAGTTATAGCATCCCTTCGGTCTGAATATGACTATAGTAAAGTACTGTGTAACACAATAAAAGAGCTGCCAGTCATACTTGGCGATATACAAAAAGAGGCAAGAGAAGATAATTTTATTATCGAAATTAAAAATAAATTACAAACAGACGATGAGCAAACGGCAGAAGCCTTTTCAGTCTGTTGCGACACATTATTATACCGGGAGCGAGTAGTAATCCCAGCTACGCTAAAAAAAAAAATCCTGAAGGATTTCCATAAGGGGCATCACGGAGCGACACGCATAAATAGCCTAATGAGATCTTAATGTATTGGAAAAACATGGACAGGGACATAGAGACGAAGGTGAAGGCCTGTGCGGGCTGCGCATCGGCAGCGAAAGCACCACCTATTCAGTACTGTCCATGGCCAAAGGCAGAGCAACCATGGTCCCGGATTCACATAGATTTTGCGGGGCCATTTGAAGGCTTCTACTATTTAATTATAGTCGACAGCTACTCAAAATTGCCAGAAGTTGTTAAATGTAAAAACCCAACAACGGATGTCACGATATGCGCGTTACATGAACTGTTTGCCCGATTCGGAGTGGTGGACATTGTTGTATCGGACAACGGTACACAATTTACTTCACGAGAGTTCAAAGAATTTTGTGAAGACTTTCAAATTAAACATATCACCACTCTGACTTACCATCCGAGGTCAAACGGACAGGCAGAAAAAATTGTTGATACCGTGAAGAGAGCGTTGAAAAAATCGACGGGCACGCCGAGAGAAAAGGCACTCCAGCAGTTCCTTCAAGTGTATAGAATTACACCCAACGAGAACACACCAGCCCAGGTACCACCGGCGGAAGTAATGTTTGGAAGAAAAATAAAGTCGGTATTCGACAAACTTTTAGCAAAACAGGTGAAACTGACCAACATTACGGCACCAAAGAAGAGTTACGAGGATGGAGAGAAGGTGTTCTTCCAGGCACACCATGGAAACAAAACCGTGTGGGAAGTGGGAAATGTATAAAAAAGATTGGGGCGGATGGTGTACATTGTAGAGGGTCCTAGAGGCACCTGTAAAAAACACATTAACCAAATGCGTCGTCGCATGTCGGACGACCCAGGGGAAGGCTCATCGGATCAGAGTGAGACCATCATGGAAGATCTATACGACGCATTCGAGCTGCCAACACCAAAAACGCCTCCGGAACAGAGACGTTCATCAAGAAAACGCAAATTAACCGGGAGTTTCGAGGAAAAAAGATATACCTTGAGATTCCGGGGGAATGAGTTTCGGAAGGGGGGTGTTGTGGGTGACCTACCTACCCTTTAATAATAACTAAATGGTAGCAACCGGCTACCATAAATACCGATTTTGCTGGGAGAACATTTGGAGGCACATTTAGGCACTAGCACTGCCAACACTGACTTGTGTATAATTTCTCTGTTCAATACAATTCATTATTATTATCTCTAAACCTGTTGTTCGTGTATTTCATTGTTGGTACCCCTAAACGGGTCCACAACAATAATATAGCAGGATCCGTGTCCCGGCGTTGTGCGGGAGAGATATATAAGTATAAGAGTATTAATTCGTAAAACAGTTGAAAATAACTCTGTAATTTATGTAGGTGATTAAAATAGGATTTATAAATAATTTGAATCAAACAAAATAGATTTTTAGGTTTTGTGTGAATTCCCCTACTAAGATTGAAAGTATCGAGTTATTTGTAAAAATACAAACTAGTCACCCCCAAAACAAATAAGTAAATGTGATCCAAAAATATGCGTCAATGTTTCCAAGCTCAGTGAAGGAAACATTATGTACCAAGTAAATACAGTGTAAATTCTATCCATGAACTCATGCAGATACTCTAAACTTAAAAACACAATAATAAAATTACCGCTTCACTTTACATTGAAAGCCTATTTACATATATTCCAGTACACAAAATAATTGATATCATCATTGATTACATATACAATAACCAATTCTTTCCTCTACTAAAACTTAACCCTAAAATACTTAAAAATAATTATTAATTTGCACAACTGAAGTCCTTTTTCTACGTCTATAAGGGAAACATCTATACCGAAACTGACGGCGTTTTTATGAGATCGGTCCTTGGACCAACCTTCAGTATTGTTTACATTACTGACCTCGAAAATACAATATGTAATATAATTACTACCCCACACATTTATGCCCGATACGTTGATGATATCTTCATCTTACCAGACAATAATGATGAGATAAAAAACTACAATACATTTTTCAAAATAACTCCGTACTTACATTCACTTATCAGCTTAACATTAATATTCTCATCACCTCTCCTTATAAAAATATATCTCTATTAATACATGCATTTTAAGTGACAAAAGCGAATGTCCATATCGATATAAAATGCAATTATTAAAAATCTATTAACCCGTGCTAAATCAATCTCTTTAACAAGAAAACTATTCTTTAACGAATTAAAAAAAACATTAAGCAAGTCCTAATTAGCAATCAATTTATCAATTATATTGTAGACGAAACATAAAATTAATGATTAGAAACTTAGACAATACTAATAATAATCAGCTAAATAATTCACACTACATTAATCTATTCTATTGTAACCATCCGAACTTTACATTAGATGAAGACGTTCTTAAAAATATAATGTGTAATATTCTTAACCCCTCCTCCCATTGAATGAAATCTTCCGTCAGGCGTTGACTATAAATGCTTCGTCATTTTTACTTAATTTCGTGTTTTACTTTTGTGAAACCCCATAGACTGGTATTGTCTTGGCCTTCGAGACTTGATTTACGCCGGTCTATGGAACTGTCCTGTGCAGTTCTAGGAGGTCCACCCTCCCAGGCTTTGCCTTCTCACCCTTTGAGAAGGGGTTAGTTTGTTGCTAATCGCCTGAGGCGCCCCTACCGGGGAATGCCGACGGGGCTGCCCAGGCAATTTTTAAAGGCACCAAGCACTCTTCTTATAGAGTGCGCAATTCCCACTTTCCGACCTTGCGTCACATTCTACTTTGTGGGAAGTAGATAAATAAAGTGTTTTACTTTTGTGAATAAAACCTTTACAAAGGAATTCGGCTCTCTCTTTCTTCTCTTGACTACATAATACATCGATACATATCCTCCATCAACTGTAGTAATTAAATAAGATTTATCATTTATTATAACAAATGAAAACATCAAACAACGTAGTTAAAAATAACACTTCTAAGACTTAAAACACATTAGGAAAAAATGATTTAATTTATCAGTTTCAATGTCCTATGGTAGAATGTACCTCCGACAATAATAATAAAAAAACCTAATTGTTACATCGGTTTCACTACCACAGCACTTTCCCGAATACTTACCTTACATCTTTCCGACACTAACTCCATTTGCCAACAGTCAAATAAACATGACTACCACCTTCACAATATAGACACATCCTAGTTAATTATACTAAGATAATACACCACGATACTAATATCAAAAGATTAAAAATTCTTGAAACCCTTTACATGAAAACTAAACATTCCACAATCAATAATGGGAATTACAAAACTAGTCACAAAATTTGAAAGTGTCTAGCATAGTAACTAACATTACCAAATTCTTAGCCATTAAGCAATCATACTTTCGAATTTTGCACGCGCTTAGAACGTAATCCCGTTTGCATGAAAAATCTCAATATTATAGACCCTTATTTAAAAGTCGTATATTATTAGCTGTTAAAAAATTCTCAACAGTAAATAAACCAAGACTAACACCGCCTGATTTGAATTGATGAATCTGTTCGGATCGAGGGTCGTGTCCCCCGATTATTTACGTGTTCGTATAATCAAGCAATTGTTGCATGCAAAGACAGAGTAATAATTAATAAACAAAAATGAAGTAGTTCAAATAAGGTTTATTGAACGTGTGTGTACGTGGAATGATGAAGTCTGTGATGTATGCATGTGTGTCGATGGAAAACAGTTCTTGAAAAGGTATAAGAAGAAATGAATCCGGCGTACACAAAGAAAATGAGTTGTTAACTCTTACCGTTGTTTGACCACGTGTGTTGGTAGTTCTTATGCCGATGCCATTTGAAGAGAAAAGCGTTAGACGAAGCGCTAGTGTATTAGCGTCGTTCTGTCGACCAGAGAAGAGAGAGAGAGAGAGAGCGAAAGAGAGAGAGAGAGAGAGATGGAGCGCTGGTGCCAGCGTTGTTCTGCCGATGCTGGTCGGTGAAAAGAGAGCGGGATTTTCCGTTTGCAACGGTTTTTATAGTCAGAAGGGCAGATAACTCATGTGTCGCTTTACAGCGCCACCTGTTGGTGAAAGAGCGACACATACCGGCAAACCGGTGTAGTTATGTTTTGAAAGGAGGAGGTGACTGCTACAAGGACTCCCCCCAGATTGAAAAATATTGAAAATATTATTCAATATGTACAGTTGTAGATGAGAAGCATTCTTTGTGGGTATGTCTGTTTTGCTGTTGAAGATTAGAAAAAGTAGTGTGCACGCTACTTATTTCTGTTTCTGCATCTGTATTGAATGATTGATCGCAAGTGCGTCTGCGGAATTGAGTGTTTGTAACGCATGTGGATCTGCGTGTTGTTTGGGTCCGCATCAAGTTTGAGCGCAAGTGAGTTTGCCGTCGAAAAATGTTGAGTGCAAGTGAATTTGCACTTGTTGGTGGCGTTGTTCATGTTGATTAGTCTGCGTGATGCGGAGCTGATGAACAAACGTTGAATTGTCAGTGTTGTCCGGGAATGTTTGGTGCTTGGGTCTGCGCGGTTGTTGCTGAGTGAGCACAAGTGGGTCTGTGCGGTGTTGATGAGCGAGCACAAGTGAGTCTGTGCAGTTGTTGATGAATGAGCACAAGCGAGTCTGTGCGGTGTTGATGAGTGAGCACAAGTGAGTCTGTGCAGTTGTTGATGAATGAGCACAAGTGAGTCTGTGGAGTTGTTGATGAATGAGCACAAGTGAGTCTGTGCGGTGTTGATGAGTGAGCACAAGTGAGTCTGTGCAGTTGTTGATGAATGAGCACAAGTGAGTCTGTGCAGTTGTTGATGAATGAGCACAAGTGAGTCTGTGCAGTTGTTGATGTTGTTCATGTTAATTAGTCCGTGTTGTGGAACTGATGAACAAACATCTAGTTGTTGAGATCGGTGGTACACTATGGTCAAAGTCAGATGCACAAATGTCTGCAAGTGAGTTAGCAGGTCCAGGTACAAGTGGGTCTGTACTGGTGTTGATGCGCGTTGTTCGAGTTGATGTGTCCCCCAGTTGATCAACGAACGTCCAGTTGTTGAGTATTTAGTCGTGCTTGTGCAGTTGTACTCATTTTGAACTGGTGTGATTTCTTCCATAGTGTCGTCAGTGATGTCCGGAAATGTTTGGTGCTTGATGAATGTCCGGGAAGATGTGGTTGTTCAAGTTGATGTTTCCTCCTGTTTATCAACGAACGTCCAGCTGTTGAAGAGGGTTGGTAGCCCTTGAAGGGTGATGTTGGTGCTTGCTGAGCCTGACTTTTTACAACCAGTATTAAGTCTTGAGGCTTGGTGATGTTCGACATCGTGTGTTGTCTGTTTTGTAGTTTTCTTTTCTTTTATATATATATTTCCAACAACGTGGGTAGAAGGGAAAAGGAAGAAAAAATGGAGTCGTAATTTGTTTCACACGAGAAATGACGTTTTTTTGTTTTCGTTTGTTTGAATGTTAGTTTCCACGTAGAGAAAGAATGGCGGCTTCTCTTTTCCTTTGTTGTTGAAAAGAAAGGAAAAAAAAAAAATTCGTATTTTTTTTTTTTTTTTTTTGAATTTTCATTTCCACGTGGTTAGGGAAAAAGATGGCTGCTTCCCTTTTTTGCTTGTTTGTTGAAACAGAGAAAATAAATTCGTATTTTCTTTTTCTTTGTTGTTTGAATTTTCATTTCCACGTAGTTAGGGAAAAAGATGGCTGCTTCCCTTTTTTGCTTGTTGTTGAAACAGAGAAAATAAATTCGTATTTTCTTTTTTTGTTTGAATTTTCATTTCCACGTGAAAAAGATGGCGGCATTATTTTGAATTTTTTATCAACACGTGGTCACGAAAAAGATGGGCAGCGTGAGCGTTTGGTTTCTTTTGTTTTCTTTTTATCTCCACGTGTTCAAAACAAAGAAAGTGGCGTCTTGTATGGTCCTTTTGTTCGTCGAAAAAGAAAAAAAAGGATTGGCAAAAGTTTGTCTTTTTCTTTGTATATATTTTTCCGACACGTGGGTGGAGAAAGAGAAGAAGAAAAAAATGCAATTGTAATTTGTTTTATACTCGGAGAGAGCCGAGAAATGTTTGCTTTTCTTTGTTTGGATATTTCCGCGTGGCCAGGAAAAATAGAGACGGTGGCTTCTTTTTTTTGTTTGTTTGGATATTTCTACCACGTGGGTAGAAAAAAAAGGAAAAAGATGGATGCGTAATTCGTTTCACCACGGAAGAAAAAACGAGAAATTATATCTTTTTTTTTTGTTCTTGTACGAAATTAATTACCCTGCCCCATACAACAAAGCTTGCACGTCGGGTCACCAATTGTTATGGGACCGAGTGGGTGATGTTCCCCCGATTATTTACGTGTTCGTATAATCAAGCAATTGTTGCATGCAAAGACAGAGTAATAATTAATAAACAAAAATGAAGTAGATCAAATAAGGTTTATTGAACGTGTGTGTACGTGGAATGATGAAGTGTGTGATGTATGCATGTGTGTCGATGGAAAACAGTTCTTGAAAAGGTATAAGAAGAAATGAATCCGGCGTACACAAAGAAAATGAGTTGTTAACTCTTACCGTTGTTTGACCACGTGTGTTGGTAGTTCTTATGCCGATGCCATTTGAAGAGAAAAGCGTTAGACGAAGCGCTAGTGTATTAGCGTCGTTCTGTCGACCAGAGAAGAGAGAGAGAGAGAGAGAGCGAAAGAGAGAGAGAGATGGAGCGCTGGTGCCAGCGTTGTTCTGCCGATGCTGGTCGGTGAAAAGAGAGCGGGATTTTCCGTTTGCAACGGTTTTTATAGTCAGAAGGGCAGATAACTCATGTGTCGCTTTACAGCGCCACCTGTTGGTGAAAGAGCGACACATACCGGCAAACCGGTGTAGTTATGTTTTGAAAGGAGGAGGTGACTGCTACAAATCTAATCAAAAGTATTCGCGAAAAAGGAAAGAAAAATGGAACCAGGAACACATCGAACTTACATACACAAATGTGACCGAAATACTAAATAAACTAGTCGGAAAACTGAAAAAACAAAAACAAGTCTCATCAAGAAAAAAAAATCGGTGTTATTTAATAATGTTTCCCTAAATGAAAAAAATATGCTACCAAAATACACACACACACACACACACAATATATATATATATATATATATATATATATATATATATATTCGTACAGAAAAATTAGTACAACATTAGTACCGTCGTTGTACTAATTTTTCTGTACCAAATAAAAATTTAAAAAAATTACGCTCTTAATTTTGATTCTCAATTAATCGAGCATTTTGCTGGGATTTTTCCTCCTATATTACAAAAGAAGTTATATATATATATATATATATATATATATATATATATATATATATATATATATATATATATATATATATATATATGTGTGTGTGTGTGTGTGTGTGTGTGTGTGTGTGTATTTTTAAGATCAGTAGGAGAGAACCCGAGCAGAGTGCTCGATCATTAAGAAAATTCAAAACTAAGAGCGTAATATTTACTTATATATATATATATATATATATATATATATATATATATATACATATATATATTACAGAAGATCAAAACAGCATCGACACCGTCAGTTGACCAAAACGGAGGTTGATGAGATTCTATAACCGACGGTACAGATATTCTTTCTGATCTTCTGTAATATATATATATCTATCTATATATATATATATATATATATATATATATATATATATATATATATATATATATATATATATATATATATATATATATATATAGGTATAAATAATTTAATATTTAATCATAAATATTATAATAAGCCCCTTTAAGAAATTAAAGCTGAGCACTCTCAGGGATGTTAAAAATAGACTGTCTAAAAGCTATAATGCAAAGTTCCGATACGTTCGTCGAACACTCTCTCGACTAGTCTTCTATCTGTGCCCGCTCCTGAGTACATATAGATCTTAATTTCCGATGGCTGGGTGGATATGGCGACTGCTTGCAGTTTTTAGGCTGACTCTGTTAACCGAGTTCGCGCCTCCCGACCGTCTGAAATTGTTACTTCCCTGCACTGATGAGAGCAATAAGCTTGAAACGCTAGCGTCTGTAGGTATAAATATTTTAATATTTATTTATAAACATTGTGTGTATGTATATATATATATATATATATATATATATATATATATATATATATATATATATGTGTGTGTGTTTGTGTGTGTATCTACATACATCAATCTGTTTTCTGTATCTAACAGGTTTATTGTTTCTAAGTAACCGCGAACAAAAAGAAAACGTACGTAAACATTGTATAAGATTGTACCTGTAATAACTAACATATAAAATAAATAAACCAAGATGAAAGAAAAAACAATTAAATCCGAAATGAATATTATTCAATCAACCCCCATTTACCTGTTCCCTTCGTACCCTTTTTTTTTCATTTAGAAATCTTCCTCTTCCATTTGACGCTCCAAAAACTTTTCCGCCATTTTCTTTTTAAAAACATTTTTTTTTCTAACCTAGTGATCCTAGCAATCAATCCCAACGAATCCACCCACTTTTCTACGATCTGCTCGTTTTTTTTTACCGCTACCCCCACCACCCTACCATCAGAACCCTACATTTCTTGTATCTCCCATCCCCCAACAACTCAATTTCATCACTACCCGTCCCCCCCCGCCACAATCTTAGTTCCCTTCTCTCGATTCCTTCCAGAAAGAATTGTGTACAGCTACCTCAATGATCTCCCCCCCCCATCGTTGCCGCCGTCGCTATTACGTTTTCCATTTCTTTCTTTTTTTTTTTAATTATCGATAATCTTATCGCATTTTTTTCCTATAACTATTCCCCCCTCCCAAATCGTTCGTTTTCGTGTTTCATAATCGGGCTTCTGACTTAGGCAACACATTTGAAACCTACCTATCTATCTATCTATCTATCTATCTATCTATCTATCTATCTATCTATCTATCTATCTATCTATCTATCTATTTTGATATTTTCTTATCTATCTATCTATCTATCTATCTATCTATCTATCTAGTTATTCTCTCAACTATTTATTTAACCCTTTATATAATGTAGTCTGTTCATATATATATATATATATATATATATATATATATATATATATATATATATATATATATATATATATATATATATATAGCTTAAAGAGTCTTAAGAGAAAATTTAGATTCATGTTATCTTGTTTAATTGGTGCCTAATTACTATGGAGCAAAGCTGAAATATTCTCATTGGTTAAATTTCACAAAAATCGGAGGTATCTGAATTTTCACTTTGCATGAAACTAAATTAAACTAGATGTAGCCCATGAACATGGCTGGGGAAGCTTCACCGAGACTTCAGTCGTTGGGTCGGGGGTTCATGTCCGCTAATGAGTTGGCGTTCATCACTGCAGATGTGAGACGAGAAGTTGTCAGCTGCGTAGAGATCACAAATGCTACCAGTAATGAACGCCATATCCTTTATGGACGTGAACACCGAATCCAACGACTGGCCAAGGTGAAGCTTCCTCAGACATGGCCATTGTCCAGCCTCTAACAAGATCTCAGGAAGAAACCAGATTATAGCTACGTACCAGAAAGACCCCTTTTTCTTCTTTGCGTGTACTTTCGATTTGATTCGTCAAATCATCTTCAGGCGGTGTTAGTTTTGGTTTCTTAAAAAAGATGTCTTTACTTTTGAGTTTTTTAATTATTATAGCAGCCAGTAACTTACAACTTAAAAAGGAGCGTCTATAATATTGAGATATACATGAGAGCGTGCACGGTTCAAAAGTTTGCGTACTTAACCGTTAAGAATTTGAACTGTGCACGCTCTTAGAAAAGTAATCACGCTCTCATATAACATCTCAATATTATATAACCAGACCGCGTGAAATCCTACAATATGGATCGGACAAGAAAGATTAAAAAGAAAAAAAGGGTTTAAATGCCTATTTACTTTTGAAAAGAGTGATTCTATTCATCGAAAGTCTGAATACATTAAAATAAATAAATATTTATTTTAACATAAACAAAAAATTCTTAACGTTGTTTTTTGGCTTAAAAAAAAGTCATTACATACAAATACATCAACGTTTTCAAAGTGCGAACTTTCCATTTATATATATATATATATATATATATATATATATATATATATATATATATTACTATTTCATGTATCCACATAAAATTTTATAAAGAGATATAATTTTTTATGTATCAATTTTCAGTATTTACTTCAACAGTGCTCGATACGTAAGTAGAGCTAGGTAGTAAGCTATGAAAATATATTTATGGCAATTAAGCTACACAGAGGTTCCCGCGTCAACATTTTAGCCTGACGGTTCCCCCCGGGGATAAAACGCGAGAGCCTCTGTGTAGCTTAATTGCTATAAATATATTTTCATAGCTTACTATATATATATATATATATATATATATATATATATATATATATATATATATATATATATATATATATATATATTAGTGAGCAGTCTTAGAAATCAAGGGCCCCGTTCCTGGGACAAACACTTGATCTATATATGATATACATAAATATCCGAGTGTTCTATTAAATTTATGTTCCAACTCCAAAACGTTGAGTTAATAAAGAAGTAAAGAACATTAATTTTCCTCTCCTCAATTGACCACTTGAATATGTTATGGCATATCTTTCATGTGGTCTCTTGATCTTAACGGATTCCACGACAAGAATTCATCTAGTATCGTGGCGTATCCAGCTTAGTGCTGTTACTAGAAGTAACATCACTTGGAGAAAGTGCACCATTCCTCGTAGAAGCCAGTGTGTAGCCATACCGAAGGGATCTTATTTAGGCTTCGAATACTATGTTATTGTGAATATTTTGCCAGGTGTTACTTATAGTGTAAAGTATCCTCATGTCAGGTTATCCTGACAAACCTCTGTAAAGAGAGACTTAAGACACTCGGGGATGGTCTCCAGTAGACATTCAAATTCTCCTCAGGAGGCGTTTAAATTGTGTGTGTGTCGGCAAATATGGGACTTACAAGTCAAGAACGTAGTGCATTTCACTGTCACCAACTCCAGGATGCGAGGATGTGAACATATCTCCCTAGATAGTTCCGTTTATTCTGACTGCGAATCTGATTGTTTTCTAACAAACAATACGTAGATGCCGACGAAAAGGAAAACATAGCCAATTGTTTTGAAAGCTTCTAACGAGAAATCTCTTTTAACATGTCTTTGTTCTAGTCTTCTTACGCTCGCAATGAACCTGATAGTCGGTTTTTAATCGCTAGAAATGCCATTAATCAGTAATGTCTCTTACTCGTCACACGGTATCCTCGTTTTCATTCCACCTTTTCATAGTTTTCTTCAGGTATATTTAAAGACTTATATATATATATATATAAGTATGTATATAAAAAAATAATGTGAAAAAAAAGTTTATATTGTGTTATAACTTTTTATTATTTATTTTTTTATTTATTTATTTTTTGACGTGTAGGAATATAAATTGTTCTGTAAAGAAAAATAGTTTTTTCTTGTTGATCGTATGGAGAACAAAATTTTCGACTGATCCTTCAGTCTTCATCGGTGTTTGGGGTTTGCGTGTGTACGGTGGGAGGTTTTCCCAGGCAATGAGGGGGAAGAGTAGAAAAATCATAAATTAAATATATGTATAAATGAGCACACGCACATACGCGTCCACACACACGTAATGGGACGTGTACATGTACATTGACACACACACACACACACACACACACAGACATACACCGACACGTGCCTATGCGCGCAAGCATACATACATATATACATACACCCATTCACAAATACCTTTTTTCTTTCTCCTTTTCTTTCTCTCTTACTGCTCGATACACACACACACACACACACACACACACACCATGCGACCAATCATACACATCTCTTAGCGTTGTAGTCGACTTAATTGTTTAAAATTACTACTACTGCGTTCAATTTAACCGCTTAATGAACAGCTTTTTTCTTTCGCTCTTTCTTCCTTTCTCTCTTCGTCTGGGCTTGCGTGCCTTTTTTCTTTCTCTCTTTCTTTGTCTCTTACTGCTATATATATATATATATATATATATATATATATATATATATATATATAAGCATTGATTTATGTAAAGTCAATATCACAATTAATCTACGTTCCAAGAATTCAACATAACAGATTGTGTACGATCGTTTCAGATACAATGTATTTTTAAAAATTATTATTACTATCAGATATCATTATCAGCACAAGGTATTGCCACGAAATTAAAAGTATATAGACAGCATCAATGGAATAGAGACTAACATCCTTTATATAACAGCAAATTAATAAAGATGAGAGAAGTTAATGTATGTAGTCCCCAAATTATAGCAGACCAGATTAGAACATTGCTTAGGGATGTATATAAGGGATTAAAGATGAATGAAACCAATTCAATATTTCATGTAGGGAGTTGAATACCAAAGGAAACAGCAACACGTTTATCGTATTGTACGAAATATGAAAGTTATTAAAAGGAAGGATAACTTACATATATGATTGTACAATAGGAAAATGTTATAAACGTTCTACAGCTTAATTATCGGTGGTAGAGCAATTTGCCAAGAGAAAACTCAAGTAAGGATCCTAATTAAAAACTATTTCTAATAGATTAGAAGTGATAGAAAGGAAATCGAAAGATTAATTAAAGGATAAAGCATGTTGTAAAATTATCTACAGAATTAGTTAAGATTGGGACACAAAGTTACACACTTATAATTAAGAATTATAGTGATAATTTTAATGAGCTTTAGGAAGTTTAAGTTTAGAAATCTAATATAGATTGCATAATATTTGTAACCGAGGTAGAGGTTGTATCGGTGATTTAACCCCCAGATATAACATTCACCAATAATGACACTAATGAAAATAAAGTAGTAATACAGTCAAGATAATCAGTAAGACTATAGCCATCTTGAACGTGCTGATAGCAAGTTTAACTGCTACTGAAGATAAAACTGACCCCTCTCCAGGACCCGGAAAGACAAAGACACCCAATAGTCCAAGATTAAAAGCGAATCACTCCAGAGTTGACAGTTCGCATGAAGAAATTCAAACAGGTTTAAGAAATTTTCATGAAATCATTTCAAGAACTTATTTAAATTAATTTAAGAAATAACAGGGCGAGTAATAGTCCTCTCAATTATAATCTTTTTAAATTTGAAAAAGACCTACAAAATTTATATAGCCATCAGTAAAGAACACATTAAGGTTTATACATATCCAATAAATAACGAAGATATGCATAAGCTTAAACATAAATACAGCACCAATATTGACGCATTATTATACATATATATTTATATACACAAATCCACATTTACGTACATATATACAATGACGCGTTCATTGGAATTGAGTTATGAATTCACATAACAATACTGGTACAGCTTTCGAACAAGAAAAAACGACATTTTGTTTGACATCTTCCGACCGTTACGTAAACAGCCGGAAGATGCCGAAGCGCTTAACCAATCAGAAGGCTCGAGAAGCAGACGACCACTTTACCTGGACTAAAATAATACTCGCAAAAAAAAGAAAGATTGTACAGTTATTGAACTGGACAAAAACCAAACTGTTTTTTAAACCTAATCTCTGACCTGACCCTTACCTAACCTTAACCTAGTCGGTTTTGTTCAGGTTCAAAAGCTGTAATTAATGCTCCCCCCCCCAAAAAAAAAATGTACAAATTGTTGTTTTATTGATTATGTTCTTTTCAATATTTAATTTATTCATAAAAAAACACACACAATTTATAAAAAAAAGTAACCTTTTAACTTTCCCGTGAAAAGAAAATTCATTGATTTTCTTCGTCAATAAATACATTGTCATAAAAATAAACATACGGTCAACATTTTTGTTTCATTACATTTTGTGTTGAAAAGTCGCTTCGTATTGATTTTGACGCCGGTTCGTTTTGATTCGGCCTTTTCCGGCTGTTTCCGTATTGCTGTGTCGGCTAAAGCTGTACGACTATATATATATATATAAATTCACATGCCCATTTCGAGAGGGTTCCCCCTCACAATAATTATAGTACATACATAGGTTATTTCACAACAACCCTCTTCTGACGTCTAACATACCACCTCGTTCATTCATTTATTCATTCATTTCGTATGAATCAGATTATACTATTGTTGGCATTGGTTCCCCCAATATCTTTCTAGTTAGAATACTTTCTTGAAAAGCATTGGGTACTTATTGGAGAGCCCTCGTGAAGGTTGCCAACATCCTAAATATTTTTGTGGAACGAACTGGATTCGAACTTGGCGCATCCAGGTTATCAGTCCGTGTCGTTAGCCATCGTCACCTTCCACATACCACCTTAATCATACTAGCACCATTAAAAATCACATAATTACCCAGAGCAGCAACAAATCAAATTCCTCCGAAATACGTAAGACTCTAATTAACAATACTAAAGTGATCTACAATAATAGCAAAAAGACTTCAAATCCTGGACGCCATTACAATTAAAAACCCCAAAGCTCAGTGTTAACAAAATAGGATTTAATACAGGCATTAATAAATTAAATATTTTCAATAACTAATTGTACTAACCTGTTAGAACTTAATGAACCATTCATAAAGATTGTTCCTAATGAAATAATTATATACAAGGAAAGAAACACTTTACACTTTAATATTGTAACCACGAATATGATCAAAGACGATGGAAAGCGGTCGGCGAAAAAAAAACCCTTAAAAAAACAGGGTATCTTCTTCATAAGCTAGACCCAAACACACGAAAACTTGTACGGCAACAAGATAATATATCAGAAAAGATCACCAAAGGACAAAGTTCCGTGGTTTTTAACAATACTTGTACATATATCTGTATAATTTAAAAGGAAAAACACAACATTATTTATGTATCTATCAACGTTTCGTCTTTATTTCAAGACTTCCTTGAGATAATTGATTGAGTACCATATTTGAAAATATTTGGTGTGTTTGTGATGTGAAAAGAATGTTCTTTCAACTTTAAACAAGCTAGACTCATTGAAATACATTTCAAATAAATCTCGGCGAAGACTTCTGGAATCAGCACTCATTATAAACTCTAACCTATTAAACAACGTAATGGCTTCTACAATTTATCTCATTTAATCAGCAAACTTATACTAACAGAACATAACTTGAATTTAGATCCAGGCTAGTATTTTAGACTACACTCCAAACAAAAATGTGTACATAATATCAATAATAACATTTTAAAAATCAACAAAATCACTCATTCCATGTCATAACGAATTACCCATTTTGAATTGCAACGTCTATAATTCGTTCGAAAAAAAATTTCTTGAAATCAATAATCCTGCGAAAGTCTTGAATAAAGACGAAATGTTGATGAATACATGAATAATCTTGGTTTTCCCTTTTTCATTTTCAATACATATATATATATATATATATATATATATATATATATATATATATATATATATATATTTGAAGAGTTTAGAATACCAAATAATGTTATAAATTTTTTAAATATATATTAAATTAATAAAATGATTTATTTAAATACATATCTGAGACTTTCGGTTTAATACACCTTTTTCAAAGAGTAGTTTGTTTTCTTTAATTTTGCTGGTATTAACCTCAAGGAGTTGCCATCCGTGAACATCCGAACGTCTTGACGATATTGGGAACATGAAAATCCGATGTGTTGATGCGTGGTTGGCGCTTTGTTGAATAGAAGGCAGATTACTTGGTATTCTAAACTCTTCATATAATACCAGCAAAATAAGAAAAGGAAACAGAGAGTACTCTTTGAAAACAATCCGCCATCACTGGAATTCGTCGTCGTTTGTAGCTTCCAATTTAAGAAGGCAGCTGCTGGATCGTGTTTCATATTTCACACACACGCATACGTATGCACACGCACACACACGCCCTCGCACGCACAAACATACAGACCCCCCCATATATATATATATATATATATTTATATATATATATATATATATATATATATATATATATATATATATATATATATATATATAGTAAGTAGTAAGTTATGAAAGCATATTTATGGCAATTAATCTACACAGAGGCTTCCCCGTTTCATTCCCGGAGGATATCGTCAGGATAAAATTTTGAAGTAAATATTGACAATTGACACACAAAAAACTATATCTCCTTATAACATTTTATGGGGATACATGAACTAATAATAATAATAATAATAATATATATATATATATATATATATATATATATATATATATATTTATATATATATATATGTATATATATTTATATATATATATAAATTAGCTGAGATCAATAAAATTTTAACATTGTTCCAAAAGTTCCAAATCAACTATTATTAGACGTACGATCGTTTCCAATACGTTTTTGAAATATTTTATTTTTCATTATTTTGGATGATTCCAAGACTTCTTTGTCAGTGCCTTTTATAACATCACATACAGAAGTATCTTGAGAAAGAAAATCAGATTTCAATACTAGAAGACACCACCAGTGAAAGGACTTCATATACTATAGGCTTCATGCTGTATATATATATATATATATATATATATAGAGAGAGAGAGAGAGAGAGAGAGAGAGAGAAAGAGAGAGAGAGAGAAAGATAAAGAGAGTTTATTATGGGTGATCCACTCTGGTGAAGAAAAATGAACGTTTCCACTTAGCGTAAAAGCAATACTCTTTCGTAAAACAATTGAATATCGTAATAACATATAAAATAAATCAATAGTTTGATTGAAATACGATATAACGTCTCTCATTGCCAGTAGTAGTTTCATTTGCTGAGTGGGAAGAGCACCGAAGGACAACCACTTGGATCCCAGTTTCGAATCTTGCTATATTTGGCTTTAATGATGTATTGTAAAGTCTCGGAAGTTTCTCAACCATTAAAACTATATTAAAAAAAAACAAAAAACAACTTATAGTCCCAAGTTTTCCAGTGGAAAATCACTCATGTAAGTCAATTTATTTTTTACAGTTATTATATTAGTTTATTTCTAACACTATTTTAAGGGATCATCAGTTATATATATATATATATATATATATATATATATATATATATATATATATATATATATAGAGAGAGAGAGAGAGAGAGAGAGAGAGAGAGAGAGAAAAAAGTGTAGTGCGGTTTCAACGAGAGAAAAGTGTATATTAAAAAAATTAGGCTATTAACGTTTGTAAATTTGAGAAAAATTTTTTTTTTTCAAATTTTGTTTATTATTTTATTATTTTATGATTTCATAATTTTATTATTACATAACGCGTTTTGAGCATCTTTGCTCTCTTCAGATATTCTTTCCATTTGAAAAAATGGGCTTGTTTTTAACAGTTTGGCGTTTCTACGCACGCGCTTGTGTGTGTGGGTGTATGTTTTTCATATCTTCTACTTTTCTGGGTCAAATCTATGTGTTTTTTAAGCATGCGTGCTTTTGACTTTTATCCCTGCGGCCATCTTAGTGTTAAGCGATTAAGTACATTTTGGTCAGTTTCTCCGGTTAGAGTAGGGGTGCCCTTGAGATTTTATTAGGACTCCGTCGTCTCTGTGTCTGCGCGTGTGTGTATGTGTGTGTGCGCGGGGTGCATGTACACTTTGTTAAGTGCGTTAGTTTTTATTTGTATACGAAGATGCCTGCAAGCGTATACATGTGTTTTTGTTTTTGTTTATACATATATACCTACACACACACGTACATACGCATACACACATACACACATATATATATGTATATATTATATATATATATATAAGCACACACACACACGCACACACACACACGCACACACACACACACACACACACATATATATATATATATATATATATATATATATATATATATATATATACCTGGAATGGGGTGATGGGGGAGAAATAAAGGCAAGGAAAGAATAGTTATATATATATACAGAATTTAATTAGTTTTTAGTAGGTTTTTATGGAAACGATTGGTTGACGGCTACCGTCAGCATTTGGATAAATATTGAAAGATAGATAGAAAGATAGAATAGAACATATAAATAGATAGATAAAATTATGAAATTATAAAATAATAAAATAATTTTTGAAAAAAAGTTGTTTTCAAATTTACAAATGTGGGTAGCCTCACTTCTTATATATATATATTGCAATACCCCACACATTTCATATTAAATGCCAAGAAAAAAGCCTTCCAAATATTCTCCAGAAACACCACACAAAAAAATCAAACCCCTAACACCTCTCTCATAGACAGACCCCTTCTCCTACCCACGCATTCCAATAACACATCCATATGCAACACGCTCAACAAATTAGGCATTCCAATAGTACAAACCACTTCTCAATCCATAAAACAAACTTTAAACACATCCAGACATTTCCAAAAAACACCCACATCCCATGCCGGCTTATACACTGTCCCTTGCAATGATTGCCATCAATTCTACGTGGGAGAAACACAACGCGAATTAAAGAAACGATTAAATGAACATAAAAGGGATATAAAAAACAACAACCCTCTTAGTGCACTTTTCTCCCATGCTCTAGAATATGGTCATGCATTCAAATTTGAACAAGCCAAAATCACTAAACACATCCACAACAAATCTCGGCGAAGATTATTGGAAACTGCACTCATCACATCCTCCACTACTATCAAGCAGCGAAATGGTTTCTTTAACCTATCACCCTTAATAAGCAAGATCATCCTCACTGAACAAAGTCTTTTGCCTGATCATGGCTAACTTTTATTTTCATCTCTAACCTTATGACACTCTTCCATTCACCCACACCCTTCCCTTTTCTCCCTGTATCTTCTCTTATTTTTTCCTCATTTTTCTTTCCCTCACATTTTTAATACTACAGTCCAAATAAACTTTCTCATGTTCCAAATATTTCAAATATATTCCTCACCCACCCTTTCAATCACCCCCTCCCCCACCCTCTCCAATCCCCCACTCATTGCTATCATTTTCCAAATATTTCAAATATTTCACACCCTATCACGACAAATCCTCCCTCTTCCCCCTCTCATCCGTTTTTCTCCCATGCCTCTTCTTAAATTCCCTCATTTTCTTCAAACGCTCTCTGGGACTATGGCTTTCGCCCATCCACCGAGATCACAGCCCCCCCCCCCTCCCTCTCTGCCCATCCCCATTTCCCTGCACACACCCCACACACACAAACGTTCCAACTCACTCTTCCCCTTCGGTCTCGACCGCAGCCATCTGGTCAGACACCCCCTCCCCCTTTTCCCCCAATCTCTCTCTGCCATCCATTTTACCCCTGCTCATCCCCCACCTCTTTCTCTCATCGCCAGCCACAGTAGTCCTTGCTCCCTCCACCCTTCCCCTTTTTTCTCCCACTCATTTTTCATTCTCTAACAAGTACGGACGTCCAGCTTAGACGCTGCTATTATTTTTCATTTTATTTTATTTTTCTTCCCAACATGTCTACCCTACATGTATCCGTGCTTGCATGATATCTTTTCCCTATATCATCATCCTGATGAAGTCTTATAAATAAAGACGAAACGTTGATGTACACATAAAAAAACATCCAGTTTTTTGGTTTTCCTTTTTCATTTTACCATCACGTCGGATTACCTTCATCCTTCTCTTCCCATATATATATATATATATATATATATATATATATATATATATAAAGAAGTGAGGCTACCAACATTTGAAAACAACTTTTTTTCAAAAATTATTTTATTATTTTATAATTTCATAATTTTATCTATCTATTTATATGTTCTATCTTTCTACTTGTTTTATATATTTTTATTCAATGAATAGTATTTTTCGTAATTATATCGTTGATGAACAAAACAATTAATGATTCGAAACTTATGAACACATCAGTACAAATAATAATAATATTCAACATCACAGCTCAAACAATATTAGCATACACTATTGTAATCAAATTCGACATAACTTCAGATTAGAATAAAAAGCTACGAAATATATTATACACCGATACATACCCCCAATTGACAATAACAATAACATTAGACTCATTATTTACTATAAGAAATTTAAAACACAAAATCTTGTAGTAAAAAACACCTTCTCCCCAACCAAAATATCACTAGAAAGAACCAATGTTATTTATAAGTTTAAATACCCTTTGGGAGAATGTAACTCCCATAATAGTAATAAAGCTAATAGCTACATTGGTATTACAAGCACTAACCTATCCCACCGCCTCACCATGCATCTTGTAAATTCTAACTCAATTTATCAACATCTACAAAAACATAACAGCCCTCTTTCTGATTTAAGACACATTCTAGTTAATAACACTAAAATTATACATTCCGAAACCATTAAAAAAAAATTAAAAATACTGGAAGCTATCTACATAAAAACACAACAACCTAAAATTAACAACATCACATATGAAACCAGTGGTAACATTTTAAAATGCTTAATGTAATGCGATTTTGTTCTGTGATGCCATCTAGCGTTGCTGAATTTAAATCGTCAACGACTTTCTGAAACAATGCGAAAAACATTCTCTGCACGTTTCTCCGCCGCCTTTAAAAAAATTATCTTCTTTCTCCAGCTCTTTTGTTCATTTGCTTTTGACACCTGAGGATGATTCGAGAAAGAATTGAAAACGTTCGTGAAACCTATATTAATATTTTTGATTTTAATACAAAAAAGACCATAAGAAAAATTGAAAAAATAAATAATGTATAATTAAACAGACTAATTCTGCTATTTTTAACAATGTTTGCATATATATATATATATATATATATATATATATATATATATATATATATATATATATATATATATATATATATATATATATATATATATATATATCCCTAAACAAATAATGTTTTTTAAAGAAAATTAAAATTAGGCGGATAAAGATGAAACGCATGTGTATGTGGATTGGAATTTGAAAAAAAAATTATAGGGGAGGTGAATAATTCACTACCGTTCTTAGACGTTCTTGTCGAAAGATCGGATGTTTGTTTTGTGACAAGCATATACAGAAAACCTACTTTCACAGGTCAGTATATTAGCTGGGATTCATTCTCCCCTAAAATCATAAAAATAAATCTGATTAAAACTTTAGTACATCGGGCTTTACTGCTTTGCTCTAGTGTAAAACTAGATGCAGAACTTCAAAGTATAACATAAATTCTTTCGTCTAATGGTTATCCTTTACATACCATCGAAATATGTATAAAGGACAAAATCGCCGCCTTTATAGATGGAGGATTTTTTGGCTCCCAAAAATGTCCCGTTTATGTGAAGCTCCCATGGATTGGTATTTCTTCAGCTGTGTCACGTTGCTTTTTTGCAACTAAAGTTCGAACGGTTTTTAGGACTAAAAGCGCCTTCTCCTCTTTTCCGAAGGATGGTGTCCCCACCATTCAATATAACATGGCCGTTTATCGCTTTCACGGTCAGTGCGAGGCTGACAACGTGGGGCGTATCATCCACCGCTTAGAGGTAAGAATTTCCCAGCACATCCCCCTTTCGATACGCAGGCAGAGACAGTTGCCGATATCCGGGTGTTCATTTATTACAGTGCCAAGTTTGAACTGGAGGGTACTCGGATGAGGCATCCTCTATTTTGCACAGAACTCGTTCGAAATCGCATTTAAAGATTCTCGAAGCGGTTGGTATCAATTTACGACAACCGCTTCTGTGCAAAAAAAAAAGAGTACACCCATAACTTAGAACTAATCGGTGAACGTTAAGAATGTCTCTTCCCATTTTTCTTTTCTATAATTTTCTTTTTAATACCCTCAATAATTATTTATGGTCTTTTGACCATGTTTTTAATCGTGATTCCCCTTCATAGTCGACGATTACCTTGAAAGACGTCTCGGTAATTTTATTTATTTTTTTTACCTTCTTTTTTTTCTCAATACTTGTTTATAAAAAAACATCATCATAGAGAAAGAAAAAAGTTACGAAATGATTCATCTTTGTTCCTCTTCTCGTGGTTCTTTAACCCTCTCTTATAATATAAATCATAAAAATATCATCACTATAGATAATAATGGCAGTGCGTCTAACATTATTTCACTGTTTATTAAAAAAATATAGTTATCATAATATTGTATATAGTCCTCTTAAAATTGGATGGGTTGTTTAAGAGAATTAAAATTAGGCTGCTGATTAAATGCGTAATGCAGAGTTCTGCCCAACTAAATGGTTGAACAATGTTATGACCTCCTACTAAAATATGTCCGCTTGTATTGAAGAAAACAGACTTTAATTATCCCCTATCCCCATATCTGTTGGGTTTGCCGCATTAGTAGAGATTCTGATATGTAAGTTAAAGTTTACGTGGGATTGGATTTTGCACCGTGAGACCGGCACAACACTCATCCTCAACACTGATGATTCTCGAAAAAGGATGAAACACATATGTATGCGTATGAGAATTAAAAAATATATTATGACACGTTTTTTTTCCGGATACTTTCGAAAATCTTTTTCTGGTGATAGTTTAATGGTTAAAAACGTTTGGTTGATTCATTGTATGACTTAAAATGAACACCGCCTTAGATAATCTGTGAACAACTATAACATTCCTGTGTATGTTCTTTATTTGGAACTTGAAGTGAAAAATGAATTTAATCGCCAATTTATATACACAACCCACACAAACACACACACAGAAGATCAGGTAAAATCAATATGATACCATAGGTTTCAAGTCTGGAGAAGGCCTATATACGAAAATAATATACGTCAATGAAGTTTATATATATTTACAAACAAATCGCTCCTAAAACCCAAAGAAACATTATTTTCCGATGTAGGCCCGCACCAGGCTTGGAACCTATGGTACTGTGTTGATTTGACCCGATCTTCTGTAAAATTATTAATAAATAAATGAATAGTATACTCTTATTATTAAATAATTGATCACTCTGTTGGATTTATTTCTACTAAACAAAACCAAGGATTCTCTCTCTATAATACATGATCTATATTACTTTATTCCGAACTATCTATCTATATATCGCACTGTTCATGTCTAACTGCAAACCTGATAACTCAAGCAGAATAATGAAACTCCAATCCGCCATCACTGGAATTCGTCGTCGTTTGAAGCTTCCAATTTAAGAAGGCAGCTGGGGAATCGTTTTCCGTATTTCACACACACACACGTACACGCGTCCGTACGCACACACACACACACACACACACACACATATATATATATATATATAAATATTAATGAAGGAAGATGCTTTTTTAACCGAATCAAACACGGCCTTTTGTACGCTGTTCCGTCTCTCTGTCGATATTGAAATACCCCACCTCACCACACCGACGAGGATTTCTTAAAACTCTTTGTTTTCTTTCGATCGAACCTTCATTTTTAGTTTTATTAAAAAAATAGTTTGCACATAAAATAGTGCAAATTATGAAGAGACAAAGTACATTAACGTCAATATTCAATTAATATTCCAAGGTATACTAGCTTTTCTACGTTTTCTCTGCATATATATATATATATATATATATATATATATATATATATATATATATATACATGAATATATGAAAGCGAATACCATATTGATTTTACAATCACTACTCTATCCTGCCGTGTTACCACGCATCTCGTAAACTCTAGCTCAATTTACCAATATCTACAAAAGCATAACTGCCTACTCCGATTTAAGACAAATTCTAAAATAATACATTCCGAAACCAATTAATAATATACTCGAATCTATCTTCATCAAAACCCAACAACCTACAGTTTAAAAATGCTTAACGTAATACAATTTTATCCCGTGACACTAATTCTGGCGTTGCGGCATTTAAATTGTTAACGTCGTTCCTGGAACAGTGTGAAAACGTTCTCTTGACATCTTACTGACTTCACGTGCCCGTTTCTCAGCTGCCTTTTGAAATTCTCTTCTTTTCTCCAGCTTTTTCGTTCATGTGCTTTTTCACCTGATAACGATTCGACAAAGAATCGAAAATGTTCGTGATAAATATGAAACATACATTAATCTTTTTATTTTAACACAAAACGATCATTAGAACGATTGAAGAATAAAATAGGTATAATTAAAGAGAAAAAATATTTTATTTTAAAGAATATTTGCTTAAATGAAAAAATGCTGTCTAAATACACACACAATAACACACACACACACACACACACACACACACACACACATATATATATATATATATATATATATATATATATATATATATCCTCTAGCGAAGAAATCTTTAATATACATAACATTAAAAGATAACGGTTATAAAGATACCCAAATCAAATATCGTTAATCGTTAACCAGCATCAGTTAATAATAGACCTAAAAAGTAAGAAACAGGAAAACTATTCGGTTTACACCTCCATTTAATCAAATGGTTAAAACAAAACATTATCAACCTTCATTTACCTCTTATCAATATCCGCCATAAAACCTTCAATAAAATACCCTTAAATTAAGATACAGTTGTAGGGATGATTTAGAGAAAATAATAAAAAACATAACGATAAAATACTCAATGGTAATACGATAAATATTAACCCGAATTCGAACAATAAAGCTAAGGAAAAAAATACCTGTAACTGTAATAATACAATAAACCGTCCGCTATAGCAGAAATCTTTATCAACCAATATAGTTTATCAATCAACTATTACAACAAGAGAAAATCCAATCGAAAACAAATTCTATATAGGCATCAGCGAGAATACCTTCAAACAAAGATTTAACAACCATAAATGTTCTTTTCCAATTTACCAATTATAAAAGAAAACCCTCACTTGCCCAACACTTCTGGGATTATCCAAAAATAATATAACGCCAAGAATTTAATCATATATCATTAGAAAAACTAGCACCTGTAGATCCCTAAACACACCATGTTACATCTGCCTAAACGAAAAGCTGGAGCTAATTAGATTTAGTGACAGAGGTAAACTTCTTAAGAAAAGCCATGAAACTTCGATTAAGTGTAGGCATAGCAAGTCACACCTTCTTCGTTACCTACTTATAACCTTCTGAATGTGTACTCTTACTTAAAGTAGTTAATGATAGCTATCAATTTTATACTCTATTTAACCTTCTTGCATTGATGGCCTCTTCTCCCCATATTTTCCCTTTTTTTCTACATATGTTCTTCCATGTTCTTTAGTATCATTTTTTAAATTTATTTTGTTTATTTAATAATATATGTGTTCTATTATACTGAGATGTCGGTTGATAGTGGTCTTTGTATCCTACATATATTATATGTACTTTCTATTTTAGTGTCTTTTCTTGTGTTTATTGAATTATTATTTGTACTCACTAGGAGTTCTCACACAGATCATCGTTAGTGATTGCTCACAGATAACATCAGTGGTATTTCCTGGAGTCTGAGTGAAAACAAGATTCCCCAGATTTCCAGTATTCTTCACCTCTTTTCGATAACGATGCGGATCGCAACAGCCTCTTACCATTGATTTCTCGCTGGTAATGACAATTGGTCTTCTCTGGGATTTGGGTGGCAATAAGCTTCCCCATGGTCCCAGCATTCTTTGCACTTTTCCAGTGGAGGTCTGGTTTGTGTTGTCCCTCCTCGGTCTTCTCATCCTCCTCGACCCTCTACAAATATTTTGTCTGGTGTCAGCCTAGGCCGGCACCATTTTAAGAAAAATCAAATCAAAATAAAATCATATTTTTTTTAATTAATTTAAAAAAAAGAAAAAATTATTTTTTTTCATTTTTAAATTTTTTCCTTTTTTTCCTTTCAATTCCTTAATTTTTTTCTTTTCTCTTTCCTTATTTAAAAAAGAATAATTTTTAATTCTTTTTAATTAAAAAAAAAATTGGGGTGGGTGGGGAGAGAGGGAGGAGCTTATAGTGTTTCTAGTAATTTCTGTTTCTTTGGTTCATTTTTGTGTAGTGATAGCTGAGGCCGGTATAATTTATTCGGGGGGGGGGTGCGTGGTGGAATTATGAAGTGCTGTTTCTTGCAGTTTCTGTTGTGGTATTCTTCGTGTGGTTTTGTTTTCTCCCTGTTGTAAATTCCTTGTGACTGGTTAGCCTTTGTAACTTATGCGTGTTGCTTTCCGCATTCGAGGATTTTCCTTAAGATTGCAGCTGTTTTGATCATTGCTGTCCTTTGTATGGTTTCGATGGTCCCTTTGATCCAATTTCTTTCAGTATTTTCTCTAGGTTTTTTGAGATTGTTCTTAGTGCTCCTACGATTATTGGTATTATACTAACTTTATTCATACTCCATATTCCTTTCAGTTCTCTGGCTAGTTCTGTATATTTACTTCGTTTTTCCGTGTATTTGATCTTCACTCTGTGTCTGCTGAAACGGCGAAGTCTACAATTTTACAAGATTTTTCCTTTTTGTCTATTATAATAACATCAGGTCTCCTTCCTTGTATGAGTTTATCTGTTTGTATATCCATATCCCAGGGGATTTTGTGTTTGTCGTTTTCCAGTACTGTTTCTGGTTTATGTTTGTACCATTTGTCTGCATATTAGAAATTCAATTGTTTGCACAGTTCCCAGTGTATTACTTTCCCAACACAGTCATGTCTGTTCTTGTATTCTTTTTGGTCAAGTTTGCTACATTCGCTTATTATATGATTTATTGTTTCGTCTCTTTGTCCACACAGTCTGCATTTATTGTTTTCCTGTGTTTTATCTATTTTAGCTTTAATATAGTTTGTCCTAATCGCATTGTTCTGTGCAGCCATCAGTAAAGATTCGTTTCTCTGTTCAAGTTTCCTTTTCTTAGCCATGTCCAGCTACTTGCGTTGGTTTCTTCTCTTGTGAGTCTTATGAAGCGGCCATGTAGTTGTTTTTCTTCCCATTTTCTTTTCTTGTCTGTTTGTGTCCAGTTTCGATGCTTCTTGCGTTGTTCGTTGGGACGGTATCTCTTGCTGCGGTGATCAGTCTTTCTGTGTTCTGGTTTATGTATTTCTCCAGCTCTTTTAGTGTCTTCCACACAGTCTTCTATACTTACCAGTCCTCTTCCCTCTTCGTTTCTCTTTATGTAGGGTCTGTCTGTATCGTCTTTTGGATGTAGTGCATTGTGCATAGTCATTAATTTTCTTGTGTTCTGGTCAAGGTGCCTGAGTTCTTCTTTAGTCCAGCTTATGAATGGTCCAGAATATCTTATTAGTGATACTGCCCAGGTATGTATTCCTTTGATTAGGGTTCTGCTATAAAATTTTGTTTCTAATAGCTTTCTTGTTCTTCTCAGGTATTCTTTTCCAATCTTCTCTTTCATTTCTGTTGATTTGATTCTGTCTGCTTCCAAAACTCCCAAATATTTATAGCTGTCTTGTTCATCTAGCGCCCTCATCTGCTCTTGGTTGGGTATTTCCATGCCTTCAGTCGTCTTCAGCTTTCCTGTTTTAATCTCTAGCAATGCACACGTTTCCATTGCGAATTCCATTTGAATGTCCTGACTGAAGATTCTGGTCGTATTTATCAGCTTTTCCAGTTCCTTTTTGCTTTTTGCAAGTAGTTTCAGGTCGTCCATATACATGAGATGGTTTATTCGTTGTTCCCTGTCTATGAACTTGTATCCGGCATCACATTTCCTGAGTATGTAGTTGAGTAGTATCATGGCTATGATAAACAGTAGTGGTGACAGGGAGTGTCCTTGGAAAATGCCTCTCTGTATTTTTATCTCCGTCAAGTATTGTCCTCCAGCTGTCAGTTCTAGTCTCCATGTTTCCATTGCTTTCTTGATGAGATTAATAATCCTGCCGGGTATCTTGTACATTTTTAAACATTCAATTATCCATGCTTGGGGCATTCTTTCGTACGCTTTCATGTAGTCAATCCATGTCATAGATATGTTCTTTTTCTTGCTTTTAACTTCTTTCATGATCTTCTGATCTATGTATAACAGATCATGCGTCTCTCTTTTCCTTTTCTGGCATCCTTTTTGTTCCTCGGGAAGTATCCCACGACTGTTCAGGGAATGGTAAATTTGCTCTCTCAGTTGTGCCGTTAAGATTTTCCACATTGTCGGTAAACAGGTTATTGGTCTGTAATTGCTTGGGGTCGTTCCCTTCTTGGCGTCTTTTTGTATGAGCGTTGTCCTTCCGTTGGTCATCCACTCTGGTACGTCTGTTTTATGGATACATCCTCTCAGTTTCTGTGCTAGCCTTTCATGTAGGGTCGTGAATCTTTTGAACCAGTACGCATGTATTCCATCGTGACCTGCTGCTTTCCAGTTTGCCATTTTCTTTAGTGTTGTCTTAATCAAATTGATTATCCAAGGGGATGGCTCAACAAGTATTTGCTCACATTAGACTTGAAGATGAGTCATCTTCAAGTCTAATTTATTCGGTTGGGAAACAGAATCGTTCCACAGATGGGATATTCTAGGAAAGAAACTTTGTTCATGGAAGTTTTGTTTTGTTTTTGGTAAAGAGAGAGAAAGAAAGGAAAGTTCTTTGTTGCAGTTGTAAATAGACGAGTTCTTACATTGAATGCTTTACAGGTGGGATACCAAGGATTGTAGCAAAGTGAAGCACCTACCATGAGCATAACGATATAATAGGGAGACAGTTAGCAACATCTCTTCTGCGTGAAAGAGGCTGTAGGGATAAAAAAAAGTTAATCCCCATTAGATTGCGGAGTTGGTTTGGTATTCTCTCTAGACAGGAAAGAGTCCTCCGAGCAGCACCCCCCAGAGTAATCCATCTTAGTACGTATTAGTATAAATAATTAATATTAATATTAAAAAATGCTGCTGATAGTATAATTGGCAACCATCTTTTATTCAAATTGGCTGCTGAAAGGAAAGATTTGTTTCCATGCGAAAATATTCTGAGAACGAAAAGTTGTATTTGTGTTTCATCGTTATAATCGAAGCTAGCGAGATTCGAAACCAGAAAACCGGGGTCTGGAGCTCTACAACGTTACCAATCCCCGATAGTACTAAATACATGTTTTTTTTGGTAGATGCCATTTATTTGTTTATTTTGCCTGCAATAATTTTTTAACAGAAAGCACTCTACCTAAATGCTAATTGGAAATAATTTTCTTTCACCAATGTAATGCTTCCAGATGAGGCACGACATTTATTTTAAATATAATTGCCCACAGAAAACGTGTTATATATATATACGTGTTATATATATATATAGATATATATATATATATATATATATACATACATACATATATATGTATATACATATATGTAGATATATGTATATGTATATATATGCATATATTTATATATATATATATGTATATATGTATATATATATGTCTATATGTATATATGTATATATATATGTATATACATACATATATATACATACATATATATATACATATATATACATATATATACATATATATATGCAAACATATATATACATACATATATATATACATACATATATATACATATATATACATACATACATACATATATATGTATATATACATATATATAGATATATGTATATGTATATATATGCATATATTTATATATATATATGTATATATGTATATATATATGTCTATATGTATATATGTATATATATATGTATATATATACATATATATACATACATATATATATATACATATATATACATATATATATATACATATATATATGCATACATATATATATACATACATATATATATATACATACATATATATACATATATATACATACATATATATTATTTTAGGAAAAATAAATAGTAAGTCATATTTCGTATTCGATCGATTTATTGTTTTTGTTCCTTACAACTTGCATCTTACCCGGAATTTGCATTGCCCACAGCCTTTCAAAAACTTACTAATACATACATATATATATATACATACATATATATATACATACATATATATATACATACATATCAGGACCGGCGGCACAGTTATAAAAGTGGGGGGGGGGGCTCTCCTAAAAAGTGGGGGGGGCGGTTAAACACATGCATATATAACTTCATTATTGATGACCGTAAAGTGGGGGGTCAAGTCAAAAAGTGGGTGGGGGTGGGGGGGGGGGCTTGGGCCCCTCCTGCGCCGCCGTCCATGTATATATATATGCCCTCCCTACAAAAAACATTTGAATAGTAGCCACCCCCGCCAGAAATAAGTATTTATTATTTTCAATCAAACAAATTAGCACAAATCATGGCTTGCAAATTTTAGCAATTAGTTTAGTCTGAATTTGCAATCGGTTACGAGGTAAAATAGTCCACCGTATTAATTTGTTGTGTGAAATGTACTGATGTTCATTTATCGTTTTCTGCGCAATACCATCATAAATTAATTTAAAGGAAATACACTGGTGAAATTATTGAAAAACATAAACTTAGCTTTACCTACGTATTTACGACATATTTGCGTTACATATTAATATTTCATAGAAGTTATAAGCTTTTTAAATAAATGCTGATTCTGAACAAAGTAGTCATAATTGTTTTGTCAGTTAGAAACAAACACAAACAAAGATGGCTACTGCCATCAGAATCGATATTTACGCGAACTTAAAAAAGGCAAATGCAAATAGGTCACATATGAATAGGTAAAAAACATTTTTATTTACGAATATCCCAAGTGTATTTGCTTTGAAACATCTTATGTCAGTAATACTAATTTGTTTCATGAAATTTGTGGATAAAATTGTATTAATGCAGATTATTTAGTAAGTAATTTTTTTGATGATTTTTTGCGAATTTTTAGTTTTCATTTTTATTGGAGGTTGTTTTTTTGTCACACGGACTTAGGATTAATGGTAGGTTTAAGGGAATGTTGACAGCGGATTTATTGCTATCGTCCTGAGGTATGTTTCTGTTCAGTCCTAGGAGGTTCACTCTCCCAGGCTTCACCTTCTTTGTTTTTTTTTATAACCAATCACATGAGGCGCCTCGACCGGGAAATTTGGACTTGACCTTGTGTTTAACATCCTGCAGAGGGGATAAATAAACATACTAAAAAGTAAACATAATAATAATGCACTATCAACTATAAATATGGTAAATAAAATTGTGTTCTATACGACAGAGAATGCGCACATGGGCTAAAATTCAGACAATAAATAACTAAGATTGATGTTCTTTTTAAAAAGTACATTATAACTTGTTTTTAATGCCCCCACCGCTAAAAAGAAAGAAGGACGAAGATGAGACTGAAAACACAAAAAACACAAGCAAAATAAAGACGGACAGCAGAAGACAATCTGAAACCGAAAACAGCATAGTTCGTTGTAATAATTGTTATTACTAAATTGATTAATATGAGACGCCATGTTTAGATTTCAATGGTTGTTTGCTTCGTGCCAGTCTATTGTATTCGGTTATTCCAGAATAGGATTATAGCCAATCAAAACGCCGTAAAAGTACAAAGTGTACTCTAATAAAATTTGATTCGCACCTTATTTTATTCTTTAACTTTATCTAGTGCTATATATATATATATATATATATATATATATATATATTTAATGCGGATAAGATGTCTGCAACTTTTGTATATTTGTATATATATATATATATATATACATATATATATACATACATACGTATATATATACATACATACACACACACACACACACATATATATATATATATATATATATATATATATATATATATATATATATATATATATATATATATATATATATATATATATATAGTCTTGGAAGTTTCTCAACCAGTTTTAACTATATAATAAAAAAAAAACTAAAAAAAAAAACTCTTTAGTCCCAAGTCGTTCAGTGGAAAATCACTCATGTACGTCAATTTATTTTTTACAGTTATTATATTAGTTTGCTTCTAACATTATTTAAGGGATCATCAGTTCTTTACCATGAAAAACTGTTTCGGGAATTTAAATATATATATATATATATATATATATATATATATATATATATATATATACTAGTTGTACCTACCCAGCGTTGCTCGGAATTTATTAATATCATTTTAGTTTAAATGTTTTTGGTTGCTCATTCAAAAAGTTATACAAGAAAAGAAATACAATGTTTATTATGTTATTGTTTTATTATTTAAGATATAAAACTGTGATTTGTCGAACGAGAGGGGGAATTTTGATATAACCAGTTTTACAAGTCTGTCAGATATATTTATAGAAACCAGTCAAAGGACCTTTATCCTATTGCCCGAACCGAAAAAGTCCTCGCTTCTCAGATAACTATTGCAAGCTCCCAAGCTTTCTTTTCTTTCTAGAATGACATCCTAAGTTTTACGAAACGAATTTCATTACACGTGGACTTCCATTTGTGGAGCGATCGTGGCCCGGAGAGTCACTCAGTGTCGTATTCTGGGTGACTCAGCATTTAATATGATCAAGATCGAGTACGAATCCACGAGGATCGCATGAGTTTCTCTGTCAATGGCGCTGCGCCCACGCTGTGATTAAAGATCCGCAAAACTGTCGTATTGCGCCGCTGATCCGAACTTCTGGTCGGCATTTCTTCTGCGTATTTGTCAGAGAAGGTGTCTTCTTCCAGAGACGTTACCCATAATTGTGCTACATCCGACAAGGGTTGAGTCTGCAAGCTGAAAGAAATGCCTGTATATAAAATGGACAAGCCATTTTTGTCTTAATATATATATATATATATATATATATATATATATATATATATATATATATATATATATATATACTTAAATTATCATTACATTTTTAAAACTTAGTTCACACCAAACAAGGCAAGTTGCCACTATAGAAGTAAGGGGCTACTGAGAATTAGGATGAAAGTTTTGGGGGTCATCCTAAATTGGGAGCTGTGCAGCGAGATGCTTGTTCACATTAGTTTTGAATTTCTGCATGTCGGTACAGTCGGGGACACAGGGAGCAGGGAGAGAGTTCCAAAGGCCGGTAGTTCGAGCTTCGTATGCTGCAAACAAAGCTTTTTATCCTGGCGTGTCATCAGCTAGTAAACTCACTTGTAAGCTCAAAGGATAAGTCACTGAAAAATACCACACGCTCAGTCACCACCTCAACTCGTTAGAGGCGTCTTTTGTTTAAACTTCGAAAGCCTTCATAGCTAAAACGAAAACTCTCAAACATATTCCGCTGACTGCAGCTGTTATCTTTTAGTACTCGAGCACTCATCGACCTCTGGAAGCATTTCAAAATAATTCCAGCTGCCACTCGTATTGTCACACCTTCTTACAACTAGATTTCTACTCTTAGTTTCAATCTCTTTCAAGTCGAACCTCAGTCACTATTTCAAAGTTTGTTTTTGTATGACGGTCTCCGTTTCAGTTTTACAATTCAAATTTAAATGGACGAATTTGCAAGATCAAAGTTGAAATCAATTGATCAAGACAAATGGAATTTGATATTGTCATTCACCCCGATTAAAATTTGACACACCTAATAAAAAAAACGGAAGTTAATCATTCGACAGCTTCGACGCATGTGATAAAGACAGACACAATTACGTCTTTCTGCGCCCATATTCTTTAGCAATGATCCAACAGGTGTCGTCGAGGAGGTGCTATCAGCAACAGGCAACCTCTATAAAAACGGTGAATGTTGACACTCGGAAGTGACATTTGGGCTTAATCTCAAACTCGCTATCAGGGTAGATGGCGATCAATCAACAGCAGTAGCACCCTCCTACAATCCAACCTTTTTCTCACCGCCAGAGCTAGCTAACAGCGCTCTGCTGAAAATCCAGGAGTGGTAGGCATTAGGATCCGTCGTCCTCTGGTCGTCTTTTCCTCTACGTTTGACAAGAAAAGACGTGGCAAGCGCAGAACCGCAAATCGATGGAGTGAAAGTGTAGCTCCCGCTACAATAATTTTCCAGTAGAAGAGATCAGTTTTTGATCCGCCCCAAATGTTCTGTATGTTGTATCTTTGAAAATGGGTATAATAAACACGGTTGTTACTCGAGTGGAAGGTACAACAAACCCATAGTAAGGAGCCTCCGTTTAATGGATACCCTCTGTAAGGATTCCTGCACGGAGTCAATTCTGAAGCAAGGGTTGAGTAATCTCAACCACACCTTTCCTGAATCTGCACTGCTTGATTCTAGTGACAAGGATAAGTTCAGGATGACTGGAAACAATGCCGCGATAAGCAGAGATATCTTCCACATCCAACACCCGATATTCTTTTTTTTTTCTAAACTTTAATGATGTTATCTCTTTAAATTTGGATACGAATCGCCATCATAAAGAACTTTTGTAGAGTATGATTTACCTCTTCTCCAGGAGGTTAGACACACAGTCAGGTGAGGTTTGGAAAGGCCAGCGTACCAGAAGTGCACTCTGGCATAAAAGATGCCTGAGCAGCCCCGGTAGGTGCGCCTCAAACAACTAGCAATAAGCTAACAACTTCTCAAATAAAGGTGTCCTGGGAGGGTGGGCCTCCTAGAACTTCACTGAACCATACATAAGCTCAACAGAAGCACGGTCTGTCGTGCCGACCCCATTTACAACTCGGCACTACTAACAAACCCGGATGTTTGATCTTTAAACACTGTAGCCTGTGTAACTGAAACCAACACAGTTTCTT
Source organism: Sepiola atlantica (assembly GCA_963556195.1). Lineage (NCBI taxonomy): Eukaryota > Metazoa > Mollusca > Cephalopoda > Sepiida > Sepiolidae > Sepiola > Sepiola atlantica. Next base: position 134,926,792 of record OY744517.1, read on the forward strand.
TCTTTCTGCGCACATCATCATTCGAGCCGTCCAATTAGATCTCATAAAAGCGTCGTATCAACGATAGCTGGCAAAACAGTATAAAAAGGGTGGGGTTTTTCACTCTAGTCTTACAAACGGGGTTTGCCACCGAGGTTGCCATCATGAAAATTAAGCAGCAGTCCTATTCCCATTTAAATCCTTTCTAGAAAGAACACAATTTTCACTACCACGATGACAACAGTAATTAGCAGCAGCTTAGACCCTGTTTCTACAGCACGTCAACAATGACTGCCATCATAATCACTCTCGTCACAGCAACTACTACGGCTCATTTCTAACCAACAAACTAACCGTAGAGTCAAGACGGCAGTCCTCCTCTTCCTTCCCCTAATCCTCCTCCTCCTCCTCATCATCATCATTATTATCGTCATCATCAGCTGCAGCTAATTTTCCGGACAGCCAAAGTTCTACAATAGTTACATCAAAAGCAACAGCTCCTAGCGAAAAGTCCAAGAGACATTTCGGCCAGGTTAAACATAGCTACCATCCCACGGTTACGATCCCTCATTTTTCCTGTCGACTTATTGAATAAGGAATTCTTTTTCAAGCGGCTGCATATTTATTTCTTTGAAATAAATGTCACCTTTATATTTTGCCGCATACACGAGTTTTTGTTTGTTCTTTGCCATTGTCGTATGTATGCGTGTGTTTCCAGCATCGGTTCTTACAACAGGTACCTAAAAACTGCTTGTTTTTGTTGTTTTTTCTCACTTTTATTAACCCCAAACAAGGCAGATTGCCACTGAGATGTAAAGGGCTACTGTTAATTAGGGGTCAGATTTATAGGGGGCATCCTAAGTATGGAGTTGTGCAGCGAGCTGTTTGTTCACATTGCATTTAAATTTCTGGATGTTGGCACAGTAAGGGAAATAGGGAGGAAATTCCAAAAGGCTAGCAGTTCGAGGAAAATAGCGATTAGAGTAGAAAGTCTTTTGGCCTCTGGTGGCCGTCACCGTGAAGGGATAGGATTTAGCTGACTGTAGGGTTGATCGGGGGTATTTACGTCGAGGGTGCACCAGAGTAGCATGTTCGTTGGAGCACATTTCATTGGAGAACTTGCAAAACAAGTACAGGGATGCAACATTGCGGCGATGGGACAGGGATTGGAGTTTAGTGGACAGTGTGGGACTAGAGACTCTTTTTATCCTGTCTAAGAGGGAGAAACTAGTAGTTGATGCACCAGCTAAGATGCGACAACGATACTCCATGCATGTAGAGACATAGGATACTGGTAGGTTTAAGAAGTTTTCTAGCACGGTTGAGGGAGCCCACTTTCTTTGCAGCAGTCTTGGCAGTATCTTTTGCAGACGTACATTTATTTACCTTCTTTGCAGGAGGTTAGACACAAGGTCAAGTGGGGTTTAAAAAGCCAGCGAACTAGATGAAGTGCACCATTTCCTATAAAAATGCCTGAGCATCCCTGTCGGCATTCTTCAGCAGGGACGCCTCGGGCGATTAGCAATAAACTGATTCCTACCCAGAGAGAAGGTAAAGCCTGAGAGAGTTGACCTCCTAGGACTAAACAATCTATTCAGCAATAAAGCCACTGTCGGACCTTTTGTCAAGGACGTAACCCCGACTAGTATGAACAACACCTACTACAGCTGTGCCAGGTTATCGAGGACGTATATAGTGGTCTTCTTGTCGGTGATTCTTCTTGTCGCTTCTTTTCTGTAACTCATTGCACCTACGAGACAATCTCGGCCTTGATACGGGGAACTATATCATTAAAAAGTAAAAGAAAGAAATAAAAACATTATCTAGATTTCTAAACCTTTAGAATTTTTTTTTAAAACAAAAAAGACATACAAGTTGGCTGATATTAAAAAAATTCTATTACGCAAAAACACAAAAGACACGCATAAAAATTCAGATTAATTAAAAATCTACAAAAAGAAAATTAATTAAAGGTGATCTATATCGTCGTCATTCTCGACGCCGATTCTTTCTCGCATCTTATCAGTTCATCTTATTACATTATTGATTAATTTAATAGATTGGAATTATTAATAAAATATGGCATAGAAACATACACGTACGTCACCATTTATTATTAAGAGATTGGAGCCAATTCGGAAGAATGATCCATATATATATATATATATATATATATATATATATATATATATATATATATATATATGGCAATCCAGGTAGGGTTTGTATCTACAAGATAAAAAAATCCGGAGAATCCTTACTGTGTTTATATAAAAGTGCTCTATAAATAGAGCTATTTACTTCAGGCCGAAAATGAAAAAAATCCGTTCTTTAATATACATACTTGTTCTATAAACATGTGAAATTGGCCTACGCAAATGCAATTTCGTTTCCGCACCTTGTGCTTCGTCAGGGCCAAAATATGACAATGAAAGTAAAATAGGTACAAAAGAAAACAGAATCCGAAATTCGAAAAAGTAAAGCATCCCCAAATTATAATAACAGAAACATCTCAGTGAGTTATTAAGAACATGCTTAGTCCGACGAAATTCGGTCAGACAGCAACGTTTATTTCTTTAATGTGGTAATATCTAGTTGGGAGAGCATAAACATTAAGCGTGTCAAATCGTGTATTAAACATTTTCTAAAAATATTGGTTTTAGTTCATTTTATTTATATACTTGAACTTGTAAAATTAACATATATATATATATATATATATATATATATATATATATGTGTGTGTGTGTGTGCGTAGTAATTCAGTTAAGTTTGGCGAATATACAGTTAATCTCTACTGTGTTTGTATAAGAGTGCTCAATAATAGTTGTTTATTTGGCATAAAATTGTATTTTTACAAACATTATTATTTTGATCAAGAGTAAATGTGGCCAGACCGCTTCGGACCAAAGACTTCTCACTACGGTTACATGAAGATTCCGCTTCATGCAATTGTAGTGAGAAGTTCTCGGTCCGAAGAGGTTTGGCTATATTTAACTTTGACCGAAACATATTTGCAAATGTGCAGCCAAATAATGTTTGTAAAAATAAAATTATATATATATATATATATATATATATATATATATATATATATATATATATATATATACAATAATATTTTTATAAATAAATATTAAATATTTAAATACCTAGAGACATAACGAATACATTTACACTTCCGTGCAAAAAGGTGGTGTCCCTGGAATAGTCGGTTCCCCGGAGCATTAAAACATGATATGGGAAGCTATCCAAAGAGCGAAAGTAAACAACACTGACTTGGGTCTGTTATGGTTCTATTTAGCTAGTGCATAAGGGGTTGTGCGTCACCAGATAGTTCAACTATCCCTTAAGATACACGACATTTCAGAGGGAATACGCAAGATGCAAGCAGCGTATTTTGATAGATTTCATATGCGGTCTACCACATATAACTATACCACAAAGTGGATTAGACTCGATTTGTGAATTGCAATGGGATGTACATTGTCACATACTTTTCGTTTTAGCGATGCATGTAATTCTCAAAGCGTTAAGAAAGGGAATGCCAAATGCCACCACTGAAGGCTTTCATGGATGATACTACGATCCCCACATCAAGAGAAGCTGAGACGTGCAAGTTACTCAGTATAATGGATGATCCAATGATCTGGGTTAGAAGTATCACCAACATGAAGGGGAAACACATCAGGATATCTGTTTTGCAGTGGGTGGTCGGAACATCCATACCGTCTAAGAAAAACCGATAAAGAGCTCAGTTACTTGGTATGATGAGACTTTGAAAGACACCAAACATGTTAAAGTTACAATAAAAACAGTTGATGAGAGTCTAAAAACGATCGGGTTCTGTCAACTGCAAGGTAAATACTAGGTATGGTGTCTTGAACACATGCTCATCCGAAATCTGTTATGCCCTCGTCTCGTATATGAAATCACTATGAGCACAGTTAATGCAATAGAAGCAAAGATCAGTAGATATGCGAGAAAATGGCTGGGTTTTACTCCAGGATTGTCAAACGTAGCACTATATAGCAAACAAGCCAAACTACAATTACCGCTCAAGTTTACTGCAAAGGATTTCAAAGTTGGAAAAGTCAGGTTCCAGATGATGCTGGACAATTAAAAGGACACGGTGGTATACGCAGTACAAACTTCTCTTAAGACAGGAAAGAAGTGGAAATTCCGAGACGCTAGACGCTATACATGAGGTTAAAGAAAACCTCGCTCTCAATGAAGTCATCGGACTGACTCAGACAGGAAGATCTGGTCTGTGGATGATCAGCATTCAAAGATAGTCCATGGCTTCAATCAATGATCACCGGAACATGGTAATTCATCAAAATAAGGAGCAAGGTAGAATTCAAAATGCTCGTAAAAGGAGTCCAACGGTCAAAGCAAGGACAATGGACGAACTGGGAAAAAGCTATTAAAATTTCCCTTACATGGAATGACATTTGGCATATGGCATCGCTTATGTTGAGCTTTATAATACGCTCAACTTATAACGTGCTTCGTCAATGAGCAACTTTGTCAAGGCATTTGGCCTTTATCGTTATGTTAAAATTCAAAAGATGCTTATTAAAAAGAATGAACTTTCCCAAATTTATAACTACCAGCGACCATGTGCGATTTAAGTTCAATTCAAAACAGACATTTGCACCATAGTCCACGACATCGGACGCCACTTCTACAAGACCAGGAAGGATTATTACGAAAAAAAAAGGTTAATACCTTTTATTTGTATAAAGCTCTGTCAAGGCTTGTTATATCAAGCGAAATATTAGATAAAACCAAAAAAAAAAAAAAGTTTTTATTTTTCTATTTTGATAAAAAATATCTGCATCTAACACATGGTTTCTTATGAAGGCATTTTGCCTCTATCTTTATGTTAAAATTTAAAAGATGCTTACAAAAATGAACTTTCCCAAATTTATATATATATATATATATATATATATATATATATATATATATATATATATATATATATATACGTGTTGGACCCGTCGCCCGGCGTTGCTCAGGAGAAATATAAAAGAGGGAATTAAAATTTGTCAGAACGTTAATAGATCACATCGGACAATTGTAATGTTTGGTTTGGAATTGTGGAAGGAGCATAGGAGGAAGAAAGGAATGAAAGAAGGAAAGAACGAAGGGAGGAAGAAAGGAAGGAGACGCGGTTGTAGGAATCTTCTTGCCCATCCCATGTTACCGGTACTTCCCCAGAATTTATCCTTTTGATTAAGCACCTGCTTTGTCTATGATAATGGGAACTTTTAAAATTTAAGAGGTCTACAGAGCCCTTTAAAACCAATTACCCCCGTTATCTTTCTATAGAAATTCCCTTTTGTTTTGTGAGAAAAAAATGAAAAATGAGCACTGCTGAAACACACAAATATAATTAAGGTGGCCTGCAGAGCACTAATACACCATATGTAATCGAATAAAAATTATGATATCCACAATAGTTTAAGTAATACGTATTACATTGATTTAATAGTTGATTTAACTGATTTTCAGCAAGTATCGATCTAGTTATGAATTGTAAATTAAAAACAAAGCCCCTTCTCCAAAGCTAAAATAACAACACATACAACGACGAAGCAAACAAGTCAGTGAGTACCCCCCCCCCCCACCAAAAAAAAAAAACTGGGAGCAGGAGTTTCTTGGTTTTCTCAATTTTCCTGTTAGTGTGTGAATAATACGAAATGCAATGGAGTTGAGACTACATGGGTAAAAGTATTAGCAAAATACTTTTAGCTTCCTCCCACAACGCCTTTTAAAAAGGAACAACAAAACTCAGTGGCGCTAACGTCGGAAAATGGCCGTGCGGAGTTTACGAACATAAAATTGCCTTAAGGTATTTTTATATAGATATTTAGAGTTTTGGTTATAAGTTTACAGACACGAAATCTCTATTATAATAGGAATACTATTTCTTACTTCAAGAAACATGCTATATATATATATATATATATATATATATATATATATATATAGTTTGAAAAGTCACAAATTGAAAACGTTGCAATAAGGAGAATATTTTAAAAAAATATTTTGAAAACCTGGACAACGCAAATTATTATTCTTTTAAATAAATTATTTATTTATTTTAAAACTTTTTTTTAAAACCTTGAGTACTTTCGGTGTTAAACACCTTTGTCAGAAGTATAAGCATATTTTTTTCTCTTCGTTTTTCTCCCTGACTGAAACATATCTATCGCAGTCAAGTTGAAATTCGTCTTGATGTTATCGACGATTAATGTTGATATACCGCTGTGTGTAGCACGCTGTTACGTGAATAAGGTAGTTTGAAAAGTCACACATGTAAAACGTTGCTGAAATGGCAATAATAAGGAGAATATTAAAAAAAAATATTTTGAAAACCTGGACAACGCAAATTATTTGTTTTTTAAAATGAATTATTTATTTACTTTAAAACTTAAAAAAAAAACTTGAGTACTTTCGGTGATAAATAAATATTTATTCTATCACGTAAAGGTTAACCGAGTAAAACACGTGCCCTTTTCTACCATCCGGGCGAAACAATTTCAACTGGTGAGGGGAAGCGAGAAAGCAAATAACAAGTAAGAAAACCATCACATACTTACCCCGCCGCTTGAAACGAATTCGGAAAGAAATCCTTTACTGTATAAAAAGGAGTCAGCGGTGGGTGTGTTTTTTAGGTCATCAGAAATATTAGTAATTACAATTACTGATGTAATTTCATGATTTTATATGAATAATCTAGATAAATAGCGAGTGCAAAACTGGCGAAGCATACTTCTGTTTCGTCATTCTGAACAAAGGTGTACACTAGTTTTGAATATTTATTAACATAATCTTTACTGCATGAAACACATGTGTGTAGCTGTGTGTATATGCATGTCTATGTGTGTGTGCATGAACAATGTATATATGTGTGTACACGCGTTTCTGTATATGGGTGAGTGTGTGTATTTACACAAATAATCTCAAGTGATATTACGAAATAATGAAAGTTAATTTTTGACGGGAGCGCTATACGCGCATTCACTTCGAGGCAGGAACTCTTAGCAATTAGAGATCGCAGCGCCACCTGGCTTTAAATTAGCGACATAAAAATTACGCGGTTTAAAATCAATGAAAGGATGTTCTCGAAAAACGCAGTAAAAAAAAAATTGCATTGTCCGCTTGAGCTCGTCGCCAGATGCCGGAAATGGACGAAACTGTCCGAGCTAGTCTCGGAATGCCAGCGTTATATTGACGGCAGGCACACAGTAGCAAGAATAAACGGTGCTTCAGCCTTTTCCGTTGTACAAAAGACCGGCTCATATCCGTCGTCGGTTGTCGATCGATATTTAATTAATATGGGAAGCGGGAATGGTTCGGCATGAGGGTCATGTTCTGTGGGGGTAGCGCGGAGATCAGGAGAATTGCATGAAGTCCGGTTGTGTTGCAATTTATCGCCGAGAAACGAGAATGTGACTCAATCATGAACGTTAAAGTTTTGCTACGCGTTCAGGTGCAGTCGAGAGCGTGTGATTGGAATTAAACAACGTGGCCAAGGGCGAGGAATGTGACCAAGGGCGGGGAATGTGGCCAAGGGCGGGGAATGTGGCCAAGGACAAGGAAGGATTAAATAAATTTAATTCGGTGTTTCATGTTTCGGAATTTTTTTGATGACAATTGGTAAATGAGATTATTCGGACTACTATTATCGTCTTAGATGTAATGTTCACAACGTTTCAGTCGATGTAATCTCCGGTCTATTTAGGTTCATCTTGTAAAACTCGAGAATCTTTATGGAATGGGCACGTGGCGCAACGGATAAAGGTGTTAAGTAAAATCAGTTGTAAGTGACAGTTTCCGGAGGTTAGGGTTAGGGTTAGGGTCAGGCGATACTAACTAAGAATACAATAAAGTACTTAACATTTCTACCTAGTCATGGCTGACAGGACAAGAACAATACACCCCCCGTGAATTAAATAAAGAGTTTAGTTCAAAATTCCGTATAGATTCTTGAGTTCGACATGAACATTCGTAAGTTCGGAAAGATGCACCTGAAGAAGGTTGGAGGTTACATCAACCGAAATGTTGTGAGAATAAACCCAAGATAAGAATAGAAGTCCGAATAATCTAAATAGTAGAAATTCGGTGTTTTAATTCATTCTTTCGGGAAAAAGATTAAAAACTTTTGAAAAAATCGGCTAAATTATTATTATTTTTTATTTTTACTTTTTACTTTTGTTCATTCCAAACAAGACATATTGGCACCGAAGCGTAAGGAGCTACTTTGATAAGGCCAGATTTATAGGTGGTAACCTCGGTATAGAAAGAAGTAAGGAACAAGAAGAAAATCCTACTATAATCTCATCCAAACAATTCGTTGTTTCCTTTTTTTTTAGTTAGGATAGTAAATAAGAATTATGATTTAGATGGTAATGAAATAAATGTTAGGAATGTGGGTGGAGGTCGCAGTTGGAATGCGACTGTGGTTGTTTTCATAATTTCAAGGTTGGAACGAAAATGAAAATATACACATTTTATTGTTTGCCTTTTGAGGTATATAGATTGATGAATGTGTTTAAAAAAATAATTTTCAGAATTGCGTCACCGATCGATGGAGAATCGGGGGGAAACGGGAGAACAAGACTTGCGATCGACGTTCCACCCGGGAGAAGACTGAGTGTACCAAGTGGATGTTGGCATTCTACTACAATTGAGTCTAAGCTATATAAATTCTTCTTCTTTTTTTTGCTGAAGGAAAATGTGTCTTCAAACAGATTTTGCATTTTGGGGATCAGGTAAAAACGGTGCAAAACGCGAGATTGCTAGTTGTTTGTGCTGTTTCATATAAAAATGCTGCTCGCATTTATTACTTTTTCATCTAATACCTGTATAGTATTATTATTATTATTATTATTATTATTATTATTATTATTATTATTATTATTATTAGTAGTAGTAGTAGTAGTAGTAGTAGTAGTAGTAGTAATTGTAGTAGTTGTAGTTATTCCGTTTTAAACCTGCACAGATCTGAGGTTGGATGTTTATCCCAAGACTTATAGCAGTATACGGAACAGAAAACTAAATCACGTTGACATCGGTTCCCATTAAATCACGGAAGTAAAGCGACGTTGAACCTGGTAATTTGAGAAAACTAGCTGCTGTGAACAGAACCACCTTTTTGTTAGTGTTTATGCGTATAGGATTGTTAAAATGTTTATATAATGCACCATTCATGCAGTGAGTGGTTTTTTTTTACATCAAAGGTCACTGCTTATCAAAGCCCAAAGGCGACTCGATAATAAAGGTTACAGAGCTTGACTCGAGGATAGGGGTTAAAGACGTTGACTGGTGGACGGTGAGAAAACATCGCGTTCACCGTCACGATGGTTGTAGCAGGGCAGAAATTGATTATTTACGGGGACGGTTCGACAGATAAGCAAGCTCGCAGCACTGTGTTCCACATACAGGTAGTTCTAGGAAAGAAGCTCTGCCCCGGGAAGTTTCGTTTCAACTTGGACACACAGAAGGGTAAAAGGAAATCATTGACAGTGGTAGTAGCTAGGCGGGTTCTTATTGTGAATGTTTTACAAGGGGGGACTATAGGTTTGAGTTCAGTCGAGCACCTACCATGAAAATAATGTTAGAGCAAAGAAAGACTAGATTTCGAAGTCGGTTTTGGACTGTGTCTAGACAGGGAAGGGTGCTCTGAGTGGCACCTCCCCATATGTGGCAGCAGTACTCCATCTTAGGATGTATGTGACTCTTGTACAGGTAGAGGATAACGTCGGGCGTGAGATACTTTCTGGACGATCTAACCATTTTTTCAGCGGTCTTAGCAACAGACTTGATGTAAGTTTTCCATTTCAATTCTGTTTGCTTCTAGTGAAGGTACGTTTTTTTTCTAGAATGGGTATATATATATATATATATATATATATATATATATATATATATATATGTGTGTGTGTGTGTGCATGTGTATTTGCATCTCTGTATTCTGTGTGTATTTTCGTATTTTGTGAGGAGTGCAAAAATTCCGCATGTTGTAGTATATTGTTGTTATTTTACCATTTTCTTGTGTATGTTTGTATTTTCTTTTTTTTCCCCCTTTACTTATTATTATGGAGAAACAATAACTTGGATATTTCGGCGCTCCTGTTGACGTTTATTTATTTTTTGTATTTGGAAATACTAACAAAAAGGGAGTGAAAAAAACAAATATGCAACAAATAAATATTACCAAGTTTACCTTTTCTGTTTCTTATTTTAATTTATTTCAATCTTCGTCCCTTAGAGATGGGAGTTTTGTTTAGTTTTCGTTCATAAATCGTTTGATGTTTTCAACTTCGTTTGCCTCGTCAGTTTTGCGATTTAGTAGTCTTCAGTCTCCTCGGTCTCACTGTTAATGTTTTGCCAGTCGTCTGACTGTTGTTTCTCACTAAGGGTGTTTCTTGATCTGTTAGACCATCTATGTTTTGTTTGATTTCCATTAGTTCTAGCTCTAAGAACCACCATCTGTTAAGGATCTGTCTTGCTTGATTTGCAATTCTTTGTTCGGTAGTCTTGTAGCCATTAGGCATGTCCCATAGAGCTTTCATTCGTTTCCGGAAGCCATTTTCTTTGGGATTGTTTCTGTTGTAGCATTCCATTACCAGTCTATTCTCCTATGTGGCCCATTTCTGTCTATCACTTTTTGGTTTGTTGTTCTGCTCATTCCTGCTTTTATGTGATTGGTCAGTGTTATTGGCATACCTGGAATCAGAGAGGTTACTTACCTGTTTTTGTCAGTAATCTTGTTCGTAAAATTAGAGGAGGCAACATTAGCAGGATGCCGACCAGTTGGCCAACGATGGAGCACCTACAAATCATGACACTCAGATCTTTCTTCTAAGTCCCACGGCGTTTATTTGTATTTATAGACATTTTTTATGGTTTGGTGTTTGTGGCAACACCAGACCCAGGTTTATTTTACATGTGATCCTGTCAAAGAGATAGTGTTTATCTCTCATTTTTATGAGACACAAGGTGCACTATCACACACACATCAAGGGACAATTACAACAGAAAAGACAGTTACAAAAGTATATATTAAGTATCTACTTAATATAAGTTCGAAGCTCCTCTCTTCTACAAATAGACGATAGATTCATCTCCCATATTCCCATGATAAATTGAAGCATGAGATCGGCATGAGGACTTTGTTTTATTTTTAATAAATATTCTTATAAATTTTTCACTTCGGTATGGGGATTTAAGGGATCCTTTGAGAATGCATTTCGAACTGGAATGAATTACTAGTTTAACATTTGAAAATCTTATAATTACCAATATAGTCTTTTAACTTGTTGTGTATCCCGTTTTTAACTGTGCCTTTTAAACTACAAAATGGACACGCTTCGTTCCTTTCCTTAACTTTTAAAATTTAAATCTTTCAGATTAATTTCCATTCGAATGCACATTACAGAACAACAAAATATTTAAATAAAATATTATTATTATTATTATTATTATTATTATTATTATTATTATTATTATTATTATTATTATTATTATTATTATAGATAGCAGCCTTTCTGTGAAGTTTAACGAGTAGCATACTAACATTCTATAACAGGGATGGTTCTATTAATTGTACTATTATACAAATCTTTTAATGCTAAATTCAGGGAGTAGTGTATCATATGTTATGTTGTCAAGATATCATTCTTACAGATATTATCTCTTCCTTTTTGTGGGGAGTAGTGTAGTATCTGTTCTGTGATAATAATACCATCCTCCCAGACATTGTCTTTTCTTTTTTGGAGAGAGAGTAGTGTAGTATCTGTTCGGTGACTATGTTACTACTCCTAGGCATTATCTTCTCCTTTTTGAGGGGGGTAATCTATTATCTGTGCTGCTGTCATTAGACAACTCTACCATGCATTACCGCCTCTTTTTGAGTGCAATAATTTAGTATATGTTCTACTGTCATGAGACCATCTTCCCCGGGATTATCTCCTTTGAGGTTAGTGTAGTATATGTTAGATCGTCATGATACCATCTTCTTAGGAATTACCTCCTCCTTTGGAAGATAATAATCAGAGTATATGTCGGTTCGTCATGATACCATCCTCCCAGATTAGCAAAAATATGCGACCGGAGGCAACATATATTTGCTAGTTAAAATAAATCTAATAACAAAAGAATGTAGATGGGATGTTACGTTTAAAAGTAGTATACTAAACTATTCAAATAAGAATTTATTTCAATGAAAATATTGTTAACACTAAAACACGAGATTGCGACATTTATTGTTATAGAAACAGCAAGAAAGTCTTGCAAATTGGCGACAATTATTAAACATACCAAACGGAATTAGTTATTGACTTCATTTTGATTTCGGATCGAATGTCAGCTGTCCGCCATATTTAGTCGCGAATTGTCGTAAATCGGTCCGAAAACGAACTTCCGAATTTGTCTACGATAAAGCTTTATATTTACTTCGCTTTCTCGATTCCTTCGTTGAGATTTTCATTTCATCTCGCGACAATTTCGCGTCTCCGTTTGCCGAGTCGCAGACGACAGATTAGGAAACACCGTTGATGGCGCTGGCGTCTTCCGGCGCATGTTAGCTTATACCTAGGACAATCGTCTGATCACGGGGTTGCACACGGCAGGCAAAATCTCGGCCAGACCGCCATTTTCATTTCTCGTTTCTTCGTAACTCGTTATAGTACTGGCGAAAACGATGAGACGATTTCCGGCGGATGTGAAGTCTCCAGCGTACTTGCAACAGAGACCATCGAAAGATTTTCACCGCACCCCGACCAGATCTCATCACAGTGTAATCCTAACAATAGACCAACCAATTCCTGCGGTCAGATTTTTATTCTTTCTTTCTTTCTTTCTTTTTTTTGTCTTTTCTCTTTTGTTAACCTTTTTATTATCGATGTGTAACCGGCGCGAACTCAGCGTACTGTGTTCAAGTCTTGATGAGACATTACACTAACAATGGTGGTAATTTAAACACACGGCAAAAAGAGTGAAATATTACAAATCTATGCGCTAGCCCATCACCTCGTAAATTTTAAACTTCTTTCTGACCGACAGTATGGACTTAGACAAGCCCGTTCTACTGTGAATATTCTAATGATCATCTCTTTACGCATATACCACGTAGTGGACAAGGAAGGGGAAGCTAGTGAGGAATTCCTTGATACATCCAAAGGTTTTGACAAGATCTGGCATGAATGGATTCTCATGAAAATTAAATCATACGGTATTAGTTGACGAATATTTAATATAATCAGATACTTCTTAGACAAAGGAAAAATCCAGGTTGTCCTCAATAGCCGTACATTAAAACAACATGATATTAATGCGGGTGTGCCTCAAGGGGTCGATCATTAGATATTTATTAGTTCTGATATTCATAAACGACCTCCATGATGAAATTGTGTTCGAGATGGGTATATTTGCTGATGATACCACGCTTTATACTAGACATGTGGGGGAAAACGACTGCTCACATATCCAAGTCAATGACTGAAGCTTTAGAAAATTACCTCTAGTCTGTAGTTGAATGGGGACATAAATCGATGGTGACATTTAATTCTACTAAGACAAAGCTTCTTTTCTTTAACAATTACAGGAAACCTTCTCTACCACCGATTACCATGGTTAATAACACTCTGTCTGAGAGTTCATCATTCAAACTCCTCGGCCTGATATTCACTGTCAACGTGAGTTGGAACAAATACATAGAAGGCATTGCCAAGGCTGCTGCAAAGAAGGTGGGCTCCCTATACCGCGCTAGAAAACTACTCACACCTGCCAGTATCCTATATCTCTGCAAAGCCACCATTCGTCCATGCATGGAATATTGTTGCCACATCTGGGCCGGTTCATCTACTACTAGTCTCTCCCTCTTAGACAAGGTCTCAAAAAGTCTCTAATCTAATAGATCCTGCGCTATCAACCGACCCCCAACTCATGTCCCATCGCCTCAATGTTGCATCCTTGTGCTTGTTTTACAAGTACTTTAATGGAATGTGCTCTGACGAACTCGTGGCACTTGTGCCCTTTCGACGTAAATACCCTCCGTAAACTCGACAAGCAACACAATGCTACCCCTTCACTGTAAAGGTCACTAGATGCCGGAAAGCTCTCTACTCTAATCGCTTTTTCTCTCGAACTGCTAAACTTTGGAATTCCCTCTCTGTTTCCTGCTTCTCTGACTGTACTAACATGCAAAACTTTAAATGTAATGCGAACAGACATCACACTGTTCAGTCCCTGTAGGCATGGGTTCTAATAGTAGCCAATTACGTCCAAGTGGCAATGTGCCTTGTTTGGGATGTACAAAAGGAAAACAAATGTCTCCAAACATAGATCTACATTTTCTTTACTAAGAGTCACCACTTATTGAAACTGAAAAAAATATAGAAATGTCTAATTTAATTGATACTGTAGAAAAAATCTAAAATGTTTATTAAAAATTAGTGTAGATATTATGCCAAAGGAAATTTATTATATGTAGATAAAAAGTCAAAGCGGCGCCGTTCCACGTGTCAATAAAGAAAGTGACTTATCCTCAAGAATTTAAACATATAAATAAATATTTACTTTCCTATCGAAGCTTTGATTAAATAACATTACTTAAGTACGTAACTTTTTGATGTAATGAAACTCCATTGCGGTCATATGGGTAAATAATGAAGCTGTTCAGTACACAGAATAGCGTTTTTCTTTATTTACTAATGGGTCGCCACTTATCAAGAGCCGAACGCACCTCGAGTATAAGGGTTAAACAGTTGGACGATTATTATAAGGGTTAAAAGGTTGGACGATGATCGTCACCACGAGAGGACCGGATACAATGGGTGGAATGGGGAGAAGATTATTTAAGATGAAACTGATTATCCAAGATGGCGGCTCAACAAGTATTCATTTACATTAGACTTGAAGACTACAATGCTGTAGTCTGTGACAAGCAGACTTGTGGTATCCTGTTCCAGAGATGAGATGTTCTCGGAAAGAAACTTTGTTCATCGAAGTTTCGTTTGTTTTTTGTAAAGAGTGAAAGAAAGGAAACTTCTTTGCTGTGATTGTAGAGACGAGTTCTTGCTGTGAATGTCTTACAAGAAAGAGGGACCAGAGATTGAAGCTCAGTCGAGCATTTATCATAAACATAACGATATAGTAGAGAGAGACTAGTAACCTATCTTCTGTGTGAAAGACGCTGTAGGGAAAAGAACAGATCATCCCCATTATATTGCGGAGACGATTTTGTACCCTGTCAAGAAAGAAAAGAGTGCCCAAAGCGGCACCTCCCCAGATATGACAGCACTACTGCATCTTAGGACGTATGGATCTATTACACATATTGAGCAATCTCCTTTATGAATATTAGAACTAATACATACCATATATATATGTATATATATATATATATATATATATATATATATATATATATGTATATATTCGGTTTTTTGAAGCGCGCTGGCGCGTGTGTGTACATAATAATATATATATATATATATATATATATATATATATATATATATATATATATATATATATATATATATATAATTATGTACACACGCGCGCTAGCGCGCTTCATAAAACCGAAAATTTAGATTAAAAAAATGGTTTAATAAATTTTTTTATTTATTTGACAAAATCATGCGTCAAGTTGTCTGGTTTCTCAATTTCCTAAGTTTATCATTTCAACGACGTTTCTAACTATAGTAGCACCAATCTCATTATTGTACACACGCGCGCCAGCGCGCTTCTTTGCAGATCGGACTGAACGTTTTGAGCAAAGGTACTGCATCGAATTTTATCAAAAACTTGGTGATTCGCAAAGCAAAACAATTTGTAAGATTCAGCAGGTGTTTGGAGAAGATGCGATGGATGTAACACAAATTAAGAAGTGATTCAACAGATTCAAAAATGGCCACACATCAGCAGAGAGTGTTGAGCGTTCTGGCAGGCACCAAACTGCTCGAAGTGCAGCTGTTGTCAAGAGGGTGCGAAATTTGGTAATGGAAGATCGTCGTTCAACCGTGCGGGAGATCGCCCGAGAGGTCAGAGTGAGTAAAGATTACGCACATGCAATTTTGCGTGATGATTTGAACATGCACAGAGTAGCTGCGAAATTTGTGCCCAAGTTGTTGTCGCAGGAACAAAAGGACCTCCGTTTTCAAGTTGCACAATACCTTCTGGAAACCACCAACACCGTGATAACTGGAGATGGGTCATGGGTGTACGAGTACGACAGTCGTTACAATGGAAGTATTCCGAGTCTCCAAGGCCCCAAAAAGCGCAACAGGTGCGAAGCAAAATCAAGGTGATACTGACTGTCATCTTTGATATCCGTGGAATTGTGCATCACGAATACGCACCGGAAGGACAAACATTGACAAATGAGTACTATCAAGATGTTCTCCGGCATCTCTGTGACGCAGTTCGACGCAAAAGACCAGACATGTGGACGGCGAAAAACTGGCAACTGCCTCACGACAACCCCCCCCCCCCACACATTCATCCCAATTGATCCAACATTTCTTGGCTAAACATAGAATTCCAGTCAATCGCCAACCTCCCTACTCTCCAGACATGGCTCCTTGCGAATTCTGGTTGTTACGAAAATCGAAGACGCCACTGAAAGATTCTTGTTATAAGACTAGATAAGAGACAATGCGGAACGCGACGGCGGAAATGAACACCATTCCAAAAGAAGACTTCCAGAGGTGTTTCCGGCAGTGGATGGATCGGTGGGCTAAGTGTGCGCAAGCACAAGGAGCCTACTTTGAAAGGGAATAGGGTCTCAACTTCGTCAGGTATTTTAAATATTTTTTTCTGGTAAACGGTCGGATACTTTTTAGACAGGCCTGGTATATACATACGTAAAAATAGCGCAAAAATCTTCTGTTCAGAGAAATATTTTTACTCGTCTTGGGACGGTATTCTTCGAGTGCATATATATATATATATATATATATATATATATATATATATATATATATATATATATATATATATATATATACACTCTAAGAATATATATACACACACACACTCGAAGAATACCGTCCCAGGACGAGTAAAATTATTTATCTGAACAGAAGATTTATACGCTATTTTTACGCCACTCTTACGAAGATCATATTCAAGATATAATGATACTAAACCTTATATCTATAATCCTTATTCCAATTTTGATCAAAATCTATTAAATGATTTTGATTCTAGAAAATGTCTAAAATTAAAGGTTTAGGCTTAGTTAAGGGGCCGTAAGAAGAAATTGAACATTTACTTTGGTTATTTTTCCAAGTTGTGATCTTATTGTTAATAAAACCGAATATATTTCTCTCGGCATTGCTCGGAGAGAATATGGAAACCAATCTTCGTAATATTAGGAACAAAATTAGTTAAGGGGGAGGATCGCTATTCAGACCGACTTTCTTTTCCGTCAACTTTTGGTGTGAAATGATATTTGTGATAGAGAGCGAGAGAGAGAGAGAGAGAGAGGGGAGAGAGATGGGGGAGAGGGGGGGGAAGAAGGGTTATAGAAGGAGGGTAGAGGGGGATTAGAAAGTGGGAATAATGGAAGGGAGAGGAGTGGAGAGAAAAGCGTAAATGAGGAAGTAGAGAGGAGGGCTTTCAAAGAAAGATGTTGCACACACTTTTTACTCTTTTATTTTCGTTGTTCATGCAGTCATGCTAGCATTATACAAGCGATGGCTGCCTTGCTTTCTCAGCATCCATACCGTTTGCTTATTTCTCTCTCTCCGTCTACCCAACTCTCTATCTACCTATCTATTCTTACTCAGTTACATAAGCGCTTCTCCAAACCATGGATGATCTAAAGTGACAGAAAAGAAAATACATCGATTATTAAGCAGACCCGAGACAGCAACACGTTCGTTCCTTCGTCTCAGCTGCAAGAGAAAATTAAAAAACAAAACAAAACAAAACAAAATAAAAACACACAAAAATATGGGATAGCATATAAAAAAAAGAACAAATAAGTTGGAATCAATAGATTAGAAGCCATATTTTCAAAAGTAGAACATCTCGTCCATTCAGCGAGAAACCGCGTGACTATTGTCTATCCGGTAACAAAACCTACTTCTATTGCATTCTGGGATACTTGATTGCATTCAGAAGTCAGTCTGCGGCTGCGTCTGCGCAAACCGACCGGAAGCAGCCAGGTGTATGTATTGTCACAAACATGCGTACGCAAACTCATATATACATAGCTGTATCTTAATGTTCATGCAACAAAATGAAACCTCGTTTCTCTTATACAGAAGCACACAAATACCTATATTCTTCTTCTTCTTCTTCTTCTTCTTCTTTTACTGCTCATTATTATTATTATTATTATTATTATTATTATTATTATTATTATTATTATTATTATTATTATTATTATTATTATTATTATTATTATTAATGCTGCTGTTGTTGTTGTTGTCCGGCGAGTCTGGCTTCTGCATAGAGCTGACGACGATCGTGCCGCAGGATTGTCTGGTCTACATGAACTTCTTGTTGGTCGCAGTTATTCGTTAATCTGCAAAATCGAAGCCCCTCAACACCGAGAACAATAAGTCTTAGAGGTTGTATGCGAAGTTGGGGAAGGTTTAGCACAGAACACACAAAGAAATGACACAGAAGCAACGTTGTCGCCATCACTCCATTGATTCGCGGTTCCGCGTCTGAAACGTCTTTGCTTGCTACACGCAGAGGCAGAGACGAACAGAGGACGACGAATCCTGATGCCGACTCCTCCTGGATTTTTACCAGATCCCAGTTAGCCGGGTAACTGTTACCACTGTGAGGAATGGTAGGACTTTAGGGAGTGATGCTGCTGCTGGTAATGACGAGGTAATACTGTACGATGAAGTTTCTGCTTTTAACTTCACTTACAGATGCTTTTATTTTATAAGGCCTTATATTAATAGTTGAGTTTCATCAGCATTTGAGTATCTCTATAGATTTCTTAAACTTTATCGGACTGAGGTATTGTTCTGATGTTTATCGGACTGAGGTATTGTTCTGACCCTTATCGGGTTCAAGCATTGTTTTGACCTTTATCGAACTCAGGTATGGTTCTGACTCTTATCAGACTGAGGTATGTTTCTGACTATTGGACTGAGGTATGGTTCTTACCCTTATCAGACTGAGGTATGGTTTTCACCTTTACCGGACTCAGGTATGGTTCTAATTTTTATCGAACTGAAGTATTGATCTGACCTGTATCGTACTCAGGTATGGTTCTGACCGTCAACATACTGAGGTATGGTTTGCTCTCGGATAGGTGGAACATGTTAATGCACAAAGAAAGAGGTCGACAAAAAATTCTTATTAAAACATACTATCTTAACTTAGGTATAGATCCGTTTTCCTTTGCTATGAGTTGCTTCTGGGTGTGATAACCCTTATCGATCCGAACATTACATTATAGTATGTCACCACTAAAGTATTTTCAGTAACGTATTTCACTCCAAATCTTTCTACATCACATGGTTAAACGGACCGATCAAATACATCTACACTCTTAGCGGATTATAAGTCTGTTGTATAATGGAGCGGTTGGGGTTTCCTTCCCCCACCGATTGTGAGGATTCTGTTTGTCACGACTCCAACTACAATTTGAAGAAAGCGAGCTACACACCCTTCCCCTGTAGATGACTGAGTCGTAGGAAATGACGTCAGAACTGGAAGAGCAGTGAAGTCACTCCCGCTTCCTTTCTGTCTCACTTCTGTTAGATTTTGCCAGAATTGAATGTGTTTTCTACGGTCGGTTTATAGGCGGTAGGACACACTCCCCTTTCTTGGAGTACTTTGAACAGCAACGGTTCTCTACTTATCTGATTGAAGAGAGAGAGAGAGAGAGAGAGAGAGAGAGAGAGAGAGAGAGAGAGAGAGAGAGAGAGAGAGAGAGTTCCTTAATGTTGTAACTAGACAGCTCTCAAAATACTCCCTGTTCGTTCGAAGACAAATTAAAAAAGATGAAAAGATAGTTTTAGGGTCTTTGAACCGCCTAATTAAGGTCCTCGTGATTGTTCAAAGAGAATTTTCTTCTCCAATCAAAATGGAGCTAATTTAGAAGACAATTGAAATATTTTTAATGAAAAAACAAAACAAAACAAGGGAGAATAATCTATTAACATAATAAACAGGGGGGATAATCTATTAACTAGTCTGTTTTATAATATAAGAATATCACAGCATGGCGTTTGCATCTAAAATTCAAGTACCGTCTTCTTTTTTTTTTTGGGGGGGGGGGGGGTAGTTTAGTATATGTTTGGTCCTCATGATAAAATCGCCCCAGGCATTACCTCTTTCTTTTTGGGGAATCTCTAGGTTATTATGTGTTGATAGCATCCTCCCAGGCATTACGTCCTCTTTGGAAGGGGTGTAGTATAGTATATGTTCGTTCGTCACGATAAAATGTTATTGTGTAGTATCTGTTCTGTTGTAATGAGATCCTCCTCCCAGGCATTACCTCCTCCTTTGGGGGGTAGTGTAGTTGTATGTTTGTTCGTTATGATACGAATATCCCAGGCATTACTTCCTCTTTTGGAGGGGGAAGTGTAGTATATTTATTTACTCCTCTGCAGGAGTTAGGCACAAGGCCAGTTTTATCTTACTCCCACAAGTAAGATGTGACCACAGCTTGGGTCGAGTAAGTGGGGTTAAAAGCCAGCGCTCGAGAGGTGAGCACTCTGGCCATTTAAAAATTGCCTGGGAAGGCCCGTCGGCATTTCCCGGTAGGGGCGCCTCAAGCAGTAAGCAATAAACTTACTCCTCCCCAAAGAGGGGAGGCAAAGCCTGGGAGGGTGGACCTCCTAGAACTGCACAGGACAGGCGTGCAGTATCCATCGGAACAGATACTACACTTTGATCTTAGCCAAAAGATGTTCGTTCGTCGTGATACCATCCTTCTAGGCTAGCAAAAATATGCGTCCGGAGGCGGCATATATTTGCAAGTACTAAGAAAAAAGATTATTTTAAATATTCTAGCTCGAACATACTACAGTAATTGGCGTTTTTGTTTTCTCGTCCTTTAGCTTATTTGGCCGTAAGCTAAAACAAACAATCAAGAACTCCGTGTATCCATCCTTGAATTTTAATTTAAAAAACTCGTGTCCGACATAATTTGAGATTTTTCTGTTCTCCTCAATATACGGTCAGCTCGCGGGCCTTGCTCTCTGACCTTGATGCACACCCCTACCAGGGAATGTCGACGGGTCTGTTCATGGCTATTTTTGTGCGGCCAGAGTGTACTACGCTCTGGTGCGCGTGCTTTTCTTATCTCTCGCCTTCCCTGAATATACTATACGATCAGTCTTATCAATTAATGGTGTATTTGTATTGTTCCTTAACTAAACGCAAGTGTCTTTGTTGAACTTCCATGCCAGCAAAGTAACTTGACACGACGACATCCCAATAAACGTGATTAAAAAACTGCAACCTAAAATATCTCCTATTCTTACAAAGCTGTTCAATCGTTGCTTAAAGGAAAAATGCTTCCCAACACCTTGGAAAAACTCGTCAGTCTGTCCAATATGTAGAAATACTGGTGACCGGTCCTCTGCATTTCAGTACAGACCAGTCAGTCGCCTGTGCGTCATGAGTAAGTTGCTTCAATCTGTGATAAACCAAGAAGTTGTTAATCACCTTAGCAAAAACAGCTTGCTCAGCGACAAGCAATATGGATTTCGTTCTGAAAGATCAACAGCCGATGTGCTGACTGTAATATCACACAGGATCAGTGAATCTATTGACGGGGGCTTCGTTTCTAGAGCAATATCTCTTGACATATTAAAGGCTTTTGACATGGATTGGCATAATGGTTTACTTCACAAGCTCTCTAGCTATGAAATATCTGGAAATGTTCTCTCAACCATCAAATTATTTCTCTCTGATAGATTTATAAAAAGTAGTCGTTGATGGACAGAAGTCTGAGACACGCAGTATCAACGCACACTGTGGCTCAGGGTTCCATTCTGGACCAACCCTCTTCCTGTTTTTCAAAAATTATCTCCCAAAGTGCATTCTAAGATTATTGGTCGACATTTATGCTGATGACACAACCATCTATGGAAACACCTCGAAGAGCATTGCTGATCAGGTCCTTTCTGGCTCTCTCTCTTCCGACCTGGAGCAATTAGTGCAATGGGGGGAAATGTAGCTGGTTACATTTAATGCGTCAAAGATCAAGCTCCTCTCCTTTCACCACCAACGCTCCGATCCCCACTTTGTCCCAGTTGAAATGAACGGTTTTCCCCTTGAGGATGTCCACTGCTTTGATAATCTCCTGGGACTGACTTTCTCTTCAGACTTGAAATGGAAGATTTACATGAAATCTGTTGCTAAGACCGCTTGAAAATAGTTGGATCATTCTACCGCTGCAGAAAGTATATCACGCCCGACGTAATCCTCTACCTGTACAAGAGTCAAATACGCCCTAAGATTGAGTACTGCTGCCAAATATGGGGAGGTGTCGCTCAGAACACCTTTCCCTGCCTTAACAGAGTCCAAAGCCGACTTCGAAATCTAGTGGACAATGTTCTCTTCTCTTTCCTACAGTCACTCTCTCGCAGAAGAGATTTTGCTAGTCTTTCTTTGTTTTACCGTTATTTTCATGGCAGGGGCTCGACTGAACTCAAATCTTTGCCCCCCTCCTCTGTGAAACATTTGAAACTAGAACCCACTACCAATGATTTCCATTTCCCCTTCTGCGTGCCCAAGACGAAACGAAACTTCAATGGGCAGAGTTTCTTTCTGAGAACTGTCCGTTTGTGGAACACAGTGAAGCGATCCTGCTTCCCAGTCGACTACAATATGGTCGTCTTCAAGTCTAATGTAAACAAGTTCTTGTTGAACTGTCTACGTAAATAATTAATTTCTGCCCTGCTACAACCATCGTGCCGGTGATCCTGATGTTGTCTCCCCGTCCACCAGTCAAACTCTTTTACCCTTATCCTCGAGTGGTTTTGGGCCTTGATAAGCAGTGACCTTTATTGAAAAAAAAAGAAGCTCTACAACCGCGTGGACGGCACAAATAATAATAAAAAAACCTTGGCATTTTGCGGAAATGGAGTTCGATGTTAGACTAAAGGCGTGTGCGCCATGGGATCACGCCTGCTCCTCTTTTTACGACACCATGTGACTTCTATTGAACGATCCCCCTCCTCACTCTCCCACTCGCTCCCGGTGCGAGTGCCTTGTACGTGTGCGTTCCTGTTGGCTTGCTTACTGACTTGTCTCTTTCTTTGTACCGCTTCTCCACCTCTAACTTCCCCTAGTCTCTCTCTTTCTATCTCCCCATTGTGATTGCTCGACGTACGTCCCAGTCCTTTGTGTTTACTTATTCCCATGTCTCACGATCCTTTTGAAACGAACCTTGTTATTCACATTCTTGATATTTTCCTCGTGAGAAAATCAAAGGACAAAAATGGATGAGATCATCGCGCACGTGCGTTTCGTAGAACGTACTTGTCTTTTCTCTTGTACACCAGAATGTGCGTACGATAAATTATACATATATATATATATATATATATATATATATATATATATATATATATATATATATATATATATATCGTATACATTTTTATTTATACAAATATTATTGCTTACATATGTGCATACATGTTTCAGTTTCAACTGTCCTCTACTCTCTATCGAGAGTCAACTTCCTCAGACTTTTTGAGAAACTCAAATGAGAAATTGCAAACTTTCTTTATTCAGTATATTTCCATGGTGGGAAGGGGATGGATTCATCATTCCACGGTCAAGCTTCATATCTAATAACACATTTGCATTTCACAACGCGGGTCAGAAGCACTAGATAAACCTAATAAAATAGGAACGAACAGAAAGTGCGAAACGCAAATCTGTAATTAAAGCTTAACCGTTAAATTACCAGGGAAATATACTGAATAAAGAAGTTTGCAATTTCTCATTTAAGTTTCTCTAAAGATATCTACATGTCTGAGAAAGTTGACTCTCGATAGAAAGGACATCTTAAACATGTATGTACATATGTAACCAATAATGTTTGTATAAATAAAATTTATACTAAAAACAGCTATATCTGTTATTGAGCACTTTTTAAAAACACTGGAGTTTCATTGGATTAACATCTATAAAAACAAATATAATACATGTACTACATATATATATATATATATATATATATATATATATATATATAGAGAGAGAGAGAGAGAGAGAGAGAGAGAGAGAGTTGGAGAGAGAGAGAGAGAGCCATAGAAAGAGAGAGAGAGAGATATAGAATAAGATAATACTTTAAAGATATAAATAATATCTTTAACCAGTAGACTATCAGGATAAAAACAAAGCTCAATATAGTGAATAGAGCAATAAAATTAGTCAAATGACATAATCAAATGAGAAGTTAATCGGATTTTATTAAAGTTCAAAAACTCATGAGTTTTCAAAGAAAATCTTCTCCTCAGAGGACCATTACCGCAATGACATTAGTGCAAGTAATAAAATTAAGCTTTGAAAATATATAAGAATATATAAAAAATACATAAAAATATATAAAACATCAAATATATTGGCCCAAAACACTTTTTTGTTAAACTTATACAGTTCATCTAAAGCATAAAGTTTAAAACGATTTCAAGAAAGATGTCAAAGAAGTCGATTAAAAAACAACCCAGGTGGTGAATGGTAGTCCAAAAACGAAAAAGTTATCCGGGCGAGAAATTTGCTTGCTATTGATGCAGTAGATGACAGTGAAGAGTGTATTCAGGGTGTATGCAAATTAATAGTAAAACGGAAAGTCATACAAACAGTTCAGAAGACTCACTCGGTGTTGAATCTTATAATATCCAATTAAAGGTTATTAGGAGCTGATAGGAGTGTTGCGAACCATAACTTCCTGGTCTGACATATATATAGAAACAATGTGATGGAGTAGAAATATGCAGTAAGATCCGATCAAAAAATAATCTATTATATAAAGGCCAGTTGTCTGTATGTTTGTCTGTTTGTCTGTCTGTTTGTTTGTATGTCCAGATACTCCTCCGAGTATATAATAATAATAATAATAATAATAATAATAATAATAATAGAATAGTAATTGTACTAAATATAATAATAATTATCTTGATGTCTATCCAAGCATATAAAACTAATTAGATATCGAGTGAAATATAGAGAAAGGGAATTACTAGTAATATAAAATATAATATATAAAGATACTAAGAATAAGCTAAAAAAAAAAAATTAATTTAAAAAAAATTTTAATTTTAAAATAAGGTATATCAAAATATGGTATATGATTAATCATAAAATAGTTTGTTAGAGATAGGTAAAGAATAATTCGAATCAAATGAAGTTAAGCGGGTATTTAAGGGATCTTATATAGTTAAAATGTGCATGTTTAAATTTTCTCTTATGCCTACATCTAGACACCAATTCATTTTTAGAGTTGATCAAATGTAATCGTTTAGAAGCCGTAGCTATCAAAACTGCCCCAGAGTTGCATAGGTGGCATGCTATGGAGCCTGGTGTGTATGATCTTGATTTTTTCAAGATATAACATTTTAGGCAATGTGGAATATTTTTAGATCTAAGATTGTTAACCAGGCAAGTCAAATATGTCTTATTATTACTGACATCACTATTAAAAGAGTAAAAATGAGTAGATATGCGAGTTTTTATTAAATTGGCCGACATCCCTATATAAGTGTATATATTAGGATTAGCCATTCTACTCAAGCTAATGCTATTCCCATTATCGAGTGTGTTTGGAGGTTCTTTATTATTATTGTCTAAACTGGGTTGTTCATTTATGTTAGGTCAATCAAACGACTGGATATTAGGATTATCATTAGTGTTAAATACTATAGGAGGGGCGTTGTCAATATGTTGGTGTGATGGAAAGATGCAGGATATATTTGGTGTGGTATTAGTTATAGGGCGTAGGTGTGAAGATTGGTTCGAACTGTCATAACTGGGAGCTCTAGGTTTCGTTGTTGGATTATTAAATTCAGTTACTGTGCAAGCATATACTACGTCAGTGTGTATGCAGTTGTTATTTAGTGGACATTGACGAGAGCGCTGGCAATTGCAATTATATGTCAGGCTAGAATGTGTTTAATCAGATGTGATGGATCTAATTCTCTTATTATTGGTTGCTATAATTGTTTGGGCAATGTTTGGCATAGTAGAATAGGAGATTTTGATAACATTTTTATTGAAGATTGAACTATATTTATGCGGAGTTTTAAATGAGTTTTCTAGAATTTAAAAAAAATCCCTGGGGATGTTTGTTTTAACATTATTGTTAAAAGGGGGGGGGGTTAAACCAGATGTTGGTTTTTCTCCTAAGGCGTTTGCGTGGGGTAAAACACGAATACTTAAGCTGTTCTACAGTCTCATCAGATTTGATGGAATTCCTTTGTTGGTTACCGTTATTGCTATTTCTTTTCCTGCGGTTATTATTGCTTAGTGTCATATTATGTGTAATTACACTTACTGGGCTGTTTTCATGTTGGTTTTGCCTATATGTTATTTTATTAGAATATCCCGAGTTAATGAGGGCATTGTTGTAAAACTGAGCATTCTGGTTAAAAATCGCTTTGTGAGCAGAGAGCGTAGAAATTATATTTGAGATCGAAGGGACTATTGCGCTAATGATTGCCTTCGGGTGGTTTGATAATATGTGCACGTAGAAAAGAGCCAGGTTAGGTTTATGGAAAGGGCCATATGATCCGTCATTAAGGTTAAGAGTGACATCGAGGAAATTAGAAGTTTATATTTCAGGATCAATTGTAATAGGTAAAGGAGAAGATTTTCTTTGAAAACTCATGAGTTAAGGACGCAGTATCACTCTTTGTTTTTGAACTTTAATAAAATCTGATTAATTTCTCATTTTATTATGCCATTTAACTAATATATATATATATATATATATATATATATATATATATATATATATATATATATATATATATAATTTAAAAATAATATTTAATTATTATGAAGCCCCCTTAATAAAAGAAGGGCACTTTGATTGGGACAAAATGATCATATTGACCTGACAGTAACGCTATAGTTCCCTCCCCTTGGTTGAATACTGTAGATGTAATAAAAAGGTACGAGTTGGTATTAGCACCTCATTTACACATCTCAATAGCGTAGTTTACTTGCTGGACGAGACATTAACGACGACGTGTTATAGGACCCAAAGTTTGTAAAATCTATACTGATAAGTCTTTAAAAGACGAAACTAGCAGGACTATAGATAAAAATAATGTTTAATTATCATAAAGGCCCCTTTATAAAAGGGGGCACTTTGATTGGGACAAAATGGTTATATCGCAGCATTAACGCTATAGTTTCCTCTTCTGGTCGAACTCTGTAGATGTAATCAAACAGCAAGTGTTTGTATTAAAAACCGCATTTACACTTCTCAATCACGCAGCTGATCTGCCGGACGAGAGGTAAACGTCGTTGGGTTACAGGACCCAAGATGGTAAGTTCAAACCTGTCGGTATGCAAACAAGTTGTAAAATCTATACTGGCGAGTCATTACAAGACGAAACAAGCTTCTTTATAGATAAAAAAAAAATATTTAATCATATATATATATATATATATATATATAACAATACACTGACGAAGGCCAAAGAATCGTGGCCTAAAATTTTGTTCTCCTTAAAAAGATTGTTTAATTTTATATATAAAGGACAATTGATATTCCTACACGTCAAAAAATAGAAAATAAATAAAAGATACATTAAAATATATATTTTTCACATTAACTTTTTATACACACACACGCACACACACGCACACACATATATATATATATATATATATATATATATATATAGAGAGAGAGAGAGAGAGAGAGAGAGAGAGAGAGAGAGAGAAAGAGAGAGATACTTTTTATCTTCTAATTATTTAAAATGATGAACTTTTTATCTTCTAATTATTTTAAGTTTTCATTAATTTAAACTCTACTCTATCTTGTTTTCTTTCAAATGAAATAATTATTATTTGTATTGTAATTTTTCTTTATTTTTTACTTACGTTTTTTCTTAATTTTTTCTTAATATTTTTCGTATTTTAATTTTATATTTTACTTTTGATCTACTTATCTATTTTTTGGTTCCTGATTCACTTAATATTGTGAATATTGTAAATATTTAATGTGTTATTTGATTTGCTGTTAATTTGCTGTTCCTAAGGTACCTTCACTGCTATATTTTTTATAGCAGTCTGATGGAAAAATATGTTATTACATGATAAGAGGTTTTGCCCCCCAGTATTGTTTGAATGTATGTTATTTTCAGATAGCACTGGAACCTGATGTTTTATTGAGGGACTTCTCTATGTGATGTTATGAACGACGCTGACAAAGAGCCGGTTTTAAGTCTTGGAACAATGTTCAAATTTTGTTGATATCAACTCACTTATATATATATATATATATATATATATATATATATATATATATATATATATATATATATATGGTAATATGTTAAGAAAGCTAGGGGGAATACAGAGTGCCGCGTAGGTT
>OY744517.1:134960334-135020334 GCA_963556195.1 Sepiola atlantica
CTCAAGGAGGACGTCATTTATAAAAACGTAGAGATGAGGAATAACTGTGCACAATTGATGACGTCAGTTAGAAGGACGCCATCAACCATAACGGATAGAGACGGGGGCGGGAAGAAATCCGTTATGACTTTTTATCTCAACGATTCCGGATTGTCTACCAGAAAACCTTCTATTATATAATAAAGTTCACATATCTTTGCAATTTGCTGCAGTTTCATTATTTACACAATAATCGGCATGAATAAACCCCTAACCGTGTTTTATACGTTTGAAAACAAATTTGAATTCAGATGTATGAAAATTATAGAGTTTATTAATGCATTTCCAATAAGGGGATCAACACTGAAACAGTAAATTCTTAGGATAAGCAACATTTATGATTTATTATTGTTATAATGCTCTATCTAAAAGATATAGAGCACTTTAGTGTGTAGAATCTGCTCTTCTGTCTTTATTCAGCTAGGTTCCAATTTTGAGGTGTTCATTTTCAATTTATGCTTTATTTGAATCTATCTGATGTTATGTGTGTATTCGTCTCTTACCATTCCTTTTGCCTCAATCCGCCTTCCCCTCTCTCTATATATAGAATGTATTTTTATGTAATTGTATTAATTGGTGATTGCAGCGTTGTTCTGTTTATTGTTTCACTTCCAAGTTATTAAGATGCAGAAAATTGAATTAAAAACAATTGAATTATTAGTCGCCTTTAACTTTATAAGACATATTTTTCGTTAACATATATATATATTTATTAGCTTTATACACACATAAAAGTAATCCATGGACACGTGTTTCTTGCTCACAGTCGTCATCAGCATGGCTAACTTAGATAAGGATCGAACCTTCGATATTGATGTCTATAATCCAGCGTTTTACCATTAGACTACAACGCCCACCCCCTTCTCTCTCTCTCTCTCTCTCTCTCTCTCCATATATATATATATATATATATATATATATATATATATATATATATATATATATATATATATAATTATTAATACTGTATCAAGTGTATTGCTCTTATCAGTGCAGGAAAGTAACAATTTCAGACGGGTGTCAGTCTAGAATCTGCAAGCAGTCGCCATATCCACTCGGCCACCAGAAAACTGTTGCGTAATTAAAGGAAATTCAGATCTATATCTACCTAGAAGCGGTCACAGAAGACTAGTCTAGATTGTTCGACGAACGTATTCTTAACTTTACATTATAGCTTTTTGACAGTCTATTTTCAATATCCCCAAGAGTGCTCAATTTTAATTTCTTCAAGAAGCTTATTATAATATTTATAAATAAATATTAAATTATTATTACCTACATCTTATAATATTTATAAATAAATATCAAATTATTAATACGTACATGTCAATTATATATATATATATATATATATATATATATATATATATATATATATATATATATATATATATATATATATATATATATATATATATAACTGACAATGTCAAAGTCTTTGGTTAGGTCGATGAAGGCAATGTACAGCGGTTGTCTCTGTTCGTAGCATTTTTCCTGGAGCTGTCGTAGGTAGAAGTTCATGTCGACGGTTGATCTTCCTGCTCTAAACCCACACTGTGCTTCGAGGTATACACGTTTTGCAAGCAACTGTAGCCTGTTGAAAACAACACGAGCGAAGACCTTCCGAACAACACTAAGGATGGGTGTTCCACGGTAGTTACTGCAGTCGCCACGGTCAAACTTATTCTTGTACAGAGTGATGCTTGCGTCACGCATCTCCTGGGGTACTGTTTTTTCTTCCCAGATTGGTGCAGCAGCTGATGCAGGTGGTAGAACAGAGATGTCTTCTTTCTCACCCTGATGATTCCAGGTAGGATGTCATCTTTTTCCCGGAGCTTTACCGCAGGTTGCGGTGTTGATGGCTTTGCGTAGTTCTGCTACAGATGGAGAGGACGTCTAGCTCTTCTTTAACAGGTAGACTGATGGGACTCTTTGCGGCTGCATTCGTGACAATGTTTTCTAAAGGGTAAAGACCCAACCAAAGTCTTTCACATCGTCCGCAGAAAAGAGACTTTTCACTAAGCAGCTGCAGAAGATTGGATGTCCCTCCATGCTCTTGAAAATGATCACATTTTTTTGGTGAAGACACGCAGGGCATCGTACAGTACGACGGCGTTTTCTTAATCAAGAACGCAATAAAACAGAGGTACGTAGTCGCCCCAAAACTCTTTGCCATTTTCTTCTCACTGTTGTTGTCCTACACCTTCAACAAGTCGAACGATGGAGTGTACCTCCATACCAGAATCAATAGCAGCTTCTTCAACCTTGTCCGCCTCCGAGTTAAGACCAAAGTGAGATATTCTTCACTGATGATGGAGCACTGATGGCACACTCCGAGGAAGCATTGCAGCGACTAATCATCTGCTTCACGCACATATGCAGAGTTTGAAATAAACATTAGCCTAAAAATGATTAACATCTTCGGCTAAGCTGTAAGCATTACCCCAAACATCAACATTGACTACTACACGCTCGAGGTTGTCGAGGCTTTCACATATCTCGGCTCCACCATTTCTAACAATATCTCCGTGGATGCTGAACTCCACAAACGTATCGGCAAGGCGGCAACATCCATGGCTCACTTTGAAAAGAGAGCCTTGAACAACAAGATGATGATCACCAATACCAATATGAAAGTGTACTGGGCCTGTGTTCAGCACGCTGCTCTACGGCAGTAAATCATGGACCCTCTACTCCAGCCAAGAGAACAGACGTAACGCCTTCCACCTGCGCTACCTCAGGAGAATCCTGGGACTCACCTGACAGGGCCACGTCTTAAACAAGAGCGTCCTTGCTCGGGCAGACATCCCAAGCCTGTTCGCTCTGCTCACCCAACGACGATTTCGGTGGTTTGGCCATGCCAGGCGAATGAACGATTGAAAGATTCCAAAGGATATTTTTTATGACGAGCTTGCAACCGGCTCCTGACCAGAAAGAAGGCCTGACCTACGCTACAAGGATGCCTGCAAGCGAAAAATAAGGGCAGGTGGCATCGATCCAACAAGCTTGGAGTCCGTGGGGTAAGACTGCAGCCGCTGGAGAAGTGCTGTAAAGGCATGCTCTAATAAAAGTGAGGAGAGGTGAGGCCAACAATGGAGAGAGTATACACGGCAGAGGACTTAAACAGACACCACCTAAATATGTGATAACTGCAACAGAGTCTGCCGATCCAGGATAAGCTTGTACAGTCACGGCAGACGCTGCAATTCGGCAACGGACTAATATGAGGCTCTGAACCTCATTGACCCCCCCCCCCTGAAACAGACGGATGCCAACAATATATATAATAATAGTATGCTGAAGTATTTTGAGTTACTGCACAAATACAATCGCTTTTCGATTCTAGATCTCGTCAATTGCATTTCTGTTTGAACGTAAACTATCTGTGTGTTAATTCTTACTCATTAGGAGTTCTCACATGCGCCATTGTCAGTGATCTCTAACTGGGAAACACAGGTGGTTCCCTGGAGTCTGAGTGACAACAAGTTTCCCGATATTTTCAGTACTTTCATTATTATTATTATTATTATTATTATTAGTAGTAGTAGTAGTAGTAGTAGTAGTATTAGTAGTAGTAGTATATATCATATAACCCCATATATTACCAATGATATGCTATCTATCTGTGGCATTTATGCCCCCTCCCTTCTGTCTCCCTATATATATATATATATATATATACATAATATTATATATGTGTGCTTTTCTGTCTATGTGTCTTAATTGCACGTGTATGTATGTATGTATGTATGTATGTATGTATGTATGTATGTATGTATGCATGCATTCATTTATATAAAATATCTATAAACTTTTATTGATTTGAATCTATGTATCTTATGTTTTCTGTCTATTTGCATCTATTTATAACATCCATCTATCATCTCCCTCTCTCTCTCACTCTCTCTCTCTCTCTCTCTCTCTCTCTATATATATATATATATATATATATATATATATATATATAAATATAGAGGCAAACAAGCCTTCAAAAACCATGTATTAGATGCGAGTAATTAAATCAAAAGAAAAATAAAAATATTTCGAAACATTTAATAAAATATTTCAAAATACCTTGTTTTTGTCAAGCGAAATATTAGCTAAAAAAAAAAATCAAGATGAAGAAAAAAAAAAAACGGAAGGTATTTTGAAATATTTTATTAAATGTTTCGAAATATTTTAATTTTTCTTTTGATTTAATTACTCGCATCTAATACATGGTTTTTGAAGGCTTGTTTGCCTCTATATTTATATTAACTTACAAAAGATGCTTTATAAAATGAACTTTCCTAATTTATTTATATATATATATATATATATATATATATATATATATATATATATATATAATCTCCCTTCATTATATATAGCGAATAAATCCGCCATTGGTCAAAATCAATGATCATAACTTGAAAATTTTAATTCATATTTCTTACATTTATTAGCAGAGTTCGATTCGATAACTATTTCGCAATTTTACTTGCATATTTGGATATAATAATGACCGAACTGAAATAGAACCAATCCTGGACACGTATACAGCTGCTCTTCGTTTCTATGTAAAATCAAGTCATACAAAGATACAAAAAAATATATTGATTTGATCATATCCGTTCTAGATGTAAATGATGCTGCTGCTGCTTATGCTGCTGCTGATGATGATTTCACCATTGTTAGGTTCATATTAATTTTTTGTCAATAATTTACGTATTTATCTGATATGATAGGATTGTGCACGAGTTATCTTAATGTGCGCATGCGTAGACATGTACTTGTCTGTTTTTCTTTTTTAGTACCTCTTTGCTTTTCCGCCTGTATTTTCGCGCTAAAAATCAAAGCAGGCGACTTCTACAATCTGTGATTAGGGTGCTTGTGTCGTTTTCAATCTGCGCGCGTGTATTTGTAACCCGCGAGAGAAATGTCTGTGAATCGAAATGTCCATTCCAGTAACAGAGATGAAAATGAAAACAAACAAATCTAGAACGATACGTAGTAGGTACAATGCCATCATTGTTAAACATGTGGAACCCCTGTTCCAGCAGCAATAACAACAACAACAACAACAACAACAATGAAAACAACACCCTCTAAAGTCCAACATTTCCTCACCGTGGTAGGGGCGGTGGAAACGTGATAGTGTCAGAGCTATCCGGCTAACAAGGCCTTCGTGTAAATCTAGCAGGCGTTGGCATCAGGATCCGTCGTCCTCTGGTCATGTTTGCCTCTGCATGTGACATACAAACGCGCGAAACCGTAATTTAATGGAGTGACAGTGACAACGTTGCTTCTGCACCATTCTTTTGCGTGTTATAGCCAAACCTTCCCTGACTTCGCATGCAACTGCTGAGCTTTGCTGATTTCGATGTCGGGGGTAAAAGCCTGCAATCCTGGAGATTAACGAATAACTACGATCAACGAGGGGGACTTCTCGCAGACCAGACATTCTTTCAAGCTCGATCTTCACAAGCAAAAGTCCAATTTACTTAACAAACAAACAAATAAACAAACAAAGCAAAAATACAAACAAAAAACAAACAACAACAGATAAATTGGTTGAAATGCTTAATACTGATTGGATCAAAATACTAAATCTCGATTGGTTGCTTATCGGAAAACGTTGTCTCTGAGAGCCGGGTACCTGTTCGCGTTATCTATATAAGCGAGTGCTCAAGCGCTGTCTCCAAGGAGATACAGTGAGACCCCACCTTACTTGCCATAAGAACCCTTGTCAGTCATAACATACTTTTGGCGGGCAAACGAACTCTGCTCGTAGGCCTTGACGAACAATACAGGTCATAGTCATGGCCTTCTAAATATACCGACAACTTGTCAGTCTCGCGAACTCACCCACAAGTCCTCGTACATACAGACACACCACTTTCTTCGTCTCGCCTGAGACCCTCTTAACTGATAACTCCTCACTATTTGTTCTACTATAACACATATTTAGGGACACTTAAAGCTCAATTCCTCCTAATATTTGGTTTTGCTTTCGCATGCATCTTTGGATTGGCTCGATTATTGGCTTTAAATTGTATCTCTTTTCCTCTACATATACAAATTTACTGTCTCTCACTACTTTTTCCAGTTGTCTGACTGATCTAGACGTTCTGGCACATACGTTATAACGCCGTCTTCTCTGTGGTCTATCTCTTTTTATGTCCCCTTCCTCCATTCCTTCTAAACATACTAGATCATAAACCAATTGGTTTATGCTTTGGATATGTTTTTCCGAGTTAATTACAGATCTGAGATGAGACATCCTCATTGATATATTAATGTGTCATCGCTTAGAAAGGCCCAAATGCCACTCAAGGATAAGGGTTGATCAGATTTTCAGCATGGATAGGGAATTCTTAGAAAAAAACTTAGTTCATGGAAATTGCGTTGAGTTTTAGGCACGTTTTCAAAAGTTTTTCTGTTTTTCGTTCAGGGGGGGATTTAAGATATTTCTTTGGAGTTAAACGTGCCGTCCTTGTCCAAGCAAAACATAGTCTTATTTTACTTCTCAGAATCTTGTGATCTGAAATGTCAGGAGAGTTGAGTGTTGAGTTATCTCATGAATGTAATTGCGTGCCTAAACAAACCAAATTGTTTTTTTTTGTTTTTTTTTCTGGTGGTGTTCTTGTGTGTAAACCTCTTTCTTAAATGCTGTATTGGCTATTATCAAGTTATGTTTCATTTGGTTGCTTATCAGCTGAATCGGACTTCTACATAGCGCCCATGAAGATCGTGACTCAAGTTGTGTGTCTGCATGAAGCCCTCCTAGTTGGTTGCAGTTCTTTTATTAACGTGCAGGATTGTATTTGTTTAGTTTTTCTGCTTCCATAGTCTTTACCCTGTGAACTGCTTGGACGGCGAAATCTACTATTTGGCATTTTTTTCCTTTTTGTTGACAATTATCACGTCCGATCTTTAATTAGTTTCTCCATTTATATTCCCATGTCCCATAATATTTTATGCCTTTCATTTTTCTAATATTGGCTGCGGTTTTTGCTTGATGTTTAATATGCATTCGTTTGCATAGCTCTCAGTGAATCACTGAGTTGTTTTATGCGGCTGACAGTAACGATCCCCTTTCTCTGTTTAAGTGTCCTTTTCGTAGCCATGTCTGTTCATTTTATGCCGTCCGCTTCCAAAACTCTCAGATATTTATAGCTATCATATTTGTCTAGCGCTCTCATCGGTTGAGCAGTTCTATCCCTCCTGCTGTTCTGAGTTATCGTTTCTTCATCTCAAGTAGTGCAACATTTTCCATTCCGAATTCCGTTCGAATGTCTTAGCCGAAGATTTTACTTATATTTATTAAAGTTAACTTCTTTGGTTCGTTTTTCTTTCTTTTAAAAAAATAGTTTGAGCTCATCTATATAGTGGATTGGGGTCATAAATGGTTGGTAACTTTTAATGCCGCAAAGACAAAGCTCCTTTCCTTCAATAACTACAAGAAACCGCTCCAACCACCGATTGTCATTGCAAATAACACCCTACCTGAGAGTTCATCATTCAAACTCATCGGCTTAACCTTCATAGGTAATACGAAGTAGAACAAATACATTGAAGACATTGCAAAAGCTGCCGCAAAGAAGGTTGGCTCCCTCTACCGTGCTAGTAAACTCCTCACACCTGACATTATCCTGTATCTCTACAAAGCCACCATCCGCCCATGCATGGAGTATTGTTGTCACATCTGGGCTGATGCATCATCTATTAGTCTCTCCCTTCTTGACAAGGTCCAAAAAAGAGTCGCCAACCTAATAGGTCCCTCACTGTCAACCAAGCTCCAGTTCCTGTCCCATCGCCGCAATGTAGCATCCTTGTGCTTGTTTTACAAATACTTCAATGGATTGTGCTCCTATGAATTGGCTGCTCTGGTGCCCCCTCGTCGTAAGTTCACTAGACCAACTCGACAATCGACTAAATCCCATCCATTCACTGTGGAGGTCCCCAGATGCTGGAGAGATTTCTACTCAAATAGCTTCTTTCCTCGTGCTGCTGTCCTCTGGAACTCCCTCCCTACCCCCTGTTTCCCCGACGGTACTGACATGCAGAAATTTAAAACTAATGTAAACAGACATCTCGCTGCGCAGATCCCAATTTAGGTTGACTCCCCCAACCTTCTCCCTCTTCTTTCTTCTCGGTAGCCCCTTACGTCTACAGTGGCAGCCTGCATTGTCCGGGGTGAACTATGTTAAATAAACAAAACAAAACAAATGAGTTGGTTCATTTTTTCTGTTGCCTCTGTATTTTTCTTCAACATTGAACTTCCTCAGTGGCATCATAGCTATGATAAAAGTAGTGGTGATAAAAAGTTTCCCTGAAAAATTGTTCTCTGTGTTCTTATTTCTGTTAAGTGTTGTCTTTCGATTGTAAGTTCCCATCTCCATGTTCCATTGTTTTCTCTATTAAATTTGATAAATTTGTCTAATATTTTGTACATTCTTAAAAAAAACCGAACCGACAATACCTGGTGTGGTATTAACCGTGGGCGGACTATGCCGGCGTCCTCCGAAAGAAGATGTTTACAACGAATATCAAATTCACAAGCGGTCCCCAGCCGTATGTATACCCTGGTCATGAGAAGATCACATACAGCTCTAAGCATTCCTAATTAGTCACCCATCTGGTACTGGTCAGTCTCCACGTTGCTTAATTTCGGTGATCTAACGAGAACCGGTGTGTCAACGTGATTATGTCATATCCTTAAACATTCGCTTATTCATACCTAGGAGGTTGTAGTTGATCCATGCCATGGCTATGTTCGTGTTTCTACTTTTGACCTCGTTTAGGATTGTTTGACATATGTATAAGCAAACAATGTGTCCCTCTTGTCGCTTTCCGGTGTATTTTCTGTTCCATATTTATTAATGGAGTGATAGGTTTGTTTACTTGTGCCATAAAAAATTCCCATATGCTTGGTAGGCAGCTTATTGTTCTGTAGTTACCGGGGATCTATCTCTTTTCACTGTCTTTTTGTATCATTGTAGTGTTTCCTTTAGTCGTCCACTTTAGTATTTCGATTTGATGTATACTCCTTCTTAAGTTTTGTATTATTATTACTGTTCTGTTTTTTTTTTCACACTAATCATTATCAGTGATTGCTCACTGGTATTAACAAATCGTGTTCCCTGGAATCTGAATGATAACATGTATCCCCAGATTTACAGCAGTCTCCATCTCTCATGATAACTAGTTAGTGCTCCCCCTCTTTCTGTCCTTCACGCCCATTTTGTGTGGTATCAGTCGAGGCTGATGCAAACGTATGCGTGTATGTGCGTGTGCGATTTTTTCGTCCAGGATGAGTCCGTTTATGAAATTTTGGGCAGTTTCAGTTATTATTATTATTATTATTATTATTATTATTATTATTATTATTATTATTATTATTATTATTATTATTATTTGTACTCACTAAGAGTTTTCACACAGACCATCATCAGTGATTACTCACCGACAAAAACCGGTGGTATTCCCAGAAGTCTGAGTGACAACAAGATTTCTAGTATTCTCCATCTCTTTTCGATAGCCACCGCAAATAACCTTGCTGTATCACAACAGCCGTTTACCATTTATTTATCGCTTGTAATGACCATAGATTTTCTCTAGAATTTGGGTAGCAATAAGTCTCCCGAAAGTCCCAGCACTCTCTTCACTTCCAGTGGAGGTCTGGTTTGTGCTGTCCCTCCTCGGTCTTCTCATCTTCCTTGACCCTCTGCAAATATTTTGTGCGGTGTCAGCCTAGGCTGGCACTATTTTTAAAAATTTTGTTTAATGTTTTATTTTTTCATTTTTTTAATATATTTATTTATTTCTTTTGTTTATTTTTATTTATCTATTATTTATTTATTCATTTTTTCATTTTTGGGGGGGACGGGGAAGGGGGAGGAAATTGGAGGATGAGAGCGGGGTAGCAGGGGATAGGGAGCTTATGGTGTTTCTTGCAATTTATGTTTATTGGTTCATTTTTGTGTGGTGTCAGCTGAGGCCGGTATAATATATTGGGGTAGGGCTCATAAACTGATGTTTCTGGCATTTTCTGTTCCTTGGTTTGTGATGTGGTGTTCTTTCTGTGGTTTTGTTTTCTTTCTGTGGTTTTGTTTTCTTTCTGTGGTTTTGTTTTCTTTCTGTTGTAGATTCTGTGTGAACCTTCGTAGCTATGCGGGTTGGCTTCCGCATTCGAGGATTTTTCTTAAGATTGTAGCTTTTTTATTATTGTCGTCTTTTGTATAGTTTCTTTGATCCCTTTGATTCCAATTTCTCCCAGTCTTTTTTCCAGTTTTTAAAAAAATTATTCCTAGTGCTCCTACGATACTGACTTTCTTCATGCTCCATATTCCTTTCAGTTCTCTGGCTAGTTCCGTGTATTTGCTTCGTTTTTCCGTCTCTTTGATCTTCACTCTGTTTCTGCTGGAACGGCGAAGTCTACTATTTTGCAAGATTTTTCATTCTTGTTGATTATTATAACATCAGGTCTACTTGCTTGTATGAGTTTGTCTGTTTGTATATCTATATCCCAGATGATTTTGTGTTTTTCGTTTTCCAGTACTGCTTCTGGTTCATATTTGTACCATTTGCTTGCGTATTCGAAATTCAATTGTTTGCACAGTGCTCGGTGTATTGCGTTCCCCACACAGTCATGCCTGTTCTTGTATTCTTTTTGGGCTAGTTTGCTTCATTCACTTATTATATAATTTACTGTTTCGTCTCTTCGTCCACACAGTTTACATTTACTGTTTTCCTGAGGTATATCTATTTCAGTTTTAATATAGTTTGTCCTAATTGCATTGTTCTGTGCAGCTATCAGTAAAGATTTTGTTTCTCTGTTCAAGTGTCCTTTTCTTAACCATGCCCAGTTATTTTTGTTGGTTTCTTCTAAAGCGTCCATGTAATTGTTTTTCTTCCCACTTTTCTTTTCTTGTCGTTTTGTTTCTGGTTTCGGTGCTTCCTGAGTTGCTCGTTGGAACGGTGTCTCTTGATGCGGTGATTAGCCTTTCCGTTTCTTAGTTATGTATTTCTCCAGCTCTTTTTGTGAGTCTTCCACACAATCTTCTATATTTACCAGTCCTCTTCCCCCTTCGTTTCTTGTCATATAGAGTCTGTCCGTATCGTCTTTTGGGTGAAGTGCGTTGTGCATGGTCATTAATTTTCTAGTCCTCTGGTCAAGGTGCCTGAGTTCTTCTTTAGTCCAGCCTATGAATGGTCCAGAGTATCTTATTAGTGCTACTGCCCAGGTGTTTAATCCTTTTACTAGATTCCTGCTATATAATTCCGTTTCTAGGAGTTTTCTTGTTCTTCGTAAAAATTATTTTCTAATCTTCTCTTTCATTTCTGTAGATTTGATGGTGTCTGCTTCCAGAACTCCCAGATATTTGTAGCTACCTGTTCGCTTAGCATCCTCATTTCCTCTTGTTTGTGGATTTCCATGCCCTTCTGTTGTCTGCAGTTTTCCTCTTTTTATTTTTAGTAGAGCACATTTTTCCATTCCGAATTTTATTTGGATGTCCTGACTGAAGATACTGGTCGTATTTATCAGATTTTCCAGCTCCTTTTTGCTTTTTACAAATAGTTTCAGGCTGTCCATGTACATCACGTGGTTTATTCTTAATTCTGTGTCTGTAAACTTGTGCCCGGCATCACATTTTCTGAGTATGTAGTTGATTGGCATCATGTCTATTACAAACAGTAGTGGTGATAGGGAATCTCCTTTGAAAATGTCTCTCTGTATTTTTATCTCCGTCAGGTGTTGTCCCCCGGCTGTCCTTTCATGACTCCATGTTCCCATTGCTTTCTTAATAAGATTAATTATCCTGTCGGGTATTTCGTATATTTTCAAACATTAAATTTTCCATTCTTGAGGGATTCTGTCGTAAGCTTTTTTGTAGTCAATTCGATATGTTCTTTTTTCTGTTTTTTTTTTTTACCTCCTTCAGGATCTTTTGATCGATGAATAGCAGATCATGCGCCCCTCGTTTCCCTTTCCGGCATCCGTTTTGTTCTTCGGTGAGTAGTCCATGTTTGTTTAGGGATTGGTAGACTTGTTCTCTCAGTTGTCCGTCAGCATTTTCCACATTGTTGGTAAACAGGTTATTGGTCTGTAATTGCTTTGGATCGTTCCCTTTTTTGCATCTTTTTGTATAAGCGTTGTCCTTCCATTGGTCGTCCACTCTGGTACGTCTGTTTTGTGGGTACATCCTCTCAGTTTCTGCGCTAGTCTTTCATGTAGGGTCGTGAATGTTTTAAACCAATATGCATGTATTTCATTGTGGCCTGGTGCTTTCCAGTTTGCCATTTTCCTTAGGGTGTCTTTAATGGTTCCTTCATTCATTTCAGTTTCTGTTCCTTCTTTCATTTCCTGTAGTTCATTTTTCATGTTTTTCAACCACTTAGCATTTTTGTTGTAATTTTGGGGGTTTTCCCATATCTTGCTTTAAAAGTGTTTTTTCTCTGTCCGGTCCGGTTGCTCTGTTATTGTTCGTTCTCCGTTTACGTCTTTGTAAAACTGGCTTTCATTTTATCAAAGGTCCTGTTCTGTTTTTGCTGTTCGATTTGTATCTATATCGTCTCAGTCTTCCATCTTCTTTCAGTCTATTATTATTATTATTATTATTATTATTATTATTATTATTATTATTATTATTATTATTATTATTATTATTATTAGTAGTAGTAGTAGTAGTAGTAGTAGTAGTAGTAGTAGAAGTAAAAGTAAAAGTAGAAGAAGAAACATTAAATGAAAAAGTGAGAACAGCACACACGAAATAAAAAGAATATTATTTTCGGTTCGTCTATTGTATGACGCATCAACTCTTCATATTATTGAATGTTAAACAGAATAGTAATGTAAACGATTTATTGTGTACGATAAATTGTACACAAGTTGCCTTTTTTTTACATATAGTTGACGGGAATGATAAAAATACATAAGTGAACACAAGAGATTCGATTGAACTTGAATTCGGCCTCGTTTTCGATTGAATCCATTAAGCCAATTAAGAAGAAGAAGAAGAAGAAGAAGAAGAGGAAGAAGAGGAATAAGAAAGATGATCAGGGGAGAAGAAGAAGACAAAGAAGAAGAAAAACACAACAGAAAAGAGAATGACAAGAAGAAGGAACAGAAAAAGAAGAATTAGTTGAAGAAGGAATAGAATAAAAAGAAAAAGAAAGCATCAACACCACCAACACCATCGACACCACCAACACGAAAACAGAAAAAAGAAGAACGCGAAGAACTAAAATTCGAAGTAAAGAAAGAACTACAGCAACATGGACGAAGAAGATGATGAAGAAGAAGAAGTAGCCGACAAAAAGAAGAAAAAGTATAAAAGAGAAAAAAAGAGAAAAAAAAACAAGAGGAACGTGACAGAGATTCAGAAAAAAGGAGCAGACAAAAAAAGAATAAGACAAGGAAAAAAAAGAAGGAGAAAAAAAACGAATAGATAAGAAAAGAAAAACAAACTAAGAATAGAAATAATAGTATATGGCTTCGAAACGCTTTCGCATACAACATATATTGTGGATTCTAAATAAAACCAATAAACGAACAAGAATTAAAACATTGAGTGGAAAAGATTGAACAGTCATGAAGATGGTTAAAGAAGAAAACTAGAAACAAAAGATGGAAGAGGCTAATACAACGTTCTGAATGAAAGACTAAAGAAAGGGAAAGTAAGCGAGGAGAGAAGAAGAAGAAGAAGAAGAGAGGGAAAGAAGAGAGGAGGAGGAAAGGAATAGGGCTCATTTTGAAAGAGAAGCAAGGGGAGACAACTCCGACACAATGGCGCCCATTGATTGTGCTTTCTTACATACTTCTCTCAACTTTGCCTTTTGTGTCGCTTCTGAATATCCTGCCTTTCAACAAAACAGCACAGAGCAAGCACAACACAGCAGATCTTCCAAGACGTAATCCACTGAACTGTTCTCGTGATTTTTTTGCGTCACTTTTATTTTTAGAATGAGAGTTTGCAATAAAAAGAAAGTAGATACAAAAAGAGAGAAAGAGCGAGATTTGATTACAATAAAAAAGAACAAAAGATTGAACAACATTTTATTTATTTATTTATTTATTTATGCCTTTGTTGACATATCAGTAAAAACAACTATGCGAAAGACAAACACAAATACACAATCTCACATCAACATTTATACAAAATTAAGAAAAATACAATTTAAAAGTTTGGATTATTCGGTCCACTGTTCTCATCTCGGATGTTATTTTCACAACGTTTTGGTCGATGTAACCTCCGACCTTCTTCAGGTGCATCTTGTCGAACTCGGGAATCTGTACGGAATCTTGAACGAAACCCTTTATTTAATTCATGGGAGAAGTTCGCTCTCTTTTTGTCAGTCATGACCGGGTAAAAGTCTTCAGTAATTCGTAAAAACACCCCCCCACACACACACACCCACACACACACGCATATATATATATATATATATATATATATATATATATATATATATATATATATATATATATATATATATATAGTAATCAGTAGTGATAAGTAGTTATAAGTACTAAGATTACACATTCAAAACAAGAAAATTTTTTAGGATTCTACATTTTATACGACAATTGAACACGCAATTTTATTTTATACGACAATTGAGCATGCTAAGTGCTAATCCATTCAAAGTGACAGTTTTCTGGAGGTTGTAGGTTCAATCTTCAGCACGGGCGATACTAAGCATATTATTACGAATTGCTTAATACTTCTACCCGATCATGGTTGACAGAGCGAGAAAAAGCTACTCCCGTGGATTAAATAAAGGGTTCCGTTCGAAAAGATTCTCGAGTTCGACATATCCGGATAGAAGTCTTAAGTAATTCGGAA
The DNA here is from genome assembly GCA_963556195.1 of Sepiola atlantica. Lineage (NCBI taxonomy): Eukaryota > Metazoa > Mollusca > Cephalopoda > Sepiida > Sepiolidae > Sepiola > Sepiola atlantica. The sequence continues at coordinate 134,975,205 of OY744517.1, forward strand.
TTTTATTCCTAATATTGCCGGTACTGAGGATTGAAGCGTTAATCTCCAGAAGACTGTCACTTAGAACTGATTATAACTTAGCACTTTTATCCGTTTCGCGGACTATTCTAGTATGAATTTCAGGAGCTTTAAACCTTCTCTTGTTTTACATATGTAGTCTCACTACTTATTACTAATGATTACTATATATATATATATATATATATATATATATCAAGATAAGAACAGTAGTCCAAATAATCCAAATAATATAACCATCATCTAAAAAACTTCGAAACACAATTTTAAAGTTTTTTTTTTATCATTATTTTTTAAATCTTTTTTTTCTACTTTTCCCCTTTTTTATCACATCGCTGTAAGCAAGCTCATATAAAAAGTGACCGTTTTGATAATCAACAAAAGAATGTATACATAAAGGGTATTCAGTTAATAAAGGGTTCAACGCGATTTTTGCTTAAAACATAATTTCTAATGTTCTTCCCAATAAAACAACCGGTAAATAAATTCATTGTAGCTACTCACTCTCTAAACCAAATATTAAGTACCGAATTTTTTTACGAAATTTCACAAATACTTTTCTTCGTACTTGCTATAAAGCGATAGAAGCTAGGTATAGATTGAAATAGACATATCCAGGCACTTTACCAACACCCCTCAAGTAGCGAATATAAACTAGTATTCATTCCTATTTTAATCTCCGTGTCTCAAGCGACAGACTCCGGTTCAAATGGTAGCATCCCATCTGGTAGCTTTACACTTGCTACATTCGTGACATACATTTGCAAATTTTACCACTAATTAATCACAGTTGTAACGCGGTCCTCCCAGTCAGCAACCAGTTACCGTCGGGTTCACTCTCGAAAACTTCTCACTCAAGATTCGATACCCCTAAATTATTTGATTTATAATTTACATTTGTCGCTATCGTAACAATCTTCGTAATCGGAATACTTTTTTGTTCAAACAAACTAAGCATAAGATATTTTTGTATTGTAAAAAAATACTGGAATTAAAAAAAGGACAAAATGGTTAGGTAGAATCAAATATCGATGTGTCAGATACGTTTCTATCTTACTTTTAAAATCTGATAAGATGAATTCATAGATTAGATATGTAAGATTTATGTATTCACATAACGTTAAATCGTTATTTTTGTAATTGTTAGAGTTTCTATTTGATACGAAGGTGCAATGCGGAAAAAATAGAAATTATTCTAAGAGAAAGTTCCATGAGAAATACTTAACCGACGAGGCCCTTCGCGTGTTACTTGGTATTTAATAACATTTTTATAAAAGCTGTACAATGTTTTGCATTGCGAATGATATTTTTAGACTATGTGTTATATTATGTGTGTGTGTCGGTCTGTATGGGTATGCATGTGTGTGCATGTGTGTGCATGTGTGTGCATGTGTGGATGTTCTGCCCCTAGTTTAAAATATCATCTGCATAGTAAAATAGATTATGTTTCTCCGTATGTATGTGTGTGCTCCTGTAGCCTATGAACACCTACACCACCGAACATAAAACGCCGACATTGGATAGAAATAGTCTCCTTTATACATATATTGTTTTGTTTTTGTTAAATAGAGTTTACGTGTTAATGCGTTAGAAAAATTAGACCAGGTCATCTATTCTATCAGAAACTAGATAATTAATGTATTGATAACTTCGTTTTCTGACATTTTTCATCTATATAATTAAGTTTATTTTGCCTGTCGATTTGTGCACGTGTTTGCAATCTATAAACTTTTTAACTGCTGAGTATAGCTGATGTTTGATAGGAATGGAAATGCTAACAAATATTTTATATCTTAGGCTTTACGTTTTAGCTTCTACGTGTTCGAGTATATTTTTGCCACAGAGGTGGTCGACATTTTGTGTATTGTGTTACCGTGAAAAAAGAAATAGGAAAACAGTAAAGAAGCAGTTCAATTTACATATACATTTGTTCTAAGATAAACAGCATGTCGAAGACAAACATAGAAGGGGGACATGAACATGTAAGATGCCATACGATATAAGATACCAGGTAAGAACAACAGGCATAGGTACTAAAGAAAGAATACATTAAGGTCCAAATTACAATAAGAAACACACGTTTTGTCGGATCGGCGATAGAGAACTATGCATGAGCAATAGGTAAGTAAATGTTACTTACTTTGTTGTGTTTGTGTTCAGGTAACAGGGGAGCGCCTGCTACCAGGAAAAGCGCCTGACGGACACAGCGTCAAGATTTGTAAACGCTATGCAAAGATGGGCAGTAGGTTAAACCATGTCTAACTGCTTGGAAAGACCAGCCAGAAAGAGGATAGGATATTATTCAGTCATTTAATTATCCCATTATTCAATTATTTAATCATTCCATTATTCCGTTATTTTCTAGTTCTTCGCATTTTCTCAAAATTGGTTAATCCGGTATTCACAAAATTGTGTATTACCTTATTTGATCATGATCGCAGAGATATGACTGAGCCAATTGATTATCAAGAAAACTAGTTCTGTTTTTACTAATAAGTTACCATTTATGAACGCTAAAATGCTCGGGAATAATAGTTAATTGGATGGATATAATAACACTTGAATGATGATGAATACTATGAGAGGATTTAAAATGTCCACACACGACGTACTCCAACCAACAGTAATACTCTTCCTCCATTTGTCAGAAACATCGTTCATGGAATGTGAGTGCTAAATGACAAAATCAGAGGAAAGAGCGCGTTACGAAACTGCGAAAAGTAAACCCAAAATCGACTTTCTACTCTCCGTGAATTCAGTCATCCTCATTATTGTAGTCTTTTTTTACAGTGTTCACATCGCTGTAATTCGTGTCTAAGAGTTAAAATGCATAAAAAACGTACCAAATTGACAAAAATATAAATTATTTCCGCAAATATCTAAAAGTTCCTTCAGATGCTTTTTTTTTTACTCAAAATTCACCAAAATTTCGCTTTAACGGTTATTTGCATTAAGTAATGGTGACGCTTGAAAACTCTTGTTTACCTATTAGAGGATTTAAAAATGGCCGCCAAATTCACAAAAGTTGCAACTTTTCACAAAATATCCAAAAATATAGTCATTAGCTATCCCCCAATCCACTAAAGTTGTTATTAATGGTGTTTTGAATTATTCAGGTCGTAGTGATAACAGGATGAGATAAATCATGCTTTCCTTATTAAAGTAGTAGTGATTGTAGAGGGAAACAACTCATGCTTTATTTATTCAAGAAGTAGTGATCACAGGTAAAAAAATCATGCTTTACTTATTAAAGCAGTAGTTATTGCATGGGAAGACAATTCATGATTGACTTAATTAAGTAGTAGTGATCGCATAGGGAGACAACTAATACTTATTAAAGTAGTAGTTATCCCAGGAGACATCAGATGTTGTACTTATTCAAGTAGTAGTGATCGCAGAGGTAAACAACTAATGATTTATTAAAGTAGTAGTGATCGCAGAAGTAAACAACTCATGATTTATTAAAGTAGTAGTATCGCATGCGGAGACAACTAATGCTCTATTCAAGTAGTGGTGATCGCAAGGAGAAACAGCTTATACTTTATTCAAGTAGTATGGATCGCAGAGGGAGACTACTCATGCTTTACTTATTTATTTGATCACAGAGGGATACAACTACAATTTTTTTAATTGAAGTTGGGGTGATCGCAGGAGGAGATAACTCATGCTTTATTAAAGTAATAATGATCGCATGGAGAGATGACTCATGCTTTACTTATTTAAGTAGTGGTGATCTTATGGGAAGATAACTCATGCATTTTTATTCTAGTAGTAGTAATTGCAGAGGAAGACAACTCATGATTTACTTATTCAAGATGTAGTGATCGAAGGGGAAGACATCTAACACTTTACTTATTTAAGTAGCAGTGATTGCAGGGGGAGACAACTCATGTTTTACTTATTGAAGTAGTATTGATCACAGAGAGAGATGACTCGTGCTTTACTCATTCAAGTGGTAGTGATCGTATGGGAAGACAACTTATGCTTCACGTATGCAAATAGTAGTGACCGCAGGAGGAGACAATTTATGCTTTATTCATGTAGTGGTGATCACAGGGTGAGACAACTACTGCTATATTGAAGCAGTGGTGCGCGCATGTGGATACATCTCGTGCTTTACTTATTCGAGAAGTAGTGATCGCAGGGAAAGAATCTCATACCTTATTTAATCAAGTAGTAGATATTGCAGGGGAAGACAACTCATGCTTTACTTATTCAAGTTATAGTGATCGCAGGAAGAGACAACTCCTGTACAACTTGTTTACTATTATTTTATTCGAGTTTTTTCTTTTATTCCTTTTTTGAAAAGTAAATTCTTAAGAATCAGCATGGCAGGACCTTTTTTGACCGGCTTGATCTTGTTGTTAGAATTGGTTTCCCGAATCAGATACTCACAGGAGGAACCATGTGAAGGTTACCACCGTCCATTAGTAAAAGTGGTATTAGGGAAACGAATGCATTTGAACTTGGCACAGTCAGCTCGTCAATGGGCGTTGTATCTACTTCACTACGGCCATTTCCCTTGTTAACCATTTCTTTTTAATGAAGTAGAACTTCGAGACAAACTCACCCAAAACAGTAAAACGTAAGAGGCTACCGAAAATTAGGGGCCATATCTATTAAGGGCATTCAAAGTTGGGTGAGATGTTTGGTCACATTACATTTACATTTCTGCATGTTGGTACCGTCGGGGAAACGGGAGGGAATTCGAATGGCAAGCTGGTTGAGAAAATAAACAATTAGAGTAGAAATAATTAATTTTCATGAGAAGACCTTCATGCAAGACCTTGTTTAAGGTTTTAAATATATCAAGCGCTTCCACCGTAGCTTCAGCTGTCTTATCCAGTGTTTGGTATATGCGTTCAGAGATAACCGTTAGAATATCTGCAGGAAAAGAGAGTGTCTAAATCCATACGGTTGTTCAAAAAGAAGTTTAGCATGTGGTGGATTGAGGTGAGATTCGAACGAAAACCAAAAAGATACTAGCTTGAATAGCCACCCTCTTTCTTTCTCCGGTTTGTTGGGATATGCTCCCCTCTTCACTTCCAAAAGCAAGTTAGAGTTGTCATAGGAGCGTGTTAACTCAATAGTTTTTTGCTAGGTGGTGCATTATCGCTTGATTGATTAATGGTTCAAGGATTTTTGGCAATGAACAGGAGGAGACTGATCGGGCGATAATTTGGCGGGTCAGTTATTTCACCAGAATTCTTGAACACTGGTACCACAGAGTCATTTTCCCAGCTATCAGGAGGGCAATAATAATAGAATTTAGACATTCACACCCAAGTCTTGTGGCTTTGTTTGACGGGGATAATTTATTTTAAATTCGAACCAACTAACAGGTGAGCATATTGGAAACGTCCTTTCTTGCTTTTTATGTCGTATATAATTTAAGACGTCCGTGAGTTATAAATACTGCGGGCAATTATTGTTTAACTAGAAACGCTGCGAGGATAATGGAGCTGGGGGGGGGGGGGAGAGACGCTTCAATTGACTACAATGCTGGGAAGGACGAAAGTTACTTAGACAGAAAGGTTTTAATCTAAAGATGTCCGCATCACAAACGATACCGTGAAGACGAGATGACTGACGAACAATGCTGAGTGTTGGTTCTTTTACATTGAGACATGTTTGGGGTTCGGATGATGATGAGGAGGAGGGAGAGGTCCGCACGTAGCTTGATTGGGTAAATCAGATCCTTGAAATAATGAGCCAAAAGTGGATCTTTTGTGTTGGGAGATAGAATCGGTCGTGGTCGATGTTGGGATGGGTGGGGTCATTGTGAATTGAATATCTCGTCATTAAGTAAGGACGCACTTTGATTAGTGCTTCGATTGACTGCCGTTTCCAAGAGAAAAGTGGCGGTAACTCTGGCGATTCTTTGAATTCGTCACACCGTTTCTTGGAGACGAAATCTTAAATTAAAATACGAGCTTCACATGCACAGAATAAGTCGCGCTCTCTACCAAGCTCAAGTCGCTATCCCATCGCCGCAATGTTGCATCCATGTAGATGTTTTACAAGTACTTCCACGGAATGAACCCCGACGAACATATTGAACTCATACCCCAAATTAAATACCCAGAACCAATCCGACTAAGAGCAAAACTGAATCCTCTACTGTCGAGGTTCTAGGATGCTGAACAACTTTCTATTCAAATAGCTTCTTTCCTCGCAACGCTTGCCTTCGGAATCTCTTCCCTGATCCCTGTTTCCTCTACTGTAACAACATGCAGACATTTAAATGTAATGTGAACAAACATCTTGTATTAAAATTCCCTCTTTATGATGTCTACTATAAATATGGCCTTTAATCACAGTATCCTCTTACGGCTCAGTGGAAATATGCCTTGTTTGGGTGAAATAAATAAATAAAAAAAAGTAGCATCACATATCTATCTGGTTCGTAAACCAAAATACATGAAATAAATACACGCAAGTCACACTAAGATATATAAAATGTTTCCGAAAGGGTTAGAAGTAGTCGGGTTAGGGTTAGGTTTGTAGCATAATGGTGGGGTGTTGTTTTCCGATCCATCTATCGTTATTTTCATGGCAGGTGCTCGAATGAGTTCAAATCCCAGGTCTCTCCTCTAAAACATTTACAACAAAATCTAGTCGAGCTACAACAACTGTAAATATTTTTCCTTTCTTCCCCTGTGCACTTAACATTTAAAAGAATGCTTCCATGTGCAAAGTTTCTTTCCAAGAACTACCAGTCTGTTGAACACAATACCACGAGGTTGCTGCTACACTGACTAAAATAGGATGGTTTTCAAGTCGAATGTTAACACATTCTTGTTGGGCTGTCCTCTTAAATAATCAAATTCTGTCCAGTTTCAACAATTGTTACCAATCCTTACGTTGTTGTCTCACCGTCTACTTGACAAACCTATTAACCCTTATCCTCGAGTGTATTTTGGACCTTGATAAACGGTGACCCGTTAGTACATAAAATAATCCCCAACGGATTATCTGGATGACGACAGCTCATCATGTAAACAGCTTGAGTCTTGTTGCTAGACGCCATGCAGCAGTAATTCATTTTCTCTTCTCTTCTCTCTCGTTATAGACGTCTTCTTTTTACTAACAGCTCCCGTAAACTTTATTAAAAATCGAACAGCACAAATCTACTTGAATTTGACCAATCTCTTAAAAATTGTTTATAGTATACATGTATACAGATATAAAACCTCCCAATCTATCTCCCATGGGGGTGGAAGCAGCTATCCCAAAATACAGCTGCCATCTCTCTCTCTGCCGATTCAGTGAAAAGAGAAATAACTTTCTGTCTGTGACGTAACTCTTAATAATCAAACCATGCATAGTTTCATCCATCGTTACCAATGATCACGGTGTTGTCTCACCGTCCACCTTACAAACTCAGTAATCTTTATCCTCGAGTGGCCATTGAACCGTGATAAGTGCTGACTCACTAGTAAAAAAACATACCGGGACATATAGCTCTCACTCGACTTTTAATTAAAATGTCTACTTTACTTAATCAAACCCTACTTGGACTTTTCTAATTTTAAAACCTCCCAACCCATTCCCTATAGAGATGGAAGCAGCTATCTCAAAATCCAGTTGCTCTCTCTCTCTTTCTCTATCTACCGATTCAGTGAGAAGAGAAATAAATGAACAGCCCAGTCGTTATGTCACCTCGGTGACTTCCAGTCAGTGACGTAACTATCGGGACACATAATTCCTACTCGACTTCTAATAGAAATCTTCACCTTACTAAATTTAACTCTACGTGGAAATTTCCCATTCTAACCTTATATTTACACACCTACATCTAAATATTAATCTATTGTTATCAATATCTTTATTTATAGATAGGGTTGAGGTTTACAATACAATATAAGGTTATGGGGACCGGTTGAATTGAAAGAATGTCTGAATGAGAAACGAGATGCTAATAAACATAAAAACACAATATATAATTTAATAATGTTCTTTTATTTTCTACTTACTGTTTTTAATCTTTAATCAATCTTGCGTTTACGTTGTTGAAGTTTTTTTTTTAATATTTCGAGGTTAAAATCTATTTTTCAAAGTGAGTCGATATTGAATTCACGTGTATGCCGTTTGTAGGCCGGGTGTAAATAACATGATGCTGCAGTGATTAATTTATAGCATTGCAGAGAAGACGTAAAGGGTTTATTTATATTTTTTGTTTTAATTTTCATTACATAATTTTAATTACATTATTTATTTATTTATTTATTTATTTGTTTTCCTTTAGTTCTGTTAATAATATACATATTTGTTTATTCTATTTTCTATTTTGTCTTGTTTATGTACTTAGTATTGGTTTTGTTTAGAGTTTAGTTTTATAGGATTGAAATCTTGTACGAAATTTTGTGCTTGTATTAATAGTGACATGATAGAGTGACATCGCTTACATGGTCAGTTGATTTTATTTGCGTGTGTGCGTATTTATGTTATAGACGTTTATTTGTAGTATGTTTCAAGTAGGTTGTATTTTTATTTAATTTTTAAATTTCTTTATTAACTTTTCGGTGATACTTTGGCTTCATATCTACAAAGAATAGATTACTGAGTATCCAGCGACTTTTTGTTGAATAATTGGCTGACGTGTCGCACGATCTGTTTTTTGAACGTAAGTGTAAGGGATTAATGTTAGGGGTAGGGTAAGGGGTTAGAGTTTCAAGCTTTCTAACCACACATTCTTTCGAAATCAATTAAGATAAGAGGTTTCCTTGCTCTTGTATTGTGTTGATTGCAATATACGGTGTAGATCGCATAACAGAGTAGATTTATTAGTCGTAGATTGCAACGTAAGTGTAGATACCATTCTAAAGTAGAAAAGAATCTATCCTGCGATGATTTTTGTTTCATTTTTTAAACTCTTTTTTTACTGTTGTTATTGGCCATAAGGTCGTAACGGGCGTTTCTGGTTTTGTATCAATCCTTGATGATTTGAACACGGCGTCAGCTCGACTGGAAGTTAAAAATAAAGCAGTTTTTTAGAAGCATTGTGTGATTTAAAATTATTTAACCAATAGAAACCGTTAACAATGCAATTTTTTAAATTTACATTTTCGGGACATTTTTCATCTTCAGAGATATTTAGAAATGAATTTCTTACTTTAAAATATTCAGCTTTCAGTATCGACACTTTACAATATAGTCTTCGGTATTTTTACTTTAAAATATAATGCCTTTAGGGGTCTTACTTAAACATATACAGATTTCGGTATATTTGGTTTAAACTTAGAACTTTCAGTCTTCCGTTAAAATAGAGTGCTTTCAGTTTTCCGCTTTAACGTTAAAATATAGAACTTTTAGTCTTATACTTTAACATATAAACCGTTCAGTGTTTCTGTGTTAAAATATACAGCGTTCGTTGTTTTAACGTTAAAATATAGAGCGTTCAGTATTTTTTGTGTTAAAATATAGAGTTTTCAGTATTCTGATTTTAAAATAGAGTTTTCAGTATTTTTATGTTAAAGTATACAGCATTCGGTGTTTTAATACTAACATATAGAGCATTAAATATTTATTATTTTAAAATATAGTAGATTTTCAGCATTTTGACTTTAAAATATATAATTATTTTATTTTGAAATATACAGCATTCGGTGTATTTACGCTAAAATATAGAGCATTTTATTTTTATGTTAAAATATACAGCGTTCTGTATTTGAACGCTAAATATAAAGCGTTCAGTATTTTAATGTTAAAATATAGAGTTTTCAGTATTCTGACTTAAAAAATAAAGTCTTCAGTATTTTTATGTTAAAATATACTTTTCAGTATTCTGACTTAAAATTGAGTTTTCAGTATTTTTATTTAAAAATATACAGCGTTCGGTGTTTTAACGTTAACATATACAGCGTTCGGTGTTTTAACGTTAACATATACAGCGTTCGGTGTTTTAACGTTAACATATACAGCGTTCGGTGTTTTAACGTTAACATATACAGCGTTCGGTGTTTTAACGTTAACATATACAGCGTTCGGTGTTTTAACGTTAAAATATACAGCGTTCGGTGTTTTAACGTTAACATATACAGCGTTCGGTGTTTTAACGTTAACATATACAGCGTTCGGTGTTTTAACGTTAACATATACAGCGTTCGGTGTTTTAACGTTAAAATATAGAACTGTTTGTGTTTTACTTATATAGCCTTCAGTGTTTTTACTTGAATATAAAAAATTAAATTATTATTTTAACATACACAACATTGACTGTTGTTACAAAGTTCAAATATAGATTTGAGACCAATATTTACCTATTTGCTGCTGTTAAATTATCCGTGGGATCATTATTACAAGCGGCAGTAAATATTTTTTTCAAATTGTAGAAAAATAGACATTGAAGTTAAATTTTTTTTAAATAAAACGTTTTACATATTTAACAAATAAAATAAACTTAAAATCTGAATAGAAATTAAACAACGAAAAGATCATAAACGTAATTGACGGATGTGATTTAGGAGTTTATTTTAAGGATGAATTTGAATTCAATCTTATTCTAATACAGCAAATGAAAAACCACTGTTTCTGACCAAATAAGATCTCGGCTCAAAATTAAAATAAGAAAAGTGAAAGAAAATCTGAAACAGACAAACACATAAACAAACGCTTGCAGTAGTTTACTTAAAGATATATAGCGTTCAGCGTTTTAAGAAAAGTAAAAGAAAATCTGAAACAAACAAACACATAAACAAACGCTTGCAGTAGTTTACTTAAAAATATATAGCGTTCAGCGTTTTAAGAAAAGTAAAAGAAAATCTGAAACAGACAAACACATAAACAAACGCTTGCAGTAGTTTACTTAAAGATATATAGCGTTCAGCGTTTTAAGAAAAGTAAAAGAAAATCTGAAACAGACAAACACATAAACAAACGCTTGCAGTAGTTTACTTAAAAATATATAGCGTTCAGCGTTTTAAGAAAAGTAAAAGAAAATCTGAAACAGACAAACACATAAACAAACGCTTGCAGTAGTTTACTTAAAAATATATAGCGTTCAGCGTTTTAAGAAAAGTAAAAGAAAATCTGAAACAGACAAACACATAAACAAACGCTTGCAGTAGTTTACTTAAAAATATATAGCGTTCAGCGTTTTAAGAAAAGTAAAAGAAAATCTGAAACAGACAAACACATAAACAAACGCTTGCAGTAGTTTACTTAAAAATATATAGCGTTCAGCGTTTTAAGAAAAGTAAAAGAAAATCTGAAACAAACAAACACATAAACAAACGCTTGCAGTAGTTTACTTAAAAATATATAGCGTTCAGCGTTTTAAGAAAAGTAAAAGAAAATCTGAAACAGACAAACACATAAACAAACGCTTGCAGTAGTTTACTTAAAAATATATAGCGTTCAGCGTTTTAAGAAAAGTAAAAGAAAATCTGAAACAAACAAACACATAAACAAACGCTTGCAGTAGTTTACTTAAAAATATATAGCGTTCAGCGTTTTAAGTAAAGTAAAAGAAAATCTGAAACAAACAAACACATAAACAAACGCTTGCAGTAGTTTACTTAAAAATATATAGCGTTCAGCGTTTTAAGAAAAGTAAAAGAAAATCTGAAACAGACAAACACATAAACAAACGCTTGCAGTAGTTTACTTAAAAATATATAGCGTTCAGCGTTTTAAGTAAAGTAAAAGAAAATCTGAAACAAACAAACACATAAACAAACGCTTGCAGTAGTTTACTTAAAAATATATAGTGTTCAGCGTTTAAAGAAAAGTAAACGAAAATCTGAAACAGAAAAACACATAAACAAACGCTTGCAGTAGTTTACTTAAAAATATATAGCGTTCAGCGTTTTAAGAAAAGTAAACGAAAATCTGAAACAGAAAAACACATAAACAAACGCTTGCAGTAGTTTACTTAAAAATATATAGCGTTCAGCGTTTTAAGAAAAGTAAAAGAAAATCTGAAACAAACAAACACATAAACAAACGCTTGCAGTAGTTTACTTTAAAATATATAGCATTCAGCGTTTTAACGTTAAGATATAAAACTTCCACTATTTATACTTTTTTTACAAAGAAGTCACCGTGTATCAAGGCCAAAAGGCCACTCGAGGATAACGGTTATTGAGTTTGTCAGGTGAACGATGAAACATCGAGGGGATTTTTAACGGTGGTTGTAACTGATCAGCAATTGTTTATTTAAGAGGATAGCGAAACAATAATTTATTTACCGCGACGTTGTAGCAAGCCGGGAAGCAACCCCGTAGTACTGTGTTCCACAGCTGGGCAGTTCGAGGAAATAAACTTTGCCCATGGAAGTTCCGTTTAGATTTAGGTACACGTGGGTAGAAATAGAAATTATTTACAGTGTTTTAGCTAGACGGGTTTTCTTGTGTATTTTGTATTGCTTAAAGCTCAGTCGATCACCTACCATAAAATAGCAATCGAGTAGAGAAAGACTAGCAACGTCTCTTCGGTGTAAAAGAGGCTGTTGTGAAGAAAAGACATCGCACAATAAATAAACGTTTTTTGACCAATTTATTTACTTCTGTTAAATTATTTGTCGAGTCATTATGACAAGCTATAGTAGATAGTTTTTAAAATTAGAAAAATAAATCAAAATTTCCGTTTAATTAAAAATAAATGAACCGTTTTACATATTTTAACCAAAAAATGTAAAAATCTGAATCAAAAGTAAACAACGAGCGAATAAAAAAGCTTAGCTGAGATTTCTAAGAAGATGATTTGGTAGTGACTTTTAAAGATAAAATTAAATTTTATTTATTCTAACACTTCAAATGAAAAGTGACAATTTGCCATAGATTAAATCTGACCAAAAATGATCTCGACTTAAAAATTAAAATAAAATAGGTAAACGAAAATCTGAAAAAAAAGAACAAAAATAAAGCAAAACAACAATGTGACCGTTAGTTCACTTTGCGTGTAAACTTTTGAATGATTTGAAGCCAAGCTGAGAATGAGGCTTAATTGTAAGCAAGCAGTATTCACAATTGGACAAAAAATGGCGCCAGAGCTCCTCGTGTCATCCCGATAACACCCGAGGCCACCAAGGGAAGTAACCTTTGATAGAAAGAGCCGAGTGTCAGTTCAACTGAACAAAGGCTGGGCTATTACCAACAGAAGAGGCAGTTCAAGTGAATAAAAGTTGAGCCATCACCAACAGTAAATCACCTCGTCATTTGAAGTAAACAAAACCGCTACTAGAAGGATTTCACCCACAGCACCTACAACACATAATACCTCGTGAATAAATAAATTGCAAATAGAAAAAAAAGAACCCTGACAAAATTGGAGATTTCTAAGAAGAGACTGGATCATCATAGGCTTATTTGGCGCGAAATTCGATGACCTTTTAATACAGAATCACTGATTTTCGAACGTCTTGATGGTATTTGCAAATAAACAAAGTTGTATAAAAAGACGAATTAAACCAAACAAATAATTTTCTTTTAAGAAAATAAATGAAAAAAATAACTAACAAATAATTAAAATAATTAAAAACAGCCCGAATAAATCGTAAAAGGTGCCAAGGTTATTTTATTTGCGTTCATAGACCTTTTCGGAATTCATACACACACATGCATTTATGTATACATATACAAACATGTACATATGCATACCTATTATTATACTAAAGCTGAGTTAATCAGCGTTTCTTTATCTTTAATCACAGAAAATACATGCTAAAATATTCCTCAGTTTTGGTATGGAATTATGCTTGAAAAAAACTTACATTTTCATTTTTCTTGTTAGCCGTAATTTGCAATTTATTACTCAAGTAAACCATCTATTACAAACTTTCTATCCGTCACTTTTACTGCCCCTCAGTGTATGCTGTTTGTCGCCTCGCAATTGTATTCTATATGTCGTCTATCAGTCTCGCTTCTGTTACTCTCTATCTCTTTGTTTATTAACAGTCGAAAGTTATATGGAAAATAAATAATTAAAAGATTGGAATAGAAACAAAATGGAATATCACCATATCAGTGATACTATTACCCCGTAGTTGGAGAGGAAAAGAGAGAATTTATCTCTCTCTCTCTCTCTCTCTCTCTCTCTCTCTCTCTCTCTCTCTCTCTCTATATATATATATATATATATATATATATATATATATATATATATATATATATATATAATATTTATAAATAAATATTAATTATTTATTACCTACATACATCGATGTTTCATGCTTACGCAATCTCCAGTGCAGTTGGCTAATTCCTGACGGTCGGCGGACGCGAACACCGATCACAAATCGCCACTGATTCGCAGTTAAGAGACTTACCAGTTGGCCACCAGAAATAAGCTTGGAATTTAGGAGGAATTTAACTTTGTAAATACCAAGTCGGCGGGTATTCACAGCAAGCGGCGAAGAGTGATCAACAACAACAACCAATCGTGTTGGAACTCGCAATGAAGCTAGTAGTACTGCTTGTTATTAAATTAACTCGGAGTGCTCAGCCTTAGTAAACGGGGCTATATAATAATATTTATAAATAAATATTAATTATTTATTACCTACAGACATCGATGTTTCATGCTTACGCAATATTAAGTGCAGGAAGCTAATTCCCGACGGTCAGCGGGCGAGAATTCGATCACAAATCGCCACTGATTCGCAGTCAAAAGACTTACCAGTTAGCCAATATATATATATATTTATATATATATATATATATATATATATATATATATATATATATATATATATATATATATATATATATAGAGAGAGAGAGAGAGAGAGAGAGAGAGAGATGGATAAGAGAGAAAGATAGAGAGTAAGATATATCGCGAACAAAAAAGGCTAATGTTGAATTTTGTCTTTTTATTTTTTGTATTTAATTGGCTTCACAAACTCTCTTTTTCCTGATTCAAATAACTTACCCGTAGCCCAATGGTCACCTAACAGGAGATACGTTTCTAACAAGAAGGATTAAAAAAGAAAAGAAAAAATGTCTATTACTTTTGAGGAGGAGGCTTTGTGTCGAAAGCTCAAGACTTTAACAATTTAAATAATTTATTTTTTTAAATATTCACATTATTTATTTTATTGTAATAATTTCTAATATATATATATATATATATATATATATATATATATATATATATTAGAAAGTTTTAGAAAAACAAAAAAATAATGTGAATTTTTAAAAAGTATTTTTCCAAATTCCGGCTTTCACGGGTAGTTGAACACTGTTTATAACATCCTTCTATATATGTCCGCTTGCATAGACATAAATATACCTTAATTCTCTTCCTTTCACTGTGGTTGTTGTGTTACACGCATGGTACTAGGCGTTCAGACAAAAGTTAAAATGTTGACTTTGGTATGAGGGTTTCGAATCGTTTCCATGTACATTGTAGTAAGTGTATTATTTTTGGTTTGCATACGCAGGCGCGTGCGCGCATACACGTGTTTTTGTTTTTGTCTATACATACATACATACATACATACATACATACATACATACATACACATATGTATACATATATACATATACATATATGCATAAATACATACACACATACACATATATATATATATATATATATAGAGAGAGAGAGAGAGAGAGAGATAGAGAAAGGGGGAGGGGTAGAAATAAAAGCAAGGAAAGAATAGTCATGTATATATACACATACTTTAATTAGCTTTTAGAAATTGTTTATGGAAACCATTGGTTGACGGTTACCGTCAGCATTTGTATAAAGACAGAAATATAGATAGAGAGGTAGATATATAGATAAATAGATAGAATAGAATAGATAGATAGCTGGATATATATATATATATATATATATATATATATATATATATATATATAGATAGATAGATAGATAAATAAGTAGATAGATAGATAGATAGATAGATAGATAGATAGATAGATAGATAGATAGATTCGACGTTAGCAGCTTATATAGCAACATACCACATGACTTAGGTAAACAGGTACTATCATACTGGATTGACAAACACTCACAAATATTACATCCAAGATTTATTAAACAATTTATCATCGCCAGCATAGACATTATTCTTAACAATAACTCTTTCTAATTTAATAACGAAAACTACATCCTAACCCTAGGTACAGCAATGGGAACTAAAATGGCACCAACATATGCTACCCTAACACTGGCTTACCTAGAGGAGATCTTATATGAGAAAATAGGACAAATATATGGACAAAATATCAAAACTCTTTTCATAAAATCTTGGAAAAGATGATTGTGTTATCCTTTAGGAACCTACATGGGTGGACATCAATATACATCAAAATCTACACTCCAAAATTAAATTTAATCTAAAACATAGTTACGCAGAACTACTCTATCTAGATATACTAGTTAACATTAATAATAATCATATTATCACAGACATCTACTACAAACCCACGGACACCTAACAATATCTCTATTTTAAAAGCCATCATCCCAAAAGCTGCCTGAAATATCTACTTTATTCCCTAGCTCGCAGAATCTGCACTATAGTCAGTGACATACACCTTCGAATTGTCCGACTGGAGAAACTACGATAAACCTTAACGAGCTAATAGACAAAGGTATAGAACTTAAAAAACATACCATTAGAACAACTACGAAACCCCTCAAAACAAAACAAAGAACATATATTATCATACGTCTCTACACACACAACAAAAACAATCCAGATCTATTTACAGAGATAACAAGAAACCTAACCCTACTCAACCAAAACAATAAACTAAGCAACATATTAAAAACAACGAAAATAATCAAAAGCAAATGCACACCAAAAAACCTAAAGCACATTTTAACATCATGCAAACTCAACCAACACATAATACAAACAAAATGCAACAAAGAAACATGTGGAGTTTGTGACATAATAACATAGGGGAACTCATACACATTCAAAAACCAAACACAAACATCCAAAATAAAAAAAGACTTAAACTGCACTTCCTAAATGTTATGCAACGAATCCTATATAGGTGCCACCAAAACACTTAACAATAGATTTGCTTTACATAAAAGCAACATAAACATCCAAGAAAACAAAAAGATATTTGCTTTCCAACATATACACTCATGCAGCAGAAGTAAATTCAAAGTAATGCCCATATTTCAAACTCAAGATTATTCATACCGACTCACACAAGAAAAAACTTTACATTTAAATTCAACCCAGAATTGACTCAGCATTGAACAGATTATAATTCTACTCGCACAATGTGAGTACGTGCATAGACGGGAACCTATATGCAAACGCACACGTGTGCATGTACGCATCCACATACATTGAAAGGATGCATAGAACGCGCGAGCGTGTGTGTGTACATACATGTAAGTAAAATGGGTGCGGCTACGCGTGTGTGTATGTATGTCTATCTATCTATCTATCTATCTATCTACTTATCTATCAATCTATCTATCTTTTTATCTTTATCCAAATGTTGACGGTAGCCGTCAACCAATCGTTTCCATAAACAATTACTAAAAGCTAATTCTGTGTATATATACACAACTATTTTCCTTGCTTTTATTTCTACCCCTACCCCTCTCTCTCTCTATATATATGCATATGTGTATATATATATATATATATATATATATATATATATATATATATATATATATATATATATATATATATGAGTATGTATGTATGTATGTATGTATGTATGTATGTATGTATAAACAAAAACACATGTATTGGTGCGCACACACCTGCGTACAAAAATCAAAACTAATCCACTTGTTAAAATGTACTCAACACACACAGACGCACACATACACACGCACAGACACAGAGACGACAGAGTCTGTAATAACATTTCAAGGACACTCATACAACCGGAGAATCTGAACAAAATTTACTTAATCGCCACACACGAAGATGCCCGCAGAGATAGAAGTCAGAAGAACACATGCTTAAAACACATAGATTTGACTCAGAGAAGAACAAGATAGGAAAACACACACACATGCGCAGAGACGCCAAACTGTAAAAAATAAACCTTTTTTTTTCAAATGTAAAGAATATCTGAAGAGAGCCAAGATGCTCGAAACGCGTTATTAAATTATAAAATAATAAAAATGTTTCAAGAAAAGTTTTTTCAATTTTAGAAATGTTGGTAGTCTAACTTCTTTATATATATATATATATATATATATATATATATATATATATATATATATATATATATATATATATATATATATATATATAGAGAGAGAGAGAGAGAGAGACAGAGAGAGAGAGAGTGAGAGAGAGAGAGATAGAAGAAAAAAGAGTGATAAATATGCGACGATTGTCCAAATTTCGAAAAAAACAAAGTTCAAATATTTGATTTTTTCATATTTTTCATATTTTTCATATTTTTCAAATATTTGAACTTTGTTGTTTTCGAAAGCCAACTTATCTATCTATATTTCTCCTCTGATGATAAGATCTCGATCTTTGAAAAGCCTTGGCTTAAGGAAAGAATAATAAACACTGGTTTATTACTGAATACACCTTGCATTGAACAATTGAAATTTGAAATAAATTTGGACAATCGTCGCATATTTATCACTCTTTTTTCTTCTATCTCTACAATTGCTCTATCTCGTATATTGAGCTAAACCTCTTTACAATAGGTTCCATCTACTAAAAGTTTTACTTTTGGTTTATATTTGATCCTATATATATATATATATATATATATATATATATATATATATATATATATATATATATATTCTCTGATGAGCAACAAAGTTGAGATGAAGACTGTATTTCTCTTGATACTGCTCCGAAACGCGCGTAAAATGTAACAAATTCATTGAATTTGAAAAAATAATCAAATAATTAAAAAAAAATACAATCTAAACATATTAAAAAAATGTTTTGTCTGTTGGACAAAGAGGAATTACAGGTATTCGCTGATATATAAAAGTAAAGAGATTGAAAGAACAGAACAAAAGTTTGGTTGTGTTCGTTCGACAATATATGAAGATGAAGAAATTGAAAGAACGGATGAAATGTATGATCATGGATTGTTCTTTTGGCCATTGGAATGCACCGATAATATATATATATATATATATATATATATATATATATATATATATATATGTGTGTGTGTGTGTGTATGTGTGTCTGTAGGTGTGTGCGCAGGTGTGTCTGTGTGTGTAGATAAACACATATTCGCATATAGGTTTCTTCGTCAATTTTAATTTGTATTCAGGTGTATATCACCTTTTTTTTTTACAAATATGTAACCGCTTATCAAAGCCCAAATGCCACTCGAGAATAAGGTTTAACGTGATTGTCGGTTGGCGATGAACACTTTGGGAAGATTGGAAACAATGGGTTAAAATGATTATTTAAGTGGACTTGAAAACGATCATAGATAAATCACGAAACTGTGATAAAGGGTAAAGATAAGTAAACGTTATTATTGTTCATTATTGTTCATTATTGTTATGAGCTCTATCTCAAAATGTATTGAGCATTTCATATATACAAAGTCTGATGTCTTGGTTTTGTTCGGTTTTGGGATTTTACAACTGGAAGATCATTTTTAAGAAGCGTATTTTCATGTTATACATGCACACACACACCCACACAGACACATATATATAATTACACAGTTGCCAACAACGTTCTGAATCGTCGACGCATTGTTGTTTTAGATAAACTGTGAGCAAACGCGGCACCCACTTTGAATACAGTTTTTCATTGACAAATATTCACGCAAAATGCTTAATACACTGTCTTCTGATATTTTCAACTCCTCTGCTATTTCACTTCAATTGTCGCCCGGTCAAAAAGAGTTTATGGATTGTTAAAAAATGTTTTTTTGGGACCAATGCCAAATTTGTTGGATCCGAACGTTTAGCATCAAGTGTCTCTGTACGATCGCGTCCGCATATCACCTCTTAAATTCGGAATTGTTTTGAAAGTTTGCAACAATACCATCACTTAAATAACTGTAATTTGTAAACTAATAATCTGATTGGCCTCAAATTTTGACACGTGTCATTTAAATGTTAGAACTTTATAAAGATCATATGGATTTTGCATTAGTGATGCTACCTATATCACGGTGACTTATTGAGTAATGTGTTAAAATTAACACCGTGATCAATAACGTCTCTCTGTTTGTGTTCATTTAGGTTAAATAATAGTGACTTTTTAGACTTCGGGCACTGTAGATACATCGCATTCAAATCGGCTCATCTCAAGAAACCCCTCTTTTCTGAAAGAAATAGAAATGTTTATCGGATTTGAAATTTGCTACTTCAGGAGTTGAAAGATGTTGAATCATCTTGATATGAAATGAAACAAACTTGTGGCATCGAATTGAGTAATCGCAATTGAAAATGGATTCTTATCAAGTCAGAAGAGAAAGCATTTTAGCTAACGATGCTGATGATTGCCATTACATGTGTTTGTTTTTTTTTCCGAAATCCGCGTTTTTCGTTTCTCGGATGAAAGACTAAAGGCCAAATAGGAGCAATACTTAATTGATGTGACATTAGTTGATGTTAAACCTGCGGACATATTTTCAGGCAAGAGATTTATTCAGATCCGTTCAGATATAGGTTCTTTTATTTTAGACTAGCAGGGCTACTCGGCGTTGCACGGGGGCATTAAAAAAAGGAGAGGTTAAAAATGTGTGTAACATCTATCTCTCTACCGCTCTGAATCCGTCTTTATCTTTCTGTCTTCCCCCTTCCCCGTTTTTCCACATCCCTCTACCACACTCCTCTTTCACCTCCGCCTAGTCTATTCCTCCCGTTTAAATGTATTGAAAATAATAACGTAAATCATTCACCTCTCTTTTATAAAATAGATAACATTGGAAATGGCTAAAAAACGACACTCCTGACGAAACCTGGTCCAGTTAACCTCCCAAAGTATAAATAATGTTTTTTTTAAATTTTAGATATTATTTCACTAGAGCAACGCCGATCAAGAATATACCAACTTTGTGGATGTTTGTTTTGTAGATTTTTTTTACTTCTAGCTGGATATACACACACATACATACAAAAAACTGCTCTTTGTATAATGGATGTGTCCTGCACGGCTATGAAAAAAACCTCCACGGGCAGAAGGTATGTTAGTAGACCGTTCCGTCTGTCTCACTTGAGTTTGAAATAGCATTTTTTTTAGTCTGTCATGCTTAAGTTTTAAATATCATTTGCATTGGTCTGTCGTCCTTAAGTTTAAAATATCATTTTTATTGGTTTCTCATTTTCGTTAGTCTTTAATGCTTAATTTTGAAATGTAGTTTTCATTTGTCTGTCATGTTGAAGTTTGAAATAGCATTTTATTTTGTCAGTCTAACTTAAGTTTTAAATAGCATTTTCGTTTGTCTGTCATGCTTAAGTTAGATATATAGTTTTCATTGGTCTGTCATGCTTAAGTTTGATATATAGTTTTCATTAGTCTGTTGTGTTTATTTTTGAAACATCATTTGCTTCGCAGAATGAATGGGCGCATCTTAAAGGGTTCTGTCTGTCAGTGCAGATTCCGGAGTTCGATATAAAAATTCTCGAGTTAGACAAAACGCACCCGAAGAAGGTTGGAAGTTCCATCGGTCGAAACGTTGTGAAGTTAGCATCCAAGATGAGGACAGTAGTTCAATTAATCTTAATAATACACATAATCAGTCTTCATCTCATGAATTTCGAAACATATCCGTTCTTGTCAAATAAGATATAATTCTCTTAGTCTATGTAGTTACACATACTTCTGTATCAGTACTGTAAATAGTCTAATTTATCCATTATAGCTTATATTAATGAAATGAAGTTTCTATGCGTTTGTCTGCAGTAGACTTAGAAACTACTGTCGAATGTAAATCAAAGTTGGTATACACAGAATCCATTACTGAGCGAGTGTCATAGGCAAGAAACGAGTGTACGTGGTGAACTCTGAAGGTACTGAAATGTCAAAAATGGTCAAAGGTCTGATTGAAATTGTTCGCGTGCCAAATAGTTCTATACAATTAAAAAAATAATGTCAGCTTAATTTTCATACAGTTTCCACCGTAACCGCATGTTAACGTGTTTATATATATATATATATATATATATATATATATATATATATATGTATATATGAATAAAATATGAAGTATACTTTTAGAGGATAGAACCTATAGTGAAATAGTTTAAGCTCAATATACGGGATAGAGCTATTATAAAGATAAATGAAAGAAGAGAGAAAAATATGTACGAATGACAAATCTATTTCAACCTCGATTGTTCAATGCAAAGTGTACTCGGCAAAAACATGTTTATTTTTCTTTCTTTAAGCCAAGGCTTTCAAAGATTAAAAATCTTATCATGAGAGGAATTACATAGATGGATAAGTTGGCAGTGGAAAAGCCAAAATTCAAAATTTGAAAAAATGTAAAGTAATGGAGTGTAAGAGTGCAGTGTGTGTGTAAAAATATGGAGTCTGTCCAGTTGGTGAATTTCCGTAGATAAGGTGTCCGGAGAAAGGAGATCTAAAGATGGAAAAAAGGGTTTCGTGAAGGCAGCGTTAAAAATGTTCAAAAATGAAGTAAATCCAATAGAAAGATGTTTAGTTCAATCGTAGATGGAACGCACTTATTCGGATGTAATTTTGAGAATTAGGGCTATTTTAAAATACTTCCATGGACCGAGAATGAAAGTAGTTTTCAGAAGTTGAAAATCAGCTGTGTATATTAAACGCAGGCAGTCGGGAATTTAAGTAGTAACTTCGATCGAGTCTAAGAAAAAGTGGCAGCTCTGGTTGGAGACAAAACCAAGTGAATAAGGGGGGGGGGGAAGGGATAACGATAAAAGCTAATGAAGGTGGGTGATAGGGGTAGTTAAATCAACTATGACTGATGCTGGGAGAAGAGAAGGGGATTACTTTGTTTGGTTACTGTTCATTGCTAGTAAGCAATACACCAAGTGCGAGTTGGGGTGGGCTTATCATAAGCTAAAAACAAAAATGAATTCAGGTCAGAAAGTAAATAATTCTGAAAATTTAAAAGGGTTCCAATTGGGAAATTAGGGTTCAGATGAATGGACATCTGGAATTTACGTGTTTAATATGTAATAATTCGGACAAAAACTAGTATTTCAGAGTTTAATGTATAAAGACTTTTAATAATACCTAATTAGTTAAATATCAAATGCATGACTAAATAAGAAACTTTAATGTATAACTGAAGTTAGGATTGAGAACAGCGTTAGTCTGCTTGCAACAATTGAGTTCTAGTATAAGGATTATGGGGTGGGATTGGGTTGAATATTGGAATATAAGTGATGCATTAGTGTGTTGAAATTATAAATAGAGTTTAAGGGGGGCAAATGGACCATTATAGGAGTAACCAGGGAGCTTAGTTTAAAGGTGAGAGAAATGGAATCTATGAGAAAAATATTGTCGGTAGAGCGATGCGTATACAGAGTCGATGGATCGAATACAAGGGACATAAAGAAGGAATGGATGAGTGTGTGCAAGGGTTTGCCAATAATTGAAAAAAAACGGGGATAGGAATTAGAAAGTTTAAGTAGAAGCGATTTCGGATTAGATGAGTGAAGGAGAATAATATTAGTTATCAATGTGCATTAAGTGTTATGGTTAATAGAGTTATTAGGTGTACAGGGGAGTGTACGCTATGTTATTGGTATGGTTATTTGTAAGGTTGGAAGAGTTAAGAGTTAAAAAATTAACAAATTATAGAATTTAAAAGATTGTCTAATGTTAGAGAAGGGGTTGTTGGCAGAGAGGAGGTGTGTCAGATGGATTAAGGAAATGTATGTATTTAAATTTTCGCTTGTGCCTGCAATTTGAGATAAGTTCATTTTTAGAGTTAATAATATTTTGTGCTTTTAGCTGCTATCATAAATGTTTCTAATGTACATAGTTGGCAGAAAGCGGATCCTGGGGTGTAGGGATTTGACAATTTTAATATTGCCCAATGTAGGGAGTAGGGAGTCTTTTTACTGTTAATTTTTTTTATTAGATTGGATAGAGGTGCCAGTGCCATTGTTATTATTATGTTTGAAAGAGTACATATGGTTTGAGATTCGGGTCTTGATAGCGTTGGCACTTGCCCCAATGTAAGTGTGTATTTTGTATGGGGTTGTTATTATAGTATTTGTGTTATTTATATTATCGGGGGTGTTTTGGGTTTGTATGTTCAAGTTCTGGGCCAAAGTTGGAATTGATAGGTGGAGAAGATGAGAGAATTGTAGGGGTGAGATCACGATTATTGTTAGTTAGCGAGGGTTTGAATTTTAGCTTTTTCACTGCCAACTTATCCATCTATGTAATTCCTCTGATGATAAGATTTTAATCTTTGAAAGCCTTGGCTTAAGGAAAGAAAAATAAACATGTTTTTACCGAGTACACCTTGCATTGAACAATCGAAGATGAAATAGATTTGTCATTCGTACATATTTTTCTCTCTTCTTTCATTTCTCTCTCTCTCTCTCTCTCTCTCTCTCTCTCTCTCTCTCTATATATATATATATATATATATATATATATATATATATATATATATATATTAACACTTAAACGTACGGCTACGGTTGAAACTGGGTGAAAATAAAGCTGACATTCGATCTCTGTCCAGGGTAACCATGCTGATGACGGCTTATAGCCATACACACGTGTCCATGGATTTCTTTCATGAAATTAATATATATATATATATATATATATATATATATATATATATATATATATATATATATATATATATATATATATTGTGTGTGTAATTAGCCCAGCATATTTTCATTTAGACAAACATTATTAAATAACACTAAGTATTTTTGATTAATAAGACTTTTTTTATTATTCTTTCAATTTTCTGAATAGTCTATTCAGTATTTCGGTCGACTTGGTGGTTGAAAGTTCCGTGGGTATTTGTTCCATTTTTCTTCTTTTTTTTTGTGAGTACTTTCGATTTGATTCGTCAAATTGTATTCAGGCGGTGTTAGTCTTTATGTCTTTACAAATATGTCTTTATTGTTGAGTTTTTTTTAAATGACTAGTAATTTACAATTTTAAAAAGAGCGTCTATAATATTGAGATGTTACATGTGAACGTGATTACGTTTGAAGCGCGTTCAATATTTAAAAGTATGATTGCTTAACGGCGAAGAATTTAATTACGTTCTAAGCGCATGCAAGCTTTATAAATATGACTGCTTAACAGCCAATAATTTGGTAACGTTAATTACTATGCAAGACACTTTAAAATGATGTGACTAGTTTCGTATTTCGTAATGTCTCTTTCTCAGTATAGACACATCCTAGTTAAGAATACTAAAATAATACACCACACTACCAATATCAAAAGATTAAACATTCTTGAAGCCCTCTACATAAAAACTAAACATCCCACGATCAATAATATGAATTCCAGAACTAGTCTCAACATTTTATATGCGAACGTGCTTACGTTCTAACAGCGTGCAATATTTAAAAGTATGATTGCTTAACAGCTAAGAATTTGGTAACGTTAATTATTATGCTAGACACTTTAAAATGTTGTGACTAGTTTCGTAATTCACATTATTGACTGTAGAATGTTTAGTATTTATGTAGAGGGCTTCAATAAATTTTAATCTTTTGACGTTGGTATCGTGGTATACTATTTTGGTATTGTTAACCTTACCAAATTATTAGCCGTTAAGAAATTTCGGAGTGTATACCTAAATATGTACTTTTTATAAAAACTAACCAATATATATATATATATATATATATATACATATATATATATATATATATATATATATATACATATATATATATATATATATATATAATATTATGATTAATATTTTTCAATTTATTATCCACATAAACATGTGTTTCATCTTTTCCCGCGAATCATGAGTATGCAGGATGCTTTTTCTGTCAGCCACACGATTCGATCTTCAGACCAAAGTCAACATTGCTTAAACTTATGTATGAACCCCTAAAAATATGAAGCCAATTTAACAACTGCAGTGAAAGGAAGAGAATAAATGTTTATTTATGTCTTTACAAGCAGACATGCGTAAAAGGCCGTCATAAACAGTCGGACGGAACTTCGCATTACGCATTAAATTTGTACAGCCTAATTATAATTATCGTAACAGGCCCGTCCTAGCATTCAGGGGACTATAAACAATATTATGATGAATATTATATATATATATATATATATATATATATATATATATATATATATATATATATATATTCCTTACACTGATGAGAGTAAAAAGCTCGAAACGACGTAGTCTGTAGGTAAATATAATTTACTAATTATTTATAAATATTATTATTAATGTCCGTTAAGAGAATTAAAGTTGAGCACTGTTAGCAGATATTTAAAATAGACATTCACTTAGCTACAAAGCGATACTCTGAGTAAGTTGGTTGAGTTCCTTAGTCTGTCTTGATGTTTACGCTGTAATTAGCATACATATAACTTTAATTATCCGTATCACGTGGTAATTTCCTATAACCGTGAGGATAAAGTGAAGGCGTCCAGAGTCAAGGGTGGCTCTGTGAACCGAGTTCGCGCCTTATGACCGTCTGAAATTATGACTTCCCTACACTGATAAAGGTAAAAAGCTCGAAACGATGTCGTCTGTAGGTAAATATAATTTAATACTTATATATATATATATATATATATATATATATATATATATATATATATATATATATATATATATATATACTCGTGTACGCCCGCAGTCAAAAATTACGAAAAAATGTATTAAAGTTTTGCCAATGTTCTCACTAATATCCATATAAAATAACCTCTTAATCGGTGAAGTAAAATACAGAAAGAAGAAAACTGGAAGGTAAAAATAAAAAAATAAAAAACGTATATTGATACGTTTTTTTTCTTATAAAAAAAGTAATGAAAATCCCGCATTATTGAAATCGAGTGAGTGATTTCTTTCCAAATTAATTTCAAATGGCGGGGTTTTCTGACTTGCTATTTGCTGCCTCCTTTTCCTGTAAAAACTTTAAATGGTTTCGCACGTCATGTTTGTTACTAGCGTGACTTGCGGAGGGGAGAAGAGGGATGCACATTGACTTACGTGATGGAAAGGAAGTACATTTTACCTCTTCCCCTCCCTCTCTCTCTCTTTATATATATATATATAAATATATATATATATATAAATATATATATATATATATATATATATATATATATATATATATATATATATATATATATATATATATATATATATATTAGTACTTCATGTATCCACATAAAATATTATAAGGAGATATAAATTTTTATGTATCAGTTTTCAGTATTTACTACAACAGTGCTCGATACGTAAGTAGAGCTAGGTAGTAAGCAATGAAAATATATATGGCAATCAAGCTACACAGAGGCTAAATGCCTGACGATTCCCCCCGGGGATGAAACACGGGAGCCTCTGTGTAGCTTGATTGCCATATATATTTTCATTGCTTACTATATATATATATATATATATATATATATATATATATATATATATATATATATATATATATATATATGAATAGATGAAAGGATAAAATAATCTGACGGTATGAAACTAAAATGGAATAAGCGGAAGACCTAAAAAGCGCAACGTTTCGCCCAAATGGGCTTTGTCAAGAGCGAACGAAAATTGCAAAAAATGACAAAAGACGAGAAAGTCTATAAATTATGAGAAAATATGTATAATTGAATCTGCACTCATAGCCCTTTCCACAAATAAAATTAAACAGAGAATGGGATTCTACTTTATCTCCCCTAACCTATCAAAAGCAATTATTCATGAAAACAAGATATATCTAGACACCAGTTGATTCCCTGAGTTTTGAATTATTCTTCCTTTAGACTTCCTTTCTACTCTTTATTCTTTTCTTTTCTTTCCCGTTACATTTTTTTTCATTTACATATCTTTCCTCTCTACATGTACCCTACCACTATATATATTTTCTCATAGTTTATAGCCTTTCTCGTCTTTTGTTATTTTTTGCATTTTTTCGTTCGCTCTTGATAAAGCCCATACAATATTTGGGCGAAACGTTGAGCTGTTTAGGTCTTCCGCTTATTCAATTTTAGTTTCATATATATATATATATATACATATATATATAGGGTGATTGGAAAGTAACTGTTAATAAGTGCTCCTAATTTATTACTGAAATATAATTTTTACAAGAAATGAATATGATAATAAAATGTATAGCATGGAGTTTTATTGAAAGTTAGATGTGGATGCCAGCAATCGCAACCAGCTACTAAAGCTGCCTGGAAACCGCATCAACTGATTTCCCAAGGAACTTTTTTTCTTTGATGTTCTTATTTTACTAATGAGTCAACACTTATCAAGGCTAAAAACCCACTCGAAGATTAAGGTCAACAAGATGGATAGATTGACAGATGAATGGCGATGAATACTATGAGAGTATTGAAAACATCAGTCGACCCAGAAAACACCATTTTTCCCCCATCGTCAAAAACATCACTTGTGGAACGTGAGGACTAAAGGAAAAAATAACGCATAATTCATAACTCTTGCCCCTCCCCCTTCATTTCTTGTAAGAATTATATTTCAGTAATAACTTACAAGTGTAACTTACAAGTATAGGGCGTTACTTTCCAATCACCCTATATATATATATATATATATATATATATATATATATATATATATATATATATATATATATATATAGTGACATGAAGTCGATCTATTATCAAAACACTGTCTTACTTATCCTCCGTCGACTATGCAAGAGGCAGCGCAACAGAATTGCACACCCACATAGATTTATAAATTAACATACATTGATCGATCTGATGATCGAAGAAAGTAACTCGCATTGATTGATTAGTTCGATGATTACACAAATCAATACCCAATTTGATTTTTTCCTTTCTTTTACTGTCGTCGTCTGCTTTGGAACTGTAGGCATTTTGAAAGTTTATAAAAACAAACTTACGCACATTCGCAAATTATCTGCTAGTTCGTATCAATGACGTTTTTTCTCCCTTCTTTCATTGTCTTCACCTGCTCGTTTTCGGTGACTAGTTCACCGCGCATGCGCGAGTCAAAAGCGGAAACGTACCTCTCGATATCTTTTGTTAACGCTGCCTGCCTCTGACTTCCATTCATTATGTTAAAAACGACCCCGTTTGTAGATATAGGTTTATGTGACATTGAGGAATAGGATATCAATACGCTTAAAGACCTTACTATATAATTAAATATATTTATAGGACGTATAAATTGTGTGGTGTCGTTGTTATAGATACGGAATGTGAGCATGCCGGGTTCAAATTCTTTAGAAGTTTCACTAATATCCGTTGTTGGATCATGTTTATTCAAGATATATCGTACACTTGGAGTGTGTTCAACGGTTGACAACCAGAATGATGACAAGCATCTCTGGGGTTACCTTCAAAGAGCGGCACCAAAACTCAATCTTCTTTCACTTGAGCAGCAGAGGATGTGAGGAGACTTGATTCTGGCGTACAATATCATCCATGGGAATGTAAATCTACCTTTGGAGGAGTTTATCACCCCAGCACCAAGTCGTGGTCTCCCAGACACTTGCAAAACATGTACTACTATCGCTTTCTGCTACATAGAAGAAAGGCAGGATTCTCTGTCCGTGATTCTGCTTCGTGTAACATTCTGCTAGAGGAGGTCGTGACGATGACTACAATATCCAGGTTAAAAGCGACATTGGGCAAACATTCAAACTGTATGTGCTTGTTAATGGCTTCCACTTGTCTCTTTACATGGCTTGTTGCACTTTGCTATTTTTTTGCCAAATAAATTTGATGTGCTATCTAGTAGGGTAGAGTGGACTTCCAAGCCTCGGATGTGCAATTAGTTTAAAAAAAAAACACTTCGAAATAAGCCCAGTTTTTCTCTACTTGCGAAAGTAAACTCTCCGTCAAAAATAACGGAAAAAACATAATGCTTTCCCAGTGTTATCATTAATATTCATATGAAATCATAGAATTACATCGGTAATTTAATTTTTTATCATCTTTCATGACCTAAAGAAAAATAAACACCGACCGTTGACTTTATTTAGAGTGAAGGATTTGTTAGCGAATTTATTTCAGGCGGCCGGGCTTGTCTGACTTGCTACTTGCTTTCTAGCTTCCTCTTAACACTTGAAATTGTTTCGTCCGGCACCTTATATTACTCGTGTTACAGGATTACTTCCGTGACGTGATTACTTGATGAAAGATAAGTACACGAAAACACACACACACACGTATATATATATATATATATATATATATATATATATATATATATATATATATATATATATATATATATATATATCCTTTTAGTTGAACACTTTAGATGGAATTACCGGTATTATTTTGTATTAAAACCGTATTTACACGTCTTAATCGCGCAGCTGAATAATGGGTTAACGATGTTGGGTTACAAGACCCAGGCTTGTAAGCTGGAACCCGTTGGTAGATAGGCCAGTTGTTATATATATATATATATATATATATATATATATATATATATATATATAATAAAGAAAGAGAGAAGAAGAAAGATATAGAGAAAAAAAGGGGGATGGAAGAGAGAGAGTGTAGCTGTAGTCGGTTGGGAAGCAGACTCGTGGTATCTTGTTCCACGGATAGGAAGTTCAAGGAAAGAAACTTTTTTCGTTTCGTGTTTGGCCAAGAAAGAGAGAGAGAGAGAGAGAGAGAGAGAGAGAGAGGAAAGTTCTTTACTCTGGCTGTAACTAGACGAGTTCTTACTGTGAATGTTTTACAGAGGCTACCAGGAATTTGAGCTAAGTCGAGCACCAACCATGAACATAATGACACAGTAAGGAGAGGCGAGCAACATCCCTTCTATGTGAAAGAGGCTGTAGGGAGGAAAAGAGATCACCCCCCACCCAATATTGCAGAGTCGATTTTGTTCTCTGTCAAGACAGATAAGAGTGCTTCGATCAGCACTTCTCCATATATGACAACAGTACTCCATCTTAGGTTGTATCTGGCTCTTATACAGGTAGAATATTACGTCAGAGGTTATGTACTTTCTGGAGCGGTAGAATGATCCAACCATTTTTTCAGCAACCTTTGATGTAAGTCTTTTAATTCAGGTCTGGGTGTAAGCAAGTCCTAGAAGCTTATCAAAGAAGAAAGCTTCATTTTCGACTGGAAAAATTGAGGATCCGATTGTTGGGGAACTCTAACCCTAACCTTAACTTAACCCTATCTCTAACCTAACCATAATCCTAATCTAACAATAACTCAAAGCTAATCCTAACCTTAACTCTAACCGTAACCAACCCCTGACCTAACCCCAACCCTAACATTAACCATAACTTAACCCTAGCATGAACATTAATCATAATCTTATCCAAAGCCTAACTTGAACCCGATGCATGTCTAGACAGGACTCATAAAGTTGGTCACGGATGTGTGTGCGCACTGCACATGACTGGCGGGGCTATTTTTTGACAATACTTATTTTTCTATTAGGGAAATAGCTCAGACTTTTTCTATTAGGGAAATAGCTCCGACTGTTTCTATTAGGGAAATAGCTTTACTACTACAAAAAAAACCCAAAGGAGTTTTGATTAAAAATGAATGCATTAAAATTGAAGACAGCCTGAGAAAAACAACAGGAAGAATGCATTTTAAGTAGTGACAAATGTCAAAACGTAAAAGTAATCAAGCGTCAGACAAAGAAGCAAATTGCTATACAGAAAAGAAAGACATACTTGACAGATGGACGGAGTATTGTTCAGAACTTTCTAAACCACTAGATCCATGGCGACGCCAGTATACTCACAAGCCAAGGGTCATTAAATGACGACAAGATTAACAATTCGAACGTGAAAAGTTTGAAACACCAATAAGGCAACTGAAGAACGGAAAAAGCTAAAAGAGCTGATAATAATACATGCGAGCTTAGAAAAGATGGAAGAGAGGCAGTAAAATACATCATCACTTAAATCTGCAAAAATATTTGGCATACAAAACATTTGACCCAGTCGTTCAATAAACTCCCAGTTTATTTGACCTACAGTATTATATAGCAACAGAAATGTAAACAAAAAAATCTTCAATCACAATGCAACATTTTTCTCTTAAAAAGAAGAGATTTATCTGGGAATATTAAATATTAAATATGTTAATCTCCATCAAGATCTAATTTATCTTATTTAAAGTTTATTTCGCATTGTCAAAGCTTTGAAATCATATAATAAACTATCTAAAACGAATCACTGAAACAATAAATAACACTGTGATCAATTATATATATATATATATATATATATATATATATATATATATATATATATATATATATATATATTATAATGAGTCAACATTTCAGAATTAAAGCTCAATAGGTGGTATTTTTTAAACTCCAGGGCATGTATAAATAAATAATAGAAGGTTACATTCCACTAACGATGTCTTTATTCATTTCCGAAAAGATAATTTCTTGACAACCGTTTCGTTATCACTTAGACAGCCAACATACAGAGTTATACATCCTATGTTTTGATGACTGTAACTTATCAGAACAAAGATAAAAGAAAATAATGTTCAAAACACCAGGAAATGAAAATCAATAAAGTAAAATAAAATATAAATCAGCAGAGCATTAATGTATGTAGATTCAATTAGGAATATAAGTTTACATTTATTTTGATGAACGCCATATCTAAAAACCTGCAGAGCCAACAATAATACGTATACTCACCTGAAAATTGGATTGTAGAAAGCCTGTTATGAATTTTAAAAAGTAAAACATAAATAAATGAAATATAAATAAATAAAAAAAATAATTTTATTTATTTTTTTATTCATGTGGACACAGCGTTTCATTTGAAAATTCATATATTTTAGATATGCATCGAATTTGATCCCTAGTAATTAGAGACTAGATAAGCAAGATTCCCTGAATTGCAATTTCTTTTTAAGACCCCTTAAGCTTAAACCTTAAATGTTAGACATTTACTAGAATCAAAATCATGTTATGGATTTTGATCATTTCATTTAATGATATATTGTGCCGGAAGCTCGAATTAGTTTTACCTAAATATTTGTATCTTTTAGCCCACTTTAAGATTTGTTAATTCAACTATTGTTGTTCTTATGTTTCCAAAATGTTGCAATAATGATGGACTATATCCGTGGGGGTTTCTTTCTTAATTAAATGTACTTATTAATCTAAATATCTTTTTAAAAGTCTAACGCAATTCGTCTATATACTAATTTTTGTAATTCGGGTTTTCAGTAGTATATAATGTGTCTTAGTAGATCACATATCTTGCTAAACAGTTATTTTGTAAGGGGGAATTCACCCTTATTTTACATATTTTTTATCTATTTTTCCCTTTTTCAAAATCTCTATCTGAATTATTACTAGTTTTATTAGAGTTATCACTATTTCTTATATTATTATCATTTACTCACTAGGAGTTTTCACACAAGTCATTATCAGTGATTGTTCATCGATAAGAACAAGTAATGTTCCCTGGAGTCTGAGTGACAACAAGTCTCGCCAAATGTCCAGCTCTCTTTCCCTCTTTCGATAATTGTTGCAAATCATGTTGCGTTATGTTAACAGTTGTTCGCTATTAGTTTGTCGCTACGGCTGTTGGTTTTCTCTGGAGGTCTGGTTGGCGCTCTCCCTCTCCTCCTCAGCCTTTTCACCCTCATTAATTCTTTAAGACAGTTTTGAGTAGAACCAGCCTAGCCTGATGTCGCAACATGAATGCGTTTCTGACACTTCTAACTTTTCTTAAGTTAATCTGATGCTCGTTCTGTACGGTTTGTTCTTTTCTATTCAACATTATCCGTGGGCAGGTCAGCGTCGTCGTCGTCGTCGTCGTCGCTGTCGTCGTCGTCGTCGTCGTCGTCGTCGTCGTCGTCGTCGCCGCCGCCACCACCACCACCACCACTACCACCACCACCATCATCATCATCATCATCATCATCATCATCATCATCATCATCATCATCATCATCATTATTGGTTGTTTTGTTTAACAGTATACCAACCCTTTTTGGGTTATTTAATGCCGAATCAGGTCATTTTTGTAAAGGTTATTATGCTTCAAGTTCTTTATATCTTTAAATGTTTATTCATGGTGTTTGGTTTGGTTGTTTTTTTTAGACGAAAATCGCTGTTTTTGTTGTTGTGTTTTAGTTTTGAAAGGGGGTAGGGAAAACAATAACATCAATGTTAGGTGCATTTTAAGTTAGGAAGCCGGTATCTACAGATAGTCTGATCTGGTACCACAAAATTATTATTATTATTTTCACACAAGTCATCATCAGAGATTGTTCACTGACAATAACTGGTGGTTTTCCCTGGAATCCGAGTGACAACAAATCTCCCTAGAGTTCTTGTACTCTCTAACTCTTTCGATAACCATTGCAAATAACTTTGCGTTATTGCAACAGTCTTTTACCACTGGCAACGATCATTGGTCTTCACTGGGATTTGGATGGCAATCAGCCTCTCCAATGTCATAGTACTCTCCGCACCCTCCAGTGGAAGTCTGATTAGTGCTCTCTCTCCTCGGTCTTGTTATCCTCCTTGACCCTTCACGGCTATTTTGTGTGATTTCGGTCGATGCTGATGTTACTTTTTATAAGATTTCTTGCAGTTTCAGTTCCCTCGGGTTCAAGTGATATTATTAATTATTATTATTATTAGTGGTAGTAGTAGTAGTAGTAGTAGTAGTAGTAGAAGTAGTAGTAGTATATTTATTAACTGTTTCCAAGTTTATTTTTGTTATTACTACTATTATTTAATATTTTATTTTTTGAGCTTTAAAGATAATTTCTTAATTCTCACAACACATATGAGATAATTTCAAATATTTATATAGTGGACTATTTAGTAAAAAAGCTTATCAATAGCATTTAGGATTTTTCTTTACCTAGTTTTGTTTTCAACATCAGATTATATTGTTACATAGTCCTTGCTTGGGCCGTGGCAGTTCTCTTAAACCACGCTTCTCAAAATACGAAAACAACACGAAAGTTTATAAAAAAGTCTAGAAAAGGTTTTCAAACTTCTTTAATACTCACTTTAAGGCATTTTAAAACATATTTCTTTAAGGCGTTTTTAAGAGTCATTTTTAATAGGCATTTTTAATGGGCACTTTTAAACCTTTAAACTGTCGGTCCATTTACACATTACTTTTTAAACACTACTTGTTAAGCACATCTTACCCACATCAAAAATTGTTCGTTACATTAAGCATTTTTCTTTATATTAAACATTTTACTTTAAAACATTGTTCTCTTTTTTACACATATCAAATAAAGCATGGTGCACTTTTTCTTTCGATTTTAGTTCTTTCAGCTTAGGACCCCAAAAATGTGCAACACAAAAAAGTTGCCTTACATTTTTTCGTCGTCTGGTTGTGATCGCCGTTGGTACCGTCGGTTTCCATTGCGTATCTCTGGCCGTGATCGATACTGGTGATATTTGATCTGTGGATACAACTTTATAGACAGGCAGAAGACAAACGCGGAGACAATTTTTCCTCAGAGAGAGATTCAAGTCTTTTATTCTGGACTTCGTTGTGGAAGGGTTTTATCCATTCGTTTGCTCGATTCTCATTCATACCTCTTGTGGGATGCGACGATGCATGGGGATCTTTGCTGGATCTCTTCGAGATCCAACCATTACGACGAGCGACTACATTGTCGACTTGACGCTCTCACTTCCAAAGCCCTTCTGTTTCAAAAACTTCGTTTCTCACGAAGAAGGAGTGATGTCACAGATCCACACGCGTGAGTCATGCAAAAGCATTTCCTTCACTAATGTTTTCTGACCTTTTCTGACCCGAAGTTGTGATCGCCGTTGAATTTGTAATTTTGCTATGGTCTTTCAAAACATGATTGACTCATAACGGCCCCCTTCGGTGCATGTCAGCTTGACACGCACTCATCGATTTCATTTTACCTCAGCCATAATTCACACTAGTTGATTTAATCGTATCTACAAATATCGGGCCCCATCCATAATATAACAATATGACGGAATGAATCAGATTATATTTATATTTCTACTATTTATTATTATTATTATTTTTGTTATCTTGTTTCTTCTGTTGAATTTCAATGTTAGTATACCCATTGTTTTTGGAGCCGTGTTATAAACGTTACTTGACTCCTTAAAAGTGTTTAATTAATAGAGTTATTGCTAAGCTAACATTCAATAGAACTAGTAATATTTTTATAATTTGTGGACAGTGGTTGAAGTTTAGGTGCACGTCTATTAAGCTAACATTATCTTTTAAATACAACAAATATGTATTTTCTTTTATCTAAGTTTAAAGTGATATCCAAGAAGTCTGTTATTTTTCATTTTGATATATATCATGTTCTCTGACGTTTTCACCTTTGGCATCGTTTAAGTTCCTCATCCAATATCTCGATATAAACCGATATGTTTATTTTAAAATATATGTGTATAAAATATATATAGGTCTGGAAGGTATGATGCCACTTCAGAATTTAATTTTCCCAGTGCAAGATAAAAGGAATTCTACATTCGCATATTTATCTAATGATCATTATTATTGATCGTTACCTATTTTCTACACTTCTTTATGATGTGGATTACATCGTTAGATATGTAAGTGTATATGTATTCAAATTTTAAGACAAGGTGGAAGAGTTGTTCAGAGATTGATGGATACGAATTTGTCGAAGTACAGGAAAGTATATTCATTTTCATTTCCATACTATTAAACTCGCCGATTGTTTAAACAGTGTTAATCCATCGGTTCAATTCTAGATCTTTCTTTTATATAATAATTTCTGAAGATAATTATTTTGGTAATTCTTCCTATTTC
Organism: Sepiola atlantica; assembly: GCA_963556195.1. Classification (NCBI taxonomy): domain Eukaryota; kingdom Metazoa; phylum Mollusca; class Cephalopoda; order Sepiida; family Sepiolidae; genus Sepiola; species Sepiola atlantica. The sequence continues at coordinate 135,012,063 of OY744517.1, forward strand.
GGTTCTAGCTGGGTTAATTAGCCTCGTGGTTGCTTTGTTATTAAAATCGCTTTTATGGTTCTTTAGTAAGATGTATGCTCCCTTGGGGGTCAATTTGACAAATTTACCGCTAATTTCAGTTTATCTGTGATGTGTTATTTTCTGTAATTATTATATCTATGTAATTGTATGTATTAGTGTCTAGTTTTTTACATTTTCGTAATATTGTCTGTAATTAATTTATTATACTCTTGCTTAGTAATCTTATAGAAGTTTCTGTTCGTATCTTCTTTTACGAATATTTTGCTAGAGTTGTTTATGTGTTTAATGATATTGTGTAATTGTAGGATTCTTTTTTGTCTTAGTGTTCATGTTTATTAAGAACGAAATGTGGTCGCCCGCACATTTGACGTGTAAGTTTATTGTTTCTTTTTTATAATAAACTTAATAATGAATCTATTTTTGTTTGATGTTGGCATATCTTTAATTAATTTTTCTATGTTAACTTGTGCTATGTTCATTTTTCTAGCAGTGAAATAAATCCTTATCATAGTACTGAACTAGTTGTATGATTGTTTTGATATATATATATATATATATATATATATATATATATATATATATATATAATTAACGAGCCATCTTTCTCTCTATATATATATTAAAAAATGATATATTAAGTGTATACATTTTGGTTCAGTATTTATGTAAACATTGCTCAATACATGAGTAGAGCTTAGTAGTAGTATTCAATGTAGTTATTGCTAGTAAACTAAACAGTTGTGCTTCATTTCCGAAGGAAATAATCATGCTGCATGTGTAGATTTACATTATGGGTTTGTTTTTATAGTTGAGCTGCGTCCACTTCCATCTCTAACTAATTAGAGTCCTTGATTTTATTGCACCCTTACTAACATTTTCTCCAATCAATGGATGTTCCCCTCTTCGTTTAAAAATGTGTTGGCGCTCTTCACTTCAAAGTGGGTTAAACGACAAAAGGACAGCGTTGCAGTGTAGATCGAGCCGTCGTACCAAATAATCACTGGAGTCACGTGATTCCTTTCTTTAACTATCGCCATGTCTAATTTTTGTACCTCTTTTACAATTAATGTACGGGATTAAGGTTTACATTATATTTATATTATTAGCATTATAAAAGCTTATAGTTTTTTCTTTAGTTTTTATATAATCTATATATATATACACACACACATATATATATACGCACACACACACATATATATATATATATATATATATATATATATATATATATATATATATATATATATTCAATGAATACTATACTTTATTTTTATTTTGAAACACTGGAAAATCAACCCACAGAGTAAAAGATACCAAATATGGCCGATTCATTAGCCGACGTTTTAGTTAGTCTCTCACCTAAAAGGTCCCACACTGTCTACCAAGCTCCAACCCCTGTGCCATCGCCGCAATGTTAAACCACTGTGCTTGTTTTACAAGTCTTCCCTCCATGTAAATATTTACGACCAACTCGACAAGCAGCAACATCACACCCCTTTCACTGTAGAGGTCCTCTAATAGCTACTCTCATAGCTTTCTACTCTAATAGCTTATTTCCTGATCCCCATCTGTACTAACATTCAGAAATTTAAATGTAATACCGACACGCATCTTGCTGCACAATTCCTCTAATTAAGATGCCACTATAAATCTGGGTCGTAATTGTCTTTTTTCACACACCTTGTCTCCACTGCATTTCATTTTATGATATATTGTGTATTTTATCCTTGGTGATATCCTTACAAATAATCTCTACCCAATAAAGGAAGCTTTATATAAACATCCACATACAGACTGTTTCAATGTATCACAGCTCTTCAGAATGAAGAGAGAGAGAGAGGTGAACATTTTGACAGACATGCATACATCTAAGTATCTATACTCAATTTCTTTCTCTCTCTCGCACACACACACACATATATATATATATATATATATATATATATATATATATATATATATATATAGATATAGATATATGTATATATGTAGATATATATATATATATGTATATATATAGATATATGTATATATATATGTATATATATGTGTATATATATGTATATATATATATATATATATATATATGTATATCTATGTATATATATATAGAGAGAGATAGATACACACACATTATATATATATATATATATATATATATATATATATATATATATATATATAATAGAAGAGTAGAAACTGCAACAAAAGAATCTTGATAGACGATGACAAAGGAGCGAGGAAGTAATAAGCGAATGATGCAGTGCTTGTGTACAAGTATTGACAAGACAAGAAAAACGCGCGGAAAACTCAAGAAAAGGCTCTGTTTTCTTCTCCCCTTTGTTGCCCTTCGCAGTCTCTCTATCCTAAACCAATCCAGCCTCTGCCTCTTTTTCTCCATGTGTTGTTCTTCTTTCCCCAGCTCCGACTTCATCTATTCCATAACACTGATAGTAAAAAAATAATACAAACTAAAATTTTAAAAGAAACAACATCAACAACAACAACTCAATTCAGGAACGCATCAGGCAGATTGGATTCATCGCCCCGCCCTCTTTTCGAGTGTCAATTTACTGTTTAAAAGATTTCTTTGAAAAGAGAAACGAAAAGAAGGCAGTTTTGTTGATAGAAGATGGGACGACAGCGTTTTGTTGTGTCGTTCACTCTTGTGTACTTGTGATAGTACGAAGGTAATGACTTGCTGTCACTCTGTTGCATAGGGCCTAGTCGTAATACGATATTGGAAATTGAGTGTATACAGTGTTTGAAAAATCAATGGCATAACATAGGGATTATGTTCTCTATGTGTAAAGGATCGTTTTGCGCGGGTTTGCTTTTGTTATAACACGGCATTATTAGTCTAATTTCCTTTATGGTCCATTTTTTTCACATGTGTAGTCTCTCGCTGATTATAATGGTCAACAGCCGTGTGGGCAAAGACGTTGGAATTTGAGCTTAAAATATAACTCGGGTTCTGGGGTTCGATCTCGACGACCGGTGTGAATAATTTTTCTCTACACTGACGATTCCCGTAAGGATTAAACGTATAAGTATGTAGATAAAAAACAAATATATATATATATATAAAGTATGTTTGTATGTTTATATAAATTGTCATGTATAGAATTCACTAACCGATCGTCGTGAATGTTCGAACAGAGCTGCTCAGCCTAAAGGGTGGTAATGGGGATATATTTAGTTTAATGCAACGAGAAAAAAGGGGTTGAAGCCATTCGTGAAAATTCAAATAAATCTTAATTTTGTGAAATTTAAAAAATATATATTAGACATCAATTAATAAATATTCCGAAAATTTCCGTTTCTTTAGAGTATTTTAATCTGTTTTATTTCTTTCTCTATGTGCCTCACGTAAAACGGAATTTTGTTAAGCAGAATTCCTTACCAAGAACACGTTGCCACAAGATTGCTTCCATGAGGGCTACAACATGATCATCTTTAAATCTAATATCAATAAACACTTGTTATAAACCGTTCTTATAATTAATAAAATTGTATTCGTTATACACAATGTTTTCAATCCTTTTATAATAATCATCATCGTTCAACTGTCTATTTATCCACATCTTTAACCCTTATCCTCGAGTGGCTTTTAACCTTGATAAACGGTGAGTTACTAATAAAAAAACACGAGATCCCACGGTATTTGAAAGAAAGGCAATTTGTGCATTACATAAATAAGTGGGTTGTCTCTTATGGATCTTGTGAGGCGATATAATGTTGATAGATAAACTGTTTTTCGCAAATGATGTTCTTTATAAGCTTTCAAGGAGTGGCCGAAGGCGTAATGTTAGTTCTTGACAGGATTGACGTTTTTGTTGTGGACAGATGAAGCCTGAACAACACTCGGAAAGATAGAAGAGAAGTTGGCTCATTGAAGGTGCTTGCGATTTAGACGTTAACAGGGAGATGGAGGAGAAATGTTCATGACCGAGATTGTTGATAATGAATTAATTGGATCACTCCTGGAGTCTGAAGTTCTAAAACTGAACTTTTATAACTATTACCAGTTCCGAGAATACGATTCAATTACCTGGTGAAATTCACAGAATGAACACCTCCGATAGAGCCTCGTATTTCAGCAAAATAATGCCTCTCGTTTAAGCATTGTTGACCCAGGATTTACAGGGAACTATTTCATTGATTGGCCACATCAGATCCACAAGTTAAACACCATTAAAAACCTATGATTCATTATAAACCGTCATATTTACGAGAATGGAAGTTAATCTAGTTGCAAAGATGATCCATGGCATCGTATTCTGGGAGTATCTTCTCTCAGGCGTGAAAAGACCTACGTAATCAGTCGATAAAAGACTTGTAGATTTGTTTAAAAACAGATAGCAAACAATAAAATATTAAGATTAAGTAAATCACTTTCTACGTGCTTCTATTTGCAGAATTGTTACCATTTTCAGTGTTTAAATAACATTAACACACACTTCACTTTAGTTATGTTTGCTTTTCTATGCTAGAAAATGAATTGCATTATTACAAAAAATAAAGTTGTACGTAAAATCTTTGGTTGTAAAATTTCTCTTTTATTTGGTAAATACATTATTATTCACATATTTTCGAAACCAAATATACAAAAACAATATTACAATAATCAAGAAATACAAAATACCGATATTTTCAGATTGCCTTCTTTTAAATAAGTTTCTGATAGTATATGTACGCGCTTTTGGTTCGAACTTTATATATATATATATATATATATATATATATATATATATATATATATATATATATAGTTATTATTTTTTAATAAATATTAAATACTCACAGACATGTTTCATATTCACTAACAATCATCAGTGTGCATATATATATGACAGGTATATGAAAAAAGAAAGAAATATAGGCTATTTATATTCTATCTCCCAAGGGGCGAGAACTTCGCATATTGCCTAGATAGAAGCTTTTCATATTTCTCTTAGAGGGCTAGGCCGTTTAGGAGGCTTTAAATACGTATGGTCGTATTAATAAATATATAATATCCACAGACATGTTTCATGTTCATTAATAATCATCCGTATGGTCATATATAACTGATTCGTCGGTCGCACGATCCGAACTCTGGACTCGAGTTATCATTGATTTCTATCCAACACCCAATACAATGCGGCCGTCATGACAACTATCTGAAAGAGGAGAGAAATTTGCTTTATTCATCTTTAACGAATATAGTTAGCTTTATAGAGTTGTTTATCTTTAACGGGTAGAAATATTCGCATATTGCCTAGATAGAGACTTTTCATATGTCTCTCAATGTGCTCAGACTTAATTGATTATAGTTTTATTAATAAATATTTAATATCCACAGACATATGTCTCATATTCACTAACAATCATCAGTATGGCTATATATAATTGTTCCGTCGGTCGCACAATTCTGACCTTGGACTCGGGTTACAACTGATTTTTATCCTAATCGATGCTACCGTCGTGCCACTTATATGAAAGAGGGGAGAAATAAACCCTACGGTAGAGAACATGTTGCTAAGCTAGAAGCTTTCCATATTTCCCTCAGAGTGCTGCTTTCTCATGAAAGCTTCAAATAATTATTATATTTTAAATAAATAATTAATATCCACAGTCTCAATAAAATACATCTATAAAATATACTGAATGCGATATTTTTCTCGCGTATATTGAAAAGAGAAGTTGAAATTATTGCCCGAATTTATCGACTTGTTTTTGTAAAGAAACTCGAAACTTTGAAGTCTCAATGCGCGAGTTTATTTAGCGCAACAAGGAAGAGAGAAAGAGATAGTGAAAGTGAAAGTAGGCAGAATATAACACGTTGTCGGTTTCGTCTTATTAAAAGGTGCACGTGGTAATGTATCACGTGACGGGGTTAACTTGATGCATAAAGGAAAACGCTAAATATAAACTACGGTTTGTAAGAACAGACTCGTGTTATGACACAGTTACAACCAAAGAATATCATCTATCTATAAGTCAGTAACATGTTGCCTTAATGATTCCGGTGTCTTATATTGTCTATCTTACGATTTGTTTTTATGCATAACGATACATCACCCCTTTATTTTTATTATTAAATACCGAAGTAAAATGCCTATTATAAACGATTACATTTTCGATATTTCTCATGGAAGTCGCTCAAGAAAAGTATGAAAGTACCTGATATAAAAGAGCTAAAAAGAACGAACGATGATTAACGCAAAACCTATTGATCTTAGTCATAAAAATACCGATGCTATAGGCAGGGGGATAACACAAACCTGCAGTTCTTGAAAGAAACACCTACTGGAATATGTATTATAACGAGGTACCTAAACAGAGATTGCTGAAGACCATTAAGCCAACGAGTCAAACAAGCTTGAACAAATGAAGCAGGAAATAAATCAGACATTTTGAAGAACACACGGCATAATAGTACTTATAGAAAAGACTGAGACTTACAACATCACGTCTGTGTGAGAGAGGGTGCAGAGAAGAAGAAATCACATGAGACAGAGATTCGCCAGCCCAAATATGATAACAGTACTCAATACAAGGTTTGAGGTTAGATTTGTAGATATAGAAGATAGCCTCAGAGTTGAGAAAGTGATAAGCGCGATCGAGAGAACCGACCTTACGAGAAGCCGAGAGAACAATGGATCTAATGTATGAACTCCAAGAAATATCTGAGTAGAAAAACCAAGATATTTGAGAGTCGATTTCTCCTCAATCAACATAGCCATCCATGAGAATATCAGTAAGAAAAAGACACAGACTGAGCCTTAATAGGATTAAACGAAACAAACCATTTATTACCCTAATCTACAACTGAAGCCATGTTAACTTCCAGATCAGCAATTTTACCCCTAGCATGATAGAACTGCACTTTCATGGTTTTCCCAACATTATTAGTGGATAAATGACAACCATAGATTACAACAAAACATTATTCCATCTCCGGCTACTGTATTCATTAATCTAGTCGCACACCTCATAGCAAAAACATATCCTTACCACGCGGCTCAAACTAACCCCAAATACAGCTCTTATTAGTTATACCAACTATGGACTCTCAGGTAGGGTGTTATTTGCCATAGCAATCGGTGGTTGAAGAGGTTTCTAGTAGTTGTTGAGGAAAGGAGCTTGGTCTTAGCAGCATTAAATGATACCATCGATTTATGACCTCATTCCACTACAGACTCGAGGTCACTTTCTAAGGATTCAGCCATTGCTTCGGATATATGTGCGTCCGTTTTACCCACATGACGCGACTAGACCAAATATACCTATCTCAGACACAATGTCACCAGGGAGGTCGTTTATGATAATTTCAGGGAAAATCAGGAATAATAAAGGTCCAAGGATCGATTCCTTTAGAACACCTGCATTTATGTCATGTTGTTTGGATGAACGACCATCGAGGACAACCTGTATCTTTTGTTGGATAGAAAATATCTAAGTATATCGAATATTCGTCCAGTAATACCATATTAATTAATTTTTATGAGCTGACGTTTATACCAGACCTTGTAAAAGGGTTTGGATATATCAAGCGCTACCACCCTAGCTTTACCTGCCTTGTCCAGTGTATGGTATATGCGTTCATGGATGACCGTTAGGATATCCGCAGTATACTATGCTTGTTAAATCCATACTGATGGTCAAAAAGAAGTTTAGCATTAACGAGGAGACAGACTATTGCTAGGTTGATTATGGATTCAAAGATTTTAGCGAAGAGCGAGAGTAGGCTGATGAGGCGGTAGTTCTATCGTCAGAGGCAATTTGCCTACTATCAGGGAAGCAAGATTCGGCAAGGCATTTGTTGTAGAGTTTGGAGAGTACAGGAGCCAGTTCAGCAGAGCATTTATGCATTACTATTACTGGTATAAGATCAGGTCCACATGTTATGGAGGTGTCAACGTTTTTTATGATGTCCCTGACATGAGAGTGGGTGATGGTCAGGTCATCAAGTGTGGATGCATTCCGCAATGAGAAATTTTGGAGAAAGTGGTTTGTGGAGTTCAAAGTAGGGCTTGAGGCGAAACGTTGTGCAAATAGTTCAGCCTTGTCAGTTGCCGTGCAAACAACATCATTGTGGTTTGGATAGCGGGTGAAATGTTGATTTCCCATTATTCATCACACTATTGAAGATTATCCAGAAATCGCGAATACCTAGTTTATGTGACTCTATGCGTTTTCTGGTCATCTCTGTTTTACTTTTTCTTTGCTTCATCTATTAGAGTCTTAAAATGATTTCTTGATG
>OY744517.1:135025334-135055334 GCA_963556195.1 Sepiola atlantica
CTCCCAGAACACACAGTGAGAAAATGAAAGTGACATTTATTTATATATTGTTCATGTATTCTTATCTATCTCTGCATCGTTCAAAACGTAAAAGCTAGAATACAAAATAGTCGTTAGCTTCACAGTAAGTATTTATTTGCATGTCTACATTTATATATAACTTTAGATCGTTTTTTTTTCTCTGAGAATGTTTTTCTGGTATGCCTTCAACGCTATTTTCTATTTTATTTAGAGTTTACTTTGTTTAGAATTGTTGTTATAACCAGGTGTCGCGTTTTGAATTAGACAGGAGAGAGATAGAAGGGATAGAGAGAGAGAGAGAGAGAGAGAGAGTGAGAGTAAGAGAAAGAGAATTATATGAAGAACAGAGAAGAAGTGAGAGAGTAAGAAAGATTTATTAAAATAGACATATTCATAAGAGAGATAGAGAGAGAAAGATAAAGAGGGAATAAAAACTATATGAAGAAGAGAGAGAATAAGAGAAAGTAAGAATAATATATAAAAATAATACAGAGTCAAAAGACAGAGAGACAGAAAGAAAGAGTGGGGGAACAAGAACTGTACAAAGAAGAAAAAGTAAGAGAAAGTAAGAGAAAGTAAGAAAGATATATAAAATAAGACATAGCATGAAAGAAAGAGAGAGAGAGAGAGAGAGAGAGGGAGAGAGAGGGGGAGAGCACATAGATACTGAGAAGGAAAATAGGAAACTAAAAAAGCTTGCAAAGAAACATGACCGCACATAAGAAAGAGTTTAAGATCTCGTTCACAAACGAGACCAGACGAGATATAAAAAAAGCAAAAGAAATGTGCGGGCGGGAATAATAATAATAGATGATCTTTGTATTGGAGAGAAAGTGTATCGATTGGATAGCGATATTCAAAATTGTAATCCGAGGGAGACGGGCAAAAAGGGAAGGATTTTTAGGTACGAAAAAAAAAAAAAAAGCAAAAAGCGAAAGTCAAAAAAAAACGTACCAAGATGGATGCTGATTCTTTTTTTGTTATGCACGTGAATGAAATAGAAAGAAAAGCAAGGCGAACAATTGTGTAGTTGTGGAGACTTTTCATTTCTGACAGCTCCACCTGGCGGGCAAATATGGAATGGATGAATGAAGTCAGGTTGGGGACAAAAACAGATAAACCAAAATGAAGACACAAAGAAAACAATACGGACATTATTGAATAATTAACAAAAAAGAAAAGACAAAGTTACAATTAAATGTATTAATGATAGAGATGTGGTGTCTGTTTGTCTGAAGCCGAAACTATACTACTACTTCTATTACTTGTACTACTGTACTATCCTTTAATGCTCAATTCAGTTCATTATACTATTTCAGACTAGTATACTTTAAATGATCAGTTCAGGAGAGATAGTATATCATCTGTTCTTTTGTCATTATATCATTCTCCCAGACATTACCTCCTCCTTTTTGTAAAGGATAATGTAGTTGTGGTGGAAATGATGGTCCTTGGCCAGAATCGAGCGGTGGAAGTTGCCCCGACTTGCTTCGTCCCCGCCATACAAGAGTCCGCCTTTGGTTGTCTCGTAGTTGGAAAAGTAAAGAAATTTCGAATTCATAGGTTACTAGTGAGGATTGAACTCACAACCTAGCAGTAACAAAATGACTTGTTATTACACTGCAATAAGCAAATTCATCGTAATAACAAAAATAGTGAACGAACGAATTCTTTATTTTCATTAGTTAAACAGAATTAACGGAGATTGAAAATCTGCTAATAAATAGGAAAGAAAGAAAGAAAGAAAAAAGGAAAGAAGGGAGAGGTGAGGCTGAGAGTCGGATTATTTTGTCTTATTGGAGCTCAAAAAGAGATTGTTGGTTTTATAAAGTTTTGTTTTTAAGTGTTTGGAGTTCGAGTAATAGACTTCTAACCCCTCTTTTTTAGTAGTATATACTTTGGTGTCATGAGACTATCTTCTTCAGGGGTTATAGAGTTATACTGACAATTCAGTATGCCTAATTAGCATAAGATTAAGAAAGAGCCTATATAATTATCTCTCTAAAAATAGTGGCGAGGAAAGCGTGTGTAGTCACTAACGTGTGGCAACATTTTACTTAACATGGCGTGACCGACAGGATTCCAATTGTCTCTCGACGATTTTGACTTTGTTGATATGTGGCTACGATGTTTTGCTGTCAGTGCAAGAACTAAAAAAAGCTAACGGACAATAAGGAAACGGGAGGAGAAAATGAAACAACGCATTTAGTTTTGGCTACAGATGGATGCGAGGAATAATTAAAGTCTCAACCATGGCGTATTCCACAAACCATGAAGACCTGACTTTTGAAATACGAAGAAATATGAGATCCACGAAAAGGTTAGTCGTAGCAGAAACAACTAAGTTTATATCGATGAAACAAGAAATTGACGAACCAATCATTTATACAGTCTACAAAATGTGAGTAGATATTGCGTACATTACATGAGTGCGACTCATATTAATACTAGTAGACGCTTTTCAAGCTGGCCTGAAGTAATACGTGTGCAGACAATAACAGTTCTAAAATAATTTTTTTTCGGAAACGATATAACCCAAAACCCTGATATCCGACAGAATGTTTTCATGAAGACCTTAGTTTATCGTTGAAAAATATAGGGTGTAACCTGTGTAAGATACCACCATATCACCCTTAATTGAATGGGTTAGCAGAATGAATGGTGTTCCCTGGAGTCTGAGTGACAACAATTTCTAGTATTCTCCATCTCTTTTCGATAACTGTTGCAAATGGCTTTGCGGTATCGCAACATCCGCTAACCATTGGTTTTGTCTGTGATTTCGGCGGCAATAAGCCTCCCCAAGGTCCCAGTACTCTTCGCACTCTTACAGTGAAGGTCTGGTTAATGCTATCTCTTCTTGGTCTTCCAATCCTCCTTGAGCCTTCACGACAATTTTGTGTGGTATCAGTCAAAGATGGTGCCATCATTTCTTTTTTTTGGGGGGGGGAGGGGGGGGTATGGAAATTCCTTGCAGTTTCTGTTTCTTTGGGTTCATGTGGTAGTGTTATTCCTGTGGTTTTATTTTCTTCCATGTGACTGGTTACCGTTCGTAACTTATACTGGTTGGTTTCCGCATTCGAGAATTTTCCTTAGGATTTGCGGCTGTTTTCATCATTGCCGTCATTTGCTTCCAGTTTTACTTAGTCTTTTTTCCAGTTTTGGGGGGATTGTTCCTACGATTATTGGTATTATATTGACTTTCTTCATGCTCCATATCCCTTTCAATTCTCTGGCAAGTTCCGTGTATTTGCTTCGTTTTTCCGTTCCTTGTAGTCTGTTGAAACGGCAAAATCTACGATTTGGCAGAATTCTTCTTTCTTGTTGACTATCATGACATTCGGTCTCCTTGCTTTTATAAGCTTATCTGTTTGCACTTCCATGTCTCAGAAGACTTTTTCTGATTTTCGTTTTCCAGAATTGTCTCTGGTTTATGTTTGTAAAATTTGTCCACGTGTTCGAAATGCATTCGTTTTCATAGTTGCCAGTGTGCTGCTTTCGCTACGCAGTTGTGTCTGTTTTAGTATTCTTTTGCGGTTAGCTTATATATATATATATATATATATATATATATATATATATATATATATATATATATAATGTCTTGGAAGTTTCCCAACCATTAAAACTATATTAAAAAAACCCCCAAAAAACCCTGAAGTCCCAAGTAGTTCAGTGGAAAATCACTCATGTAAGTCAATTTAACTTTTTCGGTTATTATATTAGTTAACTTCTAACATTATTTAAGGGATCATCAGTTGTTTACCATGAAAAACTGTTTCGGGAATTTAAAAACAAGACAGTATTTAATTTCAGGGCTTCCCAGCAGAGTTCATCAGACCTCACTTCCCTTAAAAGACAAAAACATAAACGTTCTGTATATTAAACCAAATTTGTTTCCGTATAAATGTTTTGCTAACTTATATTAGTTATTAAAAAAAAGAAAAAAGTCCTCCTTACCTGTGTTGTTCGTCTGTCTGATAAAATTTATCCGTTACTTACAAAAATGTTGCTGCATTTTAAAGTGTGTAGACGAATCCATTAAATTTTTTTAAATTATATGTATATATACATATATATACTTTTAGTCCTTTTTTCTCCCCTCCCCCTCCTCCTCCTCATGCTCCTTTGTTGTTCAATTATTTGACATCAATTTCAACTAAATATTAATCCTCCTTGTCAATCACAGCGTTCATAAGCTTAACTGCCGATTTTTCTCTTTCTTCTTCTTTTTTAACTCACAGCGCCTCCAACCGGCGTTCATAAGCCAACTGTCCATCCTTTCTCTCTTTCTTCTTCTTTTTTTAAACTCACAGCGTTTCCAATCGGCGTTATAAGCTAACTGTCGATTTTTTCTCTTTCTTCTTCTTTTTTAACTTTTTCAACATTTCTTTCACTTCTTCATCCCTTTCTATTGTCTATTAAACGTAACTATTGTTTATATAATTAGTATATGTGTAATATATACGATTATACATTATTTTTATTTATATTTAGATAGCTTTGGATTTGTTCTATCAATTTACTTTGATTAATTTGATAAGACTTAAAAGCATCAGGATGGCGAGTAATTGCCTTATTTAATTGTCTAAATATTTTTTTCTGATCGCCACCTTGTTTAATCATTCTTATTATTAGGTCAGAAATTGGGGGCATAAAATCTACCAATTTTAAGGTAACACGAGCAATCCTCAGAAATTCGGACATAATACTCCCGTAAAATATATACACAGGGCAGGTACTATTTTTATGTGGCATCCGTATGATACGAAAAGGAAATGAATTTCTTTTATCAAACAGTTTATAGATAACTATCTTATATTCAATTTTTATATCCAAATCAAGAAAAGTAGCTTGTGTTCCCTTATGTTCGCAGTTTAATTTTAACTTTTTAGGATATATTAAATGTTTAATATTTGCAAACTCATCGCTATCATTAATGCAAACAAGGTCGTCAATATATCGCTTACATCCATAATAACTATACGCTCTAGATATATGTTTTTTTATTAATGATTATATATACATATATTCAAGTCTATGTAAATATTGATTTGCCCAAAATGGAGAAGGATCCAACCCCATTGGAATACCTATTGTTTGGAATAGTACTTTATTTCCTATTTGAAAGTAACTCTCTTTTATAAGGTGACTTATAAGCATTTTCAGACCAGTTTTGGACACACTCGTCTTACCATTTTTAGTTTTACACCAAAAGGCTTTAGATTTTGCAAAGTCTATGTATTTACCTTTTCCTCCTGCAAAAGCTAAATCTCTCTCTCTATATATATATATATACATATAATATTTATAAATAAATATTAATTATTTATTACCTACAGACATCGATGTTTCATGCTAACGCCATCTTCAGTGCAGGAAGTTAATTCTCAACGGTCGGTGGGTGCGAACTCCGATCACAAATCGCCACTGATTTGCAGTCAAGAGCGTTAACCCGTCGGCCATAGGGAATTAGCTAATAATTAAAGAGGAATTTAATTTTGTAAATAGCGAGTCGGCGGCTAATTTTACACGAGCAGTTAAAGTGATCAACAAACTGTGTTTGGATCTTGCATGAAGCTATTTGTACTGCTTGTTATTAAACTCACTCAGAGTGCCCGGCCTTTAGTGAAGGGGGCTTATAATAATATTTATAAATACATATTAATTATTTATTACCTACAGACATCAATGTTTCATGCTAACGCAATCTTCAGTGAAGTCGGCGGGCGCGAACCCCGATCACAAATCGCCACTGATTTGCAGTCAAGTGCGTTAGATAGATAGATAGTGAAGTATGAAAACATATTTATGGCAATTAAACGTTTTATCCCCGCAGGTAACCGTCAGGCTAAGTGCCTCGTACTAAGCCTGACAATTCCCCGTGGGAATGAAATGCGGACGCATCTGTGTAGCTTAATTGTCATGAATATATTTTCATATCTTACTACCTTGTTCTACTAACGCATTGGGCACTGTTGAAGTAAATACAGAAAATCTATACACAATATATTATATAACCTTATAATATTATACGTGTATACATGCGATAATATGTGTATATGTTGCATTTTTTCTCCTGTGGAAATGACTTATGACTTATGGCTTTTTTGAACATAAATATTTTCTTTTTATTTATTAGAAAATGTTGGATATGTGCATACGTATATCAATTAAACAAGTTCAAATATATTTATAAAATGAACTTTAAACCAATATGTTTTCAAAAGTGCCTCTATAGTAGGTATAACTTTATAAATATTTACTATATAAACATTTTATTTGTCTTACGTAAATACAATTGCGTTTCAGTGACTAACCACTTCGTCGGAGCCAGAAATAACTATGAAAAATAAATTCGGGCAATGGCTGTATAAGAAACAAAAACTGTAAATCAGTCCCCCTTAAAAAATACCAAACAACAACAACAACAAATGTACAGCGGGTTGTCAATCATGCCTTCGAAATAAAACCGTTCAAACCGTGAATATATTCTAGAAGCAACCATTAGCTGGGTTTATCATTGAAGAGGGGGAGTGTCGATAACATTTGAATGTGTCACTCTGGCTCTATTGTTTCTTTCTGTTGTTTTTATCTTCTCTTCACACTCATTTTATTCTTTTTTTAAATTTATTAATAATTCCCGGTACGTAAAAATTAAAGTGTAATTTTCTTTCTAATGAATAGACAAGATTTAAAAGCTTAAATAATAGCATTAAATCATTGCCAATATATATATATATATATATATATATATATATATATATATATATATATATATATATATATATATATATTAAATCTATTAAACTGTAGAAGTGAGATAGCTAACAGCTGCTTACACAGAAATAAATTTACCTTAGGCTAACGATACATAAATAAATAAATAAACAAATAAGTAAAAAACTAAACTAAACAAAAACCTAACAATTTAAAAATGAAAACCTAAAATAGAATAAAAGGAACCACGTGTTAAAATAAATTCACCCATTATATTGATACAACAAAGGAAACAGGATATAGGCCAATCCATAAAAACAGAACAATAGAACAGGATATTAGAAGTAACACTACCCACACCTTTGTTCGTGGAGAGCCCAACGATTGGCCGAGAGAACAACAAAGAATCTGATTGGTTAACTAGCTAGCTGTGTATATACAAACACCCGGCAAAAATACCTCCATGCATTTTAGCTTGAAGATTCCCCCAGGAATGAAACGCGGGAGCCCCTGTGTAGCTTAATTGCCATGAATATAATTTCATAGCTTACTGTATATATATATATATATATATATATATATATATATATATATATATATAAACACTGACACATATATGTATTTATATTAATTATTTAAATATAAATTATAAACATCCTATAAAAATAAAAATAAAATCACTTTTTACCATCAGTTTTTATTTCTTCTTTTAGTTTTTTAGCCTTTTTTATTCATCCTCGTACCTTCTGTCAATTGCTAGAAACAAAGCAGTAATATTCCTTACTATAATGGAAGTACAGTAAAATTAATTTATATTACTATTTTTCTACTATTTATTTATAACTATTTATTGTTATTATGTGCGTGTTATTTTTTTATTTTCTAGCAGTTAAATATGTTAAAGGCCTTAAATAATTTTAACTACACTTGATAATAAATTGATATTAATAAATATTACTGATATAGTGGAATTATTTTTGTTGGTATTAATTTGTGCAACGTGTTTACCATATCGAATAGTGTTTTTCATTATTAATTTTGGTATTTATAATTGTAATTCCATAAAAGGATGTCATAATATTATCCTTAGTTACTTTTATATTTGTCCATGGTAATTTCTTTGAAGTGTCTACGACTGATTGCTACTTTATCTCTTTCGTTTAATAATTCTGGGAATCTAATAATCGCTAATTCTTTATCGAGACAAAAAATACACGTAGAGCACTCTTTAAAATGCTGTACTTAAGAATGGGTACTATATTATTCGTCTTCATGTATCATATGTATTAGGATAGTGAAGTGTCGTTCTTAATTTTGTTATTAACGGATGTTTTATGGTTAGAATATCCGGTTTTTAAATCTGTGCTGGTATCCTTAGTAAAATCTCTTTTGATAAGAATTAACTACTGGGTACACTATTCCCATGTAGACTATACACTCAGTGTAGTGGACAGATATTTTTGTTTCTAGAATTACAGTCTTTATTGTTGTTATCTTAACAGTCTTAGATTTTATTACTTTTTTCCTGGTTTAGGTTAAACCGTTTAATTGGGTTTTTTTTCCAGTTTTTTGTACAACTATATATCAATTTTATAATATTACCATTGAATATTTTATGCAGGATTGAGTAGGAAAATGTACATTTAAAAAGTTTAAGGAATTTATTACCTATTTAGGATTTAACTTGTAGATTAAACGTAAGTGTAAACCAAATAATGTTTCGGCTTCTATTATTTTTGATGTTATATTAAATAGTTTTTGGGGAGTTGTTACTGATTTCTGGTTTTGCTTCTTCTACACACATTTTCCGAAGTTATTTTTCATTATCATTTCTGGGCTCCGACGAAGTGTTAAGTCGCTGAAATGCAATTGTATTTGTGTAAGTCAAATCAAATGTTTATATAATAAATATTTACACACATACATATATATATATATAAATTCAAATTTAAATCAATTATAAAATACTTGTTAGTTACCTACGAAGTCGATCATCGATTGGCAAACCCCATGACATCTCATTATCTAATGAGATATAGCTGAGTATAAATATGTATTTTAACGATTGAAATTATTTTCAATCATATTCTAAATAAAGAGTATAAAAAATTGTATTGAATTTATTTCCAGATTTTTCAAGACCATGTTTATTTTCAGTCTTATAATACAAGATAGTATTTGTCCAAACAGTATCTTTCTTTAGAACAGCATTTATCGAGCACCCTTCGTATGTATCCCGAAACAGAACAACAATATCCGATGCGGTCCGATGATAGGCGCCCTTTTCGTTGAGGCTGCATCTCCCCGCATTTAAAAACTTGTAACATACTGTCTTTGCATTCGTGGGGAGGTAAATAAAATCGAGACAATTTTTTTGCATTGTAACATTGCGTCAGTCGACTTCAACTCGGTGTTTTCATAATGCCGTGGGTCGCGCGTCAACAAGTTTCGGGTTGACGGCTGCCGATGGTCAAATCAATGTTGGCATACACCAGCTTTGCTGAGGATTAAAAATTGGAACTGCCAGTAAGCTTAATAACAATACAATGAATAACTATTGATCTCCCTTTCTTTATCTCTGTCTCTTTTTTGTGTTTATGCTTGTTTTTCTTTTTTTTTGTAGGACTATACGCCTCTTTCTTTCCACTGTTGACTGTGAGAGTGTGTGTGTGTGTGTGTGTGTGTGTGTGAGAGAGAGAGAGAGAGAGAGAGAGAGAGAGAGTGGAGGGGCAGAATAAGGTTGGGATTTCTACTTCATACGGGACAGATGCCCGACTCTAACTCCGCCGACTTTGGAGTTTTTACATGTTTTCGGAAGCTGAATGAATACAACGTTAATAATATATTTTATATAAAATGTTTGTTCGCTCCTTTTATACAAGCGTTCAAATCTCAGCAGTACGGTTCCCCCAGCCCACCTAATTAATTCTCTGGGAGAATTAATGATCAAGAATTAATGACGCCTAAATCCCGTCAAACCTATCGACGGGGTGAAACCCTTCATTTAAGGGAAATGTTACTATCATTTCTTCGGGAGCTGGTATGGTTCCGTGTCAGGATGATAAAAGCCTTTTCAGAAACGTATCCACAGAGCGGACACACCAAGTTACGCTCCCCAACGGAACGATCGTGTTACATCGATGCAAAATTCATTCTAGGCCAAACCGAAACAAAAATGACAAAGTTAGATCCTATGTTAAACACCTCAATAAAATGTGAAAATATTTGCACATTAAAGTGTATATTTTCTAATCCAGCAAAAAAATAAAACGAGGTGTCCAAGCTGTTTTTAATTAAAAAATAAAATATACTATATATCTGAAAATTGTTACTGTTATATATCTGAAATTGTTACTTTCCTGCACTGATGAGAGCAATAACCTTGAAACGCTAGCGTCTGTAGGTATTAATAATTTAATATTTTATTTATAAATATTATACTAAGCCCCTTTAAGAAATTAAAGTTGAGCAATCTCTGGGATGTTAAAAATAGACTGTCAAATAGCTCTAATGCAAAGTTCCGGATACGTTCGTCGAACACTCTCGACTAGTCTTCTGTCTGTGCCCGCTTCTAGGTACATATAGATGTTAATTTCCCTTAATTATGTGACAGTTTTCTGTTGGCCGAGTGGATATGGCGACTGCTTGCAGATTCTAGGCTGACTCTGTGAGCCGTGTTCGCGCCTCCCGACCGTCTGAAATTGTTACTTTCCTGTACTGATGAGAGCAATAAGCTGGAAACGCTAGCGTCTGTAGGTATTAATAATTTAATATTTTATTTATAAATATTATATATATATAAATATTATATATATATATATATATATATATATATATTTAATGTACATGGTAATATCATAAACTAATGAACAGATCATTATGAATTTTGGAATATATATATTCTAGAAAACACGATGAGTAACATGGAAACATAATTGTTTTGTAAATGTTAACATTTCAAAGAAAAAATATTACAATTTAAAACAAATGCTATATTTATTGCTTATACCCGTCCTATGACGAAACTTCTACTATTATATCTATCTATCTATCGATCTACATATATATTTATATATATATACACATATATATATATATACATATATATATATATATATATATATATATATATATATATATATAGATAGAGAGAGAGAGAGAGAGAGAGTTAAGAAATTTATAAGTTTGACCTTTTATAATATTTTTATTTGCTTTTATATATCCTTTTTAACCATAATTATTCTTTATTTGTAATATCGAACATTCCCAATGACCATATTTAAAAGATAAATAAATTCGTATTAAAATTGCAAAAATATTAATGTTTATCTATCTATATGATTAAATGCGACAGTGTTTTTTTCGTATTTACAGCAATGTAATGTCAATTTATTTTAAGTTTTGTCTAAATATTTTAAGTAACAAACTTTGCAAAGCGATAGCGAACTGGCGAAGTCATCTCGTATTCTAACACCATTCAAATTAACCGATAACACGCTCTTTTTATCTTTTCTCTTTTAGATTGCCTAAACCTCCCCCTCCCACCTGTTCTTTTTTATCGTTAATCTTTCGTTTCTGTCACTTGTGACCACATTTCTATTTGAGACAATTGCCGCCTCCAAGTTACTAATGACCGAATTCGATCTCAATACTGATCAGCCATCCATCGATTACTTCTGCCTATTGATTTATTTCAGTTCACCTGATTCGGCCGATTATAAGATGGTATCCAAGATCCGCTGATATCTGCTCTAACAAAAACAAACCCGAACGCAGGTGACTTTTCAAGAGAGGTCTTCTCCTAAATTGATAATCGGAACACAATAACAGAAAGACATTGCTAATCTTGAAACAAATTCTTTATAGAAGCCGATCTCCGTTATATATTCTATCATGAACGTCCAGTAGCTTTACTCTGGGTTCTACGTGTGACCACGCAACCATTTTCGAAAAATTTCTGCTCTGCTAGAATATGGATAGGACAAATATCTGCTGAGAAGCAGATATTTGTTTTATCCATAGGTTATGGTCGTTTGTTACAGAGTAGATTCCAAGGAACTCCCTATTAACCTTGCTGTTCTATGTTTCTTTGAGGACAGAAGTACATCGCTTTATAACACTGCTGTCAATCACCAGCTGCTAGTTAACTTTAACTATTTAAAACAAGCACCGTTTCCTAATAGAGGGTACCCCATCTCGCTAATATGCAACCCATGGAATCATTAACAAAATTCATAATTTTTCTGCAATCACACCATATTTGGTAGATATAACTTCAGTCTATTCCTGATTTGTGTATCAAGTTTCAGTGATAACTGCCCGCAAAATTTTATCGCCGGGAGACATGTTAAATTTTATCGCTGGGAGACATGTTAGTGATCATCTCATCAGTACTAGATGTGATCCTGAATGGGATTCACACTCACCGGAATTTACCCTCCAGATTTGTATCTGTGGGATTATCTCAAAGATAGTGTCTATCACAACAATTCTCAGAATATTCATGAACAGACGTAAACCATCATAGCCAAAATCAGTATAGTGTCAAGAAAAGAGTCTGTCACAATTATTCGAAATTTTATACGTCGTATCTACGTGCGCTTGTAACACAGAGCTGCACATTTGGAGAATATTTTAGAACTACGATAAAACAAAGACAGCTGGACATTCATGACTGGAACTTGACGGACAGGCCAGGCATAGACTAACATTTATTTGTATTAAATATAGTTAAATTGCAGTAAAGATCATTACTCTTATCAACGGTTAAATGGGTGGCATTTCTTTGGTCACCCTATACAGTACATAGTTGAACTATTCAGAGACTGTTACATTTAAACCTCTGCATTATGTGACATCGCAACAAGAACTCGCCTGAATTCAACTACAGCAAATAACTTTCCATTCTCTCTCTCTCTCTCTCTCTCTCTCTCTCTCTCTATCTATCTCTATCTCTCTCTCTCTCTCCGTACCAAAAAACCAAGCGGAACTTCCATGAACAAACTTTTTTTCCAAGAACATCTCATCTGTGGAACAAGATTTCACAGATCTGCTTCCCAATCAACTACAGCATGGTCGTCTTCAGGTCTAATATGAACAAATGCTTGTCGAGCCGTCCTCTTAGAAAATCAATTCCTCTTAAGTAATTTTCTGCCCATTCCACCCACTTTTTCCAATCTTCTCGTGACGACAACCATCGTCCAACTAAAAACCCTCTTAACCCTTATCCTCGAGTAGCCTTGTGGCTTTGATAAGCAGTGAAAATACCTTTTTACTCAACATCCTTTATGTATAGTTTGCGGCGTAGGGTTAAAAGGTGTGTTTTGGAGGTTTATATGGATACAATTCCGTGATCACTCTTCCTGCGAATCTGTATATGAGTATTTCTCGAATCTACTTTATTTACACAACATCATGTTTGACGGCATCTATAAAATAAAATGTTCCTCATGTTCGATGTTGTATATCGGTGAGACGGCCAGAAATAGTAAATCCTGTATTTACGAGCACTAACAAGACCTCATGCACAATAACCCCACTAACGCACTAGTTATACACACGTTTATTCTTAACCGCAATTTCGATTCTGCAAACTACATTTCTTGTAATATTTAAGGAAACAGAAAATGCATGAGTGTAAAATAAGCTCAAATAAAAAAAAATCATATTTAAAAAATAATTTCATTACAAAATCAAATCCATTATAATCAAGGCGATACTTAATACAAGCCTGTATAGCGTACACAGGTATTCTCTGACTGGGGCGAGTGTTTTTGGCTGGCATTCTGTCAGTCTTAGTCAACGCTAACATGCAATAACAATTGAATTAAATTTTTAAAGTAAAATGTTTTGACTTTTTATTATCGGAATTCTGACATTTAACAATACTGAAGTATGTATAAATGTTAATTTATATAAATTGGCAATATTTTATCTTTAGTGTAAACAGTATAAAGAACATTTTCAAATATTTAAGAAATGTGTAACAAAAAATTGTTCCTAATAACAGATATCTTTATTAGAAAAATAATTTATGTTTTCTTCATAATGTGGGTTTTATATCGGTACAATTGTAAAATAATAGCTATTGGATTTTACTTGATATTCGCCTAAATGTTGGGTAAAATGGGTCCTTGGTTTAAACGAAGCTTTTTGAAATGACATTATTTAAATTGAACTTTGATGTCAAATTCTGACATGTTCTAAAAGTAAAATAGCGGCATTTTTCTTATTAAAGAAATATCAATCTATGTGTTAATTTTTGCTTTTAAATTCGTTAAATTCCGTTAAAATTTGTTTCTGTTTCTTTTCTTTTGTAAAAAGAATGCTCGAAGGTTTCGTGAGTGTGTAATAAAATTTAAAATCATTCCAAATATTTTTGGTCCAAGAAATAAAGAACACTTTTAAAAGTAAATAGGATGTCTGTTTTTTTTTGTTTTCTTTTTAAAGACTGTTATTTGTTGACTGTTCTTTCGTAAGAAACAAAAACAAAAAACGGAATGTAATTTTTTAAACAGTTACAATAATAATAAAAACATAATTTATTAACTATCTATGATCTGAAAGTTCATGTCAGAATTTAAATCCAATAAAATTTATTTAATGATTATTGATTTTACAACTCTTCTTTAAAATACACGACAAAAGCTTAAGAGGTCTCAGTTGTACTATAGGGATCGTTATATTTCTCGCTCATTAAACTTCATATTCGCCAAAAATTAGGAGAAAATTGACTGTTGACCGTAAATCTATGTATTGTCATAAAATAAAATTTTAATTTACTTTTTAAAGTGTTGAGTATCGAACTTTATATCAATGTTTTTTATTGCTTTTTGTGCTTTTCTTGTATAAAAAACATTTGACAACTTTTAGACTAAACAAAACTTTGACATAAAAATAAACTTTTAACATTATTTTATACAAACACAGCGGTCTTAGCGATTTTTTAAAGCAGAAATGAAGAGTTTAAAACATACTGTTGAAAGAAGAGTTCATATCTTGAGCAAATAAAATCAAGGAGATAATTAATAATGATAATTTCAAGGTTTCTTGTTAATTAAGTTAAAGAAATTCTAAAAAAATGTTTCTTTCATACACAGTTTCTTATTACAGTGACCAAATGAAATGAAATGTAAAATATATTTATTTAGCAAAATTGCTGGTTAAAAATTATACTCAATAGTCTAAGACGTGGTATAAACTAAAATGATTACTAATAAAACAGGCTATTATTATTTGTACTTACTAGGAGTTCTCACATACGTCATCGTCAGTGATTGCTCACTGATAATAACCTGTGTTGTTCCCTGGAGTCTATATGACAGCAAGCCTCCTAGATCTCTAGTAATCTCCACCTTTTTCGATAACCATTGCAAATAACTTTGCGGTGTCGCAACAGCCGCTTACCATTGATTTCTCGCTGGTAACGACCATTGATATCCTCTGGGATTTGGGTGGCATTAAGTATCCAAGTACTCTCCGCACTCTTCCAGTGATGGTCTGGTTAGTGCTGTCCCTCTTCGGTCTTCCCATCCTCTTTGGCCCTTTACGAATATTTTGTGTGGTATCAGCTGAGACTGGTGCCGTCAGTTTTTTTCAGAGGGGGGTGGCAGTTTATGAAATTTCGTGCAGTTTCTGTTCATTGGGTTCATGTAGTGGTGTTCTATCTGCGCTTTTGTTTTCTTCCTATTGTAACATTCATGTGACTGGTTACCGTTCGTAGCTTATACTGGTTCGTTTCAGTATTCGAGAATTTTCTTTAAGATTGCAGCTGTTTTTATCATTGCCGTCCTTTCTATGGTCTCAGTGATCCCTTTGATTCCAATTTCTCCCGGTCTTTTTTTCCAGATTCTTTGGACTGTTTCTAGTGCTCTTTCGATTATTGGTATTATATTGACTTTTTTATGCTCCATATACCTTTCAATTCAAGTTCCGTGTTTTTGTTTCGTTTTTCTGTTTCCTTGATCTTCACTCTGTGGTCTGCTGGAACGGCAAAATCTACGATTTAGCAGGATTTTTCCGTCTTGTTGAGTACTATGACACCCGGTCTTTTTGCTTGTCTGATATTTTCTGTTTGCACCCACATGTTCCAGAAGATAATGTGATTTTCGGTTTTCCAGTACTGTATTTGGTTTATGTTTGTACCATTTGTCCGCGTTTTCGAGATGCATGCGTTTTCATAGTTCCAAGTGTACTGCTTTTCCCACGCAGTCGTGTCTATTATTGTATTCGTTTTGGGCTAGTTTGCTGCATTCACTTATTATGTGATTTACTGTTTCGTCTCTTTGTCCACGCAATCTGCCTTTACTGCTTTCCTAGGTTTGAAATATTTAGCCTTTAATATAGTTAGCCATAAGCGCATTGTTCTGTGCAGCCGTCAGTAGAGATTCCGTTTCTCGGTTCAAGTGCCCTTTCCTTATCTATGGCCAGGAATGTTGATGGTTTTTTTACTCTTGTCATTCTTATGAAACGTCTGTAGTTGTTTTCTTCCCACTTTTCTTTTCTTGTCTTTTTGTTTCTGGTTTCGGTTTTCCCGAGTTGTTCATTGGGACGGTGTCTCTTGCTGCGGTGATCAGCCTCTCTGTGTTCTGGGTTATGTATTTCTCCAGCTCTTTTTTGTGTCTTCCACACAGTGTTCTATAATTACCAGATCTCTTCTCTTTTCCCTTCTTTTTACGTAGAGTCTTTCCGTATCGTTTCTTGGGTGTAGTGCGTTGTGTATGGTCATTAATTTTTTAGTCTTTTTGTCAAGGTGTCTGAGTTATTATTTATTATTTATGGATGGTCAAGAGTATTTTATTAATGATACTGCCCAGGTGTTTATTCATTTTACTAGATTTCTGCTATATGATTTCGTTTCTAAGAGTTTCCGTGTTCTTCTCAGGTATTTTTCCAATCTTCTCTTTCATTTCTTAATTTTTGATGGTGTCTGCTTCCAGAACTCCCAAATATTTATAGCTATCCTGTTCGCCTAATGCCCTCATCTCTTCTAGGTTGCGTAGTTCCATACCCTCTATTGTCTCGAGTTTTCCCCTTTTTATCCCTAGCAGTGCACACGTTTCCATTCCAAATTCCATTTGAATGACCTGGTTGAAGGTTTTTGTCTTTATTTATAAGTTGTTCTAGTTCCTTTTTGCTTTTTGCAAATAGTTTCAGGTCGTCCATGTACATGAGGTGGTTTCGATCTGTAAACTTGTATCCGGCATCAGATTTCCTGAGCATGTGGTTGAGTGTCATCATGGCTATGATAAATAGTAGTGGTGAGAGGGAATCTCCTTGAAAGATGCCTCTGTATTTTTATCTCAGTCAGGTGTTGTCCTCAAGCAGTCAGTTCTAGTCTCCATGTTCCCATTGCTTTCTTAATGAGATTAATTATTATTATTATTATTATTAGTGGTACTACTACTACTAGTAGTAGTAGTAGTAGTATTTATCCTCTTTATTTTATCTGTTCAATAAATGAAACGTGACATTTTCAGTATTACTGTAGATTAACACTCTTTGCTAAATCACCCTCCACCCGAAATAATTAGATTTTACTTTTTTAGGCGATTATGTGTGAACACACTGATGTTAACAAAATGAGTTTTAAAAGGTCTTTACGAACATGAAAACACTCAGTTTGTTAAATTATCAAAACTAACTGATATAGCAAAATCTGTTGAACGACAAAAGATTCCGACGTTTAAAAGTTATTGTGTGATCAAACTGTAGCAGCAATTAAATCGCATCCATTATTAAATGAAGAGGTTACTGCAGAAACAGTTCATTTTATTGACAAGGTTTAGACATTTTGGAAAACTGTTAGTGCCAAAGAAATTTATGGCGACAATAAGAAAAATGATCCACTGAAAAAAGTGATATCAGATTTAAATGATGGAAACCTTATATTTCATTCTAATTTTGAAAAAAGGACACAAAAAATGGAAAGCAAGCCAATAAAAAGAATTAAATCATAGACAAGAGGTACTAGTTTAGCCATTGAACATACATGCAATGGTTTAACTGATGGTTTGATTTTATGTAAATAAATCAATAACTGTAAGCTGCTTCCTAATAATATATATAGTTGATAATTAACTAATTACTGGACATTATTCATAAACGTTTCTCAGTAATGATTATTTTGTAATAGTTTTGGTTTTCACATGTCCGCCTGCAGTCGTGGATTCGAGTCGCATGTTTGCCAGACTTAGTATAAGTATCGCCTTGATTATAATGCATAATATAATAACTCTTATATAGTTATCCTCATAAACCCTATCTCCACCACCTTATTCAAACTTGGCCTAAAAGTAGCGATATCAACTTCCAAGACAATTAAAAATCTACTCAACATCAGAACCAGTTCCAACTCCACCTCTAAAGACATTTCCTCCAAAGTCGGCATCTATGAAATAAAATGTGTCTCATGTGCAATGTTCTATATCGGCGACACGGCCAGAAATATCAAATCTTGTATTTACGAGCACAAAAAGACCTCAAATACAAAAAACCCACAAATGCGCTAGTCATACACATGCATGCTTTTAAACACAATTTCGATTTCACAAACTGCACCATCAACAAGACTGAATCCTCTCTCCCACACCGCTAGTACACTTCATTTTTTCTGAAGACGTTCGTTGATCTGAACGAAACCGGTAAATCTCTCGTTTTTTGATACTTTATTCCTGTATTTGTTTTTCCGTTTGTCACACATCCTGTCTTCATTTTATGATATATCGTGCATTTTATCCTCATATATATATATATATATATATATATATATATATATATATATATATATATATATATATATAATTCCCGAAACAGTTTTTCATGGTAAACAACTGATGATCCCTTAAAATAGTGTTAGAAACTAACTAATATAATAACTGTAAAAAATAAATTGACTTACATGAGTGATTTTCCACTGGAAGACTTGAGACTATAAGTTTTTTTTTTTTTTTTTTTTATATAGTTTTAATGGTTGAGAAACTTCCGAGACTATATATATATATATATATATATATATATATATAAGTTTAATTCCATAAATATATTTTCATAATTTACCTCTTACTATATATATATATATATATATATATATATATATATATATATATATATATACAATTATTTTAACTGTTATTGACAGACGTAACCCAAACTTCAGACATCAACGTTTCGTATAATATAAATATAATGTCGTTGCGGCATAAAGCATGTCTGTCAATTTATGAAATGGAAAAATGCTAAAAGATTTTCACAATTGGTGATGATTAAAAGAAAATGCAACCCCTTTCAGCTTTATCGATCGTAGCACTTTAGATTTCTATAGCGTTTTAAAATGATTCATCTGAAAACGATATAGACTTAAATACCATCCGTATACTTAACACTGATCAACCGGAAATAGCGAGAATGATTGAATGCATGCTTTATGCGCATGCACCGATCTATCTAAACAGTCTGTCTTAAGGCTGTGCGTTTTGTGTTAGTTAATGTTTGCATAATCATTCCCGTATAAAATAGTTGATTCCACGTCAATAAGTGGCACATGTGCATTCTTTTAAGGCTCAAGATTGACCCCCTATTTATTAGACTCCACACGAGAGCAAAGTTAGATAACACAAAGTCGGTATTTAATGTGGATAAAATACAGCTCCCCTTAAAACGGGACATTATTGATTGCGAACACATACCCGTCGGCTAACCCTCACGAATGAGGGCACATCAGACGACAAGCAATATACTAATGTATCTCTTGAAAAGATGAATTAATACCCGTGATGATTGCCTCTTGATACAGAATAGATACTATACTTTAGCAGTCTACAAAAGTGCCTGCTTATTTGCCTCCCCGTAAGGGCAGTGTTAGACACGACGACGGTTTTAATGCGGGGAAAATTCAGTTCTTAAAAAAGTGGCACTCTGGATTGGGACAAAAGTAAAAATTGCGCCAGTCTAGACGGCTCTCTCCTCCCACTGTCGAGGACAGGATAGTTACTACACCTTGATCCGAACCCTAAGGTCAGGGATTGAGTCTATTATTTAAGTACATGTCTATGTTTAATCAATATCAATGTGCTGACGTACCTATATGCGAGTATAGTTTAGGGTTAGGATATGTTCAAGTAATACCTGCATCCCACTGTTGCAAAGTTAGAGATGACGTCAGCTTATAGCGGGAAGCCAGCTATTCCCAAATAGGGGGCAGTGGATGAGTGCAAATACTTTCTGTGATCAAACTCGTCGGCATTCGCCGTTATGAGCTCTGCAAGCGACTGGTGATAAAACAACTCTCTCTCTCTCTCTCTCTCTCTCTCTCTCTCTCGTAAGAGGGTGTAATGTCTATGAGGATGACCTTCTAGGACTGAACAGAAACATACTTTATTCCAATCCAAGGGCAAGGCTCCTTATGTATGTTTATCAGACGAATATAAAGAGTGTCAACAGAGAGAAAGATTGTAGGGAGGGAGGAATTTTTTTTCTAAATTTGATAAAACCAGGATAAAAGAAAGAGCAGTGAAATTAAATGAAGGAATTGAAAAATAGAGAGAAAGAAAGTGACCGATTCAGAGTGGGGGAGAAAGGGTAAAACTTTAAAGCTAACAGAAAAAAAAGAGAAAGGGATGAAGTTAAGAAAGAAAGAAAATTGATCGAGTCAGAGAAAGGGAGAAGGGGAGTTTAAAACTTTAAAAGTACGAGTGGAAGAGAAGAAAGAAGAAAAGAAAGGAAGAAAAGTACATGCATTTGATCAAAGAAAAGAGAGGAAATAAAAGAATGAAAGAAAGAAAGGAAACACTGAAAGTTAGCAACATTTACAAGCACATGCGAAAATTAAACATACAATTAAGAAGAAAAAAAATGATAAGAAGAGAAAAAGACACAAGGGAAGAAAGAAAACTATGAGAGAGAGAGAGAAAGAGAGAGAGACAGAGAAAGAGAAAGAGAGAGAGAGAGAGAGGAGAGAAAAGAAAGCAGAATCTGAAAAAAAAGAGAAACTTTAGGAAATAAATAAAACAAAAGTTGAAAAGAAATAAAGACAGGAAAAAAGAGAAAGAGAATAGGGGTAGACATTTTGTCAGCCAGTCTACTTTACCTATTGGGCTTACTTTTTGGCTAAGCTTTCTGGAGTCCAGGGGATTGAACTCTGGTGGTGGGGTTTCTTTCAGATTCAGATTTAGTTTATTTTTAAGTGATTCTACCTTCCTCTCCCTTTTGATTATTATGATTAGCTCTTTACAATAAATGGATTCATACCTTGTTTGGAGCGACTTCCATAAAAAATACTCATCAGAAGAGAAGAGAAAGAAAAACGTAAACAGAAAGAAAAAAGAAAAAAACAAAATGAAACACAAAGGTAATTAATAGATAAAGAAGAGGGAATGAAAGAGAGAATAGAGAGAGAAAGAGAGAGAGAGGGGGGAGAAGAGAAATAAAAATGAAATTACTATAAATGAGAGAGAGAGAGTGTGTGCGAGACAGAAATATATATATATATATATATATATATATATATATATATATATATATATATATAGAGAGAGAGAGAGAGAGAGAGAGAGAGAGAGAGAGAAAGAGAAATATGACATTTAGAAAATAGAAATCTAGGTAGAAAGTGTGCAATGTTTTCAATGTGTAAAAACGAATAAATAAATAAATAAATAAATACATACATTTATAAATAAAAAACAAATCTAATCTTGACTAATAGCAAAAGCAAATTGAAAATTAAAAAAATTTAATAGAAAAAAAGAACATTTTTTTTCCAAAAGAAGCCGACAAGGATTGTGGGATTGCAGTTTGAAGTCAATCGTTGAAAAAGCGACACCTGGCGGGATTTAATCTCTGACTTAAAACATGGCGGGTGTTTACCGTGAAGTGACTTTTTCCTTTAACGATGAAGGTAAGTCATCTTTCGTTTTATGGCCAATCTTTTAATCTTCATTATTGGAAGAATATGAATGCGATAAATCCGATTTCTTCAAATTTAGAAATTAAATCTTAAAAAGATATATATATATATATATATATATATATATATATATATATATATATTATCACGCAAAATTTATCGAGTAATGAACGTGCCGAACGAAACCATGTCATGTTTTTAGGGGAATTGAGAAAGCAAGTAAAAAGACAGCAACTCCTCGCATTCACTCTATTTCCATAATGAGACGTTTTCTTTATTTTTTCATTTCTATTCCGATTTATACGTTTTTCTGTTTTTTTCTTCTGTATACTTTCCAGTTTGAGACGTTTTCTTTCGTTTTTCTTTCCTTTTTAACTTCACCGATTGAGACGATATGAATATGAATATTCGTGTCAAGATTGGTGAAAGATAATTGTTTTCCGTCATTTTTTACTGGAGGGTATACATTCGTATGTAATTATCTAAAAAGGAAATGATGTCATTATTGAAACGTTAACAATCCACGCTTGAACAAGGCACATATATAAAACCAATGAAAATGTTATAGCTAACTTAAGTATGACAGACCAATGAAAATGCTATTTAGAACATAAGCAGGAAAGACCAATGAACATGCTATTTCGAAATTAAGCATGAAAAACCAATGCATATGTTATTCTGAACTTAAGAAGTACAGACCAATGAATATGCTATTTCGAATGTACATTATGACAGCCCAATGAAAATGATATTTCAAACTTAAGCATGACAAACCAATAAAACTGCGATTTCGAACTTCAGTATGACAGACCAATGAAAATGCTACTTTGAACATAATCAGGAAAGACCAATAAAAATGCTATTTCGAACTTAAGCGTTACAGACCAACGAACATGCTATTTCGAACATGACAGACAAATGAAAATTCTATTTCTAATTTAAGCATGACAGACCAATGAAAATTCTATTTCGGCTTAAGCGTACAGACCAATAAAAATTCTTATTTCGGACTTTAGCATAACAGACCAATAAAAATTATATTCCTAGCTTAAGCGTGAAAGATTAATAACATGCTATTTCGAACTTTAGCATGACAGACCGATGAAAATGCTATTTTCAACTTAAGCATATCAGACCAATGAAAATGCTATTTTCAACTTAAGCATATCAGACCAATGAAAATGCTATTTTTAACATACCGACCGACTACACTTCTTATAAAAATGTTCAGACCCATATACAATACGATGAGCCTCGTAAAATTCTATTTCGATCTGAAGCCTGACAGACCGACGAACAGAAGATCTACGGACAGTCTCTCTTATAGAGATACGTAGACGCCTCTATAAATACATTGTGGCATTGATCGATTTTTTTAATATAAACACTGGATCCTGACTTCAAGATAATCAAGAGGAAGGGAGATAATTCTCTATTTTTAACTCTACTATTAAAAAATAACATATTTTTCAGTTTTTATTTAGCAAATACCTGATTTTTCATGTTAATATTTGCAAATGTTTAATATTTAAATTTGATTAAGTTTTATGTTGTGAATCTTTAAAATTTGTAAATTTACTTTGGTTGACACCCATCTGTCTCAGGAGACAATGGATGTCTGCCCCTCAGATTAGTCCGTTGCCGAATTGCAGCGTCTGCACTGGCTGTGCAGGCCTATCCTGTATCCACAGGCTATGTGGCAGTTGCCACAGAAGTAAATGGCTTCTGTTTCTGAGTGCTTTGTTTCAACCATCTGCCGTCTATGCTCTCTCTTCGCGCTCCACTGCGAGT
Source organism: Sepiola atlantica (assembly GCA_963556195.1). Lineage (NCBI taxonomy): Eukaryota > Metazoa > Mollusca > Cephalopoda > Sepiida > Sepiolidae > Sepiola > Sepiola atlantica. Next base: position 135,048,766 of record OY744517.1, read on the forward strand.
TTCTTCTCTCATCACTCCTCTTGGAGCATGCCTTCACAACACTTCTCCAGCGGCTGCGGTCTTCAGTCACGGACTCCCAGTCCGTCTCGGTCGATTCCTCACCATATATATCGCTTGCAGACATCCTTGTAGCGTAAGATAGGTCTTCTCGCTGGTCTGGAGTCGGTTGCGAGCTCGCCGAATCAAATGTCCTTGGGGATTCTCCCATCGTACATTCGCCTGGCATGGTCACGTCATCGGACTCGACGTTTGGTGAGCAAATCGAACATGCTTGAATGTTCGCCTGATCAATGAGGACGCATCTAACTATATATCCGCGATACAAGCAATACAAGCACTACATAACCCTCATTCCACGCCGACCAGGGAAGCCCGAAACTTGCTGAAATGACCCGAGAAAGCTTGGTTTCAGTGGTGGTCTGAGAGCCTTCTTAGTTTGCGATTTTTAAATCTTACACCTCTTATAAATTAAAACGCAGGGAGAACATCCCAAAGCAGTACATCAAACTTCTTCGGAATCATGTCAGTGGTTTTATCCAGACACCACATGTGAACCGGATCTTGGTTGATATCTTGGTTTTCTTTCTTCGTCGATGGAAGCTGGTTGGGAATTAATGGTTGAACTGATTACTAAAACCGCCCTACTTTAATATATTAATTTACGGAACACAAGATAAAAATGTACGTGATTTGCACCATAAATTTCGTAGTACTTTCATTATTATGCCCGGATGCAGAAAAGCCCTACACAAACTTCAGTAGGTTACTGACGCCACCCTTTAAATATAGATACAAACACTTAACGCCTTCAAAGCGTGTTAGATGTTTATCGTGTCGGGCGGCCGTTTGCTAGAGGGAAAACTCGTCCCCAGAATTGTGGATTTTTATAATTGAAACTAATTTTCATGCGTGGGTAATCAATTTACATACGTAGACCCCAACCGACTTTTAAACGGCAAAATAAACACAGACGGGGCGAACTATTTAAGCGGCTGATAGAGAGAGAGAAAGAGAGCGAGAGAGAGAGAAAGAGATAGAGAGAGCGTTATCGTTGGTTTTGATGATGTTGTCAGTGTTCTTAGGGTGTTGTATGAACAAGAGTTCCTCCCGAAGGTGCGACCTTCATTGTGTCGTTATTACGGCTACATAAGATTTATGGATATCTTTATTTACTATTGATGCATTGAGTATTGCTCCCACGTCTGGCCAGGTTTTCAAACCACTAGTCTTTCCCTCTTGGACTTCGTACAAAAGATTCTCTAACTTAATAGGTCCCGCGCTATCTACAAAGCTCCAGCACCTCTCCCATCGCAGCAATGTGGCATCCCTGTTCTTGTCTTACAAGTACTTTAACAGAATGTGCTCCGATAAACTTACTGCCCTCAACGTAAATATCCACGACAAACAAAACTTACAGAAGAATCCCACTCTTCATCATTGAAGTCCCTAAATGCCGGAAAACTTTATATTCTAATAGCTTGCCTTTGGAATTCTCCCCCCTGGTTCCCCAACTGGACCAACATGCAGGAATTTAAATGTAATGTGAACAAATATCTTGCTACACAACTCCCTACCTAGGATGCCCCCTATAATCAAAGTAGCCCCTTACGTCTCAGTGGCAATATGTCTTCCTTTGGGTGAACAAAAGTAAAAAAAAAAATAAATCAAATAAATAAAAAACACACACACTGACAACTTTACTGCTATTTCAAAATGCTTCTCTCTCCTAACACCTGACTTCGTTCCACCAATCAGAGCTTTCTGTATACCTCATCTCCCTCTTCACCAACTCACACCAATAACCGTAACGCTTGAATTATTACATCAGGTCCCGGTTGAACGACGATTGTCCCAACTCGAAGAGAATCGATCGCTTGAACGGATGCTAACAATGGCGACGAAGCATTTATTAGCCGATAGAACGATCTGTTTCTTTTCGTGTTTTTATTCCCTTTCCTTTGTTATTTCGTGTTTAGGATTTGTTTGTGTGTGAATTACAGGCGTGATTAGTGAAATTGTCGGACTAAAAGTTATGCAGTTGTTGGCCTTTTTTTATATTTATGTTTAGTGCCTAATGCTTCAAGCGTATTTCAGGTGGTTATAATGGCGATGTTGTATTTTTTTGTTTTCCGTTGATAAGTGGAGTGGCTGAAAAATACGATAACAAAAAAAAAATGCTGAACGAATTAAGGCTGAAATGAAGACATAAAAAAAACATGAGAGTTATTACGATTAGAAGAGAGTTAATGTGGAAAAAGATAAATGCAAAATAAAGAAGCAATGGTGCGATTAGAGTACAATATTACAATCCAATATTAATGTACCTAGAAGCATTTGATATTCTATATAAAAAAGACGTATCTGTCTGTTTGCGTTTTATCTTTTCCCGGTTATAGTTTCAAGGATTATTGTTTAACCTGAACCAGATAATACAAATAATATATATAATGGCAGGACTTGAATACGTATCTCTCGACGCTTATCGTGTCACCTCACTCCCCCCTCACAGCTCTATCCACCAACATCTAATCGCATACGCCATTTAAAAAAAAGACTTCCAAAATATATTAACAAAGAAACTGCCACCCACGCTATCTAAAAGTGTAACCTTTGACTCCTCATCATCGAAGATATACCTATTCTAGCCCGTAAACCCACATCAATCAAGATCGATACGAGGGAGGATAGGGTATATTAAATGTTTTTAAAACGTTCTTAATCGACTTTCGTAATAAATTCACCAGTCTTAATTTTGTAACCTCATCGCGTGTCTGACAACGACTCATGAGAGTTGAAAACGTTTGCAAATATGTCGAGTTTTTATTCACACTGAAGCGCATTAGATCGTTGGTCCACCAACTCGAATAATTGGATCCAAAAAAGTAACAAACAGTAAATTTCACTTCTGTTAAATCAAACAAATATATATATATATATATATATATATATATATATATATATATATATATATATATATATATATATATATATATATATATACATGAGAGTGAGAAGTAAAGTCAAATACTTAGACTTGCGTAGTATTCTCAATACACCAAGAAAAACAACACCTTAAATATATATAGATTAAAGGTGAAGTCAATTTAGTCCGTCAGATACCCATAAATACTGCGGTTATTAAAATCAGTTGTGTTTTTACATGTGTGACAAAAACTTGTTTGAAACTTAATTCTGATAGTTACCTCTTGTTCAGACTGTTGATATTTTCGAATGCATACTGTACATGCTGTTTTCAGTACGATGTTTTAACAAGGCCTGGTAGCTGTTTTAAAATGTTAATATGGTTGGAATAGTTTTCTAAGGCCTTATGTGTAATTGTGTATATATATATTTTTAAAGGCAAAAGATATAAAAGCTGATATCTCCCTATTTTGATGAACATGTTTTTCTTAAAGAAATATGGAAGAAAATATTGATTAATTTTCTTTTTTTATAAATTGCAGTGGATTTCTATTTTTGTGCTGATTAAAATACTTATTAATAAATAAATGTTTTTTCTCAGAAACGATCGTACACGAAAGCTTTCGTCGATGTTGAATTTTGGGGGACGATATACTAAATGATGAATATGTAATCAGTGTGTATATTTTTGAATTGTCATTATATATATATATATATATATATATATATATATATATATATATATATATATATATATATATTATTGCAACAAAATTCAACACTTGACAAAAAGAAAACGAAATAGACAATACAAACAAAAGTTTTATATGCAGAGACCCGACAGTTTATTTACCAAGAATTAGAGGTAAATACTACATTATTTTTTTTAAATATAACCGCTGCCGTTAGAGACGACCGTGGGCGTGCTTGTTTGTCGTGGCCTCGATCACGGATAAGTATGACGACCACAAGTCTGGCGACCAGTGACGAGGAACATTGTTGAGCAGCCACGCGTGGGTCATCTAGTGTTCAGGAGCGGAGTCCTGCTGGAAAACGTAAGGACGTCCGGTGGCGATCTCGTCCATCAAGGGCTTCACCACACTCCTAAGCATCTCCTGGTATTTCGTTTACTTTTTGTCAATATATATATATATGTGTGTGTGTGAGGTGTTTGTATGTGTGTGTGATATCGAGTTGAAGTTTGGTTTCGGGTTCAATCCTAATGGAACGCCTAGTAAAATATCAAATCATATTAAGATATAAATATCTATTAAACGGCATATTCCAACAATGTGATTACAATTCAGAACGAATTATTATGTGTACAGGATTGACAAAACCCTTTGCCTGTTTTAGACTGTGAGTCTGATATATATTTTAGTCAGTAGATTAAAAATTGAGTTTAACTACTACAACATGCTTTTTATTGGTCCCCCGATTTATAAAATCGGGAAACCTATGTTTTTAGGCATTTCCGTCCGTTCGTTCGTCCGTCCGTCTGTCCATCCGTCCGGATTTTTCTCCGCAACCATCCATTGAATTTCTCTGAAATTTTGCATGAAGTTGTAACTTTGGTCAGGTTAGAAAGTCACATTCTCTGATTTTTGAAAAACATCTGGTTAGCCCCCCAGGGGGTCAAAAGGCCCCAAAATGGCAAAAAATGACATTTTTTGCCCCATAACTTTTCAGTCATCAATTCAATTTCTCTGAAACTTGACCAAAATATGGAGGCAATTGTTCCTAATAGAAAATAAGTATCGCTGACATTGGAAAAAATCTGGTTCGCGCCCCCAGGGGGTCAAAAGCCCCTAAAATGGCAAAAGAAATGACCCTTTTCTCCCACAACGTTTGATCCATCTATTCAATTTTTCTGAAACTTGGCCAAAATGTAGAGGCAATTGTTCTGGATATAAAATGAGCATCCTTGACCTCAGAAAAATTCTGGTTCGCACCCCCAGGGGGTACAATGGAGGTCAAAAATGCCCCAAATTGCCCAAATTTATTGCATTTTACACTCGCCACATCGAGTCACATACAGAGGGGGACCACGCATGCGCGGTTTGTTTGTTTATTGCTGTTATCTCCTGACTCTATTTCTTTCTTTTTTACCTATTTGTACTACATTCCCTTCTAAATCGTGTAGTTTTTACGTTGTCCAATCAAATTGCTTTTTATAATTCCTGTTCTTCCGTTTTAATTATTTACTCGCAGTACGCCGTGGAAATTCAGCATCAACCGTATCGTTCGTTGTTAATAATAATATTCTTGTCATTTCATCTATTTGCCGTTGTCTCATATCAAACGTGTTTCAAATCAAATCACATTGACAGCGCCTTAAAAAATAATCTTTTTATATATTACGCACAATGCTTGAAGCAAACTGACACATCCTTTTAAATATTATTATATTATATTATTATATTTTTATTCCTGTGCCTACTACTACTTCGCTAGCCTCCCACCCTAACATACCTTACTATCCCACTATCACGCATTTTCGATGTTTACTCCTACCAGCACACCATTGTATATAAATATTACAGTCTGCTATTAATCATGTATCTTGGTAATGCTTAGTACGAGGCGAAATACCAAAAACTGTTAATACCTTCATCTTCCAATTAATTTGTCTTGGACTTTCAGTGTAGATATTAAAAGTTTGTAAATAAGAATAATAACATTGAAGATCGACTCAAAATAATGTGTCAGGTTTGTTTTAGTGATAGAAGTTGGGACATACAGACAATATTTCTCATTAAGAGTATTTATGATATATTAACTGTATTTAACCGGCGTTTCCTGGACGCAGACATATTGCTGTGTGGAGGGTATAAGAAAAATAATTCAAAATAGAGTCATGATTAATCTTCTTTTGTTTTAAATAGGATTTTTAAAAGATCGTTCTAGTTTTCCCTTATTTTATTTTTGCTTTCAATAAGTAGTCGGTGGAAATTCCACGGTGCTTTCTATATCAATCTGTCTAAGTTACCGTTAATAATAATATTCCGTTTGAAATAATAAATGTCTGTGAGGATCAATACGATTAAGAAGAAACATGTCTCTTTCTTCTTCCGTAAAATTAATTGTCATTGTCAGCTAAATATTCTTTAAATAAATAAAATAAATATGTCTCTTTATTTATTTACTTATTTAATTAAGATTATAACTATTTAGTTAATTTTAAAACAATTAATATTTTCTGTCTTCTTATCGTAAAGATAATTGTCAGCTAAATACACTTTAAATCAATGAACCGAATGTCTGTATTGAAATAATAAATTTAGTTAAAATTGAACTGTTTTATCGACGGAACGGCATAATTTGATTGTGGAACATTTAATTCTAAAATGCGTAAAGTCGGGATTTTTTTTTACCTTTGTGACATCAAATTCATCACCAAGCACCACTTTACTGATCGGAAAACACATTTTTTAAACGTGTGTGAAAAGTGATAATGAAATGCCTCGTGTATTATTATATAAATATCCCATTCTAACCTTTCTTTACGTATTTACTTCTAAATTTTAGTTCAATATTATTTGACTAACCGAGTGTTTAGAAGAGATGAAAAAAACTGATAAATTATTTAGGCTATCTGTAATAATGCAAGTTTAATTTTAATAAATAAATGCGAGCATGGGATACTT
>OY744517.1:135060334-135100334 GCA_963556195.1 Sepiola atlantica
CACAAAATTAGATAAAATTACCTAAAATTGATACAAATTTTACTACATCGAAAGTTCAGATGCAAGGAGTTACACTAATCCTTAATCCATGGATTTTCAAAGATAAAACTTTTCTTGTCAGAGGATAAAATTCGGTAATGTGATATTTATAATAAAATTCGGTAATGTGATATTTATATTTATAATATTTATATTTATAATATTTATAATGTGATATTTATAATGTGATATTTATAAATATCACATTACTGAATTTTATCCTCTGACGAGAAGGGTTTTATCTTTGAAAATCTATAGATTAAGGAATAGTGTAACTCCTTACATCTGAACTTTCAATGTAATACAATTTGTATCAATTTTATGTAATTTTATGTAATTTTGTGCAATTTTTTATCTTCATCTTTCCTTCTTTAAATTACATATATATATATATATAAAGATAGTGATATATATATATATATATATATATATATATATATATATAAAAAGATAGTGATATATATATATATATATATATATATATATATATGTAATTAGAGAGGAACATTTACTTTTAATACAAAGACGAAAAGAAAAATATAGATAAATCTTGAGGTAGTAAAAACAAACATGAAAACATAAAAATTAGAAAATACTTTGTTTTAATTAACAGAGAAGAAATGTTATTGCATGCAACCTTCCATATTTCCATTTTTCTGCATATTTATCTGTTGCCCTCGCTTACTCTCCCCCTCTCTTTCTCTCTCTCTCCTCTCTCTCTCTCTCTCTCGTATTCGTTGCTAGAAAAAAATCTCTAACATTTATCAAGGAAGAGGAAATAGAAGCAGTATGCTTTCCAGAAAGTTCCATGTAACAAGCGTAAGTAAATAATAGCAAAATCAAACCGTCGCGTTTCTTCTGTTTCCAGGCGCGTGTACTGACAAGCACGGTGACACGTCGATATGTCGATGATATAATGCCATTAATAATTCGCCAAGTTTCTATGTCCGTCAGGGCAGCTACAACTTCGCCATTTCATCCCCGATTTCAACTAAATCTTCAGTAAGTATTTATATCATGCTTCGGAATTTTTCAGACGAGGATTGATCATTTGTATTTTTTGGATTATTCGGACTACTGTTCTCATTTTGTATGTTATTCTCACAACGTTTCGACCGATGTTACTTCCGACCTTCTTCAGGTGCATCTTGTCGAATTCGGGAATCTTTATGTTTAACTCGGGAATCAGTACGGAATTTCTACCCGATTATTGCTGACGGGACGAGAACAAGCTACCCCGCAGATTGAATAAAGGGTTCCGTTCGAAATTCTGTACTGATTCCCGAGTTCGACAAGATGCACTTGAAGAAAGTCGGGGTTACATCGGCTGAAACGTTGTGAGAATAACACCCAAGAAAAGAACAGGCGTCCGAATAATCAAAATAATACAAAGTGTTAATATCTTCTTTATGAAGTTTTAAAACTTCATCATACCGAGTTAAGACTCCGTTCTTTCTCTTCGATTTCAACTAAATCGTCATGAAAAATTTGATCCGCACATGATTCATATCTGTGCTGACACAGATAAACATATTCGAGATATACACACGTATGTTTTTTTAATTTTTTATTAATGAGTCATCATTTATCAAGGCTAAAAACTATCCGAGGATAAAGATTAATGCGATGGATTGTCAGTTGAATGATAACGAATATTACGAGAGGATTGAAAATGATTGATGAAATGAACAAAGTTTGATTATTTATGAGGACTTAATTTGTGAGTTAATTATCGGCGTGCGGTTGAATGAATCCTTCGTTCGTTAACTGTTAGAAGGTTAGACACAAGCTCAGGTGGAGAACACAAGCTCAGGTGGGGGGACAAACTCAGGTAGCGACACAAGCTCAGGTGGGGAACACACGCTCAGGTGGGGGAGACAAACTCAGGTAGCGACACAAGCTCAGGTGGGGAACACACGCTCAGGTGGGGGAGACAAACTCAGGTGGGGAACACAAGCTCAGGTGGGGGGACAAACTCAGGTAGCGACACAAGCTCAGGTGGGGAACACACGCTCAGGTGGGGGAGACAAACTCAGGTAGCGACACAAGCTCAGGTGGGGAACACACGCTCAGGTGGGAGAGACAAACTCAGGTAGCGACACAAGCTCAGGTGGGGAACACACGCTCAGGTGGGGGAGACAAACTCAGGTGGGGAACACAAGCTCAGGTGGGGGAGACAAAATCGGGTAGCGACACAAGCTCAGGTGGGGGAGACAAACTCAGGTGGGGAACACACGCTCAGGTGGGGGAGACAAACTCAGGTGACGACACAAGCTCAAGTGGAGGCGCAAGCACAGATGGAGGACACAAGCTCAGGTAGCGACACAAGCTCAGCTTGGGAATACAAGCTCAGTTGGGGGATACAAGCTCAAGTAGCGACACAAGTTCAGATGAGGATAGAAAAGCCAGCGCATTATAGAGAGTGCACTCTGGACTACAAAAATGCCTGACCTACCCCGTCAGCATTCCCAGGTAGCGACGCTTCAGGCGATTAGCAATAAAATAACTCCTATCAAAGAGAAAGGGTAAAGCCTGGGGAGATCCTTTAGAATTGTACGGAACCATACTTCAGTCCGACAGAAGCAACGTTACTAAATCCGAAAATTGCCCAGACCATGTCGAACGGATTTTCGAGGATGTATAAGAATGACATTGTCGAATTATTAAAATCTTTAATATAAGAAAATATTCCGACGACGTTTGTTTTCAGCACAATATCGCAACAACACACGTACGCAGCATAGTCAGGCGAGATCACATGGAACGAATGACGTTATTACACCGAGGTGTGGGAGAGGGTGCCACTCCTTTCCTAGGATTACGCGACCTACCCTTGATTCCCCTTATAATGTTGAGTGTTTAGCAATGGGGACATCAAGTACTATTTATGTTGTGTCTTTGATATGGTTCGACCGACAATTAAACCGTGGCCCATTAGCGAACACACTTACCATCATGCTAAATGGGCCGTTTTTTGTTAAAATTGATTAAAAGAACATTAATGAAATAACTTATTATGAGTTGCATCAGTTTGAGCCAGATTTAGTTCGGCCCAGACGATTACTAATATGAAACATTTTTAAATCGCCTAAACATAAAAAAAATCAGCAATGGGATAACTCATTTTAAAGTGAAGAATATGATATAAGTTCTCTACCTTAAGTTACAAAATATGCAAACAAATTAAAAAACTAAAATGACTTCACTATATCCCGTGCATCACGGGGTAAGTACGCCCTCCACTTATGTAAAAGACACTCCCTACATTTAAAATTACAATTTGTAAACAAAAAGTATATTTTTATTTTTTTTAATCATCAAAAATAAGAGAATTATTCAATTCTAATGAAAATTTAAGCATTTTTTCAAAAAATTATATATGTTATGAGGAATAAACATTTTTTTATTCAAATCATAGCGATTTGTTTTAAAAAAAGAAAGCGTTTAACGGAATTTAAGTTTTCGCCAGATTAACGCACACTCGTATTAATGTTATATCATGAGTAAAGATTTCGCAAGTGACCGTCGAATAATACTGGCGTACATTAGAGGTAATCGTAAGAAACCATCGATCTCGGTATAAATAAAACGGCTATTTTTTTTTTACTTCAACTCACATCAAAAGTTAAAGTAATTTAGTACTAACCAGCATGGTACGAATTTTTTGACCGGCTTGATATGGTTGCTGGTTTTGATTGTCCCGACCCTTTCAGATACTCACAAAAGAGACCACATGAAGGTGGTCAACATTCATTAGTGAAAATAGTGTTATGGAACCAACTGGATTCGAACTTTCCACAAGCAGATTCGCGTCGTTATCTATTTCACAGCGGTTACCTTTCAAGATTTCCCGACCAGTGAAAATAAAAGCTTTGAACTATCATTATTCTATTATTGTGCTTACATATTCTTGACCAAAACGAAGGGAAATGGGAACAGTTAAAAAGATGGCGTTTTGACGCACATCTGATAAGAGTGGGAGAATTCTGGCCAATAAACAGTATGCAACAACAAGAACACGTTCTATGCTGTTTCTGTTAAAAGTTTCCCGCCAAAATTTTAAGTGGGAAAAAAGTAAAAACAAAGGAAGTCTATCGAGCGTTGCTGTAACAATCACATTCTGGGTTCTTAGTAGGATTACCCTCCTCCCAACTCAAGGGTCGGGAGGTTCAGATACGCATAACGCCGAATTTTAGCCGAAGTTCAATTTTACATCATTCTGGTAACCTAGGATCTGCCCTGAACCATCAAACCTTTTTTACTGGGATGAAGGATGGTCCGACCAAGGACGTCGTAAGCAAGCCCTTCATTCAGTTTCGTTTTCCTACTGACGTCAGAGTAGTTCGTACGAGCCGTTATTTCAGATTTGGACACGCGTTATTAAAAGAGAAAATTTACCAAAGTGAAACACAGATAAGTAAGTGAGAATATTCATATTTTTAAAAAGTGTACCTAATTAAAACTTTATTAAAGTAATTTCATGATCTTAATTTAGCGATTTTTAAGGTAAAACACTTATATTATTTTAATTTAAAGTTAGAAATTCACCCGTTTTCAAATACTTTTTTTAAAAATACGATCATTTTTACAATACTTTAATTTAAATTTAATTATTTCTAGTTTTTAAAACTGTAAAATAATAAATTTTTACATGAGATTTATTTTTCAGTAATAATAAATACAACTTCTCATTGACTATTATGTCTTTTATAAATTTGGGATTGATTTCATTTTTCGATATGGTAGGGGCGCCTCAGGCGATTAGCAATAAACTAATCCCTTCTCAAAAGGAGAAGGTAAAGCCTGGGAAGATGGACTTCCTAGAAGTGTACAGAACCATACCTCAGTCCGACAGAAAAAAAGGTAATCTAACTCAAATGGTCTAGACTCTGTCGGACTGATTGTCGAGGATGTATCCTCGACTTGGTATGAAAAATAACAAAATCTCAAAGTCAAGGACACACGGGTGCGCTTTTACATATGAGCTGATTGGATTCCGTCGCGGTTTTTCGAAGCTCCGTCTTTGTTTAACCTCACCCCAACCTCGGAGAGGGGGTATATGTAACCTTACAGTGCTGTGAGAAAATGAAATAATAAAACATTAAAAGGCATGAACCATTGAGCGATGCTTTTGTCGTTTTTTTCTCTTTTATGGTTTACATAATTGCAGCTACCAGGTGAAAGCGAAAGATGGCAACTTCGGCTGTCACATCACCGCTGCGACTACAGAAATAAGAACGTGGGGATTGAAGAACACCCCAGCTATGCTACATAAGGAGCTGACATTTAAACTCACATTAAACTTCATGCCCAACCCTGTTGCAGTGGAGAGCGGATAAATAATGATGACGTCGGATGTGGCCCAGTCTGTAACCTGACATTTTGAATATCAATTTTTTGTTGTTGTGCCGCCTTGGCTTATCACCTACGTACCACAAATCTATTTTGGTATGATATCTACACTTACATCGCAATCTACGTCTCATGCATCTACTTGGTTATGCGATCTGTGCTTCATATTGCAAGGAAAACACCTCTGGTACCGCTGCAGTTTACGGACTATACTATATTTTAGATAAGATTTGTTAGTTAAATACATTTTTACGTTATCTTTTGTTTATTAAATTGTTAGGTGAAAGTACATGATAGTAAACAAAGCCTCCCTTCCCAAATTAATAATAGGTTTCTAAATAATAACGTTATTATTTAAGCACGGTTCGTAAACTGCAGAAGTACCACACTTCTAATTAGTTTCGAAAGAATGTGTAATTAGAGAGCCTAACCATGATCCTAACTTCTAACCTTAAAGCATTTCCATAACTTAAGCCAATTATTCAACGAAAAGTCGCTGAAGGCTCAGTAATCTATTGCGACGAATTGAGCGCTACGCGGTATAACAGCATAACGTCCTAGAATTACCACTTCTGGCTAAGAAAGTGTTCAGCAGAGAGTGATGAAATGCAAAAATAAGTCCCCACAATATTACCGTCTCGCCAGGGTCTTTGTTATCTATTCTTATTTTTGGACAAAAGCACATTTTGTTTTGTTTATTAAATTCTTAGGTGAAAGTACAGAATTGTTAACACCCCCTCCCCATCTTAAGAATGGGTTTCTAACGTTATTATTTAGAAAGCCATTCTGTACATGGGGAGGAGGGCTTTGTTAAAAAATTCCTTTGAGTTTAAAAAAAAAAACATTCCAATTATGATAACAAAATTTGTATTAAAAATAAAACTCAAACTTTCCAATGGAAAAATCACTTTTCACAATTTTATATGTCTTGACCTAGATTTTCGTATGTGTACAATACGCAGGGGACTGGTTTTCGCACGTCATCGCTTTTTGCTCACCACATTCTTAACCGGAAGTATCAATTCCCGGCCGTTATGCCGCTTACACTTATTTAAACCAACTCAATTCTCGTAATTTCTCCGTAAATAATCAGCAAAATGTCATCGATCCCAACAAGGAATTGAAAGATCATGGCTTGATACGAAGATTTGTATATATTTTTAAAAAAAATGAGAGGCGTACAGTGTAGAAATTTTTTCATAGTAGATATCAAGCCAAAGTAGCACCAGTTTGTTTTGATAATATTCAAAGAAATAAATATTTGTAATCGAATCGAACAAAGTTATGACATTTTAAAATATGTCAGTCATGTGTACAAACATCTCTGTTTCTACCTTGTTTACTTTAGTTGCTTCGTACGTAAATTTCGCTTCGTTCTTCCTTCCTTCTGCATAGAATTTCGTTTCGTACGTTGTTTTCTTCTCTTTTCTTTCATTGCTTTTATTTTGGATTAACGTTTAACTTTCTTTCCACGGCCAGACATTTTCTTTCTGTTTTTTCTTCTGATTTTTTCTCTAAATTCCGAAACAGATTTGTGCTCGCGTCCGACTTGATTAAATTGTCCGTCGCTAATTCCGTCCTGAATAAATTCTTTCTTTTAAGAGGCTGATTTGCCTGATCAATCAAGTGCGTCCATTTTTCTTTACTGCGTTCCATGCAACCTCAATCAACCCCTCTCCTTCTATTTTCATCAATGTCTTTGTGTCTCTTTTTATCTCTGCCTCTATTTGACTCTTAATATCTATCTATCTATCTATCTATCTATCTATCTATCTATCTATCTATCTATCTATCTATCTATCTATCTATCTACCAAGGCCCAAAGGCTACGTGAGGACGTGTGTTAGTGGTTTGTGTCAGATGGATGGTAAGATAAAAAATTTGAGGATCGTAGACCCTGGTTGAATCTGAGCAGAATTTGATTACTTAAGAAGACGGCTAAACAAGAATTTGTTTAAATTGGACTTGAAAACGACCATGTTGTAGTCAGCTGGGAAGCACCCCAGTGGTATTGCGTTCCACAGTCGGCTAGTTATCGGAAAGAAACTCTGCTCATGGAAGTTCCGTTTAGCTCCAAGTACACAGAGGAAGAAAGGGGCATTTTTTACAGTTGCTGTAGTTCGATGAGTTTTTGCTGTGAAGGTTTTACAGGGGGAACCAGAGACTCTCTCGCTCTCTCTCTCACACACCCCCCCCCCACACACACACACTCTCTCTATCACTCTCTAACATATCATTTGATAATAATTTATCATTTAATGAAATGTAAGCTAATATATAAAATAATGGCGCTTCGAATCTAAATCTGTAGATGAGGAGTTTTCCGAGACTCCATTAATATTTCTGTTTCGTTATGAACACTTGCCGTACTACTGAGATTCTTCTTATCTGAACAATAATCTACAATATGCTAGAAAGTATTTATTTATATTTCACTTATCTCTGTATTAAAACTATCAGAGAAGATCCGCTTCTTGCTTCACGCTTACTGACAACTATTTTAGCCTGTATTTTTTGTTATTAAAATATATAGGAAAAAAACTTTATGAAAACACAACTCAGCTTTGGTATAATCATTGATTAAGAAGAAAAAGCTGATATCGTCATATATCTTTGCTGTTGCCTGTGATAGTAAAGTACTATTAGGGTCTTGTCTAAGCCCCGAAACCTGTCTCTTTCAATGGCGATTTCAGATGAGCAATGAATTGTTTCAGTTTAAATCTGGATTATAAAGTATAACGATGGCGAATATTTAATTTCGCGCTTCTTGTGAGTCGCATCCATTTTGCCTTACTGATAGAAAGAGTGGGTAGGAGGAACTAGCGACTAACACAAGCACTACTTACATCGCGACTCTATACGTTCGTTCCCAGAACATGTTTCTATTAGAGACCATTACTGCTACTATTTTGTACACATTTGACTATAAGTAGTAGTAGTTTTATTAGTCATTAGTAGCACTAATAGTTGTTTACGATAATTATCAGTGTTCCGTCTGTAGTGTCCGTTTATATTTTTACATATTCTATTTCGGGGATTTACGTAAGGGTATATTTTGTCTTTCTTGTATACCTATTTTATAAAATAATATTAATGTCAATAAAAAAAAAATTTCAATTTATTAAAAGTGTAATTTTCTTTGCACCACTTCAACTCATGTCATTGCTACATCTATTTACTACGATGAGAAAGAAAAAAGTTAATAAAATTCAAATATTATTTGGATTATTCGGACTACTGTTTTGCAGCTTGGATGTTATTCTCACAAACTCTGGAATGTTTATGTCGAACTCGGGAATCTGTACGGAATTTCTAATGGAACCATTTATCTAATCCACATGTGTAGCTTGTTTTGGTCATGCCATCCATGACTGGGTAGACACCTTAAGTAATTCGTATTTGTATTCACAGTATCGCTCGTACTGAGAATTGAATGTTCAACCCCCAGAATACTGTCACTTTGAAATGATTATTACTTAGCACTTTTATCCTAATATGAACTTTAGGAGCATTAAACTTATTCTTGTTTTAGAGGTGTAATTTTTCTACTTATCACTACTCATTAATAAACAGTTTTTCATGGAAACAACTGATAATCCCTACAATAATATTAAGTCTAGCGGAAATTCTTGGAAGCAAACTAATGTAGTGATTGCAAGAAATGAATTAATTTCCAATTAAATACTTAGGACTAAACGTTTTAAAAAATCTTTTTATATAGTTTTAAAGGTGTAAAAACTTGTAAGACATATACAGGGCTTTACGCGCTCCACTACTTTTGGAGCTGCTCACGCTCCTGCTCCAATGCCCAAAATTGGAGCTGGCTCCCCTCACGCTCCCCATTTTCAAAAAGGAGCCGCTCCAGCTAAAACTCCTATAAAAAAATGAACGGCTCTTTTTCAGCGCTCCATAATGAAACTGTACCTTCTTTCATAAACGTTCTATTCTGCCAATGAATGGTCGAAGGATAGGGGTGGGCGTCAAAGGATCTCATCGATATGGGTTGAGATGTCATTTAAGTGTAAGACCGTAAGATAATATTTGACAAAATCTCGCTAATATTTTGAGAGTTATAGAACATGTCGGATGAAGCATAGGATTATACGTAAATTTTCGTTTCCTGAAGTATAAAATAGAAATAAAAAATCCTTTAAGTATTTTAAATCAATTTTAATTTTCATTACATTAACAACCTATTTTTTCAGGGAAGGAAAAGTTGACCCGATATTTTTTCTATTTATTTTGGAAGGGAATTTAGATTTGTTTTAAGTAAATAAAGTTTTACTTTTAAACATTATTAGTGATTTTTTTAAAAAAGAAATGATTTCTCTTGGAGAGGAGAGACAGCCAAGGCAACATTCATCATCGTGTTGTTGTTTAATATTTGTTTGTTTTACGAATGTAACTATATTGTATAGTATATAATATTATTTACCACAGAGAAATGCGTAAGTACTTTCAAACAAATCGATGTATCGATTTTTTTCAATAGTACAATTTGGGGCGAAAAAAACAATGAAGTTTATTTTTAAAGATTGAATAAAGAAATATATTTCATAAGTTGATCAAAAAATATCAATAAATTGTCAATAAACAATTGAGATTTAATGTCTTAAAATTTCATACAGAATATCTGGCCTAGACATTGGGAATTGAAAAAATATCGGGTCAAATTTTCCTCCGCCGAAAAATTAACTGGAGCAAGTTTTCCTTGGTCGGGCAACAACATTTATTAAAATTAAAAATTCGAATAAAAAAAGGTGGAAACGTCTATATTCGAAATCTCTAACAAAAACAAACTGTTTACAATTTAGATATTCGATAATAGATTTTTTTAAGATAAAGAAAGATATTTAATCTACTTTCGGTTCAAAACAAACAACAAATTAGTCAAAAATTCTACTTATTTGCTTTTTTAAATTAAAATTTAAGAAATTTTCTTTAATTTGATTAAGTTTAAACATCTGTTTAATTGTAGAATAGGGACCGCTGTTTTTTCTCGCTCGTTTCGCTTGGTATTCGCCCAAACTTTGGATGATAATTATTGTTGGTCTTAATTGTATTTTTCGTCCTGAAATGAAATTCTCATTTACTTTTTAAAGTGTTGGGAATCTAACTTTAATTCCAGGTTATAATCGCTGGCTGCCATGTTAGTTCTTATTGTATTTTTCCTTGGACTAAAGATATTTTTCCTTGGACTCAAGATATTTTTCCTTGGATTAAAGATGTTTTTATTGCTTTAACATTTTATTAAACACACACAAAAACATTGAACATTCTATTTACAAAAGCAAGTTTTAAGAGAATTTAACGAAGTTAAAAGCAAACATGAAAAGGTTAAAACATACTAGTCGTGAATTTAAGAATAACAAAATTTCGCCAAAAAGACGACAGGTAAAAATATGGCATCAAAGTTCAATTTGATATATGCTAAAAAATAAATTTGAATTTTTTGTCAGGACAAAATGTACCATTTCACCCCAAAAATCAATTTTATCGAACATTTGGGTGAATACCTAGCGAAATGGGAGAGAAAATTCAACGGTCCCTATAGTACAATTTAACCTAAAAAAATTATTTAAAAACACGAATTAAAAGAAAATTGGCTTATTTATTTAATCAGCAATAAACATCCTTGTCATAAATACAAAAAAAGTTAAAATCTTTAAGAAAATAACTTCAAAGACATCTATAGACTCACTGGCGCACTTGAAGACATTTGTTGCCAAATTGTCTCCTGTCTTAAGAAAACCGTCCCATCAAAAATGTAACATGTTAATGTAAAAATCTACTTGCGTCTTTAAAAAAAACCTGAGAAGGTCAAATGTTCTGTTTTCATGTGTAATTTTCTTGTTCTTTCTCCCTCTTACCCCCTTCCTCTCTCTTTCTCTCTCTCTTCCTATCTCATATACATTTACCAGAGATATAATTTAAAAAATAACCCAAAGAGTTTAGCTGAGACTTTCTTATTATTGCTGAATAAAAAACTAATGTTTAAAAAAGCTAATGTTTAAAAAACTAAAATAATTTTGGAGCGTGGAAGCGCGAAAACCACGCTCTTTAGTCCCAAATGGAGTTGCTCACGCTCAACTCTCGCTTAATATAAAATGAGCACTCTTCTCCTTCGCTCCAGCAAAAAGGAGCGTGCTCCTGGAGCACGCTCTTTTTCTGGACATTGTATATATATATATATATATATATATATATGAGAGAGAGAGAGAGAGAGAGGGGGGAGTATCAGAAGGCTATCACACTGCAAGAAATGGAAATATGTCGGCGTTGAGAAGTAAGACAAACACAGGTAATTTTAATTCATATATTTTTTCAAAACTTTTTAAAATGTTTTCTTTCCTATATAGCACCTTTTACTTGATTAGGCAATACTTATATATATATATATATATATATATATATATATATATATATATATATATAATTTTTTTGTTTTCTTTACGAATTACTCAAGACTTCTACCCTGTCATGAAGGACGTGCATTAAATAATGGGCTCTGTTCGAAATTCCGTACAGATTCCTGCGATCGACATAAGATTTCCAAGTTCGACAAGATTCACCTGAAGAATGTCGCAGGTTACATCGGCTGAGACATTATGGGAGTAATATCCAAGATGAGAACAGTAGTCCGAATAATACCAATAATACAAATTACTTATCTTCATCTAAAAAATTCCGAAACATGAAATCAAATTCTTGTTTAATCTTTTCCAAATGATGTATTCCTCTCGGATGGACAGCCGTTTCCAAAGTAGGCAACATCGTGAAGAGTAGAAAGTCAACTATGAACATTAAACGGAAAATGTTCAGCGAATACATAATGCCTGTTATGACATATGGTAGTGAAACATGTGCATGAAATAATGCAGCAATAGAAAAGCTAAGAGTGGCATAATGCAAAATGGAATACAGTTTATGTGAAAGAAAAAGTAAACACCTGGATCAGAGAGTAAACTGAGAGGTGACGGTAGTTAAGTGGATATCGACACGGACTGAAAACCTGGGTGTTCCAAGTTCAAATCCAGTCGGTTCCACAGTATCACTTTCACTTAGGGATGTTGGCAACCGTCTCGTGGTCCTTCCTGTAAGTACCCGATGTCTTTCCAAAAAGATTTCTAACTAGAAAAACATCGGGGAAACTAATGTCAACACCAGAATCATCTGATTCACACGAAAGAAGAAGACAGTACACTGGAGTAAACAGCATCATCACGAACATACGAACAGCTAAACATAGATGGGCAGGCCATCTTTCGAGATCTATAGACAATAGGTAGATTTCTACAGCGGCAATGGGAAAGACTGAGGAAAGCCAAAAGAGAGAAGACCTCGACAGCCAACTGTGCCCTACGTGGACACGCCTAGCCACCAACAAAACAAGGTGGAACGAAAACAAGAAATGCGTTCCTCCCCGAAGAGTGATCAAACCCATGATGATGATGCTGCTGTTGATGATGATGTTGATGATGATGAGTCTTCTTATTTATAAATATTAAAGAAAGAAACTATTAATAAAAAAACTAAAATTATTCAACAAAACGGTAACCATGTTAAACTGTATTAATAAAATTATGGAACATGATTTTGTGCGTTTGTGTTTCTCGCTTATGCGTAACTTTGATGAATACACATTTTTAAATCTATATACTAATACGCTAAGGCATGTTGTGTTCGTACGTACGCTATCACCTTTCAGCTGCATGAAAAATGATATCGTCGATTAGCAAAGATGATTTTTGATGATTAATAATAATGTCGCTAATAATATGATGTTCCAAAATCGAATTCTATCGTCCCGTCGACTAAAAGAGTACAATTTTAAATACATACATTTCAAAAAGTTACGTTCGTTTTATTGATTTAAAGCATATTTAGCTGACAATTATTTTTATTGTAAATCGACAGAAAATATTGTTTTAAAAAGAATTAAATTGCTACAATTTTAATTAAATAAACAAGAGAGACGTTTTATTTATTTCAAGGCTGATAATGATAATTATTTTTACGGAAGAAGAAAGCGTCAGTTTTGTTCTTGATAGTATTGATCCCGATGGACATTAATTATTTCAAACATAATATTATTATTTACAGTAAATTATACAGATTGGGGTAGAAAGTACCGTATGATTCCCACTTGTTACTATGAACAGAATACTTATTAAAATCAAAAATAAAATAAGGGAAAACTAAAACGATTAAAAAAAGGCTATCTAAAAAATGTAATCATGTTTTATTTTGAATTATTTTTCTCTATACCCTCCACCTAGCCGTGACCTACGTAATATAGTAAACTAATGCCGGTGCACTAAGTCTAGATTTTCTGGTGATGTCATTGTTAGTGGTTCTTACTCCCACTATCAATCAGGACCGGAAATGAGCCGTAACTTAATGCGCATGCGTCCATCTGTGATCAGAGACTCAACTCCATACGATTATTCATTCACTTGGAAATCATATTTAACCTGTTCCTGCTATTGTGACTATATTCCCCTGCCAAGAACACGGCCACCCTCCTAAGGCTTATTTATTCACTTGGAAATCATTGTTAACTTTTTCCTTTTTTCAAACGTATTTCCTTTTTTATAGATATAATTTTAAAAATTAACACGGTGTCCAAAGATTAAGACATTGCATTATATTACGACGGCCGTGATTGAAGTTTGAATTTCAAGTTTTAAAAAAATAAATTAGAATTTTATTTCGAGATAAAAATACAATTTTAGACTAATTTATAAGTTTCATCCAAAATCCCCCCAAAACATGACTGTTTTAATTTATTACAAATTTTTACTATATTGTAAAAAAAACTTCGTTTATCAGGACAGCAAAAAACAAAAAAACACACATTTTAATATTTTTCAATAAGAATTATATTAATTAATTATTTTGAATTATTGATTAAAAAAAATCAATAACATCTATTAGTATGACGATTTACCACTATTACGGAAATTTACTGCTGATATAAAAATGGCTTTGATCTGTAATTTATATTTGCCTCTGACAAGAAAAATGGTCTCCTTGCGAAAGATATTCCGAACAGGAAAAAATATATTTGCAAAGAAAATAAATCGAAATAAAATGTAATGTTCTTAATAACATACACCAAGGGTCAACAACAGAATCGAATGTCTAGCAATGCAATTTAGGTCAAAGTTCTAAAACCCGACTAACTTCACCTACATTATCTCAATATCCGACTTAAGCTTAAACAAACTAATATGTCACATTTAAGTAATGACGTAGTTATCCGTTTTGCATGAAGATAATAGAATAAACTTTTCGTTCGTTTTGGGGCATTCTGTACTATTAGTATTCCCGCTATCTCGGTTTCATCGTCGGAAGATTTGTTTTCTTTCATTATTTCCTTATTTCTTTTATTTATATTATTTCCTTTCTACTTATTTCATTCCTTAATTTCTTTGTTTTCTTTTTTCTTTCTATCTATCAAATTTTCTTTTTTTTCTCCATTGCCCATAATTTTCCAGCATATATATGGTTATAATTTATCTCCCTCGCACGCACGCACGCACGCACGCACGCACGCACGCACGCACGCACGCACGCACGCACTCTCTCTCTCTCTCTCTCTCTCTCTCTCTCTCTCTCTCTCTATATATATATATATATATATATATATATATATATATATATATATATATATTTCTAACTTCTCTTTCTTTCACTTTCTTTCTTTTTCACTTCGGTTTACTGTCTTGCGTTCAGATTTTTTTTCTATTTCTAATTTTCCAGCATATATATGGTAATAATTTCTCTCTTTATTTTAATATCTTCTCTTTCGTTTAGTTTTTCTTTTTAATTTTCGTTTACTTTCTTTCAGTTTTTCTTTTATTCACATTTCTCACAATTTTTCAGCATATATATATATATATATATATATATATATATATATATATATATATATATATATATATATATGGTTATAATTTCTATCTCTTTCGCTCTCAATTTTACTTACTTCAGTTTTGTTTATGTACTTTCGTTCGTTCTTTCTTTTCAGTAATTGTTTATTCACCCTCTCATGTCTAAAGTCATTGTTAATTCACCCGTTATATTTTATTTTATTGGCATAGTGAACGCACCCTTAGCTGTAGCGCTCGTTATCGCTTTTTCTTTGTATTAGTGTGTCTTTCTTTTTCTTTTTTTCTTCCTTCCTTTATTCTTTCCTTTTTCCTTGCTTCTTTCATTCTCTCTTCGTTTTTTGTTTCAACGTAAACTTGCTCAACATTTTATTCAGACCCATTCTTGTTAAATTCAATTTTTCATTCCATTCACTGTTATTTCTATCAATCTTACTCTTTATGTTCTTCTTTTTAATCCTTTGTAGAAACAAATCTTACTGGTTCTTTTCTTTTTGCATAATCAGCCATTTTTATTCCCTGTTTCACCTGTACAACGTAACAATTTTTTCTTCTTATCATTCGCCCTCTTCAACGTTTCCTTTTCATTGAAACCCATTCGCATTTTGTTCATTTTTTTTCATCTCTTTCTCTTCATTTATTTATTTTTTGTACAATTCCTCAACAACTTCCGACTGATTTAGCGTCTTTGCAAATCTTTCTCGTTTCTTCCCTTTCCCTTTTGACTTCTTGTCTTTCTCTTCCATATTAAACGCCATCTTTAAACTACTTCTCCGCCATCTTTATTCATTTTCCCGCTTTTTTCTTGTCATGGCGTCACTTCCTTCCGGATAAATCGGACACAGGCCGCCTGCATTTGAAGCAATCGCGAATCATATGGGCAAGTCTTTGGTTAGAATAAAACAGACAAAAATGTCAAAGGAAAAGAAACTAATTGTTCCAAATAAAACTAGCAAAAATCTATAATTAAAAAAAAAGATATCTCACTCCCTGTGCGTATTGTCAAATTTAGTTAATAATAACGATGTGTTCAGTTTTGCATGACATGTTTATTTCGTATTCTTGCTTCTCCTATAAGTCAATACCGTAAGACTAGATATAAAAACATGTCGTAGTTAACGTAAGTGAAGTTAAGTTTGTTTTGTAATAATGAGCCACCGCTCATCAACACCCAAATGTCACCCGAGGGTAAGGGTTAATTAGTGTTTCAGGTGAGACAAACACCTCGAGGATTGGAGGCGATGGTTGAAACTGGCAGAGTTTGATTTTTTAAGAAAACAGCTCGACAAGAATTTGTTAACATTGGACTTGAAAACGACCATGTTGTAGCAGCCCCGTGATATTGAGTCTTACAGACGGGTTGTTTTTGGAAAGGAACTTTACTAATGGAAGTTCAATTTAGCTCTATGGGAGAAAGGAAAAATTATTTACTCTGATTGTAGCTAGACGAGTTTTTACTGTGATTTTTTCCCCAAATTCATGAGAAAAATGAAAAGGATAGTTCTAAAACTCAAAGACACATCTTAACCCACTTTTTCGACTTGTCACTCTTGAAAAAGCCCTCAATTTCTCAGTCTGTTCGATTTATGTTATCCTTTTAATTTATGAAAATATATTTATGGCAATTCAATTAAATTGTTATGCAATAGATTTATAGCAATTTATCTTGTCATATATATATATATATATATATATAATCATATTAATTTTAAATAAATAATATTAAATTATTTTTACCTACATACGCCAGCATTTCAAGCTTTCGCTCTCATCAGTGTAGGGATGATAATCTCAGACGGTCGTACGGTTCGAACCCAGAATCAACTTAGACTCCGTAAGCAAACGCTGTAACCATTAGGCCACGAGACATTACCATATTCAAGAAGGGAATTTAAGTTCTATTTATGCGAAAGGCGGCATATCTAGAAAGACTGACTAAAGATTCTACGAACGTTGTCGGAATATACCTTATAGCTACGTGTCAGTCTATTTTTACTTCATCGAAAAGGGGTCAACTTAATTTTTCTGTCTTACGGTGTAGATTTATTATTCATTAACATTCTAGGGCGATATTTATGTTTCAATATTAATCTGAATATATATGAAGCATGTTTGAACGAATAACAATGCCAATCAAGCAGCACATTCATTGCGCATGCCTACAAGAAGTAATTTTACTTCCTCACACAATATGTTTGAGTCAATAGTATATATATATATATATATATATATATATACAATATATATATATATATATATATATATTGTGTGTGCGTGCATTTAGGCAGCATTCTTTCATTTAAACAAAAATTGTTAAACACCTACCTGTTTTTGCATAACCCCCCCGAAAAAAACCCTGTTTTCCCGAACCACACAATTAGCTATTTATAAAGACCTATTTCCCGCCCATCTTATTTATCCTCTCAATCATTTTCGCTGTAATTTGTTCTATTCCTTTCAATACATTTTCCACTTTCTATTTGACCTACCTAAATTCCTTCTGGGCTATCTCTTCCTACTCTCCCACGACTGTGCCTCCCCTAAAACCTCTCAACGCCTTCATTTTACTACTCTTTCTCTACACGTATTGGCTGTATAAATATGGCCCCAATTTCTGCCGTATCTTTAATCATGAATAAGTCTCAAATAAACTATGGGGCGAAATATCAATTCTTCGTTTATTTCTTTTTCCATTTTATTTTTCTATTGGATGAAATTGAAAACAAAACCCTATTCAAAGATCGAGCACAACTTATTTTGTTTAAAAATTTTACGAGGAACCCAATAGTGATATTGATTTTTCATCATGTTTTTCTTTTACAATAATATCGTCGGGTCTGAATTCGCACTGGATATGAATAAACAACAAGGATGACCATTTACTTCAGCTTATTTATAACTTGAAGATTGACAATTAGAGAAATTGAAAAATAGGAATACAAATGCTAATTTTGATGTCAAGGCTTGAAGCAGGACTAAAAATTGTTCTAATTCTTTCCCAGTCTTTACTTGCAATAATTTTGTGGATAATTTCCAGATTTTTATATTTTTAGCAAGTTTTTTTTTTAGAAATATTTATATACATTAATTGTCAATGTGTATTTATTTATCTCCCTCTCACAACGGGAAGATTTGACACAAGGTTATAAAAGTAGGTTTTGAAAAGACCTAGCCACAGAGGAAGAGCACTCTGGCCGATAAAAAATGCATGCGCAGCCATGTCGACATTCCTCAAGCGATCAACAATAAACCAACCCCTTCTGAAAGGGCGAGAAGTGGATCTCCTAAAACCACACAGGACGACACCTCAGACCGACAGAGAACAAGGCCACCCAAATGAGTAAATAACACAAAATTATGTAACACTTTAGTTAGAGAAAGTAAAAATAATGACATAACTATTGATGCATACGACGATGATGATGGTTGACGTTGTTACGAAGGTGAGTTATAGGAAGCTGGGTTAGCGAACGTGGCAAGGAAGTGACGTAGAGACGTGACGAGATATAGTGCTACGTGGAAAAGGAAATATACTAGATACTCTCACTTGGGTCTTAATATGATGTACCCGTCTTTCGACAGGTACTCCAGTTATCTGAATATTTATAAATCTGGTCCATTTATCGCACTAATGGTGAGATGTAAACCAACATTCGCCCATGTATGGAGTATTGTTACAAAATCTGGGCTGGTGCACCTACCACTAGTCTCTCCCTTTTGAAGAAAAAAATCTCTAACTTAATCGGTCTCGCACTATCCACCAAACTCCAGCCATGTCCCACCACCGCAATATTGCATCTCGGTGCGTGTTTTGCAAGTAATTCCACGGAATGTGCTCCAACGTCTTACTCATTTTGTATTCGACCAACGTAAATACCTTCCGACTAACCTGACTAGCAGCAAAACCCCATTCATCCACTGTAGAGGTCCCCAGATGCTGGAAAACTTTCTATCTTAATCGTTTATTTCCTCGGACAGCTTGCTTTTGGAATTACCTCTCTGCCTCCTGTTTCCCCGACTGTACCAACATACAGAATTGTGAACAACGGTATTTAATTGCTTCCCACCACAGCAATATGTGACACAAGGTCGGAAGGTGGTGGAAGAGTCTAGCCAGCGCCCCTAAACGAGAATCACTCTGGCTTAGCAAAAATAGCCTTGGCAGCCCCATCGGCATTCGCCGGTCAGGACCAAATACCTCAGCCCGACATATAAAAGGCCACCGAAATTGCCCAGTTCCTGCTGGACTGATTTTCTAGAACGAATCCTTGACTGGTATAACCTTACCACATCCCGAAGTCCCCAATCAACCGAAGTTAATGAGAGACTGAACGGGCTGGAGGTTGTACAATTGTGAACACACATCTTGCGGCACAACTCATCACTTAGCATGCCTCCTATAAATCTGGCCCTAATCGCAGTAGCTCCTTCCGCTTCAGTGGCAACGCTCCTTGTTTGAGGTGAATAAAAGTTAAATATACACTCCTGATAAAATTGTTTTAAATCACTTGAAAATCTTTTAAAAGAAATCTTTTTTTAAGGATTGATTTTATATATATATATATATATATATATATATATATATAACACGCCAATTTCATATTCACAAAAGAAGAACTAGCATTCTAATAACCTCATGATATATACGATCGACCTCATAAGGATAACTAATTTGCATATTAATTATCAAAATGCAATCTCATTAATTAACAATACGTTTTTATTGTTTTTAATTCAATGATTGTTTGCGTTTGAATATTGCACATAATTCTATTCACGAATATTGTTTTATATCATGAAAAGTATCTTTCCGCTCAATTTATTTCTGGCTAGTTTAGAATAAAGTGTATCATCCTGTTTATTAAACCCCTGTACAGAGACATAAGGTTTGTACTTTTTTTTAGATAATAACTATAATATATTAAGCATTTATTCCAAATAATTGTTTGCTCATTAAAATACGTCATGTTACTACTACTACTGCTGCTGCTACTGCTACTACTGATACTGCTACTACTACTACTGCTACTACTAATAAAACAGTTGACACTGATAGGGTTGTAAGCTTTTGCTAAGACTTGCAGCAAATTTGACATTTCGGACTTCGGGTATATAATAGAGAATTAAAAATTATACTAGTCATACTGCTACTACTGCCCAGGCCGCCGTAGGGGGATAATCTTATCCTATTAATCCTGTTGAGTGTTTCATAGGGGACAAAAGATATACTACTGCTACAATTATCTTTAACTTACGAGGAGGTCTCACACAGGTCACTATCAGTGATTGCACACTGACAATCATCAGTGGTGTTCCCTGGAGGTTGAGTGACAACAAGTTTCCCCAGATTTCCAGTACTCTCCACTTCTTTCGATAAATATGGCAAATGATTTGCCTTATCGCAATAACGGCTTACCATTGGTCTCTTGCTGGCAACGACCATTAGTCTACTCTGAGATTTGAGTCAAAATAAGCCTCCCTATGTCCCAGTACTCTCCTCACTCTTCCATTTGAGGTCTGGTTAGTGCTCCCCCCATCGGTCTTTCCATCCTCCTTTACTCTTCACGACTATTTTGTATGGTATCAGCCGAGACTGGTGTAACCACATTGTGTTTATTGGTGGCGGTGGTGGAAATTTATGAAACTCCTTGCAGTTTCAGTTTCTTTGGTTTTATGTGATCGTGTTCTCTCTAATGTTTTCGATGTATTTCTATCAAAACTTCCACGTGGTTGGTTAGCGTTCGTAGTTTATGTGGGTTGGTTTTCGCATTTGATGATGTTTCTTAAGATTTCAGCTATTTTCATCATTGCCGTCCGTTGGATAGTCTCGGTCTTCCCTTTGATCTCAATTTCTCCCAGTCTTTTCCCAGACCTTGTTGGGACACTTCGTAGTGATCCTATGAGTATTGGTATTATATTGTGCTTCTTCATGTTCCATATTTCTGTCAGTTTTTTGGCAAATTCCGTGTATTTGCTTCGTTTTTCTGTCTCTTTGATCTTTACCCTGTGATCTGCTGGAAAGTCAAAAACTACGATTTGGCAGTTTTCTTTTATTCTTCTTAGCTATTATGACACTGAAGTTCCTTGCTTGGATGAGTTTATTTGTTTGTACCTCTATGTCCCAGAGGATTTTCTGATTTTTTCCTTTTCAAATACAGTCATTCATTTGTGTCTGTACTCTGCATGTTCAAAATAAAGGCGTTTGCATAGTTCCCAGTATAATGCTCTTCCTATGCAGTCGCGTCTCTTCATGTATTCTTTTGGGGATAGTTTGATGCAATCACTTATGTGATTCACCGTTTCGTCTCTTTGCCCACACAGTCTACATTTACTGGTTTTCTGTATTTATTATTTTGGTATATAGATAGTTTTACTCACATTGTTCTGTGCAGCTGTCAGTAGCGATTCCGTTTCTCTGTCTCAGTGTCCTTTTCGTAGTTATGTCCAGTTGTTTTCGCGAGTCTCTTCTCTTGTTATTCTTATTAATCGTCCATGTAGTTGTTTCTCTTCCCACTTTTCTTTTCTCGTCTTTTCGTTTCTCGTTTCGCTGCTCTTTGTATTGTTTATGTTGACGGTGTCTCTTGCTGCTGTCATCAGCTTTTCGGTGTTCTGAGTCATGTATTTTTCCAATGTTTTGTGTCATACACACAGTCGTCCATACTTACCAGTCCTATTCCCCTTCTCTCTGTTCATGTAGAGTCGGTCAATATCATCTTCGGGTGTAGTTCATTGTTCATGATCATTATTTTTCTAGTCTTCTGGGTAAGATGCCTAAGTTCTTATTTTGTCCAGAATATCTTACGACTGATACTGCCCAGGTTTATATCCCTTTTACTAAAGTTCTACTATATAATTTAGTTTCTAAGAGTTTTCTTTTTCTCCCCAGATATTCTTTTCCAATCTTCTTTTTTAATTTTTGTTGATTAAAAGGTATCTGCTTTCAGAACTCCCGACTATTTATAGGTATCATGTTCCCCAAGTGCCCGCATCTCCTCTTGGTTGGGCAGTTCCATGCCCTTCTCTATTTCAAGTTTTCTCATTTTCATCTCTAGCAGTGCACACTTTTCTATTCCGAATTCCATTTTAATATCCTGACTGAAAATTCTGGTCGTGTCTATCAGCGTTTCCAGTCTCTTCTTGATTTTTGCAAATAGCTTCAGGTCGTCCATATACATGAGGTGGTTTATTCTTTCCCCTGTGTCGGTGAACATGTATCCGGCATCACATTTCCTGAATATGTTGTTGTGTGACATCATAGCTATGATAAACAGTAGTGGTGATAGAGAGTCTCCTTGGAAGATGTCCTTATGTATTCTTATCTCAGTTAGGTGCTGTCCTCCAACTGTCAGTTTCAGTCTCCATGTTACCATTGCTTTCTTACTAAGATTAATGATCTGGTCGGATACTTTGTATATCTTTAATCATTCACTTATCTATGCTTGATGAATTCTGTCGTAAGATTTTTTGTAGTTATTCCATGCCATGGCTAAGTGTTTTCTTCTTCTTACCTCCTTAAGGATCTATTGATCTATGTATAACAGGTTATACGTCTCTCTGTTCCCTGTTCAGCATCATTTCTGTTCCTTGAGGAGTAGTCATCAGTTATTAAGGGAGTGGTAGATCTGTTTGCTTAGTTGTGCCGTTAGGATTTTCCACATGGTTCGTAAACAGGTTATTGGTTTGTAATTGCTTGGGATCGTTCCTTTCTCGGTATTTTGTGTATTAATTTAGTTCTTCCTTTGCTAATCCATTCTGATATTTTCGTTTCGTGAATACATATTCTTAGATTTTGTCTTTCATATAAAGTCCTGAATTATTAAAACAAATATGCATATGTTACATCGTGGCCTGGTGCTTTCCAATTTGGCCTTTTTCGTAGTGTTGTTCGGAGCGTTTTTTTCAGTAATTTCGGTTTGTTCTTCAATTTCCTGAAGCTTTTCTCTCATGTTTTTCAGCCATTCAGCTTTTTTGTTGTGCTCTTGTCGCTTTCTCCATATCTTGTCCGAAAGTGTTTTGTTTCTGTAAGGTCTGGTAGTTCTGTTCTTCTTCTTCCTCCGTTTACGTTTTGATAAACCTGGCTTTCATTGTTTTCAAAAGACCAATTTGTTTGTACTGTTCAGATTTGTATTTATATTGTCTTAGTCTTCCCTCTTTTGCTGCTCTTTTGTTTTAGTTTTTCATGTTTCTTATTTAGTCTTTCTTCTTTGTAACGCATATTTCCCCTGTTCCATTGTTTTCTGTTCTTTTTCATCCTATTTACGGCTTTAGCTTCTTTTTGAAGTTTGTTGATCTGATTCAAGTCTGGCTTCCCATCCAGGCTTTGTCAGTCAATTCTTTTGGTGAGATTGTGTTTCTGTTTTAAGTTTAATAATTACTGATTTGGTCAGTGATAGTATCCGTTGAAATGTATTGGACGAATCTGTTCACTTTGTATTTCTAATTTTAATTTCCTCCAATCATTCCTTTTTTAAGGATAGGAGTTTTGTGTTGTCCTCGTTTGGTTTTTTCAACTTCTGTTGCTTCTGCTTCAGTGTGTTCTGTGATTTCATAATTTTCAATCTCTTCAGTTTCAGTGTTTATGTTTAGCTAGTCTTCTACTTGTGGGTTTTCACTAAGAGGTGTTTCCTGATCTGTTACATTATTATTATTATTATTATTATTATTATTATTATTATTATTATTATTATTATTATTATTATTACCACAAATAATAAACACTTAGAACATATACAGTATGTGATATTATTGAACATAATTTTGGATGAAGATGAGTGAGTGACATGGTTGAAGAGAAACATACTAGTATTACTACTACTAATATGATTATTATTATTATTATTATTATTATTATTATTATTATTATTATTATTATTATTATTATAAACAAGTATAGGCTGTAAAACTATTGTACCGAATTGCACCACATTTGGGATAAAGAACCCCTTAAGATTACTAATTATGATTTATATTATTTGGATTGTTCGGACTACTATCCTCATTTTGGTTGTTATATTCACAACATTTCGGCCAATGTAACGCCCGGCGTTATGAAAAAGAGAACAACCAAGATGAGAATAGTAGTTCGAATAATTCAAATAATCCAAATTATCAACCATCATCTAAAAAATCGTGAAGCATATCTATACCAAGTATTGCTTAAAGTACCAACAGCACATACACATCACATTTTTTTATATACTAATGGATAACCACTTATTAAGGCCAATATCCACTCAAGGGTTAATGAGATTTTCAGTTGGAGTATAGAACAGCATTATGAAAGGATTGAGAACTATGATTAATTTACAGGGCGACTCGATGGATATTTGGTAGCATTGGACTTGAAAATGACCATGTTATAGTCTGAAGGGAAACATTCAGGCGATGACGTATTCCTCAGCTGGGAAGTTTTGCAAAGGAACTCTATCAATGGAAGCTGTCACTTCTCTAGTTAAAATAATTCTAAAATGCTTTGTGCATAACTAAAAATAACCCGTGACGGCGGTTAAGTGGGTAACGACGCGGACTGG
The DNA here is from genome assembly GCA_963556195.1 of Sepiola atlantica. Lineage (NCBI taxonomy): Eukaryota > Metazoa > Mollusca > Cephalopoda > Sepiida > Sepiolidae > Sepiola > Sepiola atlantica. The sequence goes on from OY744517.1 coordinate 135,085,149, forward strand.
CGACCTGGGTGTGCTATGTTCGAATCCACTCAGTTCCATAGAATCAGTTTCATATAAGGATGTTGGCAACCATTACGTGGTGGTTTCTGCAAAAATGCCAACAACAGAATCAAGCCGGTCAACAAATTTGTACCGTGTTGATTCATACGAATTTACTTCATTAGCCTTTCTTCTTTTATTATTATTATTATTATTATTATTATTATTATTATTATTATTATTATTATTATTATTATTATTATTATTATTATTATAATAATAATAATAATAATAATAATAAACAACAACAACAACATTGTAAAATGTTTAAATGTTAAATTTTAAAAAGATTTTAAAATGTTAACGTAAATACAATTTATCCTGTGACGCTAATTCTAGCGCCCCGAAATTTGAATTCTAAACGTTTTTTCTTAACTGTACCGGTCTGTTGCTTTGGCGTCTAACGGCTTCACTTATGACGGTCTCGGCTGTATTTTAAAATATTCTTTTTTTTGTCACCTGAAGATTATTCGACGAAGAATCGTAGGTGCTAGTGATACTTATGGAACTTTGATTATTTTATTTTTATTTTGACACAGAAAAGATTATTAGAAAAAATGAAAAATAAAAAAGGTATAATCAAACAGTAATATTCTGTTATGTTTAACATTGTTTGCTTAAATTAAAAAAAATGCTGCCTAAACACACACACAATATGTATATATATATATATATATATATATATATATATATATATATATATATATATATATATTTCATAAAATATAACAGTCAACGTGTGGCTGCATATATTTTCCTCGATCCTTTCTAAATTTGTGATTAATTTTCAGTTTCAAGCAAGAATTGGCGGATGTATCTACCGTACTTGTTTTGTACCCTAGTACTTTCAGTTTCTTCCGGAGCAATTTTCGGAGGGTTGTTTTTCAAGTAAAGAACATGTATTTTTTAAATGTTTAGTGATAGTTTTAGCAGCAACAGTGTGATTGGTTTTACTATTTATAGAGTATTAGGATTAGTATTAAAAGGATAATAAATATTTAATGAAATATGTTTTCAAGAAAAAATGCTGGCCATATATATATATATATATATATATATATATATATATATATATATATATATATATATATATATATATATATATCAGAACGACATTGCAGCTGGTACAATGTCAATATTTAATATCAATGTTTGCTCCAATAAGGAAAAACATTGAAAACAGACGATCGCCATTATATTGATGCGCATGCGCTACTGTATTTTTTCTATGTTCGTCCGCCATTTTGAATGACTATTTTTGTCTTTTGTTTTTATTCATTCAAAAGATTTGTTATCGATTGATGCTTTTTTTTATAAAGGGGATTTTAATTTAAACATTTTCATCGTTTCGGGGATGTTTTAAATTTTCTTTTGCTTTTTGTTGTCAGCCAAACTGGCAGGTGTCTTAGTTGAAAGGAAAGCGGCAATTGAAGGAGTAATATAACTGTTTCTTTCTGATCAGAGTTTAATGTTTAAATTCCATGAAGGAGAATCAACAACGAATGCACATAAGGATTTTCTACCTTGTCTAACATAGGCTTATAGGATTAACATATATTTAAATCTTATATTTATGAACCAATAGCATCAAAAACAAGACTGCCTTAAATTTACAGCTAAAAAGGCTTTCACATTTTTTTAGGAAATGAGACCCCAGCCGTATTAAGGCGAAATTGTAAAATAACAAATCACGTGGCCGTCTATAATTACGTTCGCAGACTAAAATTATTTTAACCGCAATAATCAAACGCGCTTTATATATAAAGCAACGCGAGATTTCACCCATATGATTGACCGGTACAGCTTCATAAACAAAAAATTAAATGTTAAACCTGATTTGTACGCAGTTTTATTTATCTTCCTCCCAGAAGGTAAGATGTGACACTAGGTCGGGAAAGTGGGATTTGAAAAGCCAGCGCCCGAGAAGGTGAGCACTCTGGCCTACAAAAAATGTCTGGGCAGCCCTGTCGGCATTCCCCGGTAGGAGCGCCTCAAGCGATTAGCAATAAACTACCCCCTTCTCAAAGGGTGGGACGGCAAAGCCTGGGAGGGTGGACCTCCTAGAACTGCACAGGACTGACCCATAGACAGGCGTAAATCAAGCCCCGAAGGCCAAGACAATACCAGTTTATGGGGTGTAGTATCCATCGGAACAGATACTACACTTTGATCCCGGCCAATTATTAGTACATTTAAAAAGAAAATTAGGTCCGTTTGAATTCATCAATGTCTATCATTTTAGCGCGAGAGTAGGAGTGACTACCCTCTGACAAACACCGTAAAAGAAATATTGTATACATTCAATTAGTGTCACATTTTTATATTACATCATTCGTTAGATAATTTCATATTAATTACTACCCCGACTAGCGAGTGAGCGGCTAATTAAAACAATTAAATTTTTTTTTTACTGATTAAAATGCTAAGAATTTCTACCCGGAAGAAGATTTGTGCTTTTAAGCACATATCTTCTTCCGGATAACATTCTTAGCATTTACATAGAAAAACTAACCCCACAATTCATTATTTTAAACTAATACTGACTAAAGTGTATGCACTATTTTGCACTTTTCTTGGTCACGCATGAGTGATTCGACTTCTAGTATAATTCCTGCTGCAGCTGGTGTTTACATATAGAGAAACAAACTCGTAAAGGTATACACGATAATTACCTAAATTACAAAAGCAATCCGTACAGAAAAGATACTATTTTTATTTATAAGTTAGCAACTATTACACAATTCCCGAAAGTTGGAGAAAAGAGGAAGGATGCAAATTTGTCATAATCGCAGTTTTTTGCGTCTGCCATCCCATACGATAACTTACATTCGCTGCTCCATGTGATAAACAAGCAGCTCCATAATGCCCGTTTCCATGATAACTGGGTCAAGGGTAGTCCCTATGTCGCGCGAGAGGACCGTTGTCATAGAAACTGAGATTACCATGTTTACGCAAACAACACAAAAAAAAACATCGCCTAAACATACATATGTTGGTTCAAGGGCATTCATTCATAGTTATGACACGATCGTTTAACTATTAATTTAATTTATAGATTTTATTTTTATTTATTTTTATTTTTCATTTAAACCTAACTTATATTTTACTTATTAATCGAATCTAGAGACGGTTTTCGCTTAATATTTTGATTAAACGCTGATTTTTAAAAATATTACTTAGAAAATTTACTTAATTTACACTCATATTTAATACTATAAAATTATACCTTTCTTCCAGTGTTTGTGTATAGACCAAATTATTTTAAATTCTCCACAACCCCCAAATTAAATAAATATATATAATTTCTACGTACGTACGTGGCTGCGAGGAATGTTCTTTCTAAATTAAAAAATAACCCCAAACATTTAAATGTTCATGATTATTTATAATTTAAGTAATTAAAGAACATATTCATTGATACCTGCAAATAATTAAAAATTCGATTAATACTATTTATATGGGTTTGGGGGTTAGAAGCAGGAGTTTATTAGGTTTTTCAATTTTCATGGGTGACTCCAGTACGCGGGCCCTGCTAGTTATCTATAAAAAAGGATCCCATACAGTGAGTCTAAAGTCAGAAGCTGATCAACGTATAAAAATCAACACGTTTCCATCGAGCTCCTCAGCTATTAGTTCAAAACTTAAGTTGCTTTGTTTTTCCTGCATAGTATCTAGGCGTTGGATTACCCCTCTCATAGGCCACAACTTCCAAGATAAAGACTCGGCTAATAGTCTATCTTTGTAAGCTCACTGGCATAAAACGAACCCAAATCTTGCCTAATCCACTCTATCAAAAACTAAAACTCTGACAAGCAAAGACGAATAAGCTCAAACCAGACGCTGACCAAACAAAAATAAACAATTTGCTCCCTCCCTTGAGGCTTGCGTTCACAAATATCTGAGGGTTTAGAATCAATATCGATGACCTAGCATCGTTTCTCTTAGTTATGCCCCCGAATATCCTAGCACTTTGTGAAACAAACATACACTCCTCAATCTCTAACAACTTTGACATGACTGAGTACATCCCACTCTGCCGTAAAGATTACTCGGAGTTTATATTCGTAACACCATCCCCTTGAGTAGAGAACATAGGCTAGAATCTGAACACCAGGCTTACATGTGTTTTATATTAACTTTACAACACAACGTAAGCTACTTATATTTTCTTCTACCGTTCTCTATCAACCATATCTTTGGTAGTATAGATGCGGCACTCTCTTTAGATTAAAGTGCTCAATTCCATGTACTTTAATGTTCATCATAGTAACTGGCTTGATTTCCCGAGCTATTCAGACGCTGCTGGTAAGAGCACGCATAGTTTCTCTATTGTGCATTCCTTTTCACAGACTGTTCCTGCCCGATCGTGAGGATCAGGAAGTCGCGTTTCTCGATCTATTCTTTACACTGCATGAAGCTTGTGTGACGAATGGCCATAGCCCACTCTGAGACGCAGATCATCTTGTGATAATAATGGTATCACCCTAAATTTCATGCTGAAGAGCCGTTGCTCAAAACGACTAGATACTACCTACCAACAGGCTGATTGGGAATCCATCAAAGATCACATCAGAGACGCCCCATGAAGTAAAAGCTTTTCTTTCCCTGCTAATCAGTGTGAAAAGGAGGTAACCGAATGGGTTCAATCAGGCATAAAATCACGTATCCCCATGCGGAAATTCTATAGCAAATTCAACTCTCCCTAATGGTTCACTTCAGCTTATGCAACTGCTATTGCGCATAGGCAGGAAGAGTTTCGCCATGTCAAATACAACTAGACAAAATTTATAGCATTGAGAAATCATTGTAAGATTGTAATAGCCACAGCTAAGAGAAAGTATACGAGATGACCAGAAAACCCATCCAGTCGCAGAAATTAGGAAATCGTCATTTCTTGAAAATCTATAATAGTATTCTGAATAATTGGGAGTCAACAATTCTCCCGTTATCCAATCAACATGACATACTCTTCACAGCAACTGATAAGGATGAACTGCTTGGACAGAGCTTCGCATTAAACTTCACCTTAGACTCCACACACTACTCCCTCCCAACTTGCTTACTGCGGACAGAAGCTACACTCGATGCTCTGATCATTACACTTTCCAAAGTCCGGGATATCATTAAAAACTTGATACTTCCAAATCATGTACCCCTGATCTTATCCCTGTTATAGTAATAAAGAAATGCTCTACTTAGCTGGTTTCTGTCCTTTCCAAACTTTACAAAAATGCCTGGCTCACTATTGATTCGCTGAGGTACCAACAGAATTATCGCTTCATCAGTCTTCTCCCGCTCTTCGCTTAAATGTTTAAATCATTAATCAATCTAGCGATAGTCCGCAACCTCATTACTGCTAAACTTCTTTCCGACCTAGAGTGTTGATTTAGGCAAGTTTGTTCTACTACGGATATCCTAATGCTTATCTCTTAACCCATATACACCACACCGGATAAGACAGGTGAAGCTAGTGTAAAACGCTCGATATATTCAAAGCCTTTGGCAAGTTCTGGCATATTGGTCTTCTCATAAAAAATAATTTGTACGGTATTACTGGACGAATATTTAATATAATCAGGTTCTTCTTCGTCAAAAGAAAGATCAAGGTTGTCCTCGATAGCCGTACTTCTAAACAACATGATATTAATGCGGGTGCACCCAGGGGGTGATCCTTGAAACTTTATTGTTTCTGATTCTCATAAACGACCTCTGATGAAATTGTGTCAGAGATGGGAATATTTGCTGATGACACCACTCTCTATTCTCGACATCCGGGTAAAACGAACACACACCTATCTAAATCAATGGCTAAATACTTAGAAAATGACTCCGAGTCTGTGGTAGAAATGGGAACATAAATGGATGGTAACATTTAATGCTTGTAAGACAAAGCTCCTTCCCCTTAACAACTACCAGAAACCTTTTTCAACCACCGACTGTCATGGCTAATAGCACCCTACATGTGAGTCAATCATTTCAACTCATCGGTCCAACATTCACAGGTATCATGAATTGGAACAAATACATAGAAGACATTGCCAAGGCAGTTGCAAGAAAGGTGGGCTCCCTCTACTGTGATAGAAAACTTCTCACATTTGGCAGTACCCTATATCTCTACAAAGTCATTATTTGACGATGCATGGAGTATTGTAGTCACATCTGGCAGGTGCACCAACTACTAGTCTTTCCCTCTTAGACAGGGTTAAAAAAAAGACCCTCTAGTCTAATAGGTCCCACACTATCTATTAAGCTCGAACCTTGTGTTTGCATCTTTGTGTTTGTTTTACAAGTACTTTCATGGAAAATGCTCCGACGAACTTGCTACACTCATGTCCCCTCGGAGTAAATACCACCGACCAACCCGACAATCAGTAAAATCCCACCCTTAATTGTAGAGGTCCCCAAATACCGGAAGGCTTTCTACTCTAATAGCTTTTTCCCCGTACTGCTCGCCTTGGAATTCATTCCCTGCCCACTGTTTCCCAGACTGCACCAACATACAGAAATGTAAATGTCATGCGAACAAACATCTCGCTGCACAACTCCGCACTTAAGATGCCTCTGTATGTATGGCGTATAATTCACAGTAAACCGTTACGTCTCTGTGGCAATGTGCCTTGTTTGGGTGAATAAAAGTAATACAAAAATTATTCGAAAATGGATTAAGTCGGAATTTTTTACCTTAGAGACATCATATTAACACTATTCTCATTTATTTTAATGTGTGTGAAAGGATATAACGTACGTACGAACATGAAATGATTTAGCGTGTTATTATATAGATAATGCATATGTCATATGTTTTATAGTGTTTATCTTAGGAAGTTACTGTGCAATGTTAAAATCTTGTGTCTTTCCTTAGTTTAGATAATTCTTTTGATGCAACCTGGGTAGGGATGTGTATACAACCTTTAGCCGTCTTCATCGGTATGATAGGCAATTTACTGTACATATGCTCTCATAACTCTTCAAGCTTCAATTGGTTTCCCTTTAATTTGTTCGATGGTATTTAATTCAGCTTGCTGAGATCGTGGATCGTTCCATATATTCTGACATTTTAACCAGTCAAACCCTGTTGTGTAGCACATTAGAGTTCCGTCGTGCAAAAAATAAAATAAATAAAAATGTTATTTAATCCAAGACTTTTGTCAAATGTGATATAACTGTTTGGAAAATCCATGGGAAAACTTCGAGCTTATGTTCTATATGTTAAATAAGCCCGGAAACGCGTTGATTCCGAGTTATAGACCATTGAAACAAATACTAATCAAAATTCTTTATTATAAATATCGAACACGTACGTGTGTAATAATGCCCTTTTATTTTTACATATGGGTATGGGATAGATAAACATTATCCATGTGACAGAATCACAGGTAAATTAAACCTGGGCTTGGTGTTGCCATATACACAAAAAATTATTAAATTATATCAAACAAATATAAAAACCGTTTGGCTCCAACGGAAGATTTGAGTGTTATGATTGGCAGAGGCTCCTTTGATGACGAACATGGGGAACTCGCTCGGCATCCTACGAATGGTGGGCATTATTATTTCAGGTAACAGAATACGACAGAACATCTACGTCTAAATAAATATGATCAGCACAAACAAAAGACCATGCAGGGGGAGAAATGAACCACAAACGAAAATTAGACTAGTAGATTCCAGGCAAAGAGTTTTCTTAGTACATACAGAACAAAATACCAAAGTTATGCTATCGAATTTCCAAACACCTGACATAGACTTGATTGCGGCTCTGGGGGTTTTAGATTCTCTTCCTACTTGGCCCCTATCTTTTTTTTTCGGATGAGTTGCTGGAACTCATAAAAAAGGAGATAATCTTAAAATGTATTCTATTAACCTTTACTATGAATATCCATTTTCTAAGAGTTGAATCTAATTATCTTCGGAAAGGACACGAGTGGTTTAACGCTTCTATCTAGCAGGACCTTAATTAAACATGTTATATCTTTTATGGCCTGCCGCCGCCTCATGGTTTGATTCAAAGTAATTTAGACGCCTCCGTTACCAAATATAGAATTTCTTTAGAATTCTGAAGAAACGAGAGTAACATAGTGCATCAGACCCTAGTGTTGACCCTATGTTGACCGTATCAAGTTCTTGATTAAAGAAAATTCTACACTTCCTGTTTTATCTCTCTTCAGAATTTCCCCTCTCTCTTTTAAATATACATTCTGGTATTCTGGCCACGCGATATCTCCCCTCCGTAAGATTGGTGAGATAGAATTTTTGAGAATACGTTTGGACTATGGGTTTCGATAAAAACAGAAACTAAAGTATAACTGCAACTCCTTCTATGTGACCTAATTAAAACAATCTATTAAGCATCTATCATCGTATCGAACGAGAAGTGAACTTTCGGCACAGGTTTGTCAATCCTGCTTAAGTAACCTAATTCATTTGACAAATCATATATACATTTTACCTCGAAAGCTTATTACTGTTAAGTAATGTGTAATATCTAATAGCCCTTCAGTAATTAAATGTGCTTGGTATTTAAGCTGACATACCAAACTTTGATTCTGACTAACCATTTTCCAATAGTTATCGCTGTATCATGTTATTTGCACTATAATACTATACTTCGCCCGGACAACTGGTAATGTGGAAACATTTTTTAATTATGTCCGAAAGAAACAAAATCAGTGAGGGGTACAACTCATATTTTCAATTGAAGAATATGAAAAGACTCTTTTATAAGAAGAAGTGTTTTTCTTTCTCCTTATAAGTTAAAAAAATGTGCAAACAAATAAAAATGAAAGGCTAAAATGAGTTCACTGTATCCCGAGTAACGTCGGGTAATTATAGATAGTTATGTATATATAATAAATAAATTTATCGGACCAGAAAACGTCTGTTGGTGTGTTAATGTTTCTACATGAGTGTTTAAAATTAAAACTTATTCTAAACAAGTATATTCAATTAATTTAATGACAACACAGTATATTATTAAAATCCATTTGATTTTCACAAAAATTAATTTTTTTTATATAAACCAGCATGCACCAGAGTTTCGAATTATTTATACATTTTAGAGTTAAAAAAAATTGAATGTATTTATGTGATTTAAATTTCAACATTTCGTAAGACATTGCATCGATTTATTGCAAAACCGATTTTTTTTATATAACGTAGATTGCTTCATTTAATTTTTTCCAAAAATATCAATATTTTCATTTAAAGAATTAAGAGAAAATGTAAACATGCACTTTAGTGATGCAAGTGAATAGCAAACTTGCTGCAGATGAGAGATGTTAGACCAAGAGAAAAAGTGTGGGAACAGAAGACATTGAAAATATCTCTAATTGTGAGTTAGGCCACACATAATTGTTTTTTGTTTGCAATAAAATAAGTGCCTCATTCAACAAGGAATCATGCTGAGACAAACCTTTTTGGGAAAAGTAATGTTCCTAGATTGTCTGCAGATAAACCCTGTTCGAGTGGGCACTGTCTAGCCGTTATCTCTAGTGGACATCGGGGTGGTTCTACTGGGATTACCGGTAGTCTTGGATTTTCAGTTGACAGTGCATCTATTCCAGCAGATGGGAAGGGGGAGTCAATTAGAGCCGGCTCTCCAGGGGTGAGGCAGTCAGTTTGTTTTTCTGGGGGCTGGCAGTCGGTATGATATGTTTGCCACTCGGAGAGAAGTAAGCTGTTTGACTGTAAAAACTAAGCGACTGGTGTTTGGATTTTGTTGAGCAAAACATATTATTTTGCAAGTCTGCTATTCAACCTAAAAAAAAACGAGTACCATTGTAATCTCCAAAGAATAATAAACATTGTTAATTATTTTTAAACTGGAGCTATGATTTTATTTGAAGGGGAGTTCTGTTGCGGCATCGACTGAATCGACCAACAACTTTGTACCGACGTAGCGAGCTCGCGATCACGGTCTGTGCAATGAACGCACACATGCATGTTCATAAAAAGGCAAAAGGAGAAGATGGCGTTAATGAGCAAAACAAAATTAATATAAAAAGACTCCAGGACAACGCCGGGTAGATACAGCTAGTATATAAATAAATTCGAAAATTCAAATAATTCAACAAATTATTCTGATTAATTCAAATAATTTAGCAATAGTTTATACTACGTATAATAAAGTTTGATTCAACCGAATTTTATTTTATTTTAATATTTGTATAATTTAACAATTTTTTATCTAGATTAGCCACGCATGGGTAGAGAATTTAAATTAATTTTCAATTACGCTCGACATAAAATTCAAATAATTTAGTGGAATACTGGCCAACACTTTTGGGGTCTATAAGAGTTTAGTAGTAGTAGTAGTAGCAGTAGTAGTAGTAGCAGCAGCTGCACGTGTAAACTACTTTTTAGTAGTAGTTAATTTTCGTTTTGATTTACGCTCAACGAATAATTCGTAGTAAAAATGAATAAAGGCTATCTGTATGTAAGATTATAGTATTTGATATTCTAACACATCACCTTCTATATAAATATTAAAAAGCTAAAAGAAAATAGTAATAAGGTTAACCATAGTCGACGGCGACACAAAGACTTTCTTTTCATAAGCTACTACACGGGCTGTAAGGGATTGTGTCACTCTTTTCTTAAGATTACTCCTCTTACCCTTAATCCTCACCTTATAATGCTGGATGTTTCACAAATACTATTTTAAGTCATTGGTATATCTTGGCCGAGGATTGAACTCTGGTCTACCAACCCATTAGCGCACACTTATACCATTATGCCAAATAGACTGGAAAAATAACTAATATAAAAATAAACATATCAGACATATGTATTAAACATGACATTACGAATCTTTATGCAAATGAAATATCACCACATCCGTTATGAACGTTAATGTTCGTGTATATATTAAAATGTTGTAAATAATAATGATGGCACTTGATAACTATTCAAAATAAGTTAGAATAAGTTAGAATAGGGGCCACTCGAGGATAAGGGTTACAGAGAGCGTCAATTACACGATGACCGCTAGATGGGATGTAATAGGAAATAAACTTTGTTTATGAAAGTTCCGTTTGGCTTTTGGCAAAGAGAGAGAGAGAGAGAGAGGGGAGAGAGAGAGAGAAAGGAAAGTTCTTTTCTGTGGTTGTAGCTAGACGTGTTCTTTCTATGAATGTTTTACAGAGGTACCATAGATTAGAGCTCAGTCCAGCACCACCATGAACATAACGATAGAGTAGAGAGAGAGACCAGCAACGTATATTCTACGAGAAAGGGGCTGTAAGGACAAGAAGAGATCATCCCTACTAGATTGCTAAATCGATTTTGTACTCTGTCAAGACATGAAAGAGTGCTTCCTGCGGCACCTCCCCAGATATGACAGAAGTACTCTATCTTAGAACGTATCTGCCTTTTATACAGGTAAAGGATTGCGTCAAAGGTGAGCTACCTTCTGGAGTGGTAGAACGATCTAACTATTTTTTTAGCAACCGTAGCAACAGATTTGATGTAATTCTTTCATTTTAGGTCAGGGGTTGAAAGTTAGTCTTAGAAGCTTATCAAAGAATGAGACTTCCTCGATGAGAGAACCATTCATTTCGACTGGAGAAAAATGAGTATCCGAGCGTTGGAGGTAAAAAAAGCTAAGACATACTTATAGCATTTTTTTGCGCGTTTGGATGCACAGATTACCATTGGCGAATTATTATATAGATTATACATAAACCATCAGTTGAATATCATGTTTATTATCCGTCTTTGGAGTAACGTAATGCCAAGAATTTATACAGGTGACTGGCAGATAACACCTGACTGGCAGAATAGCATCCGATTGTTTACTCGGAGACACCTGCAGGGACACCTACAGACATATCTGCAGAGACACCAGAAGAAATACATCCGTTCGCTAAATAAAAAATACACAACTGGAAGCCACGGAGATAAGGTACAGGAAAGGAGCATGGTTACATAGAATGCGTCGGCGATATCCCGAAATGGGTGTGTCCAAAATATGTTATATTAACAGGCTCGATTTTGGATCGACAGAAAGCGACCGGCTAAAGAATTCGATAGATCAACTTCCGTTCACGCACATTCAAGGACTTTAACCGACTCTACTCGTTCTCTGCAATCGAACAAGATATACCATAAGATTTTTATATTCGTCGTCCTTTTTTAGACACAGTAGTAATAACAATACTAATGATTACGGGAGACGTTTCCATCGAAGTAAGAAGAGTAAGAAGTAAAGAGGGTGAAAATCATTGCTGGAAGGAGGATATATGGATACATACCATTCCTAAAAGTATCAGTAAATGTTATGCAGTAGCCCCGACAGAACGCGAACCCGGCATGCTGGGTCCATAGGTTGTTAGAGGGGGCATAATATAGGCACATCTCCCATGTAAAAAAATTAATATTTTCGATTCCAATTTAATTAATTAATTGATTAAGCAAGATTCACTGAATTTCAATTTCTTCTTACGGGGTTCTAAACTTAATCAAAACATTTTAGACGTTTTTTCTAGAATCAAAATCATTCAATAGATTTTGATCATAATTGGAATAAGGATTCTAGACATATTTCAACATAATAGAAAAATTAGAAAAATAGAAACAATATATATATATATATATATATATATATATATAAGATGCTCTCTTCATGCGGACAAAAACAATCAACGAGGGGGAGTGACCTTGCGCGTTAATGTGGCCGGAATTATTCAGATAATCAGACAACTACGTGCAACGCGTGTAGGTATCGTAACATTCGAGTGCCCTGATTATCGCCAGAATAACCAGGTCACTCAAATCGCGACCAGAGAAATGTAGAGCCTTTTTTTAATTTTTCATCTGCAATCACCAATAAACACAATTACATAAAAATACATTAAATATCTAGTTGATAAAAATTCTACATATTTCAAGGCAAGGCGTCATAGTCTTAGGGTAAAACGCCAGACTAGTGACATTAACATAAAAGGTTCGATCTTTGTCTAAGTTAACCCTGCTGATGACGATGTGAGCCAGAAACACGTGTCCATGGATTACTTTATATACATATAAAATTTATATATATATATATATATATATATATATATATATATATATATATATATATATATATATAGTAAGCTATGAAAATATATTTATGGCAATTAAGCTACACAGAGGCTCCTGCGTTTCATGCATTTTAGCCTGAAGATCCCCCGGGGATGAAACGCGGGTACCTCTGCGTAGCTTAATTAGCATAAATATATATTCATAGCTTACTATCTAGATCTACTTAGGTATCGAGCACTGTTGAAGTAAATACTGAAAATTGATACATATAAGAATATATCTCCTTATAAAATTTTATGTGGATACATGAAATAGTAATATATATATATATACACACACACACCCACACACACCCACACACACACATATATATATATATATATATATATATATATATATATATATATATATATATATATATATATATATATATATATATATATATTAACGAAAAATACGTCCTATAAAGTTATGGGCGACTAATGATGCAATTTTCTGCATCTTTATCACTTAGGAAGTGAAAATATCGAAATAGTAGTAAGCAAAACAAAACAAGGAACGCTGTAATCACCAATAAAAACAATTACATATATATATATATATATATATATATATATATATATATGAAAAATTGTTATATGTTCATCGATGTTTCGCATTTATTTCATTACTTTATCAAGATGACTGATTTAAAGCAAAACATAGATTAAAAAAATTAAAATACGTTGTGCGTCTATGACGTAGAAAGAATATTTTTATTTCTTTTTAGAAACAAACATAGACGTTAAAATTTAATACATATGATGCGTTTATGAAGTAGAATACATTTTTAAAATATCGATGCTCTGTATTACGTTTCGTTAAGGATGTCGTGTAAACAATAGCCAGTCTGGATCTAAATTAAAAAATTTTCAGTTAGCATTAGTTTGCTAATTCAAAAAGATAAATTGTAGAAACCGTTCTATTGTTTATCATCATTGCTAATTCAAGAAGTATTTGGTGATATTTACTTAAAATGAATTTAATGAGTCTAGCTTGTTTAAAGTTAAAGAATGACCCTGTTTAAATATATGAGAGAAAAGTGCATTAGACAATCATATATATATATATATATATATATATATATATATATATATATATATATATATATATATATATATGATTAGATAGAAAATTGATTTCTAAAATAAATATACTAGTACACGTAAATCAAATATTTCGGACGTCAGTTTTCCTTGAAAATTGGACGGATATCTACGTCCGAAATATTTGATTTCTTGTATAAAAAAATCTTGTGAACTTATCAATTATCATATTACAAAGTTGTATTTCATTTTAAAAAATGCCTTTTAATATGTCGAAAACATTTTATTAACTTTCAGCGTATCGTTGTAAAAAAAGAAAGAAAGTATAAAACCTTTTTTGTTGACAAAAAAAAAACTTTTTTAGTAAGTTTTTCACGTAACAGTAGATTTTACGGTTAGCATTTTAGTCAACAGAAACAATAAGGTTTTAGTTCTCTTTTTCTTTCGTTGGTGGGACTTTTCTCTTTTGGAGAGAGAAAAAATATATAATGTATAGTTTTCCTGTTTAAAATTAACATAGTGCCGGAATAGCAATAAATAAATCACTGACCTTCTTTTTTTGAGAGAAAATAAGTTGGTTTCTTCGTAAAAAATAACAAAGGAATCTATTTTAGTTTTAAAAAATCAAACTCATGAGTTTTTCTTTTTTTTTTTTGTTCGCCAGTAAAGCCTGTATTTAAATTTTTTTGAAGATTTTCGATTGAATTTGCCGTTGATTTCACCACGTTTGTCCTTTATAAGGTTCTAAAAAGTCCCTTAATATACCTCGTCGCCAGCTGTTGTGGCCGTGTAAAAGGGTCTAGAAAAGAAAACACGAACTCGGAGTTTAGATAAACAAGTATATTTAAAAGGTATAATACAACATATAACAAGAGTTGTTGTACGTCTGTCTTTATTGCCTGTATAGACTGGTGGGGTTCCAACACTGAAAGCAGGTGATCCCAGTATTTATAATGAGTAAAAGAGTTCAAGTAGCCCATATAGGTAAGGTACCATAGCGCTCCCCTCCCAAGCCTTACCTCCTTAGGAGTCACAGTAT
>OY744517.1:135105334-135120334 GCA_963556195.1 Sepiola atlantica
TGTTTACAAGTTGATGATTGATCTCTGTGATTAACTCAAAGAGAGAGAGAGTCCTATTTGATCTAAAATTGAATGTGTATATATGTGTATATATATGTATGTGTGCATATATATTTAATATTTTCTAATATATATATATATTTATATATATATATATATATATATATATATATATATGTGTAGTTCTCTATGTGTTTGTTTAATGAAGACATTGATTCTGCCACTTTGTGACATCTTTTTAAAATTTGAGACGGCAATAAATCATAATCAAGTCATAAGCAGATCAATATCGTTTAAATTTACTTTTAAGTGTCAAGATAAGCCACCTTTATTATTTATTATTGAAATTAAACTCTATCACAAACGGTGTGTAGCCCTTTTTGTATTGAAGATTATTTTGAGCGCTTTCGATATGTAGTCTTGTGTGGAATCGGCTTCAGCAAGATCATCTCAAGCAGACTGACTTTCTGAAACTTTCACGCAACATGTTGTTGGTCTCGTTACGCAAAACGATCGAAAAAGTTACCCTAACCAACCAGAACGTTTCCGTGTGCAGATTTCGTGGATACGTCCGAACACCTTCATGCGGACATATCACCATCGGCCACTCCGTCATGTTTAAGTTTTAAATAGCAATTGCCTCGCTTAACGCGCACTTTGGACGTACGCTTTATAAGTATGTACGTTTATTTTATTAAATACTAGTCGGCTTTGCCGGCTCGCTATCGTTTCGCAAAGTTCGCTACTTGAAATACTTGAAACATTAATTTAAAATAATAAACATTTCATTCATAACTTTGTTGTAAACACGAAACAAAATCTTTCGCATATATTTTTTATAGATAGATACATATTAACATTTTGATAATTCTGATAAAAAATTATATATCTTTGTGACCTAATGATAGAAGAAATTAATTAATTTGCTTTTTCACTTGCAATTTAGAAATGGATCGCACCACTTGTTGAAAATTAAGTCGGTCCCTCTAAAGAAAGGAATATTTGAACACAAATTCTCAGTATTTGTCCAGGAAATCAAAGAATATTCCGAAACAGAACTATTTGTTGTATTAAAATAAAAAGAATCATTGAATTCTAAAACAATAAAGACTAATTGTAAATGGTTGATATGCCGTTTTTCAAAACTAATATAAAAATTAGTTATCCTTGTGACTGATATCATATATACATAAGCAGTATATAAAAAAGATGGTGCGTCTACTGTGTACAGTTGAATTAACTTGAAACAAGGGGGTTTTCATTTTACCGTAAGTGCAAAAAACGGGTCCAACTTTTGCATTTATTTCTTTAGATGAAAAAGTTATAAGCATTATTTTTTATAGAAAAAGAGGAAAAGAGGCTTCAAATACAAATTATGTAATAATTGTAAGAACTTATATTTCAGAAAATTTCAAAAGAGGTTTTATAATTCGTGTTATTTATATTATTTGGACTAATATTCTTATCACGTTTGTTATAGACGCAACGTTTCTACCGATGTAACTCCTGATTTTTTCATGTGCATCTTTTTTAACTTGCCCCCCTCCCCCCCCCCATGTCTAACTCGGGAACCGATACGAAATTTGCAACCAACCCTTTATTTAATCCAGGGCGGGGTGGGAGGGGGGTAAATTGCATTCGTTCCATCAGCCATAATCGGGTAGGATACTTTTATATGTTATTCTTAATTATTATCGCCTGTAGTAAGGATTGGATTTTTAACCTCCAGAAAACTGTCACTTAGAATTAATTGTTAATCAACGCCTTTAAACGTTACGCTACGGATTCACGGGCGATAATAAAAAGGAATAACATAAAAAATTCAAGCTCCTCGGTCTAACATTCACAGGCAACATTAATTGGAACAAATACATAGAAGGTAGGCTCCCTCTACCGGGTTAGAAATCTTCTCTCATCTACCAGTATCTTATATCTCTACAAAGCCACTATTCGCCTATGCATGGAGTATTTTGGCTGATGCACCAAACAACTAGCCTCTCCCTCTTAGACAATCCAAAAAAGAGCATCTAACCTAATAGGTCTACCAAGCTCCGGTCCCTGTCCCATCGCCGCAATGTTGCGCCCTCGTGCTTGTTTTACAAGTACTTCAACAGAACGTGCCCCGAAAGTCCTTGCTACACTTGTACATCCCTCTAAACGTAAATACCCCCGACTAACCCGACAAGCGGCAAACCCCAACCCATTCACTGTAGAGGTTTCCAGATGCCGAAAACCCTTCTACTCTAATAGCTTCTTTCCTCGAACTGTTTACCTTTGGAATTCCCTCCCTGCTCCTTGTTTCTCCGACTGTACCAACAT
Source organism: Sepiola atlantica (assembly GCA_963556195.1). NCBI lineage: Eukaryota > Metazoa > Mollusca > Cephalopoda > Sepiida > Sepiolidae > Sepiola > Sepiola atlantica. The sequence continues at coordinate 135,107,654 of OY744517.1, forward strand.
GCAAAAATGTAAAGTAATGTGAACAAACATCTCGCTGCACAACTCCCACTTATGGTGCCCCTATAAATCTGGCCCTTAATTTCACAGTAGCCCATTACGTTCGGTGGAAATGTGCCTTGTTTGGAGTGAATAAAAGTTTTAACTAAATAAATAACATTTCTACCGGGTCATGGCTGACGAAACAAGAACAATCTAAACCTGATAATTAAAGAGTTCAGTTAGTTCGAAATTCCGTAGAGGTTCTACAATTCGACATAAAGGTTTCCAAGTTCGAAAAAATGCATCTGTAGAAGGTCGGAGGTTACATCGGCCGAGACGTTGTGAAAATAAAAACCAAGATGAGAATAGTCGTCCGAATAATTCAGATGATATAAATAGTAAAAAATGTATTTTTTGTGGGACATTTTTTTCTTTAGTTTTATTATCGATTTAGCAGTAAAGTTTTAGATAATCGACACAAAAGTTTATGGGAATAACTTTCTGAACTTTTAGAGTGTGTTCGTTTCGACTCCAACGTCATTGAAAGTCAAGCATTTTACTCTCAAATCGACATCAGTAAGAAGTCAGATCATACGCAGAAATCATTCACCGATTTACAGCCATGGTCTTTTTAAGGATTATTAACCATATTTCAGCAACATCTGTATTTTCAGAGATATCTATAGTTAGTCATAAAGATTGGTGTGTTTTTCAAATATTACAACTATTGTCTGATGCATATTGGCAATACTCGGCCTTTTGACTGAGATCAAAGTGTAGTATCTGTTAAAACGGATGCTACACCCCTTAGACTGTTACCGTCTTAGCCTTCGGGCTTTGATTCCGCCTGTCTGTGAGTTTGTCCTGTGCAGTTCTAGAAGGTCAACCCTTCCAGACTTTGCCTTCTCACCCTTTGAGAAGGGGTTAGTTTATTGCTAATCGCCCGAGGCGCCCCTACCAAGGAATGTTGATGGATCTGCCCAGACATTTTTGACGGCTAGGGCGCTGGCTTTTCAAATCCCACTTTCCCGACCTTGTGTCACATCTTACCGCTGTGGGAGGGAGATGAAAAAAAAACCCTCAAAACACTGATGTCTCAGTTTTCAGTATACTGTGAAAATCTTAAGTGAAAAGATATAATCAGTTTCATCTATCATTCAATCAAATATTTTTGGTAAGTAGTCCTTATAACCAACCCAAATTTTTATATATACTATAAATGAAAGCTTTAACTATCCTATAAAGTCAATTAAATTATTGAAAGTAATTTTAGCATCCAATAATAATTGTATTTACAAATGATTTTGGCAATAAATTAAAGACAAAAAATGGACAACAATGCGTTAAAAATTCTACTCACGAGAGGGAAAATATCGTGTTTTAATGTGGGGGATATCCAGCTTGCCAATCAGTCTGGATTGGGTAAAAAATGAATATTGCTTCGGTCAAGTAGGATTCCGCCTTTTGGAGCCGAGAAAAAAACGTATATGACACATTTAATTATTGATTTGCCAAAAGCATATGATTATTCAATTTTAATAAATTAAGCAAAGTACCCTTAAACGTGTAAGGAGTGAGGAAAAGCATACACTGTTTATCCTACTCTTAACTATACACACTAACAGACACCACAGTAGCACATTTACTCTATTGGCCACCTACCTCGAAGGCCGGACAGCCGGACAGCCGGACAGTCGGACAGTCTGTAAATAAGGAATCACTTTACAGTGCAATGATCTTGGAAACAAACCCTCGATCTATAAACGTAAGAAAGGTATTAAAGCATTTGATTTTCGACAATCGTGAACTTTAATTACTAATCGCCAATAAGCGTAATTAATATTTTGAAAAAACAAACTCGTTAACAAAACATACAGAGACAATCTGGTTGATCTAGAACTTCCGTTATATTGTTTTTCTATCATTCCCTTTTTTTGCATTTGGGCTTGTTCGATATATGTTTGCAAAAACTAAAAAAATTTTTTTTTATTTTTAATATCTGAAAGATATGTCCACTCATGACTGAATTCTCATTTCGAACATATCTTCATAAAACATGCCCAGGAAACAGAAATTGTTTTATCTCAGCATTGATAAATAAAATTAAGAAAATTGATTAAATGAATGAAAAATGCCGGTACAAAAGACAACACATTCATTAGATAACATGTCACTAGTCTTTCATTAGACGCACGTACGGGTGTGCGCGCACACCAACTCACCCACACACACACACTTATATATATATATATATATATATATATATATATATATATATATATATAGAGAGAGAGAGAGAGAGAGAGAGAGAGTTAAACAAAGTGGGTGATACAAATCGGAAACTTTAGTCTATTTATTTTTTTGATGAATTGTTTTCATTTTTTTTAATATCAGGGTTAAAATTTCCAAATAGGTAATTACTCATTTTTTTAATTTAATCTCTCTCTGTGATATATATGTATATGTATATATGTATATGTATAAGATATATATATATAATATATATATATATGTCTATTAATAATGGAGTGTATGTATCTGTCTGTCTGTCTGAAGCCGAAACTCCATCAGAGTAGTATGACTATTTATTAAGTCCGCCAGCTTCATTATATACTATTAAAAAAACCGCCATGAACACTATGCGCATTTCCCAATTTACATAATCAATTGGTTTTGAACTTCTAATAAAGTAGTATTCGCAAATATACACTCATGATTGTTCTCTTTACATTTCCACATGGATTTACGCTATTTTGCTCGCTAATAATCTTACTTATAAATTATAATTAATTCTTTTACTATTTATTTATAAAATGAGTTACGTAGTTATTTCCTCTACGTCCAACTGATTGAACAGCGTACCTCCCTCTGAACGGGAGCGTTCCTCTACGTCCAACTGATTAAACATCGTACCTCCCTCAGAACGGGCGCGTTAATACTTTACTGATTTATTTTATTAAAACGTTCTGAGTTTGTTTACTTTCTTAATCTTATTAACCATTATGTCTTAAAACACAAATTTATTGAATCAAATTGTTTAATTAAAATAATAATTGCTAAACACACACACATTATGAAGAATTTAGTTTGGCTAAACTTTTTTTTTCGAAAGTTATCGTGGGTCCTGCAGTAAAAGAGTACTGGTTTTTTTATATTGATAATTTTCAGATACACCCTTTTTTCCGATTAGAAAATTAGTGTTCGCTGTATTTAGTTTTTTAAATTGTTGATTTTAACAAATTCATTGAATGATTAAAAATTACTATTTAAAAACACACACACACATTATAATGAATTTAGTTTTTTTGTCAACAAAAAAATACACATTGTACTGGAAAACTACATAACTGATTTTAGAATAGTGTTCGATATAAAATATTACTTATTATATTCTGGCGTTGATTTGGCGCAAAACGATTGAGTGTAAAAAAAGCGAGCAGACGATAACTTGGGGGTGCGGACACCTTTTACTGGACAAGTAAATAACTGTTTTTAGAATCGTATTTGCTGTATTTTTTATTGTTAATTTTATTTTAGGTACACTTTTCTTTTTTCTCTTTGAAAAACTAAAACTATTATTATTTATTATTTTGTAAATTCTTACGTGGATTTGGCGCAAAACGATTGGGTGGAAAGAAAAGCGAGCAGACGATAACAATGCACACTTATTTTTTCTTTTTATTAATGCTGTTATTTTTCATGTGCAATATATTATTTAAATTAATTGTAGTGATAAAAAGCTCTACCCTAATTACATACTAGCGTCATTTCTGACGCGGCAGCCTAGCAAAAATATGCTCCCTCCGATCGCATATATTTGCTAGAATATATAATATAATATAATATATATATATATATAATATAAATAAATAAATATATATATATATATATATATATATATATATATATATATATATATATATATATATACACACACATACATATACATATACATATATATATTTATATATATATATATATATATATATATATATATTTGTGTGCACCTGTTTTGGTGATTCTTTTACACTAAAAGGTTAAATCTTACATACATACATATATATATATATATATATATATATATATATATATATATATGTGTGTGTGTGTGTGTGTTTGTGTGGGTATGTGTAGACAGAGTAATATCCTTAACTCTCACTCGCCCCTAAAAACACTTTTAAAATAAGTTTGATACAAAAGATTTAATAGAGAAGAGAATTGCTAATCTCCTAAACTAATCAATGGATCATAATGAATTTTGGAATATATATTTTAGGCAACCTGGTTCGTAACATAGGCACATTATTTTCTTTGTAAATTTTTAACAGTTAGGGGGTGCGCTCACCCAAACTCGCTCCCGCTCCAAATAAACTGTTAAAATAAGTAGGATACAAAAAATTTAATGAAGAAAAGAATTGTTGTCTATCAAATTTCGAGTTATATTTAGTAATACATTTTAAAAAGGACTGGTGCGCGAGTGAGTGTCAATAATATGTATGTGCTTGGTAAAATCTTAAACTATTGAACTTATCATTATGAATTATGGATTATGTAGTTTACGCAACAGGAGCAGTAATGTGGGCACATTATTTCTTTCTTTGTAAACTTTATAATTTAGAGGGGGCGCCGAAATCGTGCCATACCATTCACAGAAATAAAAAACATTTAAATGTAAAACTAATACTATATTTATTGCTTAGACCCGTCCTCGGACAAGTATTCTACTAGTATATTTATAAAGTTAAGTATGTTTATACGTGTATTGTGTAGAGGATACACTCCTACACTAGCTAATCGATTAATATGAATTTTGGAACACTCTTGCTAGACGTAAAGTTCCGAATGCATGCTATATTTAGTTTAATTTAGTTATATGCAAATGAAGTAAACAGGGTGTAGAAGCCCTTCTGTGAAAATTAAGATACCTCCGATATCTGTAAAATTCGAAAAATAAGTATTAGACATCAATTAATACATATTCCTCAAATTTCAGTTTCTTTGGAGTATTTTAAAGGGGTTTTAGGAGGCATAATATTGGTACAATCTTCCATTTGAAAATGCAAATGTTTCAGATTTCCATTAAATTTAATCCATAGTCATACGATAGCAATTTTTTTATGGAGCAACTTAATGTAAGGAGCTAAAAAGATTACCTCTTCAAGGTCAAAAACAAGCCAACGATAAATGTCAGATGGATAGATTCCGACCCAGAAAACAGCAATTCTTCCCCCTTTGGTCAGAAACATCGCTCATCGAATGTGAGGGCTGAAGGACAAAATAAGGGAAGCCAGATGTAGGAGGCTGTCAAAAGTAAACCAAAGGTCAACTTTCTACTCTCTGAAATAAGCAAGATTCCTTGAATTTCAAGTTCTTCTTAAGAACTCTTAAGCTCAAGACGTAAATTTTAGACATTTTCTAGAATCAAAATCATGCAATTGATTTTGATCAAAATTGGAATAAGAATAAACTTTAGTGTTATGATATCTTGATTTCAGTCTTCGTAAGCGGACATAAAATTGGTGCAAACTGTTCTGTTTGGGTAATTAATTTACCCATCCTGGGACAGGTATTATTCGTATATATATATATATATATATATATATATATATATATATATATATATATATATATATATATATATATATGTGTGTGTGTGTGGGTGTGTGTGGTATTATCGGTAAAGTTTTGTTCATTAGAACTGAATAAACAATTCTCTGAAGTTTACTATGTTTATATAAGATTGTTCAATAGTAGAACAGCATATTTATTTAGTATAAATATATATTTTTACTAACATTTTTGGCTACATATGTGCATATATTTTTCAAACTAAGCTTCTTCATGCCAAGTTCAAAAAGATTTAATAACTTTCTCTGACGAAGTTTTGCTTAACAAGCTCCAACTAAAACATGTATGCAGATAGGTAGCCACAAATGTTTGCATGAATAAAAATGCATACTATGTATGTGTGCGTGTGTAATGAGTAATGGCTCACAGAACACGGTTGAACATCGCCATGTTTTACACCAACATTTATCCAAATCTTGAATCCTCCTATGAATACTCTGAGTTAATTTTGCCATACAATTGTTTCAGGATTGAAAGAAACGTGAGTGATGACATTGTCTGTTTCGAGAATTGTTTTGGGAGCATTGAAGGGATCAAACGACTGAATTCTGCGGAGGGCCCAACAGGCAGTTGAACGAACGGTATATTTATGCCGCAAATAGAACCTACTTACTATCTCCGCACTGCAGCCAGATGCGGCGCATAACCTGAAGATAGAGGCAAACTAGCTCCCTTGAAGTAACACTCTGGTCGAGAACAAAAATGGCCGCGAATGGACCCGTCGGCATTCCTCAGTAGTGATGCATTAGGCGACCGACAATAAACTACCCCCTCCCGAATGATCAGATAATGTCTGGGAGGGTGCACCTCCTAGGACCGAGCCGGAACATACCGTATTCCGACAAATAAAGGTCTGATGGACCAGGTCAACCCTCAGGTTGCCAGAATGGTGCCAAAGCGAATCTTGGCTTGTATGACAACTGAGGCAAACCTCAACAGGTAATCACGAAGTAAAAACAAACATTTCAGGTCCTCCCGTACGTTATCACCCACCAACTCGAGATATAAGGCAAGACAGAAATTCTAAATGTTTTATCTGATGTCGCTATTGTGTCGAACGTGAAACTCGAACTAACATACACTTTGTTGGACTTCGAAATCTGTTCTGCCTAAAGATAGTACAAACATATTCTGTGGTCTGCATTCGCACCGGATGTTCATCTAATGGAAATATGTCACAACCCCGCCCCCCGAACCAAATATATTTTGAAAGTGCATTACTTAAATAAGTGGGCTTCAGTTTGGACAAAGCTACTACAATAATATCATGGGGTCTGCGTTCGCACTGGACGTTCATAGAATGCACGGAAGCCATATACAACAGATGAAGGATGCAACTGTGGAATTTCCACGACTCTCACTAGTTAAAATAATCGTATTCACTTTGTAAATAGTTTTAAATGCACAAGCACACACATTATATATATATATCATTATGTGTTTATTCTTTCTAAATAATGTATGTATATATATATATATATATATATATATATATATACATACATTATTTAGAAAGAATAAACACATAATGATTAATTACGTGTACAAAGGTGACATTTTTCATCATCATTATTATTATTATTATTATTATTATTATTATTATTATTATTAGGTGATACTATACAAAAAAAGACGGTAGATTCGAGTCTGACACGCAATTTAGGCTGGGGGGATAAATGTCACTATCGTATTCTGATCCGGCTGAATTGTGTATCAGACTTGAAACCAAATGGTTTTATATGGCTAGTCATTTTGTTTCTATATAGTAGTAGTAATAGTAGTAGTAGTAGTACCACTACTACTACTACTACTACTACTACTAATAATAATAATAATTATAATAATATATGTGTGCAGAGGTACAGATATAAACAGGAATAAGTGTACTAAGCAAAGAACAAGCTATATAGAACAAAAGTTATTCACACGGAATCGTGCTTATTTTATTTCGTCATTTCGTTTAATTTATGAAACTTTGTCAAGTAGAGAATTTACTCCCATCCATCCTATTACTATCTCTCACTTTACCCATCCTGCCCGTGCGATTTTCTTTCCCCCGCCACTACTTCAAACTGTATGCATATATGCTTTAATTCTGTTCAATAAATGCTACTCTTGACAAGGTTTCGCAAATGAAACGAAATATAGAACCGTGTTAATACATTTTGATATATATTCTTTTTTAGTTTATTACCCTTATCCCTCATTTATTATTATCATTATCATTATTATTATTATTATTATTATTATTATTATTATTATTATTATTATTATTATTATTATTCAATGCTCACTAGGAGATCTTACACAGGTCATCATCAGTGATTGCCCACTGTTAATAACCGATGGTGTTCCCTGGAGTCTGAGTGACAATAAGTCTCCCCAGAGTTACAGTATTCTTAACCTCTTTTGATAACGATTGCAATTTAATTTTGATTATTGCAGCAGTCGCTTACCATTGATTTCTCTCAGGTAACGATCATTGGTCTTCTCTTGGATTTGGGTGGCAATAAGACTCCCCAAGATTCCAGTGCTCTCCGCACACTTTTAGTGGAGGTCTGGTTAATGCTCTTTCTTCCTCGGTCTTTCCATCCTTCTTGACCCATCACGACTATTTCGTGTGGTATAAGCTGAAGCTGATGCCATCACTTTTTGGTGGGAGGGGATGGGTCAGTTTATGAACTTTCTTGCAGTTTAAGTTCACTTGGGGTCATCTGGTGCTATTCTTTCCATGTTATTGTTTCATTTCTATTGCAACTTCTTCTTATTATCATCATCATCATCATCATCATCATCATCATCATCATCATCATCATCATCATCATCATCATCATCATTATTATTATTATTAGTAGTAGTAGTAGTAGTAGTAGTAGTAGTAGTAGTATGTGATACGAATTCTGCGACGAACAATAACATCTCTCGTAATAAAACAATAAGTATTCATACACATCAAAGTAGTATTCATGCCGAGATTATTCCAATAGCGAATTTTCTTTTTTCTAAGTAAAAGAAAAGGAGTAATGTCTATTTTAATGTAATGCTAAAGCACAAAACCCAAAATCCTAACATTAACAAAATTAATTCCCAATTCCGTGTAAATATACTAAGCTGCCTTTAACTGCAGCATTAATACTAGTAATTATAAGCCTTTGATGTAACATCATTTTTTCCGCAAGATTTACTATGAATAAAATATTTCAGCTGTACTTTCTGTTTGCACTATACATACCACCCCTGAAAATGGTCAAAGATGGAAGCGAATGGACTCGAGACTATAAACACCATGCCGAATTTATTCACCTGTTTCAATTTGAAGCATAGACACCTTTCAAGAAATTCGAATAGATAATGATATCTAGATTAAAACTTTCTATAATATTTAACTACATATATATATATATATATATATATATATATATATATATATATATATATATATATATATATATATATATATATATATATATATATATATATTACTTCCCCAATTAAAAAAAAACATTGCACAATATTTATGTTCCTTTACGAAGATTAAAATCAAGATATAATTCTACCAAAACTTATGTCTAAACTTATGTCTAGAATCCTTATACCAATTTTGATCAAAATCCAATACATGATTTTTTTCTAGAAATGTTTAAAATTTAAGGCTTTTAACTTCAGGAGTCTTAAGAAGAAATTGTAATAAGGGTTGCTTAATTACTATCTACTGACTATGAATCAAATTTAATGCAAATCTGAAATATTTGGGGGGGGGGGTTCAAATAGAACGTTGTCTCCATATTATGCCCCTTAAAACACTTTAAAATACTCCACAGAAACTGAAATTTGGAAAATAATTATTAATTGATGTTTAATATTTATTGTTAAGATTTCACAAAGATCGGAGATATCTGGATGTTAACGAAGGGCATCCACCCCTCTTACCTATTCTCATAAAACTAAATTAAACTAAATATAACCCACCTTACCCACTATTACGTATATCAGCTGTGTTCCAATATTTATAATGATCGGTTAATTAGTTTAGGAGTAAATCCTACACATAAAAATGTATAAACATATCCACATACCTAACTTTATATAAATAGACCTGAATACCCGTTCCAGGACAGGTAAACTCAATTACCGCTTTTTGCTCCACTTTTATGTAAAATCAACATATAATGATACTAAATCTTGTGTCTAGAATTATTATTCGAATTTCGATCAAAAGTCATTACTTGCTTTTGATTCTAGAATATCTCTCAAAGTTAAGGGTTTTGTCTTATATATTTTAATCCTAGAAAACCTATGCTAAAATATTTGAGTTATGTTTGAAACAATCTTCAATTTTAATTGTTCTAATTAGCCGTAATTTGCAATTATCTCACCAAGTGACGATCTCTCTCTATGTATGTATGTATGTATGTATGTATGTATGTATGTATCTATCTATCTATCTATCTATCTATCTATCTATCTATCTATCTATCTATCTATCTATCTGACTGTGTGTTGTGTGATCTCTGCCCTTATTTTATACGTTATGTATAATACTATCTACCGCCACGCTCCCCCTCTCCCCCCACTCTTTCTTTCTCTTCCTCTGTTTATTAACAGTCAAGGGTAATAAAGAAAGAACAGAATAAAAAGGTCATTAACAACAAACTATTACCAGAATAATTAATATTATTTAACCCGTAGCTGTAGATAGATTAAAAGAAAGAGAGAGAGAGAGAGAGAAAGAGATAGAAGAGTGGGAGAGATAGAGAGAGAAAGGGACAGAAGAGTGGGAGAGAGGGAAAGATAGCGATAAGAAAGAGACTGTGTAAGTCTTTTTATTTGTTATATTTAACTGGCTTTGCAAACTCACTTGTTCCTCATGCAAACAATCTGACCCGAGCTAAGTGGGTGACCAAACGGATCAACTATTTAATATATATATATATATATATATATATATATATATATATATATATATATATATATATATATCTATATATATATATATATATATAGAGAGAGAGAGAGAGATGTATGAAAGATTAACATTATCAGTGTCCGCTAACTACTATGCGTATGTGTGTGCGTTCTTCTGGTATTTAAGACCTGGTAGAAGCCCTGTTACTAACACCTAATAAGTTCCATTCTTGCGAAAAGTCATCGCACTAAAGTTGTGGCAGTGGCAGTGGCAGTGGCAGTGGCAGTGGGAGGAGCCTCGGTTTTTCTTTAGATCATTTTAAAACTTAGCAGCGAACGCGCACACACACACCTGTATCCCCTCTTCTTGATTACTCCAATCTTTCAGCGGCTGCAGAGGAGGGTGCGCAAGTTGAATAATCCTTACCGACACGGACTATGGAATCGGCAATCCAAGTTAGAATCTGTTACATCCACTAACGCATTAATACCGTCGGAAAAAGTCATAAACACCCGACTTCCCGTGCTAAAAAATATAGAAGCTGATGTTCAACAATTCGTTTCTTATAAGTATTGGATGACGACATTAAATAACCAAAAGGTTGAGATGCCGTAAGATAATGATCGACAAGTCTATGTTTTCAAAGGTTAAAGACGGGCTGTTTTGTTTTAATTCTCAACATTTAATACGAGATGCAGGATTGGTACATTGGATATCGTCATGGCCTATGGAATCGGATTTTTATCGAACTATGGGTAAAATAGCAAGTTGCGTTTAAGTTTCATGGTTTACCTATTCATCTAAAGTGCATTAATAAAATCCTGTTTTTTTTAAAATACAAATGTATAAAAAAATCTATTTTAATGTATTTAAATAATTCAGGAGTTTATTAATGCCTTTCCGACGATGAGATTAACCATGAAACCGAAGTAACGTGTTGAGATAAGCTACATTTACTATTTATTATTCATAGAAACCTCTATCTGAAAGCATATTGAGACCTATGTATGTTCTAGGGGTTTTGTCTTGATTAGGCTCAGTTCCGATTATGGGTTCATCTTCATGTTATCATATACAGGGAAGTGACGGTGGTTAAGGGGATACGAAGCGGACTTACGAACACGGTGTGCCAAGTTAGAATCCAGTCGGTTCCGTAGTATCACTTTCACTTAGAGATTTTGGCAACCTTCATGTGGTCCCTCCTGCAAGAATGCCAACAACAGAATCAAGCTGGTCCATAAAGTTGTATCATGCTGACCCATGAGAATTGACTTTTATTTATTACTAGCGGAACCCGTCGCCCGGCGTTGCACGGGAGAAAGTACTACCTATTGCATGACGTCGAATAAAAAAAGAAACGGTATATTCTTTTTTATCCCCCCCCCCGTGTTTGCGAATGCTATAAAAAAAATTTAAAAAGTAGTATAGTAGAATGCGATCGAACGTTGAAACTGGCGATTATGAAACCTGCCTTCCTAACCACTGCGCCACGGGTTCGCGTTAAAAACACATGTGAAAATAGGTCAATTAACCTAAGCTTGATTATGTGCATGCGTGTTATGTTAAGATTCAGCAATGACACGGTTTATGTCATTTGTAGATGATGAAAATGACTGGATTTGGGCAAGTTTTCTATAATATGCGTGTTAAAGGTGTATGATTTTAAAAATGTAAATGTATCGGGGTCTACCAGTATCTTGGTGCTTATTGAATTAAATAGGAAGTCGATTCGATCAAGAAATTGTAGCCGCCATGTTGAATGAATAAATGTTGCAGGAACTGTGGACGTTCATTCGCTTAATTCCAGAATGAATAGAAATGTAGAAGTCATAGGTAGAATTAGAAATAACGTAATCTGATATTCGCGGAAAATCATCGGAGTGAACGGGAGCGGTCATTAAGTCTTTGCGTATTGCTTTATATTATGTAGTAAATTAATACCAGACAAATAATAAATGAGAACTGGGTGTTTTGTGAAAATTAAACTGTGCTTATTAGTTCCCGGTGTCGATGAGTAGAGTGTCAGTACAGAATTGTTAGGGAGAAAAGTGTTTGCTACCACCTATATGGAGTTGTTTTTTCGGAGAGACGTTGATGGTGGGCCAAATGGAATATTTAGTGTTATGTAGAAAAAAATAATAACAAATTTACTAAAACACGCTCGAGTG
>OY744517.1:135125334-135255334 GCA_963556195.1 Sepiola atlantica
CCCTCTTTGATTATCTGCCATGGGAGGGATTTTATCTAGCGACTTATTGCTCTGGGATGTCGTAGTTGTTTATAATCTGATTTTAGGACGTACATCTCTCCCACTGTGCTTTAGAGAAACTCAACCAATGCTCGACTTTGTTATCTCACAAGAAGACATAAGTGTGTTTTGATTACTGAATTTAATGAGTCCTGATCCAGGCGGTCTGAATATGAAAATACTCTAGGCGCTTTCTCCATCCATCGTTGCCCCCTCAACCGGCTCTTTCATTTATGCCTTAAAACTGGTGACGCCCCTGAAGACTCGCGAACAGCAACTATTTGTCCTACTTTCGAATAGGTTGACCGAGAGGATCCAGTCAACTACAAGCCGACGTCCATCATCTCTACATCTACAGTCTTCAAAGTGTTTGATATCCGTCTTTTCAAGTCAGCCATGATGGTCCATCTCCCGGCCGCAGCATCACTCTCGCACTTCCAACATGGCTTCGTACCGATGAGATCGTTCTTAATCGATCTACTGATTATAGAGCATCGGGTCGCTAAAATCATAGACGATGACGATGCGGTCAACATTAATAATATGCTTGACTTTGCCAAGGCCTTCGACTCAGTGAATCAGTGACTTCTGCTCTACAAGCTCCAGGCTGTTATGGCTTTCAACCACATGTTATGAAATGGATCGAAGTTTTCCTTGCCGGTCGTACCTTTTGAGGGTAAGTAAACGGTTCCTTGTCTGGTGTTCGTCAATGATCTGCCGAAGAGAATCTCCCAGAAGGCTCTTCTTTTTGATGACGGTATAAAGATCATTGCTCCCAGAAGTGACTTCGAAGAACTTCGTCGATGTCTCCACCGAGTTAGGAGATAGTCAAACCTATGGTATATGTTTCTCAATGTCAACAAATGCAGCCATCTTCCAATCTGTTCTTCACCCAACACGCCACATTATTTCAAAACTGGCCGATACATTCTGCACGAGACAATACATTCCAAGGACTTGGGAGTTGTAGTAGATTCCCTTTTTACTGCTACTTCTCAAATAACATCCATGCTGTGATTTTTGTCATTTATCGCTCTTTTGCCACTGTAACGACCGAAATCTTCCTCACGTTTTACGTATCTCTGCGACCCAGACTGGAATAAACATCCGAGCTTTATCCCACTAAACGGTTGGGGCATTCAGCACCCGCAGTAAGTTCAGAGGCTGGTAACGCGGATGGTCTACGAACTACACACAAAGTCCTAGGAACAATGACAAGAGGCAACTTGTACTCGATGGAGCGTAGATTGTTTCGTAGCAACCTCATCTTCGTTTTTAACACCTGGCGGGGCAACTATAATGTATTCCGTGACTTCTTCTTCACACCGGCTCCGCAGAGGACTCCGAGGAAACTAACCGAAGCTATATCTGAGATGATTTCGGCTGAACTGTCAGAAGGCTTCTTTTTGGGGTCGGGCTGTGGAACAAGTTACCGGGATCTGTTGTCAGCCTGAAGCCGTCCAAATAGTTCAATGCATCACTGGACGCAACCTAGTCGTTGATTTTTTAATGATTACCTTTGTGCATACCCCTTTTTGATAACTCAGATTTGTAAATCTGTAGACCTGTACTAATATTTTCCCAGTATATTTAAAATAATGAGATATACATGTAAACATGCACTAGGTGGCATGTTTAGTGGTGTATGTGAATAGCAAGCTTGCAACAGATGAGCGATGTTCAGCCAAGAAGAAGGGAGGTACATAAGAAATTGAAAATACTTCTGATTGTGAGTTCGACCACCCAGAAATGCTTTTTAGTGTTTGATATAAAATAAGTGCCTCGTGAAACCTACTTGAGAAAAGTAATGTTCCTAGATTGTCTGATATATATATATATATATATATATATATATATATATATATATATATATATATATATGGAAAGTAAAATGGCCGTGAGAAGATCTAGAGAAAAGAAAGAAAGGATGGAATAAATTTAAGAAGGTGAGCATTATAAACGAAATAAATAAATAAAGAAAAATATTATGTGTCTGTCTAAGATATATATATATATAAGGAACAAAATTATTTGTTTAAAATAAATTACCCGGAAACCTGCGTATATGGAGAATACGCGTTAGAATGTTTATTTCTGGAATTTGATTTGAATATTCAAAATTCTATTGAATATGTTTTGAATATATTAAAGATTACACTATTAATAAACCAAAGCTCTAATTGACATAACCTATTAATTCATCATCATCACCATCATGATCTCTCCTGGAGAAGGAACCCCTTCCTGGTTTCCATCCACCTTATTGGTGACTGTCATTCAGTTTTATTGCCATAGTTACCATGCTAGGTACTGCGGGTTGACGACACTATTTTCTCAAAGCTAGCTGTCTATATACCGCGCATGGTATTCCCAAAAGGTCACCCAGTTATGACCAGGATCAATGTCGCTAAACTTTTGTGATCCAGCGAGAACGTGGGTGTCAACGTGATTATGGCTGTTAATTATTGAGATTATATTAACTGCAGTATTTACACACCTTATATGCATGAAAAAGTATGAAAAGATATTTTTGCATATATATATATATATATATATATATATATATGAGAATTTATTAATTATTTTAGCTTTTCAATTCAAATAATACCTAATATATATATATATATATATATATATATATATATATATATAATGTAAAAAAGAGTTAGTGTAACCGTTAGCCTACGTCCGGTTGGTTGCCAGCCGGGACTGAAATTAGCAAGCATCTTCCAAACAAATCTGCCGCCATTTTGGAATATGACTCAAACGATAGATTAAAAGTCACGATAACAAATTCAGAGATAATAAACCTTATGAGTGTTTATATGTTAAACTTATACAGCTAGATAGAAAAGTACATTTTCTTGCGTTTGCTAAAAATTATTTGTTGTTACTTTTTGCATCTCTTTTTTCTTGTTAACTATAATGCCCAATCGCCAGACTTTGATTCAAAGTTGTGTTCACAATATGATGAGATCGTTAATCATCGGTGTCGACTTAAAATCAATCCCATATTAATTTAAAACCAGTAACTACACGGATATTTTAATAAGTGTATTTTAAATAAATACTTGATAAGTTGACCAAATAATCCCAGACAACGGCGAGTATATCTAGTTTGGAATAATATAACACAACTCATGTCTTTTTTAGTTACTAAGGTGTATTTTCTTTACAATTACTTCGAGAATAAAATTCCTTATTTCAATGTAGAATTAAGGATTGTCTCGTTCATTTCTGCCGACATAGCCTCCGACCTTTTTCTAGTTAATTACGAGGGGCGTTCAATAAGTAATGCCCCTGACCCATTTCCTATAGCAGTAGATTAATGAAACTTGGCACAGATATTTGTCTTTCTCTACATAGGAACCACACAGAGTTATGTATTTCTCCCATCGTTTGATGAAGCTCTGGACACCGTTTTTGAAGAACACCTCAGGTTGGTCCTCCAACCACGTCGTAACTTCCGAAATCAAGGCTGCATCATCTGGGAAACGCTTTCCTTTCAAAAAAAACTTCATCGCTGGGAAGAGATGAAAGTCAGAGGGTGTAAGGTCAGGAGAGTAAGGGGGATGGGGAGGATTTCATAGCCACACGCCCGTGCTTCTGATCTGGCGACATGCGAGTTGTGGACCGGAGCGTTGTCCTGCAGGAGGAGGATACCTTTGCTGATCTTGCTCCGCCTCTTGATTTTGATAGCTTCTCTTCTATTTCATCTAAAGTGAAGCGTAATAGGCTCCTGTAATTGTGGTACCCTTTGCCAGGAAATCTGTCATCTCTACTCCGGAAGACTGTGAGCATGAGCTTGTCAGCGGAGGGCTGCACCCTTGCCTTCTTTGGAGGTGGTGAGTCCAAGTGCTTCCACTGCATTGACTAGGCTTTGGTCTCTGGATCATAGTGATGGACCCAAGTTTCATCCTGTGCAAACTTTGACTCATCTTCTTGGCACATCTCCAAATTCATCATCGAGCACTCGACGCGTTCTTGCTTCTGGAAAGGTGTGAGCAACCTGGGAATCTGTCTGGCAGACATGTTATGCATATGTAAATGGTCATGAATAATAGTTTCCACAGACCCTGTACTAATCTTGACCTCTTGGGCTATTTGGCGAATAGTAATGCGTCGATCTTGCAAAATGGCAACCTCAACTTGACGGACAGATGCCTCATCAATGGCAGAAGAGGGACGACCAGGTCTGGGAGCTGTTTCCACAGACTTCCGGCCATGTTTGAATTCACGATGCCAGCGTTTTACAAGGTCATATGATGGGGCATCATCACCATACGTTTATTTAATTTCATCAAAAGTCTCATTTGGTGTACGTCCTTTCAAATACAAAAACCAGATGACTGGTCGACACTCAACTGGCTCCATTTCAGACATGACTCAATTCAAACACCTGTAAATCAAAAACCACACTCAGTTCAGAGCTGTTTATGCAACATAACCCATACAGATATAAATCATTGCACATGCAAAATTTCATCACGATCAGACAACTGGAAGTGGGTCAGCGGCATTACTTATTGAACGCCCATCGTAATATGTGAAAACTTAAAACGTTTTAGAAAAATCGTTGAGTTTATCACATCCTCTAATGAGAGCTATACTCTACAAAATCAACATTGATAAGCATATTTCAATCGCTTAATAAGCTCTATTTTCAAATATCTTTCACCAGAAACATTTAAAAAATTATTGATTTGAATTACAGGGAAACTCCCAAAATGTCACCCATGAAATCGTTAATAAAATTAACAACCCTTTCTCCAATCAACAATATTTGGTACAAATAAACTTCAATTTATCAATGACTTATCATGCAAGTTTGTCATGAATGTCCAACAGTCTTTGTTGTATCGCCATATTCAATGACTTTGGTGATCGCTTTTAGTAGAAAGTGTGCTCTTAAATGAGCTTCACACTCACCGGACCTTACTCCACTAAGATTTGTATCGGTGGAGTTACCTCATATATAATGTATATGGAAACAATCCCCAGACTATTTCTGAACTAAAGACGCTCATCGTAACCAGAATCAGGGCAATGCCCAGAGAGAAGATTTTGTCAGAGTTATTGACAATTTTGCGCGTCGTATCCAGGTGTGCTCCGTATTGAACGACTCAAGATTGTTAAATATTCATGACGAAAACTTGGTGGGCAGGTCAGGCATAGACTGAAGTTGATTTGTACCAAAGATAGTCGGATTATTGAGAGAATTTTAAATGTTATTAAGTTTACACGCAAGAAGTGTAAGACAGTGGAGATGGATGATAACTCAGATGTGGACAAAGTATATTGTGATAGCGAAGCTATTGAGGTTGTCGAGAAGTTTTGTTACCTTGGTGATACCATTAGAACACAGGGTGGAGCAGGTGCTAGTGTGATGGCAATAGTTAAGAGTGGGTGAATTAAGTTAGAGAACTGATGCATTTATTAACCAGTAGAGCGTTACCACTGTCGACTAAGGGAAGAGTGTATCAAGCATGTGTATCACAGTGTGATGGTATATGGAAGTGAAACCGTGTCAGTAAGACTGGAAGACAAGCATTGCATGGAGAGAAATGATATGAGAATGATACGATGGATGAGTAATGTGAATCTTAAAGACTGGCTTAGTTCTGATGATCTCAGAGGACGATTAAATCTGGACAGTAAAGGGTGATATGTGCAGAAAAGGAAACTTCGATGGTATGGCCACGTTGAAAGAATGGATGAGAGTTCTTCGGTCAGTAGATGTAGAACAAGTAAGGTATCAGGTCGAGTTCAGAGAGGAAGGCCAAGGAAAACATGGGCGAAAGTGATAAGGATGGAGTTTAGAGATCGAGAGAAAAATAAAAACCTGGTCAGAGATAGGTTAGTTTGAAAGTCAATTTCTTAAAGCCGCCGAACACATGCCAGCATGTAAACGGACGTTAAACTAATGATGATGATGATGATGATGATGATGATGATTTTATGGATGGTATTTTTTGTGAGATACCCTGTAGTTTGTGATCCAGCTTTTAGAACTTATTAAAAGAGTAACAGAGCATTTTTGTATTATTAACTGTTGTTAGAACGGGTAAGTACTACAACTAGTAAATTTACATGAGGAAGCACTTTCTTCTTTAAGGTAGAGTTGCGCATGCGTGTACAGTTTTTGTTTCTGGATATGAAGAAAAAAACACATTATTCTCTCCACTGCCAACATCTTCATACAATTGTGTCCCGACAAAATTCACCTGACTCGAATAAACAGACATTATTTACAAGGAAAAAAAATAAAATGAATGAACCTTCATCAATAGTTATCGGTGTCCTATTGTTTTTCTGTTTCATTCATTGTTTTTTGTTTTTATTGTTTTTGGCGACGATGAGGGTGAATTCAATCTATGAACATCTTTCTTTATAATTCTTTCAGTATAATATGTTTACGTGTTTACTCACTCTTTTTATCTTCCTCTCTCTCTCTCTCTCTCTACCACTTCTCTCTCTCTCTCTCTTGTACTCTCTACACCCCTCTCACCACTTCTCTCTCTCTCTCCAATTCTTTCTATCCCTTTCTATTCCTCTCTCCGAGCAAAAGATTACAAACGTATATAAGTAGATCGATGGAGCCGCTTAAAGATTGACAGATTACTTAATTTAGAAGAAATTATAAAACGTGATGGGAGGCTTGTTTATCGCTAGCAGGAGTAACGGTAGGGGATATTTGTTTTGCTATGTTATGAAGCGGAAAAGGGGTAAGAGGCAAAATGGAAAGAGAGAAATAGGTGAGGAAATAGAAAAGAGACTAAAGAAAGCAATAGAAGAAAAAGAAGGAAAAGGAAACAAAAGAAAGGAAGAGAATGTGGTAATAAAGAAAAGATACAAAAATGAAAGTATGGAAAAAAGAAAAAGATCAGAAAAAAGAAATGAAAATAAATACAAAAGAAAAGGAAAAAAAAAGAAAAGAAGAAAGGAAGAAAATAAAAAAGGAACGGAGGGGGGAAAGAATTCAAGAAAATAAAAATAAAAGAAACTAAAGAAAGAGATAAAGAAATCTGAACCGAAATGAAAGGAAAGCTAAAGAAAGAAAAGTGAAAGAAAGAAACAGGAAAAAAAGTAAAGACAAAAATGATATCCGAAAGAAAGACAATTAAGATAGAAAAAGTTATAAAAGATGAAAAAACGAAAACGAAAAAAAAAAGAGAAAGGAAAAATCAGAAGACAAAAGAAGAAAGTAAAAAGAGAAATAACAAAAGCACGCGAAAAAAATTAAACAAGTGAAGAAAAACCGAATAAAAGGAAATAGAAAGGAAAAAACGAAAAAAAAGAAGGAAAAACAAAGGGAAACGAAAAATATTTTTTAAAAAAGATAAATGATGGAGAAAGAAAATAAAAGATGAAGATGCGATACAAAGAAAGAAAGAAAGCAGAAAAGGAGAAAAAAGAGAAAAAAGAAAAAGGAAAGAAAAAAGAAAGAAAGAAAGATAAAAGGAAAAAGGTGAAAAGTTAAAAAAACACGAAGAGATAAACGGAAAGAAAGAAAGAAAGAAAAGAAAGGAAGATGAGGAAATTCAAAGCGGAAAAGAAAGAAGGAAAGAGAAGAGAAGAATAATAGAAAAAGAAGAAAATAAAAGAAAGAAAGTGAGCACAAAAAAGAGAAAAAGAAAAAAAAACAAAGAGAAATCAAATGGGTTGATCGATAGAGAAAGAGAGAAGAACAGATTGAAAAATTAATCAGCAGAAAGTAAAAAGGAAAACCAAAAAAAACATTGATTGATATAAAAACGACGAAACTCAAATACGTGAAATGAGTATTAAAGGGAGGTAATTGAAGCGAATATCAAGGGAGATAAGCAAGAATGAAAATTAAAAAAAAAACATGGCGGCTTTCAAAAAATATATAGGTACGAAAAAAAAAGAAAAGAAATAGAAAAAAGAACAGAAATAGAAAAAATATATAAAAACCAATATATGAATAAAAAAGACAGAAAATTAATTAAGGTTTTCACTAATGTGATTTGTTTCGGTCTCTAAAACAATAGATCTCCTCTGAAAGGGTGCCTCCGCGATGGTAAGCTGATACATAGTGAAACAACCCTACAAGCATTCATTTATGAAGATCAAGCTTTTATACTTACGGATGCCTCAGGTAACCTATACTTGTTATCCATCTCTCGTGAACTTTAGCCTATTCTAATAAATACTAAACTATCAGAGTAAATGTGATTATGATAACGAAATATAAACTATATATTTAAATAAGTGGCGCTCAGACAGGTGGAAAATAAGAATATTTTATATTCTATTCGATCAAGATTAGCAATGCGTGGATAAGAAATTTAAATTAATTCTCGTGAAGTGTTGCTTAAATGCACAGTGTGTTGGCTACGTATACGAGTGAAATGTAAAAAGTAGTTCAAAAACTTGTGGTTAAAGAAAGACATTTCATATATTACTAGTTTGCCTACGACATATTATAAAGACAAAAAAGACATTTACATATAGAAATACATTGTTCCCATCTAATACGAATGCAAAAGTTATTCATGTAAATAATTACATTTTCTCTTGTCGTCTTTTCTATTAGGGGAAGTGCCCCAAGCCGGTTTCATCTGTAGTCAGTAAATGAGGAGGAAATATGGTCTTAATTGTAGATCACGTATTGATACAAGTGTTCAACATAAGATTTAGATTATTTGGATTATTCGAACTACTGTTCCCATTTTGGATGTTATTCTCACAATGTTTCGGCCGATGTAACCTCCGACCTTCTTCTTGTCGAATTCATGAATCAGTGTGTCGAATTCGGTAATCTGTACAGAATTTCAAGCTAAACCTCTATTTAATCCACGGGGTTAGCATGCTCTCGCTCCATCAGTCATGACCGTGTAGAAGTTTCAAGTAATTCGTAATTGTATTCTTAGTATCGCCTGCACTGAGGATTGAACTTTCAACCTCCAGAAGACTATCACTTACAACTGATTATACTTAACACTTATATCCGTTACGCCTTGCGAACAATTCTAGTATGAATTTTAAGAGCATGAAATTTTAGATGTGTAATCTTACGTAGTGAGAATAACATCTAAGATTAGAACAGTGGTCCGAATAATACAATTAATACAAATTATCAATCCTCATCAAAAAAAATTCTGAAACATGAGATTTTTTATCTACTTTTTTTCTGCAAAAGGATCTAAGTTTTGTTTTTACAAACGAGTATAACTCTGGCATTGAAAAATATTCTCGTACATGGAAATAACTCTGGTCTTGACACAGGTATATCTGAATGCGTTCAATAGAAAACAAAGAATAAATAAAGGTTGAGAAATGTCTATGAGAGCGAATGAAGAGAAAAATCCTGTTAAAAGGAAGGAGTGAAAAAGACTACGATATGACATTGAAGATATGAGTACATGTCATTGTCAATGTTCCAAAACTCTCACTTTAACTAGAGGCCTTCTTTTCAAATATGATGATATTTAATTTGCATAATTATTGATAATCATATGGTTTAATTTAATATATGTTATGTATCTCTATACATAGAATGTTGAGCCATTTGTCACAAATGCAGTAAGACTAAAACACGAGCTTCATTTTCGCAATAGAAAGAACCGCTTTATTATATACTTAGTCATATCTATGCGGACAACGTCTGAAAGTTAACTAACATGCATATTTATTTGCAAAATGCTTTCTCATAAATCAATTGTTTCTTTTTTTTTTTCTTCAATGACTTTTTAAAATTTTACTGTAAACTACAGTTCTATTCACGGACATCTTTTTAATATCGTGGATAAGTGTTGAGCATTTTGGTTGAAAAGAGTCTTTCCAGTCTTTTACGGCCAATTTACTTCTGTGGGCTGCGATTCTTTGCTGTCCTCAATTTTCCCTGGGAACGCCGGGACACGCGCCACGCTAGTAAGCAATATCTCTGTAAACTTATTTAAAAAAAATTGTTGCTGTGTTTTTACAGATATAATTTTGTTCGCCGTGTTCTACATTCAGTCGTATTTGAAGCATAAAGAACACGAAATATATTACCGAATTTAAAATTTACAAAAGTGATAAAATTAGACTCAACGCACCCCAGAATACGCAAATACCAAAAAGAACACATTTGGGTTGACACCGGTTTCTTTTACTTTCGGTTGAATAATAACATCAACAATACGCACACACAATAAAAATTGGCTCAGTCTAGAAGATGTTTCCTTCACTTGGCGAGGGCAGGAAAGATGATGTGTAATATCACAACAGACACTACACTTTGCTCATTATTATACGCACATTTCATTTTTAAAAAAGTTTCATTTACAAAAGGTAAAACAAAACATGTAATTAATTTAATTTAAGAAATATTTTCTTTATAAATATCCAAAGTTTACAAAAAAAACAAACGTTTTGTAAATAATAAAACTTTTTAATTAAAATAAAAGTCTGCGAAGTATCACCGTCACATCTGGGCTGGTGCCCCATCCATCAGTATCGCCCGGTTAGACAAAGTCCAAAAAAGAGTCTCTAATCTTATAAGTTCCATCACTATTCACCAAGCCCCAGTCCCTGTCCCATCCCCGCAATGTTGCATCCTTGTGCTTGTTTTACAAGTACTTCAATGGAATGTGTTCTGATGAACACGCTGCTTTGGTGCCCTCTCGACGTAAATACACTCGACTAACTCGACAATCAGCTAAATCTTATCCACTCACCGTGGAGGTCCACAGATGTCAGAGAGCCTTCTACTCCAATAGCTTATTTCCTAGAGCTGCCGACCTTTGGAACTCCCTCCTTGCTCCCTGTTTCTCCGACTGTACCGACATGCATAAATTCAAAACTAGTGTGAACAAGCATCTCGCTTCACAGCCTCTCAATTTAGGATAATCCCTAAACTTTCACCCTAATTCTCAGTAACACCTTACATCTAAATGGCACTTGCCTTGTTTGGGGTGAACTAAGTTGAATTTTTTTATTTCTAAGTAAAATAAACTGGTATCAACCCAGATGAGTTATTTTGGGTATTTACTTATTCTGGGGTGTCTAAAGTATAATTGATTCCAATATATATATATATATATATATATATATATATATATATATATATATATATATATATATATATATATATATATATATATATATATATATATATAGTCTTGGAAGTTTCTCAACCATTAAAACTATATTAAAAAAAAACAAAAAAAAACTTAAGTCCCAAGTCGTTCAGTGGAAAATCACTCATGTAAGTCAATTTAACTTTTTCAGTTATTATATTAGTTTGCTTCTAACATTATTTAAGGGATCATCAGTTGTTTACCATGAAAAACTGTTTCGGGAATTAATATATATATATATATATATATATATATATATATATATATATATATATATATATATTACTTAACCTTTCTTTTTACTAAAAGTATTTTCAATATATTTTCATGAAGTTATTTTTTAATTTAATTTTTTTTAAATCCAATATAAATAGCAACCATTTGTTTATATACGGGTTGTACACTTATTCTTTCTTGCGACGAATTTTGACATTTTTTTTCTTCTTATATTCATTCCAAACAAGGCACACTGCCACTGAAACGTAAGGGGCTACTGTTAATTAGACGCCAGATTTATAGATGTATCTTAAGTTGGGAGTTGAGCAGCGAGATGCTTGTTCACATTACATTTATATTTCTGCATGTGGGTAGAGTCAGGGAAACAGGGAGCAGAGAAAGAATTCCAAAAGCAAGCGGTTCAAAGAAATGAAGCTATTTGAGTTAGAAGCCTGCCGGCATCTGAGGACCTGGAGCTTGGTAGACACTAAGGGACCTATTATGTTAGACTACTTTTTTGTACCCTGTCCAAAAGGGAGAGGCTAGTGGTTAGTGCTCTTGGCCAGATGTTGTAACAATACTCCATGCATAGGCTAATGGTGGCTTTGTAGAGATATAGGATACTGGCAGGTTTGAGAAGCTTTCTAGCTCGGTAGAGAGAGAGTTCACCTTTGCAGCAGACCTGACCGTATCTGCTATGTATTTATTTCAATTCATGTAACCTATGAGAAGTTTGAATGTTGGGTTCTCGTGAAAGGTGCTATACGCCATGACAATCGGTGGTGGGTGATGTTTCTTATAATTGTTACATGGAAAGGAACTTTGTCTTGGTAGCATTAAATGTAATTATCCATTATTTGTCAAATTTAATCGAAAACAGAACATCTACAAAATTTAAGCAAAAATATTAGATTTTGTAAAAATGATTCAAATAAGACAAAAAAAATTATCTTCAATGACTTTTTAGAAATTATTATTAATAAACACTGGACCACCGTAACTCGTTGGTTCGGTATTTTCTATATATAGTATTAAATATTAATGAAAACCTTTTAGAATTTATAGAATATTTATGAAAACCTTTTGGAATTTCAAAATATTTATAAAAACATTTTCGAATTTTTAAATATTGATTGAAAACGTTTTGGAATATTAACATATATATGAAAGTCTCGTGTGTTGACATAATATATATTATCTATCTTTCACTCTTCTCCTCGCCTTTCCATTGTCTCTCTACCGCTATATTCAGTGACCCCATGTCTCTCTCTTCCCTCCTCCCTCACCCCCCTTCCTTCTCTCTCTTCTATATTTCTAACTTAAAAAAGGTTTTCATGAATATTTGAAACTTCAAACATTCTTTAAACTATCTTTTGATATCATAATAGATCCACTCCCTTCTTTTCTCTCTTCCCCTTTTTCCCTTTCCTCTCTACTCCCCCTCTTTCTCTCTCTTCACCATTTGTCCTCTTTCCTCTCCCCCTTTTAATTATTTACATCATTTAATTTAATTCCTTTCACTACTTCTCTTACCGTAACTCCATTATAAACGTTATTCGCCCTTCCTCCCACCATATAAGGCATTCATATAGATGTGACAAAATGGACACGGTGACAAGCAAACAAGTAGCAACATCATCATAGTTTTAGCAATATATAGATTGATAAACTAAGTGGCACATGTTGAATAGAAAAGTGCTCAATACCCAGGGCGTTACAGAAAGGAGCGCGCTCTTTTTTGCGTAGCTAATAAGCAGAGAGCTCATTTTTTATCCAGCAGTGGGGAGGCAAGTAAATACGGACTAATTTTAAACTAATATTGAAAATGTGTTTTCAATAATTTATTTAAGGTGCAGATGGAGCGGAGAAAGGAGTGCCTAATTTTTTAGGAGCGGGAGACGCTCCCAAACTAGTGTAGCAGTTAAAGCCTTGTCAATACCATGGATCGAGCAGATGTGTGTTATTATACAGTATTACATTTGGTAACGTGGTAACTATATGCTGAATCCAAAAGTGCTCAACAGCATAGATAGAGCGGGTATGTTTTATAATACAGTATTGCATTTGGTAAGTTGTATATGATGAATTCAAAAGTGCTCAATACCATTAATAAAGTAGGATAGAGGGTGGGGGATATAGAAGGTGTAGAGAGAGAGATAAAAAGAGGTAAAGAGAGAGGCAAGTTTAAAAAGGAATATGTTACATACACCTTTTAACTCTTCTATTAGTTGTGCATGCCCCCAGGTAACGCCGGGTAGCCGTGCTAGTTATATATATATATATATATATATATATATATATATATATATATATATATATATATATAGGGTAAGATGCACGATAAGTCATAAAAATGAAATGCCGTGGTAGAACCTGTTTTCCGTTTGTCTTTCTTCACACACACACGCGCATATATATATATATATATATATATATATATATATATATATATATATATATATATATATATATATATAGTAATAAGTATTACTAGAACAAATCTAGGCAAGCTTATGTTTTTAGCTCCCCAAATTTATACTAGTATTGTCCACGTGGTGTAACGGTTAAAGGTGTTGATTAACACTCATTTCTAGGTGACATTCTTCTGGGTGTTGAAGGTTTACTCTTTATTAGAGGCAATAATAACTAAGAATATCATTAAAAATAATTAATTAAAACTTCTACCTAGTCATGGCAGACGGAACGAGAACAAGCTACCTCCGTGGATTAAATAAAGAGTTCAGTTAGAAATTCTGTATAGATTTCCGTGTTAGACATAAATATTCCCCTGTAGAAGCTCGGAGATTACATCGGTCGGAACCTTTTGAAAATAGCAAGCACGATAAGAATAATACGCCGAATAATTCAAACAATACTAAAAGAAATGAATAACCAACACTGCACTCGCCGTGTCAGCGGGGTCACAAATTTGCCCACTGCAACCATGCAGAGAGGTAAAAAAACGAAAACTGGGTCATGGGTGTCGATCCGTGATGCATTAGGACGGGATCCTGGTGGTTGACGAGTCTGTGACCTGGTTGCATAAATGGCCACGTGACTTGACACTCCACTTCAGCCTTTACTTCGGCTAGACGCGAGGTCGGAGAAGCCCGAAACGATCAATCGGCCGGTCACACTATTCCCTAGTACCTATAAGTTCATCTCCAATCGTATTATTCAATCTGATTCTTCTAAAAATCAAAACCTTACTTCTCCTTTTTATTTTCCTCTCATATAGATACTAGAAGGCAGTGGCTGAGAATCAATAGTGTTGATAACAAAAAAGATTACCACTGCCGAAGAGTAATGTTTTCTGGGAGTAATGTTCCCACACTCACTGTAAAATTTCCTTCTCAGAACAACGTAGATGGTTGATATATATATATATATATATATATATATATATATATATATATATATATATTAACATAGTTCAGACCGCCACTGTAGACGTAAGGGGCTACTGAGAAAAAGGGTGTGAGTTGTTTTTTTAGGGAATGGGGCAGCCTAAATTGGGAACTGTGCAGCGAGATGTCTGTTTACAATAGTTTTAAATTTCTGCATGTCAGTACCGTCAGGAAAACAGGGAGCAGAGAGGGAGTTGATATGCCGTAAAACAACAAAACCAAACCAAGACTGTACTTAAAACTGGTATCTAGCTTGTACATGTAAAGATGACGAACTCATTATCCAACTTATCGTCACCGTTCCTTCTTAAAAAAAGGCGACACCATTTTCTTTTAAACGACACACTTGTTATAAACTCCACTATTCTGTTACAGAACAGACGGTCATAATTGAATTTCGGAGATGGGACACTTGTTTTTTGACCCCGCACATAATGCAACAAGTAAAACGAAGTTTGTTTACTTTTAATCAATTTAAGTATGCATAGCAAAAAAATGGAAGTCGTGAGGTGTCAGTCATCACTTGAACATAAGAAACAGTTTCATCTGTTGTTGGTGTTGTTGTTGTTTTACATTAACATTTTTATATCAGCACAAAATCCAAACAAGAAGAAATGTAACAAAAAGTGAATACAAGCAAATTGATTAAAAAATTGTAAAATATATACAAGTTAACTGACACGGCATACACATAAGCATAAAAATCAGCCTACGACTTTTTTTTTTAAATAGCATGCATAAATCTATGACTCATTTGCACTTCTCGGCCTTCGGGTTGAGATACATAAATTTCTGTACATAAATATATTTATCAAAAATAAAAATTGTCAACAATTTGGGGATATTTTTAGTAGGGTGCCCTAATTGTGGTATTATGGTGACTGAGAGGCCTCTAGTTAAGAGTAGGATAGAATTTTGTTTATTTTTGGGGGACCAAGGATGACCAACGACCCCCATTTACCCCACAGTTTGTATGGGCTTGTGTCTAATTTGTTTAATTGTTCACCGCAATTTGCAATTAACACTGAGTGGCCCATTTCTTATTTAATGTTTACCCATCACTCTGTATTATGTTGTTTGATCGACCGCTTTTATTTTAGTCTCTCTCTCTCTCTCTCTCTCTCTCTCTCTTTCTCTCTCTCTCTTTCTGCATATGCGTGTGTATGCGTGTGTGTTTATTAATAACAGGCAAAGGTAATAAACATGAGGATTAAAAAGATTGCAATAGGACATTAAAAAGAAAAGGGACTATTAGCAAAGCTGTGATATTATTTAACCCATAGCTGCAAGGAGAAAGAGAGGGGAAAGGAGAAGCATCGGGGAGAAAAAAGCAACTAATTTCGAATTTTGTGCTTTTATTTTTTATTATTTAACTAGCTTTGCAAACTACCTTTTACCTGATTCAAACAATCTAATCCGAGCTTAATTGCAACCCAAAGCGTCACATTCCTTCTCTTTTTTTCTCTCCCCCCTTTCTCTCTCCCTCATATATATATATATATATATATATATATATATATATATATATATATATTTGTGTTATAATGGAATAATTCCAGGAAGAAATCCGGGTAAGAGAGCTCAATGTGGTAAACAGAGCAAGAATAACGTAAAATATAATAACACGAAATTACATGATTGTCGATGCAATAATTTATTTCAACCTTGCGGTTTTATTCAAGCATCAAATTTGACAATTACATTCTCAAAAATGTAATTGTCAAATTTGATGCTTGAATAAAACCGCAAGGTTGAAATAAATTATTGCATCGACAATCATGTAATTTCGTGTTATTATATTTTACGTTATATATATATATATATATACATATATATATATATATATATATATATATATATATATATATATATATATATATATATATATATATATATATATATGTGTGTGTGTGTGTGTGTGTGTGTGTGTATATTACGTATGAAACCAGTAACAACGTTTTAAAATACATAATGTAAAACAATTTTATTCTAGCGTCCCGGAAGTCAAACTTTTAACGTCTTTCCTGGAAATAGCGAGTACGCTCTTTTGGCGTTTGAAGTCATTCATATGCACGTTTTTGCTGCCTTTTAAAACTTTCTTCTTTTCTCCAGCTCTTTTGTTCATTTGTTTTTATCAACCGAAGATGATTCGACGAAGAATCGACAACGTTCGTGATACATATGGAACATACATAGTTCTTTTTGATTTTGACACAAAAAAAGATCATAAGAAAATTGAAAAGATAAAAAAGTAAATTAAGTTAAAGGATTCTATAATATTATCTAACAATGTTTGCTTATATATATATATATATATATATATATATATATATATATATATATATATATATATATATATATATAGTGTGTGTGTGTGTGTGTGTGTGTGTCAGGCTGTATATGAAAAGAAATCAAATAAAGTGCTCAATGATATAAGAGTGCTAATATAATTTATTTAGGTACTGTATATTACATATTTCAGAAATGTACCGCGATTTCATCCAAAAGGGTAGATTTAGACATCTTTAGTAAATCTCTGTGCCCAGTGGAATCGTCGGCATGCTGAAACAATAATATTACAAATCCATAATCGAACAGATAAATAAATAAATAAATAAAAATTTCTAGGGAATAACATGAAGGTCTTTCAAACACGAACTGACATCGAACAGACTTAGGTCTTAGTTAATCACTGTCCCACACGGGTTTTTTTCGGGGACCCCCTCAGAAATACACCCTTTTCTGTCATTGTTGACGCCATTCCCCATCGGGCCGTGACTACAATCATTTCAGCATGCCGACAATTCCACTGGGCACAGAGATTTACAAAAGATGTCTAAATCTACCCTTTTGGATGAAACCGCGGTACATTTCTGAAATATGTAATATACAGTATTTAAATAAATTATACATATATATATATATATATATATATATATATATATATATATTGATTATTATATAGATATCTAAATGAATAAATGCGAAACTTTTTTTTCATTTGTCACTCCTATATTATAATCAAAACGGGTTACTGTTATGTTAATCAATAAATACAACATAAAATTTTGATATCTGTATACCTTGTGCAAGATCTTTGTATTTGATATTATCGTTACTGCCGATATCAACAGCGCTTTTGTATATTCCACTTTCTAAGCGGTAAAGAATCATGCAGAACCGTGCATTATCGCCCTTAATAGGACTTGTTTTTATTTTTAATATATATTCATTACTTTTTACGTACATGAAATTAATAGATGGACACGTGCTTCTGGCTCATCAGCATGAGTAACTTAGACAAGGATCAAACCATAGATTAAATTGTCTGTAGTCTGACGCTTTACCACCAGACCACGACGCCTTGCCCGGAATATGTACGATTTTTTATCGCATAAATATGTAGTTTTCGTATTTTTTATTGATTTTACTGGTGATAGTAACAGCGTTTTTGTATTTTCAATTATCTAACATAAGATCTTGATATTCTGTACATAGTACACATAAACGATTAAGAGAGCACATTTGATTGCCTAATTAGCATAACTATTTTGAAAACGTTCATAATTAATGTTTGGAATTATTAATTTGGAATTGTATTGCCTTATGTTTGCTATCTATATGCAATAGTTTCGTCTATATTTACAGTAGTTATTAAAGCTATTTAATAAATAAATCGGAAAAATAACTAAAACACCTTAAGTTGAAACTACCTGCGCTCATTGACAACCTTACCGTAGGTCGTAGCTAGCTACGAGCGAGGCAAACACGCGAAGAGAAAATGGGAGGGGAGGGAGAGTGTGGCTGTCTCGCTCCCTCTCTCTCTCTCTACCCCCTTTTTCTCTTTGCTCTGTTTGCAGTTTGTACATTTTCCGTGAGAAATAAATAACTATTTTTTTATTATTATGCTTAATTTATAAATTTTAACAACAAACTTATTTTTAATGTTTACAAAGACTTGTTCACTATTCTCATTGACAAATTAAAACCAAAATTTAGTAGCACTGTGATCTGTCCAAATTAATAGAAAAAATAGAGATTTGTATTTTGGTATGATTGTAGAGTAACATCCTCCGCTAAAGTACGCCCCCCCCCCAAAAAAAAAGTATCCTACCTTTTTTAGGAGATCACGTGTGAACACCATGAAAAACTTGACGGAAAAAAATAAAATAAAAACAAGTTTTTAGAATTTAAAGTGGGGGAAAATGTTCGTACATAAATTCAATGTAAAATGATCCCCATTTTTCGGGCCAGTTTTAGGGCAATTAACTAAATTATTTTTTGTTATGAGAGTTAAATCCGCTGCCCTTTTTTTGGGGGAGGGGGCACTACTTTTTTAGAAAATTATGTGTAGTTTTATTTCCTTGTAACTCGGACTTAGGGTTTGTGGTAAAACAATTTGTAAATTTCCCTAAAAAGATAGAATTACCCAGAAATTGGGGCATATTTTACGTTAAATATATATACAACTGAAGCCCCACTCACAATTATAGAATATTTGGGTTTTTTTTTCAGTTTTCCACTGTGTTAATACGTAATCGCCTAAGAAAACAAGATGCGATTTTTTTCGGGGGGGGGGGTATTAATGAAGAGGGTTAATCTACAAATTTACCCATATTTAATTTTTTTTTATCTTATACATTTTTTTAACTATACGTTCCTTTTTATTTTTATTTTAAGTAATTGATTTTAGTTGTTTACCTTTCCCGTGAAAATTAAATAAAATCTGATCTAACTAATTAAATACCTTACTTTTATTGTATAAATAAAAATATTAAAAGTTTGGATATTATTGTAGATTACCCTCCCCTCGATAAAATCAGATTCTATTTTTTCAGGCGATTACGTGTGAATAGCTTGAAAAACCTTCCGAAAAGAAAAACAAAAAATACTTTAGAATTTAGCGTAGGAGATCAGTTTCGCATTTTTTCAGATGCACGTTTTTTTAGTAATGACGTCATAACACTTTGTATGTGTACAATTGACTCACAATAAAAATAAAAACACTTTTAATGGAATTTTGTAACTATTTAGTATTATTCTAATAAAAAAGACTTTGGCTAGGAGCAAAGTGTAGTATCTGTTCTGCTACTACATTTAAACATTGCTATCCTCAGTCAGTGAAGAAGAAATCTTTTTAGGCAGAGGCAATTTAAATTTTGGTTCCGATTCAGAGGGAGCTGGATATTCTCTACATTAAAGACCGGCATTGTGTCTAACTCTGCCCTCGTGGGGAGGTACGTAAATAGGAACATAAGATAATCCGTTCGTTGTTTAATAGTGTCATAATATAAGCTGATGCTTGACGTTTATTTATTCATAATTATCAAACACTATGATAACTCTACCTATGTAATAGTCAAATAGGTCATAAGGTGGAGTACTGTTGCCACATTTGGGGAGGTGCTGCTCAAAGCACCCTTTCCTACCTTGACAGAGTACAAAACCGACTACGAAATCTAGTAGGGGATGTTCTCTTTTCTGCCCTACATCCATTTTCTCACATAAGAGATGTTGCTAGTCTTTCTCTACTCCATCGTCATTTTCATGGTAGGTGCTCAACTGAGCTCCAATCTATAGCCCCCTTCCCTGTAAAAAAATACAACAACACTCGTCCATCTACAACAACGGTCAATAATTTCTCTTACCTCTCTGTATTCAGCTTCTTTGAGCAGAGTTTCTTTCTTATAACTACCCGTCTATGGAACACAATACCGCGGGCTGCTTCCCAGCTGACTACAGCATAGTCGTTTTTAAGTCCAATGTAAACAAATTCTCGTTGAGCCGTGCTCTTAAATAATCAAATTCTGCCCAATTTGAACCATCGTTACCAATGATCACGGTGTTGTCTCACCGTAAATCTAACAAACTCATTAACTCGTATCCTCGAGTGGCTTTTGACGACTCTTTAATAATATAAAAATACTTGTACTTCTGGAACGAGTCATTGTCCCAAATAATGCCATACGTTGATTATAACTCTCCGTGGTTGCTCTCGCTATTACCTTCGCTAAGGAGGTTATGTTTTCGGTTGAGTTTGTTTCTGGTTTGTCGCAATATTTGTTGGCTTGTTTGTTTATGCACAAAGAAAAGGAAGTCACCATTTTATAGGCCTCGTTTCGTAAGAAGAAAAAATGCGTTACAATTGTGTTGGCGTCGGTAGGGGTTACCGTTAGCTCGAATATAAAGACAAACTTTTCTCCCACGTTTGACATCAGTTGCATTCATACAAGAAA
The DNA here is from genome assembly GCA_963556195.1 of Sepiola atlantica. Classification (NCBI taxonomy): domain Eukaryota; kingdom Metazoa; phylum Mollusca; class Cephalopoda; order Sepiida; family Sepiolidae; genus Sepiola; species Sepiola atlantica. Next base: position 135,146,317 of record OY744517.1, read on the forward strand.
TACCATAGCACGCTGAGTTAGATTTTTGACGTCAAACTGACGAGACGTGCAATATTCCTGTCTTAGCCGAAATAAAGATTTGCTGTCTCCGGTCAGTGAAAGAGAAATCCTTCTAGATTGAGGCATTTAAAAAAATGTTGTTCCAATCCAGAGTTCCTATTTTGGGGGAACTGGATATTCTTCGCGTTAAAAATGAACTTTTTTTCCAACTCTCCCCTCGTGGGAAGGTACGTGAATGTAAAGCCCAACCCATTGGACAGATGTACTCTCGCTCGCCGATTCAGCGTGTTATTGTATTTCTTGTTACTTAAACCTGTTCATTGCTCCTTGCTGGTTGTTGGTAAAGCGATGTACGAATGAAACTGATTTAAAAGTCGGAGGAAGTGTTTGTCTTTATAAAGCGGTCCAAAATAATTCAGTCGTCGAAAGTCGGCTGAGGATTGTACCGCCTAAATACCAGTTGAGAATACGGTCTCAACAATCAGTCCGACGAAGACTTGCCATTGCGGTGGCCTTTATCCGTCAGACTGAGGTATATGTCTTAGGTAGTCCTAGGAGGTCCACCCTCCCAGGCCTTGCCTCCCCTCTTTAGGAAATAGTTGGTTTATTGCCTTGACACATCCAAAGCTTGTGGGCCTGATCTTATACCAGTAATAGTAATAAAGAAATGCTCTGCTGAACTGGTCCCTGTCCTATCCAAACTTAACAATAAATGCCTAGCTGAATCTTGCTTCCCCGTTAGCTGGAAAATTGCCTCTTTGGTACCAATCTACAAGAGTTTTTGGAATAGAACCGATCCTCAGAACAACCGCCCAATCAGTCTACTGCCGATCTTTGCTAAAATCTTTGAATTCTTAATCAATCTAGCGATAGTACGGCACTTAGTTAATGCTAAACTTCTTTCTGACCGCCAGTATGGATTTAGACAAGCACGATCTACTGCAGACATCCTAACGGTCATCTCTGAACGCATGTATCATACACTCAACAAGGCAGGAGAAGCTAGGGTAGTAGCGCTTGATATATCCAAGGCCTTTGACAAGGTATGGCATAAAGGGCTTCTCCTGAAAATACGCTCATACGGTATTACTGGGCAATTACTTAATATAATTAGATCTTTCCTAAACAATAGAAAAATCCAGGTTTGCCTCGATGGCCGTTCATCTAAGCAACATGACATAAATGCTGTTGTACCCCAGGGATATATCCTTGCACCTTTGTTGTTCCTGATCTATATAAACGATCTCCCTGATGACATAGAGTTTGAGATTGGTTTATTTGCTGACGACACCACGCTTTACTCTCGCCATGTTGGTAAAACTGACGCGATCATATCCGAGGCAATGGCTGAATCCTTAGAAAATGATCTCCAGGCTGTAGTGGATTGGGGTCATAAATGGTTGGTAACTTTTAATGCTGCAAAGACAAAGCTCCTTCCCTTCAATAACTACAAGAAAGCTCTCCAACCACCGATTGTCATGGCAAATAACACCCTACCTGAGAGTTCATCATTATAACTCCTCGGCCTAACCTTCACAGGTAACATGAATTGGAACACATACATTGAAGACATTGCAAGGTTGCCGCAAAGAAGGTTGGCTCCCTCTACCGTGCTAGTAAACTCCTCACACCTGACATTATCCTGTATCTCTACAAAGCCATCATCCACCCATGCATCGAGTATTGTTGCCACATCTGGGCTGGTGTATCATCTACTAGTCTCTCCCCCCTTGACAAGGTTCAAAAAAGAGTCGCCAACCTGATAGGTCCCTTACTGTCAACCAAGCTCCACTCCCTGTCCAATCGTCGCAATGTAGCATCCTTGTGCTTGTTTTACAAATACTTCAATGGATTATGCTCCGATGAATTGGCTACTCTGGTGCCCCCTCGACGTAAATTCACTAGACCAACTCGACAATCAACTAAATCCCATTCATTCACTGTGAAGGTCCCCAGATGCCGGAGAGCCTTCTACTCAAATAGCTTCTTTCCTCGTGCTGCTGGCCTCTGGAACTCCCTCCCTGCCCCCTGTTTCCCCGACAGTACTGACATGCAGAAATGTAAAACTAATGTAAACAGACATCTCGCTGCGCATATCCCAATTTTGGTTGACCCCCCAACCTTCTCCCCGTTTCTTTTTTCTCAGTAGCCCCTTACGTCTACACTGGCGGCCTGCCTTGTTTGGGGGTGAACTATGTTAAAAAAAAAAAAATTTTTTTAAATTGCCGGAGGCGCCACTACCGAGGAATGCCGACGGGGTTCCCAGGCTATTTTAGAGGCCAGCCAGCCAGACTGGTTCTTCTGCAGGAGTGTTGGCTTTTTCTCCCACATTCAGACCTTGTGTCACATCATACGTACGAGAAAAGTATGTAAGTACTAGGTTTATCTTTATAACTCCTACCGACAGCAACACGACGGCAACCCCCATTGTTTCTTACTAAATAAGGCCTACAAAATGGACACTTCTTCTTATCACTCGTCATCGACCTTGGTCATAATAACGGTCATAATATGACGTTAAACTGACTTAATTTGAGGATACCTATAGGAGTTAATCTTCGCATGGATTGTAACACCATCTACTGTCATATTTTATTTAAAAAATAGCCATCGAACAAAAGGAAAACAAAGCCATTTTATAAAAAACAACGATATCTATTTATTTCAGTGACCTACACCGTTGGGTGTAGGTTGCCGAAAGGTTAGACAGTGTCACAGTGAAGGAAGTAATAATAAAGTAAGAAAGTTCGGTTGGCTACCGAAAGTCTTCCTGGATAAATATATATTCAAGTGAAGATAGCTTTGCTCGGCTGTTCAGTGGCCAGAGGCAGGAGAGAGGGCGTCTTTCTTCACCGGTGCCAAGAAGCTCTCTGTGGCTTAAGTAGTCCTTCAAAGTTCCGGTTGAAATTAGTACACCCTGGAAACTAATTGATCATCGTGTAGCCCTACCACCTTACAGAATGAGAAAAAAGAAATGTTAATGGTTGTTACTGCTACATATCTAGGTCAAAAATATCTTTAGGAACTAGAACTTTTTAACATCTACCTATTCCATCCGGTTTTTACTTTGACAGTATATAGTGATATTTGTTTTTTCTTATACATACAATTTGTCCTCAATATATTTGTTAGGATTCCCCTCTTCAACATTTCTGAGGCTTACTTGAATCTGATAGCTTTTCTTCTAATACATTTACCTAAGTATTTGAGTTATATTAATTATGCCCATTATTCAGTAATTATGCTCACATAACTCATAAGCTCTTTGATGAGCTTACAATATACGTACTTTTAATATTAATTAGAAATATATCTATATATGATCAAATGTTTGCTTATGTGTATATTAAATGGCTTTTAATTAGCAACTCTCTATGATTAGTAAGACATTTTAAAACATAAATTATTTTAATTTCTTGCATCTAATATTATGACGATTAGTCTGTTCCGGTATAATATCTCATTCATTGATCTATTTATTAATTTATGCTAAACATTTTTACTTTAGTTAAAATTTTTATTTAATAACTTAATAATACAATTGTTACTGTAATTAAATAATTTTAATTTCTAATTAATTTATACGATATTAATTTAATCTTAGCTATCTACATACGAGAATATATGCATCTTTTTTATTAAGTATTTTTAGGTTATCTTGTATCGTAATATAACCTTTTTAGAAATAATAAATCTTTGTTAATGTACCCAATTTTTATCACCAGATTAAGTTATTACCCTTGCATCATTATATGACCATTTTGAAATTAATATTCCTTTTACCCAATTTGATTATCACCCTTGAATAGAACTCATCATTATTTGATTATTCAGCGGTAATGGATGGGGGCTATGCGGTTGTTTTTTTTCAATGTTTTTTCCCGATTTTCGAAATATTTAATTCATAACTTTTTTATTTTATTTTATACCTTAAAGTTTTTACAATGCTTTGAAAACTATTATTCTTTTATTTTAACTGGGTTTACTTGTTTTGTTTTTTCTGGACATTTCCTCTGTGTTTGACATTTAACATCTCTGATCGTCCATGTGTCATTTTTCTTAATTCTTCTCCATATTGCCTTTGGATGTGTCTTTCGATGACGGGTGTGTTTGAGTAAGCAGTTTGGGTTACATGTGTTTACTTCTGACTCCTCTAGAAACATGTGTAAAAGTCATTTTGTCCCGAAGTTGTTGTTAAGTCATAGAATGATATAATTTTGAATTTAATATTTTATTCATTGTATGCATGTATTCGTGCGCGCTCGCTGGTGAGTGCGTGGGATAATAAGCCTTTGAGAAATTTAAAACAGAAATAATTCTATGCATAAACCTGCAATCTACTACCGTGTCTATTAGTCTCTACACCTCATAATTTGATATTTTGAATCATACAATAGAAGCTTCTAAAATGTTCAACCACGAGTCATAGAGATTAATAAAAAGGCAGTGGGTTGCAGTCTTATGTATCGATTTGTTTTTAGTTTTAATTTATTAAAGCCTTATATTACATACATCTGTTTACATTATAGCATACGTGGAAACTATACTATACTATATATATATATATATATATATATATATATGTCTCTCTCTCTCTCTCTCTATATATATATATATATATATATATATATATATAGTTAATTAAGCACGTTCACATATTGATAAAATTAGCTTAAAAATAATATGTTTTCAAAAGTGCTCAGTACAAAGTATAGCTTCATAAATACACTTTATATTAACATTAAAACAGCCTACACAAATTAATTCGGGTTACTATGCTAACCCGACATAATCGATGTCGTGTACTTCGCGCAGAAACGCGAATTAATTTGAGTAGGTTGTTTTAATGTTTATATAAAGTTTATATATATTTATATACACACACACACACACACACACACACACACACACACACACACACACATATATATATATATATATATATATATATATATATATATATATATATATATATATATATATATGAGATAGATGTTGTCATTTTATTTATTTTAATTCTATTTGCGATACTGATGATTGAGCGAATGCAATTATTTATATAGAAAAGCATGTTTACATTAATGTTACGTGGGAATCATTGTTTCATTCATCAATGTTATGATCCCATATGGAAGCAAAGAATATATTTCTCTCTCATATATATATATATATATATATATATATATATATATATATATATATATATATATATATTCGGTAACTAAAAAAAAAGTATAATCCTAATAAACAAATGCTTGTAGGTTATTTAAAGAGTATCGCAATTGCCGTTCCTTTCTAGCCTTCCAGTTGTATCTTATGCGTGATATAGACCAAACCCTAACGTGCATGACCTTTATCTCAACAAAAACAGATAAAAAAGATCACCTTATCTCGTGTAAAAAAAAAAGATAGCGTATCCTTACAACGTGCAATACAGATAATAAACGTCCTTTGTTAATTTGTCTATTTTGTGTCACGTGGTTCTTCTTTCTTTAGTTTTATTTCTGTTTCGTGCTATATTAGCTCGAGTTTCTCTTCTTGCAAAGACCATTGACAAATACCTTTTGTGAAGAAAAATTGTGAAGAAGACCTTACGTACAATGAGTAATCTGGAGTATATGAAAAAAAAGCTGCAAGTAAATTGTTGAATAATGATTCATATCGGCCGTGGCGTACATATTTACGAATTCGGGACGCCTAAAAAAAGGTTAAAAAGTGAAGCTGTATTTACCAAGAGTAATCAATAATGAATTACATTTTCACCTAAATACGAGTCATTTCCAAATAAGGATTTAAAAGGGAACTATATTTTCCAAAACAGAAAATTGTCAATGAATAAACAGGCAATTTCTACAAAATGACGAATACATTTGTAGTGAACACACAAATGCATATATTATTATTATTATTATTATTATTATTATTATTATTATTATTATTATTATTATTATTATTATTATTATTATTATTATTATTATTATTATTATTATTTCATGTATATGCACATATAGTATTATAAGGTGCATAGATTTTAAGAATTTACTTCAACAGCGCTCAATACGCGAGTGTAACTTAGTTGAACTGGCATAAAAAATATATATGGCAATTAAGCTACACAGATACGTCCATGTTGAATCCTCGCAGAGTATCATTAGGATAAATGAACTAATTTTAGTTATTGATTGTTTCTATATATCTAAGTAGTGTTTAATCTAGCAAACTAATCAATCAGATTCGTTGTTATTTCTCTTTTACGGGTTAATGTTTTTATTGGCCTATGGCTGAGCTTCTCTTAAACACAAAGCCCTAGTCGACCGTGCCACATTTTCTCTCTCTTTCTCTCTCTCTTCCCCATATATATATATATATATATATATATATATATATATATATAATTTTGGTTTTTCTTTTTTCATTTTCCATCACGTTGGAATATTATTGTTTTTATTTTTATCATGTTGTCAATTTTCTTATATATATATATATATATATATATATATATATATATATATATATATATATATATATATTAATAAAAATAAATATTTTTTAATATCCACAGACATATGTTTCATCTTAACGAAGAATCACCAGTGCGGCTTGATATAATTGTACCACCGATCGCAGAATTCTAACCGCGGACTAAATTTACCTTTGACTTCCATCCACCGTCTTTATCCACACAAACACTGGGACAGTTAGACGTCAAGGAAAGGAAAATATTGCTGTTATTGATTAACCACCATAGTCAGTCTCCGTAGAGTGTTAGACCAAAAATGGAGGGAACTTTGAAACATTGCTTAAGTCAGAAGCTTTTGATATTTTCCTTACAGCTTTAAATAATTATCCATAACAAGCTATATTTTATTATTATTTATTAATATTATTCTATACACACACACACACACACGCATATATATATATATATATATATATATATATATATATATATATATATATATATATATATATATATATTTATATATATTTCAAATTATTTCTTTTAAACATACCCTAACGCACTATATACATACATATATTTATGGCAATTAAGCTACACAGAGGCTCCGGCGTTTCATCCCCGGGGGAATCTTTAGGCTAAATGCATTTTAGCCTAAAGATTCCCCCGAGGATGAAACGCGGGAGCCTCTGTGTAGCTTAATTGCCATAAATATATTTTCATAGCTTACTACCTAGCTCTACTTACGTATCAAGCACTGTTGAAGTAAATACTGAAAATTGCTACATAAGAAATTATATCGCCTTATAAAAGTTTATGTGGATACATGAAATAGTAATACATATATATATATATATATATATTAATTTATTCTATATATATGTGTCTAAATGTAATATTACTTTTTGTAAACGCTACACTAAATTTTTACTTTTTTTAAAAAAAAGCTGTTTACATTCATAAGGTTAGGTTATAATTATGAATAGTTTTTTGCGTCGTCGAATTTTTAAAATACTAGTTTTAAATCGTTAAGCCTTCAACTGTCAACTCTAGAGTAATATTTCGCTATTAAACTCGGAATATTAAAAGTGTGTCTTCTCCTAAGCGGGGGGGGGGGGGCAAATTAAACATACTATTGATTATTATGAATCAATAAATATTCCTTAGTTAGGATATTATCTCCGATTACAGATAATTTTATTTTCGTCATTAACAAGATGTCCACTATTTTCGTTATTATTTAAATATTATTACTGCTTATACTATCATTATTATTGTTGAATTTGTCACTGATTTGGGTATCACTGGTCCTGCTTCTACCTAGTATATCAATAGATATGCAACTCGTTTTAGATGTCGAAGCTTTACATTCCAATAGACCTTTAACATTTTACTGTAAGTCTTAATTACAATGTTAAAGTTTTGAGTCCCAATCTAAACAAACTCTATAGATACTAATTTTCCCAACTACTTTAACCTTCAATAAATTTTCCATTTTTCTGTTTCTATAACTTCTAATCTATCAGAAATAGTTTTGATAGAGCTTATTACTAAATCTAAAATAACTAATCACTCTACCACTAATAATAGGCGATTTGAACTTTAATAAACTATTTTACATCGTATGTTTTTATACGTGCATGATTCTCCAGTGAGAGATCATTTCACTTCTAATGGCTTTTATGTTTAAAAAAAAAGATAAATGATTTTCCTCTTATTTGTAATGTGTTTCTACTTGCATGTTATATTAAATTCGTTAATCACACTTTGAGTCCCACTCTAAATCCCCAAGTAGTGTTTTCTGTCCGGTCTGTACTAATTTGATGTATCAATACCACCAATCACCTCTTTGTTTCTAATTTGCTGTATAATTAGTGAGGTTGAACTCTAAAGCCTCGATGCTGTATGTATGCTTTTGAATTGGTGTCTATACCTTGTGCTGATGAAGATTCCCGATATTAATTTTTTTTTAAATCGTCTCAGAAACGATCGTACACATACTGTTGTTATGTTGAATTCTTGGAGCACAAGCAAATGATAACATTCAATGAATAGAAACATTACAATTGTTCCAAGAATTAGAACATCTTTAATTAATTTATTGCATAATTTGAAAGCGTAAATCCATGGAAAATATTGGATTATTTTCTCTGTATGTAACAGTGTTTTGGTTTATCGGTACCATTGTGCTCTTTCCCCTCCTATACTACTAACATGTCAACCGGTAACTCTTTCTGTCGCTGGATGTTTCTCTACAACGAGCTTTATGATTTTTTTCTCTGACTTTCTGTAAGACGTGTTGCTAAAAGACGCTGATGAAGACGTTTTGGATTAGCTTTATTAATTTATAAAATAAAATAAAATAAAGTATTTCCAAAATATTTTGGAAACGATCGTGCGCCATACTGGACTTGGTGTTCTAATTCTTGGAACAAGTGTAATGTTTTAGTTCATTGAATGTTTTTATTATAGCTCTGGTTGACTTATTTATCATCCATCGAGCTGATACCTATATCTACAGTGCTCGGTCGTGATAATGCCCGTTCTTGGGTGTTTATACTTGATGCACCCGGCCTTAGGTCATATACCCTCCGTTATATATATATATATATATATATATATATATATATATATATATATATATATATATATATATATATATATATATATATATATACTAGACATACTCGTAATCCACTGGGTCACATCGCTACCACTGTTTATTCTACTTCATAAACAGTGATATATATTTAAATGCATTTAACTTACTTATATAATAACAACAACAGTAATAATAATAATAATAATAATAATAATAATAATAATAATAATAATAATAATAACAACAACAGTAATAATAATAATAATAATAATAATAATAATAATAATAATAATAATAATAATAATAATAATAATAATAATAATAATAATAATAATAATAATAATAATAATAATAATAATAATTTCTCTAAATGCTTGCAGATACATTAATAAATATTAGAGGGCGGTTGAATCAACATAGAATGAGAGAGGGCGAGAGTAATATATAGACAGCTAAGTAAAGGATGGGTGACTTGTTCAGTTAATTATAAATTGCGGTTAACCAAAGCTAATTGCTTTGGTTAACCGCAATTTATAATTAACTGAATCAGAATTTCTTTTAAACATAACTCAATTTCAGAACCAAGATATACTTTAGCATGTATATTGTGTTATATCTATTTTTAAATAAAGTTAGGTACTTTTAATGTTTATATATTTCTACGTACAAGATTCACTCTTAAACTAAGCATTATAAAGTTTATAAGATCGCTGCTGTACTTAATGGATTGTATATTTAGTTTAATTTAGTTTTATGTAAAGAGGATAAAAAGGGGAGTGGAAGCACTTCGTGAACATTCAGATACATTCGATTTTTGCGAAATGTTAACAATAGGGATTAGTCACATCAATTAATAAATATTTCCCAAATTTCAGTTTTAGAGGGTATCTTAAAAGAATTTTAAGAGGCATGATACGGCACAACCTCCATTTTGAAAATTCAAATATTTTTAAATATTGAAATATTTTTCTATGTATTTTTACTGTCATTAGACACCAATTAAGCAAGATTCCCTGATTTTCAGTTTCTTCTTAAGACTCCTTAAACTTAAACCTCAAATGTCAGATATTTCTCCGATATTTCTGATCAAAATAAGAATAAGGATTCTAGACATAAGGTTTAGTATCATTATATATTGATATTTATCTTTGTAAGCAGACAAAACATCGATGCAAACCAGTTCCATTCAGGAAATTAACTTTACCCACCCTGGGACGGGTGTTCCTCTAGCTAAATTATTTAATAAAAGCCTTGACGAAACAAACATTAATTGACTTAGCTTTAGTTTAATAAATGATAAGTTTATCGTTGAAGGGAAATTGATACAAAGGTCTCAATTACGTGTGAACGACTTCTCGTTATTCGTGAATAAACTATACAATAATTTTCCTTTCCATACCATTGGTTTCAAGAGTATTCTTTTCCAAATTCCCTTAACTAAACAACATTTGTGTTGACATCGACTTTCCTAATTTTATAATCTTTCCAGCCAAAAAGTGCTCCCTATATATATATATGTATTATTTTTCAAGGTCTAATATTACTGGTAATATATATATATATATATATATATATATATATATATATATATATATATATATATATATATATATATATATATATATATTACCGATGTTTATCTTCTGGTGAAAAGAATTGATCTTTGAAAATCCATAGATTAAGGATAACGAGACCCACCTTGCTTTTGAACTTTTGATGTTTTAATAAATATTGTATTTGTACAACTTTTTTTTCCATCAGTAATTTTCTGAATTCATTGCTATATCCAATATATTGAGCGGTCTATTATCACGATAGATTATTATTTACGATAATAATTTATCTTTAAATTTTTATCTAACGTTATATATATATATATATATATATATATATATATATATATATATATATATATATATATATATGTGTGTGTGTGTGTATGTGTGGTTATATTCTCTATTGTTTATCATTTTATAATGTTTGACTGTTAATAAACAGAAAGTAAGAGAGTGCATAACTATAACACCGTCTAAAAGAACGATACATAAAACGAATTACATAATCTTCCAAGAGGATGATCTCATGACGAACGAGCATATACTTTATCTTCCTAAGAAGAAGGTAATTCCTGGGAGAATGGTCTCATAACAACATAACAAATACTACGCTACCCTCCCTGAATTAAGCGCGGAAAGATAGTACAATAGTATATTAATGAATTTGGTTTGGTTTGGTTGTATTATTTTACGGCATATCAACCCTTTTCGGGTTATTTAATGCTGAATCCTGTCATTTTGGTAAAACTTTTTATGCTTTAAGTTCTTTATATGTTAAAGTTGTAATTAATTGTGTTTGGTTTGGTTGTTTTGTAGAGGAAAATATTGTCTTTGGTTTTTGCTTTGCAGAACATGATTGAGTTTTGCAAAGAGAAAGAAATAAACAATACCATTAAAGTTTGGTGCATTTTTGGTCAGGATGCCGGTATCTTCAGACAACCTGATCTAGTAGCACCATTACATTAATGCAAGTACTAGTATAGTTCGGACTTAAGACAGACAGATACCAAATGCCCATTAGTAGTAGATATTACCAAACAATCAATGGTGAATTGTCGATCTTACAAAACTATGTTATGGTATTGATATATGTTTGTCTTTAAGAAGGATTTCTGGAACAACAGAAAGCAAAAATAATTAATTGAAACTTTTTCATTAACTAATCAATCATCTTGAAATTCTACAGATTTTATTTAACCTTTAAGTTACTGTAAAATTGTTGGGTTCCGTGCCAATTACCCGTGGACAAATGACTGATCAATAACCAAAGTTCTTATTCTGACATAAAGAGTTACAGATGCACTAAACTGATTTGAGATTCCTGAATCCAAATCTGGTCTCACATTTCTTCTATCTCATCCAATTCTTGCGCTATCAGTATATCATATTTTCATGCATTTTGCAAAGAAATAGTCATTTTTAGCACGATTTGAAGACTTTGTAACTGTACATTATCATATGTAGGGTTAAGTGCAGTTTAAATACATTTATCGAAATATATTACATTATATTGTTTATAAAATTATTGAATGGACGCATCTTAAGAATTCATGTACAGCAATGATCATTCCCTTTTTACCAATTATCAAGGCCAAAAGCCACTCGAGGATAAGGGTTGATGAGCTTAATAGATTGACCGTTGAATGATGAAGAATATTATGAGAAGATTGAAAATAATGACTAGAATGAAAAAATTCTGATTATTATATATATTTTGAGATGGGGATTAATCATTTGTATTATTTGGACGGCAAGGACCCGTGACGTAACGGATATAAGTGCTAAGTAATAATCAGTTCTAAGTGACAGTCTTCTGGGGGTTGGGGGTTCAATCCTCAGTACAGGCGATACTAAGAATACAATTACAAATTACTTAATACTTTTACGCGGTCATGGCTGACGGAACGACAGCACGCTACCTAGGTGTATTAAATAAAGGATTCCGTTCGAAATTCAGTACAGATTCCCGGGTTCGACACCTGAAGAAGGTCAGAGGTTACATCGGCCGAAACGTCGTGAAAATAACATCCAAGATGAGTACAGTAGTTCGAATAATCCAATTAATACAAAAATTTGATTACTTATGAGGACGGTTTATGACAAGTATTTGTCGACATTGGATTTGAAGACGACCATGTTGGAATCTGCAGGGAAGCAGTTCCGATGTAATGTGTTCCACGGATGGGAAGTTCTTAAAACAAGTGTTGGCTGCCTCTCTCTAAACAATATTTTCTGACAAAACTTTTGCAAATTTCGGAGCAATTCTAAAGCATAGAAATGGTATATAGAAATTCCTCTTGGAAAATCCTACTTTTACGATTTACGCTATGTTACTTGGTACGTTTCAATACATAAATCATCTTGGTGACGTTTTATAACGTAACGATGAATCTACGAATTGTATCAAAAAATAATTGTTGTTGTTTACTAAAATGGCAATTTAGGGTCAATATGTTTAGAACCCCAAATGAAAATTGTATTAAATATCACCGCTCATCATATTTATCCAAAGTCAAGTATTATTGTTCCTTCGTGCTCCTAAACCAAACGAAAACATTGATTTCCGAACGCACGTCTGTCATATCAAAGAACACATATGATTCTTTTGCTGTTTATCAACGACGTCTTATGATCTATGGAAATGCTGACCTGATTTCTCATCTGTAGATCTGCAGATATATCCCACGATACGTCGCTCTTTTGAGCCTCGAAGCTGTAAAGAAAACATGAACAACTTTTTTTTTTTAATAATGAAGTAAATAAATAGAAATAAAAATAAAATCCTGATGCCAAGGTCTACTTTATCTGATATCTATTTTATAACGGTGATCTGGTCGATTCAGCAGGGAATAGTTTATCTTTGGAATAATGTTTTTTTTGTTTAATTTATTTCTTGGTCAAATGAATTTCTAATTCGAAATCGTCTCCATAAAAGTCTTGACATTCATGCCGCACAGGATCAGTGAGTAATACACCATGACATGTAACTCAAAGAATATTAAATCTTAATTGAGATTTCGAGGTTTACTAAAATAGAAGTGGGTGCTGATATTGATCCTGAACCAGCTTTCGTGAGGTTCGACTCGGAAGCGTTCGGCTGTCCTACGCAAACGCCCGAGAGTTGACGAGCCGATTTGTACGAGACGACAATTTTGATACGGTGCTGCGTCCTATGATGATAATGTTTTGCTTGTTTTGTTTTTGTTGTTGTTAGGTTTAGGGTTTAGGGTTTAGGGTTTAGGGTTTAGGGTTTAGGGTTCCCGTTAGTGTTTACAGTTAGGGTTTAGGCTTAGGGGTTAGGGTTAGGGTTAGAGTTTAATGTTGGGGTTAAGGTTTAGGGTTAGGGTTAAAAATATTTATTTGATAACAGTAATTTCGCTCTGTTTTTCTTGTTTTATTTGTTTTGTTGTTTAAAAAATTTCTTGCAACTATAACTACAAATTATAGGACGCAGCAACGTATCAAAATAAAAAAATATTTATTTGATAACAGTAACTTCGCTATGTTTTGCTTGTTTTTTTGTTGTTGTTTCTTTTAGAAAGTTTCTTGAAAATATAAATTACAACTACAGGACGAAAAGCACCGTATCAAAATTGTCGTCTGGTACCATTCGGCTCGTCAACATTCGGGCGTTTGCGTAGGACAGCCGAACGCTTCCGAGTCGAACCTCACGAAAACTGGTTCAGGATCGATATCAGTACCCAAAAGTGACCCGTTGGGTTATTCATTGAGATCAAGTTAAATCATTTGAATCGGAAGAAAATCAATTTTCAAAACCAGTTTAATGAAAGCATGAAAAAGACAACATCCAAAATCAATCTCTTTCTATATCACTCTTTTCTCTCCCCCCCAATCTCTCCCTTTCCCGCTTCCCCCCTTTCTCTCTGTAGCTCCGATTCAAATAATATTACTACTCTAGTGGTATTCGATCTTGTTTATAATGGACTATTCCAATATTTTTAATTCTTTCTTTTCTTTGTTAACTTTGACTGTTATTAAACAAAGACAGAGAGAGAGAGGGGAGAGAGACTGATAGATACTGTAGGGGGTTCAAACAACATACATAGAGAGAGAGAGAGAGAGAGAGAGAGAGGGGGAGAGATAGTAGGAGATTGATAGAAACTTTGTGAGAGATGGATCAATTTTAAGTTGCGGCTAATTAAAACAATTGAAATGAAAGTTTTTTTTCCAAACTTAATCCCAAAGCTGAGGAATATTTTAACATCTATTTTGTGGGATTAAAATATATAGGAAAAAAAAGCAAACTTTGATTAACCCAGCTTTAGTATGATAATAGATATTTGTTGTTTTTTTCTCAGTGTAATCAGTGTGATAAATAAATAACGTCTTGAATCGGTCTGAGGTCATACTGGTGCATATCCAGCCCGTTCGATTGACTGCATATATTGAAGGAATATCATTCTGAACTTGTAATGTTTACATATAATATCCGTAATTAGCTGAGCAATTTCTTTTATAAAAATTACTCGTTTCATTTTTATGAGATGTGTTCAGTTCACTTTGTGTAAAGTTATGGTAAATTAGTCGTACCTACCCAGCGTTGCCCGGGAGTCTTTATACTTTCATTTTGGTTTCGTTTCTTTTGTTTACTATGCCGTTTCTCTTTATCTTGGTACTTATATACAAAAATGTACAGGTGCAATATGACAGTTCAAAATAAATTAATAGGAAAATTCTTTGATATACTGACGTATCAGGCAAAAGTAGGTATCTACACCAAAAATTAGGGATACTTATCGAGTAGAATTGTAATTAAAAATATAAATCAGTTTTATCGTATTCTTCCGAATCTCCATTTATCCAGACGAACTTATCTCCCCTGTTTTACGTAATTCTTCAAAGTATTTGCATTAGTTTTTTTTGTCTGATTATTAGATTATTAATTAAACCAAATAGTTATAAAACTATAACTAATATATGTTAAAATAATATTGTTTTAATTTCTATTTATAAAAGTATTGCCAAAACTTTAATTTTTTCAATACATATGGATTTTCTAAGGACATTAAAGCCAAAAATGACTTTCTTTTCGACAGTTTAAATGCTTCACAATACCGTTCAAATTTCGAAAGGCTCATGAATTAAGTCATTCTTTTTTAAACTATTATTAACAAAAGATTAAAATGGTTGATTTTTTCGAAGAAAGTGGAATGCATTCTGGGACATTTAATTTCATAAATATATTTTAATTTAATTTTTTCTTTTACTCTCTTGCATCGTTTATTTCAATAAATATTCAAATAATAGTAAATAAAAAATAATAATTCGTGCACGCTTTTAGCGTCCCAAATAATCGATCCAGCTTCTTGATGCTGGGAATTTACGAAATCCTTTTTTGTTTGGGCACTTTTAAAAGTAGGAACTTGACCGGACTTATAGATTGTATGTTATGAATATTTTTATTTTGACAATGCGCACCTTTTTTTATTTTTCTCTCATTTGTTTTGTTTTTATATCAAATATTGATGTCGTACACAATAGGAAATTTTATAAATCTGAAAAAAAAAAATATGATTCGTTTTGTAATTCGTGTAAAATCGTTGTATAATTGTTATATGAAAACAATGCAATGAATATCTCTGTACTTTCAAAACTAAGAATGCAATCTAGCGACAGTGATATGTCTTACCGAATCATCGTCGTAACTTCGGCGGGAGGCGAATTAAAAGACCCGGACTACATTACATTTCTACACTAATATGTGCCTACAAAGCCAATTGGCTTACGTTCCTGTATTATTTCTCACGAACCATAGCTTATTTTAGACCGATCCATGTCTAAAATGTATCATGATTTATCTAAGTAAATAGATGTCAGCCAATATTCGCAGCTACCAATAGTTAAATATTACACATAGAATGCGTGGTGGGAGAGGGATTCGTCTCTCCGCGTTATTAGAGCGTGTGAAGATGATATTACCGCATTGTCGGTTGGCACAATTTCAACATTAACAGAAACACACGCGGTCGGATAGTCGCCATTTCTCTAACACATTGTCGCCAAAGCCAGTTCATCTCCTCCAAGATGAAATGCACAACATGAGTTAGCTTATAGTTTTATGGTTCTTTTTTTAAAACATATTTCACCCCAAACAAGGCAAGCCGCCACTGTAAACGTAAGGGGCTACTGAGAATTAGGGTGTAGGTTTAGGGTGTCATCCTAAGTTGGGAGCTGTGTAGCGAGATGTCTGTTTACATTAGTTTTAAATCTCTGCATGTCGGTACAGTCGGGGAAACAGGGAGCAGGGATGGAGTTCCAGAGGCCGGCAGCACGAGGAAAGAAGCTATTGGAGTAGAAGGCTCTCCGGCATCTGGGGATCTCCACAGTAAATGGATGGGATTTAGCTGATTGTCGAGTTGCTCTAGTGTATTTATGTCGAGGAGACACCAGAACAGCAAGTTCATCGGAGCACAATCTATTGAAGTATTTGTAAAACAAGCACAAGGATGCAACATAGCGGGGATGGGACAGGGGCTGGAGGTTGGTGGATAGTGAGTGGCATATTAAGTTTATTTAAAAGGATCACGAACACCATTTTACATATGTGGATTAAAATGATTTTACTCCTCAACGCATCACCTGTGTAATTGGGTGTGGAAAAAATCCCATTTTCTACATGTTATATTAGGGTGACACTCTAAAATGTCAAACATGAAAACGTCCTTAATTTTTTTAATAATTGAGTCATTGCTTTAAAAGTTGAGGTTCATGGTAAGAATTATTTCAAGAAAGAGAAAAGTAGAGTAGTTTTTAAAAATGTAGTAGATAGTTCAAGAAAAGACAAAATTAATGGTGACGGTGCGTGGTTTCTTAAAGAGAAAATTTATGGTGATGGTGCAAAATTAATGGTGACGGTGCATGGTTTCTTAAAGAGAAAATTAATGGTGACGGTGCAAAATTAATGGTGACGGTGCATGGTTTCTTAAAGAGAAAATGTCGAGATCGACATAAGGCAGACCAAAAAATCATGAACAGGTGGAGATCACAAATTCAGAGCTTAAATTTGAACGCTAATGGCAACAGTGCCACTCATTCAGTATTAAAACGAGCGTATATTAGAGGTATTGACAATTTTGTACCTTGCATCCAAGTGTGCTATCAATGCTGAGAGGTACATTTAGAGTATATGATTGAACAACGATACAGTAAAGACTGTTAGACATTCATGACTGAAACTTCGTGGGCAAGTCAGGCATACGCTGAAGTTTATTTGTACTAAATATTGTTTGATTACAGAAATGAGTGTGAATTTTATTAACAATATGATGAGTGCCATTTTGGATTGGTCACCCTTTGTTTAGGTAACCCTATCTGACAATAGATTAGACTGCGCAAGAAAGTATTTGGAATAGCCAATCCGAAGAAAAGAAAGTGTAATTGACAGAAAGCGTTCATTATTTATGTTGAAAATGTATAGTACTTAAAAGTCAGTAGCAAGAGTGAAAAAAGTGAATTCCCAGTGAAAGTGGAATCAGTGGAAGATGTGAATGTGTGTGTGAAAATACCTCTGACCTCCTTTGCAAATGACTGTTAGGAGACACCGTTGAGTCGGATAAAATATAAAATTTATTGAAAGGGAACGGACGCATATTTTCCGAGAATTTGCATCAGGAATTAGCCTAAATAGTCGTTGATACAGATCTGTATGTGCAGGTTTTGATTATAAAGCTTTAATGATAGATAAATGAGGAGAAATTTACTTTACTTTATGTATACGATTCTACGGTGACAGGTTGTTGTCAATCTCTGTTTGTGTCACCCTATATTACAATAGATTTGACTAAATTTAAACTCATTTTGTCGATTGTACGATTCGTGCTTTCATCGATTTGACCGTTTGCAACTCTTTACATGTTGGATGGGTGTGCATACTAGTAAATTACACACGCATATCATCAGATGTAATAGTTCTTTTTATTATCTAATTGAGTTCAACGCAAACGAGTTTGAACTCGGCATGCCAACTATGCAGTCTGTAACCGTTAAGATAGTCAAACCCGACCTCCATTAAACAGTGCGTTTCCCTTGATCTGTAACACAGTGACCATCGTAAAGGGGAATCAATACGTCATATCATTAGGTTCATTTCATATTTATTTCCGCCTCGTCTCTTATCGTGGCAAGATCCGTACTGTTTTCTCACTGGCGAGGTTCCATTGAGCCGACGTCGGCGGTGGACGGTTGGCATTGGTAATAAAGGTCACGTGAGGCGAGAAACGAACTAAGTATGGAAACGAGGCTAGAAAAAAAATAAACGAGAGGCGATAAAAATGATGCAACTTAAAGTAACGACCTTTGACCTTTTGGTAAAGTTATCGAAATGTATATCACTTTGATTTTCTTCATGCATTGATAGATCTTCAAGTATGACTATCCACAGCAATGTTATGTACACACGCATACCAGCAGTGGCATGAGCACGTGCATAGCATAAGGCATTATATAATACTAATGTAGGATCACCTGGAGTTACCCGGGAATCAATGTAGACCCCTGTTTTTTTTATATTTCCATATGCATTCTTATTTAAAAAAAAAAAGGGGTGGATCTCGGCTGTCATCGAACATTTCTTAGTGGATTTACATATTAAACGTACCGCGTAGCCCAATGTTGACCTTATGAGTAGAATTCGGTTAGCTCAATTTTCTATCCAAACCTTAAATTTAGCTTGATTGATATTTGTTTTTAAATTTTACAAATTAACAGTGTTGCCAGAAAAATTTCGATATTAATTCGGGTTGTCGCTCCTTAGTTTGTTATCTCAACCGTAACGCTGCCGATACGCATGCGTAAAATCAAAGGGATGTAACTCATACAAACACGAAGCTGTAGTAGTATTAATACAGCTTTCTTTGTAAACAAGAAGCAGACGACACTTATTTTTTCTAAGTTAATTTAATTACACATGTTTTAGTTAATAAAATTATTGTAGCACTATGGAGATTGATTCTTCCATCACTGCAATTTATTCAGATGGCAGTTGTGTAGACGATACGCAGCAGTAATTCGTTTCCTCTCCTCTTCTTTCTCGTTGAAAACGTTTTCTTCTTTTTAATGACAACGGCCGTAAACGTTATTAATAAAGAAAAGCACAAATTCATTTTTGGTTTAATAATCCTTTAAGTGTTTTATTGTTTCGTTATAATTTACATGTGTACAAACATACTACTCCTACTTCCTGTCTCTGGCGTAACTTCCTGGACATGTAGCTCTAAATCGACTTCTAATAGAAAATTCCACACTCTTCTTAATTGTAACCTTACGTGGAAATTTCCCATTCAAACCTATTTTTACACACTCGCATCAAAATATTGCTGCATCAATAGCTTAATTTTGTAGAAATCTACCGCAAAAAGGGTTGGTTCCCTTTACCGGACTAGAAAACTTCTTACACTTGCCGGTATGCTATAGTTCTATAAAGCCACGATTCACCTGTGCATGGAGTATTGTTGCCACATGCAACATGACTAGCCTCTCCCTCTTTAACAGAATGCAAAAAGTAATCTCTAACCTAATAGGTCCCCCACTGTCTACAAAGTTCCAGCCACTGTCGCATCGCCGCAGTGTTGTATCCCTGTGTTTGTTTTATAAGTACTACGGAATGTACTCCGGTGAACTTACTGTACGTATACCCCCTCAACGTGAATGCTCAAGACCTACCCGTCGCAAAGAAACCCTTCACTCTAAATAAAATGTCAACGATAGGCGGTTTTGTTTTCTTTAGGCCATCAGAAATAATAATAATAATTTATATAAGAAATATTAAATTACTGATCTAGTTCTATGATTTTTTTATGAATAGTAATGTTAACACTGGCGAAGCATATTTTTTCTTTATTTTTGAGTGAGTGTTAACACTAGTGTATATGTATGTGCTATAACTGAAACACAGAAGAGAGATAGGCATGTTATGGAAAAATGAGAACGCTTATAACCCCTCGATTGAGTTGCGTATTTTGTTTTGTGGTTCACTCAGCATTGCAGATTCGACATTTCTCGGAAGAAACGGATTAGTAAGCATTATATCCTGAATTTTGCTGTCTATTACATTTTTGGCTACTATAACTTGTAAGTATGAACAATGCTGCATCTTTATTAGGGTAACATAGATACATGCTACAAATGGTAAGTTTGCAATGGGAAAATATTTATCTAAGAGAAGAGATCACCACAGAAATAGAAAACAAGGATTCATGCTAAGAATGCAGACAACTTGAATGTCTACAGAATTTAAGTCCACTGCAGATAACAGACAACCTAGTCAGGCGGTTTTTATGTTGATAGATTAAACTGTCAACAATTCTCCAGTGGTCTTGATGTGTGGTCTACCCCAAATGACAGGATATATATATATATATATATATATATATATATATATATATATATATATATATATATATATTAGAGAGAGAGAAAGAGAAAATGTATAAAAGAAATCCACGTACACATGTGTTATATTGGGGATTTATTTTATAGATTAATAAATAAATAAATACAATAAATACGTGCGTAATAGCGGCGACTCATTGCATATATATATATATATATATATATATATATATATATATATATATATATATATATATATATATATATACAATATACTATATGTAAGAGGAGAAAACTCCCTTCACTTAAGAAGTGAAAAATACGCAGCGGTTATCGCTAACAAAACCAACAACAAATATATATATATATATATATATATATATATATATATATATATATATATATATATATATATATATATAGATATATAGATATATAGATATATAGATATATAGAATGAATAGTGATACATAAATAAATTAAAAAAACGATTTATAACAAGAATTCAAAGTTAACAATGGTCTGGTGTACGATCGTTTCAGCGACGATTAGGAATCATATCTAAATTTCTTATATATATATATATATATATATATATATATATATTTATCAAGCAAAAATAACAAGAAGTACTACGTGGGTATGTCCTCCCCAGATTTTAAAACCCGATATCACGACCACAAAAGCACATTTAAAAACAAGGAACGTCGAAGTAAAACAGCACTAGCAAACCATTATTGGGAGTTCAAAGAAAAGGGACGCTCACCAATAATTGAATGGAAAATAATACGATAACCCAGTACATGTAGAAATTTAGACGACCCGTGTAGATTATGTTTGAATGAGAAATTTGAAATCCTAAAGTTTAAAGACCCCAAAACCTATTAAACTGTAGAATTGAGATAGCAAACAGCTATCTGTACAGATTAAAATTTACCTTAGGCTAACAATACATAAATGAATAAATAAATAAATAAACAAATAAGTAAAAAAAACTAAACTCAACTGAAACCTAAAAACTTAAAAACTAAAACCTAAAATAGAAATACAAGGAACTACGTGTTAAAATAGGGTCACTCATTATATTAACACAACAAAGAAACAGGGATTGACCACTCTATAGAAAAAAGAACAATAGAATAGGAAATAGGAAGTAAAATTAACCGAACCATTGCTTATGAGAAGCCCAACGATTGGCTAAGCCAACAAGAAACCGGGATGAATCATAACATAGAAAACAGAAAAATAGAATAGGAAATCGGAAGTAAAATCAACCGAACTTTTGTTCGTGAGAAGCCCAACGATTGGCTAAGAGAACAACAAAGAATTTGATTCGTTAACTAGCTAGTCGTGTATATAAAAAACACACAGCAAAACTAACTCCATGCATTTTAGCCTGACGATTCCTCCTGTGGATGGAACGCGGGAGCCTCTGTTTAGCTTAATTGCCATAAATATACTTTCATAGCTTACTACCTTGCTCTAGTTACGTATCGAGCACTGTTGAAGTAAAGACTGAAAAATGATACATAAAAAATTATATCTCCTCATAACATTTTATGTGGATACATGAAATAGTAATATATATATATATATATATATATATATATATATATATATATATATATATATATATATATATATATATACATGATTGACAATATGCACTTCTTCATATACTTTATACACCAACAGAAATTTAGAATGAAAGCATCAACACCCTCTACACGATTCACAAACATTAAAAAAAACTTTTAAAAACACATTAAAAAATTAAACTTATAACAGAGGACACATGAAACATATTATGTCAGTTCCACTATTTGTTAATATAAATACTACTGCAAATGATATTAATATTTATCTTAGTAAAGGTAAAAATAAAATAATTATAGTAATAATTATAGTAATAGTAGTAGTTACAATGGTAATTATATCAATGTTCACAGTGATTATATAAATAGAATAGTAACAATAATTATAAATAAAAGAAATAACAATCATATTAACAATGGTCTGAGAGACGTGTGGCCCTTCAACTTACCGGTCTGTTGTTTTGGGTTCGGTTGGAATTGACTGTCGTTCTGATTGCAAGTCTGCCATTCGATAGAGAGACCAAGTATCAGTTTAACTTGACAAAATATAATAGTGTTACTTGTTATAAAACTAGGAATTTGCATTTTATTTGGAAGGGGAATCCCTTTTATTACAGTACGTACCGAGACCACATGATTGAGACTATGTTCAGTAACGAAATCAAGCGCAAAATTCGGACGAAGACAACGAGCGGACGAGAAAAACATGTGCAGTAAATGCACACAAGGACAAGTTCACAACTAACCTAGTGAATTTGAACTTCACCGTAAAACCCATTATTATGGCTTGAAGCAAAGTCTTCGAAGTATCAGTAACGAATGTTTTGGTTCTCGGCTGACTGACGCCATATTGTTCATTCTATATGGTCACACTTGGCAGCTTCTCTTCTGGAATCGATTGACTTATTTTACATGTTTTATTAAGCCAAGTTCATGAATGCACGAGAGATCTGGCCACTCACCTTCTTTTGTGGAAGCGTACCGATAAAAAAATGGGCGCCTCTTCCAATTCTAGCATGACGTCACAGTCACATGTGTTCCCGTGAAAAACACAGAACCTCACGTAACACTCTTACTATGTAAGACGGAATGTGCCCTGATAAAATTATTGCACTTATACCTTCTCAACGAAAATGCCCCGACCGACCCGACTAGCAGCAAAATTCCACCCCTTAACTGTAGAGGTCACTAGATGCCGGAGGATTTTCTACTCTAATAGTTTATTTCGTCGAATAGCTTGTATTTGGAATTCACTCCCTGCTCCACATTTCGCCGATAGAACCAGCATGCAGAAATTTAAATGTAATGTGAACAAATATCTTGCTGCCCAACTCCCTACCCAGGTTGCTCCCTTTTAGATCTAGCCCTTCTCACAGTAACCTCTTACGTTTGAGTGGCACTATGCCTCGTTTGGGGCGAGCAAAGATGAAAAAAGTATGGATACAATTGAACCGTACAGACAAACTGTAGATAAAATAAACGGTTTGGCATTGATCTGATTTTAGATAAATTGACTTTGATCAGAAGGAAATGTGTTCAGAGCAGCATTAAAAGTTGATCGATGAATGTGGACGATAATCACCGCTCGAACAAAGTAGATATTTTGTTTTTGTGGTTCACTCGGCAATTCAACCTTTCTGAATAAATTTGTGACTGGGAGAATCAGTAATCATGTCTTAAATTTCATATTAACTTGCTAAATTATTAAATACTAGCGGCGGTACCCGACTTTGTTAGAGGCTGGGGTTAGGGTCAGGGGTTAACAGAAGATCAGTAAACCACCCAAATATGTATAAATAATTTATTTGGATGATTCGGTAGCAAAAATGTGTTACTATCGCTCACCATGAAAGGGAAGCCAGAGAAATGCTAATTTCGTTCTTTTTATGAAAAAAGTTGGTGATCATATTCACATGGACACATCAATAATACAATCCAAATTCGCCAAGTATCAGGCAACACGTATCCGTTATCGAAAACAAGGAATTCGTTGGAGGAACCATTTGAACGCCACAGCTTAGTTAGAAATATATTATTTTGGCTTTCATAAATTTCTAAATTGTAATTAAAATTCCAACAATATTTCTAAAGGGTGAATATTTCCTTATCTCATAAAACACGAAGCAACTCTGAACCAACCTTTAGCTACATCTCAACGTACTACTACCCACGATAGATTTCTATACTTGACAAGAACATGCTGATGTCGAAAGATGGCGTGTCTTTAAGATAAATCAATAATTTATTTTAAAGTTAAAAAACACATTGTTATTTTTGACTTTCATAAATATCTAAATTGTAATTCAAATTCTAACAATGTTCCTAAAGTGTGGATACTTCATTATATATATATATATATATATATATATATATATATATATATATATATATATATATAATGAAATATTCACACTTCAATATAACAACTAAAAAACAAACATGTTTTCTAACTCCGATGAGATCGTAGTTTTGATAGCTAACGATCGAAACATCTCCATGGAAGTGTCGCTTTTGTGTATGTTTGTATAAACAAAACAAAAAAATATACATATATATATATATATATATATGGGTAAGATATGTGTATATTTTTATATATGTGTATGTACAGCATTCGATCCTAAACTAATTAACTGATCATTATTAATTTTGTAATACAGCTGCTAGGCGTAAGGTGTCGTATTGTGGGGTATTGTTTAGTTTAATTTTGTTTCATACAAAGGCGCTAAAGATCCCTTCGATATTTGTGAAATTTTAACAATAAGTATTAGAAATCAATTAATCAATATATCCACAGATCTCAGTTTCTTTGGAGTATTTTAAAGGGTTCTTAGGGAGAAAATAATATTGATACAATTTCCTATTTGAAAATTCTAATTTTTCAGATTTGCATTAAATTTCATCCGTTTTCATTAGACACCAAATAAGAATGTCAATTTCTCAGGACCGATTAAGCTTAAGCCTTAAATTTTAGACATTTTCTTAGAATCAAAATCACATAATGGATTTTGATCAAAATTCGATTAAGGATTCTAATCATAAGGTTTAGTAACATTATATCTTGATTTTAATCTTTAAAAAGGAGCATAACATTGATCCTAAACTGTTCAGTTTGGGGAATAATTCTACTTGTCTTGAAACGGGTATTCTTCTAGTATTGGTATTCTTAAGAATTGTGTGATCTATTCCCTGCTTCCTTTGTTCCAGCTCGCTTGACTCGTTGGTCTAGTGGTCTCCATCAATTCGCTGTTTCGATACCTGGTAGTAGTACAGCTTCCTATTCCAGTAGCTTTGTTTTTCAAGAACTGCAGGCTTGCGGAACTCTCCTCTCTGTTGATTGTTTTCCTCTTACCTATAGCCTTGTTTGTTTTTTTCAAGACTAAGGTGAATAAGCATCTCCTGTATTTGCGATAATCATTTTTCGTTCTTGTAAGCTCCTTACATCAAGTGGCTTCGTGCCTTCTCTGGAGCGATTTCCATAAAAAATTTATATAATTGAAAGTTCTTAAAATGAGAACTTTTAAAGTGACCTACTCGTTACTTGATTTGGAAGAATAAAGTTGTTTTATTAATATAAAATAACAGGATATTCATTCCGGTTGGATAGCCCTTATACTAAATGCCCACCACAATTTTTGATAGGTTCATGTGTTGATAAAAAAAAGAAATGGCGAATTGATTTCCAGTCGCTGTGGTTAATTATTCATAACAAAAGATCAATAGAAATAAAAGTCAAAAGCCGAATCAAAGTTTTGGTTAATTAAATATTCAATAACTTCACACTCTATTAACTAAAGCTTCTGCTGTTTGTTTACGTTTGGGTGGTCAACAAAACCTCATTTAATCATAACAAATCACATTGATCCACGAGATCTCGTCATGTGGATCAAACTCGTGTAAAAACAGAAAGAAATGTGTATGCCAAATAAGAAGAGACATTCAAAGTCGCGTCCATTCAATTGGAGCGTTTAGCGATGAAAATTATATTTCAAACTTAATCGTGACAGACTGAAAAAAATGATATTAAAAACTTAAGCTGGACAGACCAACAAAATGATATTTTAAACTTAAGCTTGACAAACCAACGAAAACGATATTTCAACTTGAGCGTGACAGACCAACGAAAACGATATTTTCAACTTAAGCCTGACAGACCCACGGAAGGATAGAACCTCGTCTAAATATGTGCACAGTCATTTAAAAATACTAAGGACGGGCAAAAACATTGTTTTTTTTTTCAACCCAAAAAATAAATACCCCTAATTGTAAAAGATCCACCACAAATCAGAGAATCATTTGATTTCAATGAACATGTCAGTATTTATTAATTGGCGTTTCAACTTAAATCTCTAAAAATGTACCTCATTGTGTTTTTTTTCTTGATGTCCAAATAGACATTGGAAGAAGATGGAAATGATAGGGTTAAAGCTATTCTACTTCTTCTATTTATGATTAATCAAAAATAAAATATCGAATAGGATCAAATATATAAATATAAAAATTTATCGGAAATATGAATATTAGTTTTTAACAACATGGACCAATATTTGGCTTATATGCCTGGCTAAACATATTTTATTATACAACTTATAGTAAACAAGCTTTTGATAACAAAACTCTAAGGGAAAACCGTTTTAACTTTATACATAAGATGTAGTTAGCAATTTCTTAGTTTCTCATTAAGCCAATGTTAGTTAACTTATGCAGTGTTTTTAGGGTTCCAAATGTTATGTTTTTGTCACTGTCAATTATTCCGTTAAAATTGTGATTTTCCTAAAAATGTTGCAATAGGTTTCTACGAAATTTTGCATGAAGTTATTTGAATGCATGAAACTGAATGAGTGAGAATTTTAGGAAAAACTCTAATAGAATTTTTCACTTCTGCTTAACTAAACTTATTGAAAAATACCGTTTTAACGTTATTTTTATACATCCAATTTTAATATCGCTAGAGAGAGAGAGAGAGAGAGACAGAGATAAAGAGAAAGAGAGAGAGTGAGTTGGACATAAAGAGAAATAGGCGAGGAACAAAGAGAAAGAGGAACATAAATATAAAGGCAAAGAGAAAGAGATAGAACACGATGAAGAAAGAGAGAGAGAGAGAGAAAGCCGGCGAAAAGGAGAGATCGATACATAGCGATAGAGAAAGGGAGAAAGAAAGGGAGAGGGATGGGGAGAAGTAGAAATATTAAGATAGAGACATAAAGCGAGTGGGAGATAGATCAAAGCAACAGACAGAGGGACCGGAAGAGAAAGAAGTGAAATACTATTTCTTAGTAACATGTACTGAAGGCGACAGGGTAATGAGTGCATTAATAATAGCTACATCATATTTTAAATTCGATGGAGTAAATATATAACATTTCCTTCAATTGTTTTAGCTCGAAATTCACCAAAAGTTACCATTAACAATAACAATATTGGATGTAGGTGCGTAAACATAATGCTAAAAACGGAATTTTCCACATTAGACTAAAGTAAGACGAAATCGGAAAATTCCATTCGAAGTTGTAGAGTATAATTAGAGTTACGTATTCAGGATGTTCCACCACAGATAAGAAGTCGCTGAAGACACGTAGCATATAAAAAAGTAAAGTAAAGGCTCCATTTTCATTAGCTACTATACCGAGATATATAGGGGCCACCACTCCTCTTTCAGGATTATTCCACTTACTCTGTCCAACCTTTAGATGGGGTGGCAATTCTCTATAGAAGTTTAACGTCAAATTATCCCCGAGCTCAAAATTACGAAAATATATTAATGAACTGGGCATTTTTGGGATACCCAGATTTACATTAAGCTTTTAACACCATTCAAAAAGAGAAAAATGTATCTATAAATTACAACAAAAGAAAAGAAAAACTACTAATTGCAATTTTACCTGACTTAAGGGTTTCCAAAGCTTTCTTTCTTGAGCAATGACGTATCTGCTTAAGGCTTTTTATGTGCACCATTCAAAATAAATAAGGATAAAATTGTATCATTATCATACTAAATGTGTCTGTGTACATGAATTCATATGAATACATATATCAACATATACTTGTAACAAAAAAACAAATAAAATAAGGTTATGCTAGTAACATTGACACTGCAATGAGAAACAATTGTTAATATTATGAATGTCAAGAATTCCTGAAATAAGAAGAACAAGAGAGAAAAAGAGCACATCGGGAAAGGCTAGAAAAACAATTAAAGAGGGAGAGAAATAAGACAAATAACAAGATATATATATATATATATATATATATAATTATAATATAAAATGAAGTAATAAAATAAGGTGTCAATCAAATTTTATCAGAATTCAAAGCTCAAGCAAAGCATCCCTAGGAACTCGTGAGCTGGGTACTTAGGGATGCTTTGCTTGAGCTTTGAATTCTGATAACATTTGATTGACACCTTATTTTATTACTTCATTTTATATTATAATATTAATGCTCTATCCAGTATATTAAGCTTTAGTTTTTATCCGGATGTTTCACTAATTATAAGATATAAGTTGACGCTTATATCTTTTGTTGGATTACTTTATATATATATATATATATATATATATAGAGAGAGAGAGAGAGAGAGAGAGAGAGAGAAAGAGAGAGAGAGAGACAGAGAGAGACAGAGAGAGGGAGGGAGAGATATTTGACACATTAAGCTATAGTAAGGCGAACTTGGAAATTTCCGTTAGAAGTTAAGATTAGAATTATAGCTAGATATCACATATGAGAAATCGCCAGCAACACGTACGGGATAAGCTGATGAAACATTTATCTTGTATTGTTTCTGATCCACGGCGAATGAGAACGGCCGTATTTTGGACAGCTTCGGCCCCCACCCCCGTCCGGGGTATTATGTATGTTTACTGCATATATATATATATATATATATATATATATATATATATATATATATATATATATATATATATATATATATAACGGGACAGACTCCATATTTTACATCACTGTCCATTACTTTATATTTTTTCAAATTTTGAATTTTGGCTTTTCCACTGCAAACTTATCCATCTATGTAATTCCTCTGATGATAAGATTTCGATCTTTGAAAAGCCTTCGCTTAAGGAAGGAAAAATAAACATGTTTTTACCGAGTACACCTTGCATTGAACAATCGAAGTTGAAATAGATTTGTCATTCGTACATATTTATCTCTCTTCTTTCTTTCATCTGCATATATATATATATATATATATATATATATATATATATATATATATATATATATATATACTAGCAGGGGTACACAGCGTTGCTCGGGTTCGAGTGGAGGATATCATCATATGCACTATTATAGTACTTTAACAGCCACCTTTATGTTGTCATCCGTATATGTTATTCATTGAGCTGTTTAGATATATGTTTGTACTCTTAAACTAACGCTTATAAATAGAAAAGTGTTATGAGATTCTTTAAGGGGCAGCTAGAGACGCAGAACTACTTCCATTATATTCACATGCATTGTACATGTGAATGCACTTATTGTTAAGGTACACTCCCTAGTATGTCTTAGTTATTAGGAGCAGACATGCACACAGAAATCTACTTTATAATATATATATATATATATATATATATATATATATATATATATATATATATATATATATATATATATATATATATATATATATATCTCTTGTACATACAAGATATGTTAACAGAATACGGAATATGAAATAGAGCAGACCGACTAGAGAATACGTAAGACAGAATGTTAAGACTGCACGTGTCTTAATTCGTATTTCTCAACTGCTCGCTGTATTCGTACTTATAGTCCGACGAGTCCATCTATTTCGTGAATGGAGAAGACGGGTAATCCCATCACAACAATTGTATTATATAAAAAGTAAATTCTTTGATTTACTATAATTTGACTTTTTTTAATCGGGAGGCAGAATCGAAAGTGCATACTCATTTTATTCTAGTCAGATACTTTCCCAACTGAACAATTCAGATATTTGCTAAGCCGTCTTTTAAAATAAAACTCAGTAATTTAATTCCTATTCTATGTGTAGAATGTTTGAAAATGGTCATAGATTTCTTAATCTACAACGTCAGAACTACTTCCATTATATTCCTAGGAACATTCTATGTGTATACCCTTTATATTTAAGGTACACTATCTTGTCTTTCTTTCTATAAACAGACAGTAACACAGACATACACTCTTTTTTATTATATAGAATATATAGAATAGATACATAGATCTAGATATATAGAGAGCTATAAAGAGAGAGAAGGGGGCAAACAGACAAACAGACGAAGTGGCGTTTCGTACTAAATATACCAACATTCTTCACTCGCATTTTATTATGATAATAATAAAATATATATATATTCTGCGAGTTCATATGATTTTATTTTTTTTAATCGGGGTTAGAATCGAAACCGCACACTTGATGTTTTTAGTCAGATTCTTTAAAACCTTAAATGCGTACATTCTATTTTTCTTATTAGTGTTATTTTAAAAGTCGACTTAACCAATGTCAGGATTGTTTAGTTGTGAAAGAACTTCTTGCATAATTGAAGATTGGTTTCTAATTTAATATTCTGATTACATTTTTAAAATTGTATTTTCATTCATAAAACGTTATATACTTATTAAGTTAATTACCTTGTTTTAAATTAAACCTAACAACAAAAGAAAACGTTATTTTAAAATTAAATTTCAAATTGGAATCATACAAGAACTAACGTTTTCTACGAATGTGAAGTGCCGCCTACCGGATAATGGTTACGTTGTATATCAGAAGAAGAACACCGACGATGATATTACTTACAGCGTATATATTTTATTAATATAACTATTTGAATATAAACTCTAAGACTTGTATTTGGTTATGTTATAATAAATCATGTTCAACAAACAGTACAAAAATAAAGTCGAATATTGTGCAAAAAACCGGCTCAGATTTTAATATAGAATAAAATATTAAAAGAATAAATATATTCTCTCGCAATGTTCATTAAAACGACGTTGTAATAATTCCTGCCAAAGGTCAGGAGCCGATCAAACACGTTATGAACAAATTTGGCAGTTGGGAAAGTCAGTCCTGCAAACTTGTCTGCGTGACCATACACAACCTTTTGCTATGGCAACAACTCTGACCTGTGGAACTGACACTCACTCGTATAAGCAAGAGAGTTACTTGCTAAATAAAGCGAGAGATACACTTCCACATTAAAATTGCTCCCACACAATGCAATCTACTGCTACTGCCATAATTCTTTTTCCGGCCCAATTAAGAATAACTTTTTTCTCAGGCATTACACTTTTTTATCATTTCTAAGTTACTGACATATTGTAAATAAAACTTATATATATTTTGTATGGATTAGTTTTGTTATTTATTTGATTCTATGTGTATCCCTCTGCAATCTCCATAGAGAGAACGAGAGTGGTCTAATCGCTACATATTTATCAGGAACTTGCATTACATGTTTTTGCATTAACATCCAGATTGCAACTGTTTATTTAACTTCAAATCCTTTCTATGTCACCTGATTACAACTAACCAATCAGGTGATCTGAAAGGTCACAAAATACTAGTCATATCTAATGACTAAATACACCTACCAAAGCAATATTTGCACTTGACTTTATCACACTAATCCGTAACATCAATTTAATGTGTAATTTAACGTGGAGAACTTTCTACGATTACATCGCAAGTAGTAAATTCCAATGTCATAGCTTGTAAAAACGTACGGTAATTTATTTAGTAATATTTCTGAATTAAGAATAAAACAAGACAATACATTTGAAGCGAACGCAGCGCTGCATTTTGCCGTAAACAAAATTAAACGACATTTTCTGTCGTCTGCTTTCTTTTCTTCCTTTCCAATTTTTAAACTCCATTTTATTTTATTTTTTGTTTGTTTCGTTCTTTCAGATTTTTTTACAATGAATTTTTCACCTACGTCTTCTTCATTTGATGGCGTCAAATTCAGGGAAGAAAGAATAAAAAATGAATTAAAATAATAATAATAATAATAATAATAATAATAATAATAATAATAATAATAATAATAATAATAATAATAATAATAATAATAATAAATGATATCAATAACTTATAATGATAATATTACAAAAGAAAAAATAATGATAATAATGATACGAATAATAATATTAATAATGATAATACCAATGAGTATACAACTAATAATAATAATAATAATAATAATAATAATAATAATAATAATAATAATAATAATAATAATAATAATAATAAAGGCTAAATCTTTGGTTGCTTATCGATAAGTTCTTGCACCGATTGCATCAGTTGTCCTTTTTTGTAATCATTCCAACGATCAGAATTGCCCGGAAGCTATAAGGCAGTCCATGCTGAAGCGTATCGACACAGCACGCATCCGTGTGCATGCATATACATACATTCATACATACACTGACAAACACGTACACAGACACAAAGGCACACGTACATAGATATATACATCTGTACACACATACGGATGTATGCAGATATTTTCTTAATAATCAAAGTATGTGGGTGCAATATATATATATATATATATATATATATATACATATATATATATATAAAAATATATATATATATATATATAGAGAGAGAGAGAGAGAGAGATAAAGAGAGAGTGATGGAAAGAGAGACAGTATGTTAATAGAGATAGATAGATAGAGAGAGAGAGAGAGAGAGAGAGAGATGGAAAGAGAGACAGGATGAGAATAGAGAGAGAGATAGAAAGAGAGACAGGATGAGAGAGAAAGAGACAGAGTTGCAGATAAATATATGAATACATACCATATATTTATTATTTTATGTATATACAACTATAATATTATCATGTGATAAAATACATTGTCAGTATTTACTTCGTGGACAGATTATTATTATTATTATTATTATTATTATTATTATTATTATTATTATTAGTAGTAGTAGTAGTAGTAGTAGTAGTATGAAAATATGCTACACAGAGGCTTTATATATATATATATATA
This sequence comes from Sepiola atlantica, assembly GCA_963556195.1. NCBI lineage: Eukaryota > Metazoa > Mollusca > Cephalopoda > Sepiida > Sepiolidae > Sepiola > Sepiola atlantica. Next base: position 135,179,884 of record OY744517.1, read on the forward strand.
TATATATATATATATATATATATATATATATATATAAAATGGCGAGTGTCGAATGTGAGTTCAAAGTTGAACGTTTATCCATCATGTCACACTACGTTGCATAGTTTTTTAAATTAAAAACTTTCTATGTACTTTTTGATGAGCTTGAAGTGTACAGATCAAATATTGACAACGCATTGACATTCGTAAAATAATTCGCACTAAAGTGTATCTGTTTTGAAAATGTTTTGTAATAAAAATAAAATCTTTGCTTTTGGAATATAAATGAAGTTTACTTACTTATATATGCTCTGTTGTCACTGGTTGACAAGCATCGAGCTTAAATTGGAAGAGGTTGGTAAACATAAAGTATTGAAAGTATATGCTAAACCGTATATTTTCTCAATCATATATAAACATATTACTTTAAATGAAAGGGTTTATTTATACAAATATAATTTAGCTACATATTGAAAACATGTTTCAGTCACAGCTTTAAGAAGCTTGAAATCCTGCAGCAAAGATGCCCTTTTTATGCTTTCATAATGTGGAATTTATCGGATCGGGTCAGTTAGTTTTAGATTAAAAAATTAAAAATAATTCTTGTTCTATAAACATATCTTAGTAAAGTACACAAGTCTTTTCTTAATGCTTTCACTTTTGTGGAATTTTGAAAGTATGAAAGCATGGCATGCATGCTGTAGGATGACAGGCTTCTTTAAGTTGTGACTGAAGCATATTTTTAACGTGTAGTCAAATTACGTTTGAATAAATAAAACTTTTTATTACTAGTAAATAGCTCTATTTATTATTTAGCACAATTATATAAATACTATTAAGATTATCCGGAGTTTTAACCATGTGGGTACCTATATATATATATATATATATATATATATATATATATATATATATATATAGGATAATAAAGTAAAAAAGGATAGACTTAAGTAGGGTATAGATAGACAAGTGTGAACCGAACCTTAAACATGAAGGCGTTTCAGTCAAATGTATAATAAAGTATTTTCAGTATATATATATATATATATATATATATATATATATATATATAAAACATAGAGAAAGAGGCAAAATGTCTTCAAAAACCATGTGTTAGATGCAGATATTTTTATTAAGATAAAAATTAAAAATAAAAACAATTTTTTTTCTTCATCTTGACTTTTTTATCTAATATTTCGCTTGATATAACAAGCCTCGTCCGAGCTTTAGACAAATAAAAGGTATTAACCTTTTTTTTCGTAATAATCCTTCCTGATATTCTATAAGTCACGTCCGATGTTGTGTGGACTGAACGGTCCAAATGTTTCTTTTAAATTGAACTAAATCGCGCATGGTCACTGGTAGGTATAAATTTGGGAAAGTTCATTTTTTTTTAAATATATATATATATATACGAGGCATGTCTAAAAAGTATCTGACCTTTATTTTTTTCCGTGCGAAATAGAGACAATAGGACAGCGCAACTCTACACAGTGAAGGCAGACACCTTTATGCGCATGTGTGAATTTTATCACCGCCTTCCGGTCGCTGAGTAAGGTGCTACACAACGTGTTCGTAGGATTACCGATTCTCTCAAGATGACTGAACGTTTTGAGCAAAGGTACTGCATCAAATTTTGTCAAAAGCTTGGTTATTCTCAAAGCAAAACAATTCGTAAGATTCAGCAGATGTTTAGAGAAGATGCGATGTGTGTAACACAAATTAAGGAGTGGTTCAACCGATCAAAAATGGCCACACATTAGCGGAGAGTGACCAGCGTTCTGCTAGGCCCCAAACAGCTTGGAGTGCAGCTGTTGTTGAAAGGGTACGAAATTCGGTGATGGAAGATCGTCGTTCAACCGTGCGGAAGATCGCCCAAGAGGTCGGAGTGAATAAAGATTTCGCACATACAATTTTGCGTGATGATTTGAACATGCACAGAGTGGCTGCAAAATTTCTGCCCAAGTGGCTGTCGCAGGAACAAAAGGATATATGTTTTCAAGTTGCACAGGACTTTCTGGAAACCGGCAAAACTGATCCTGGGTTTATGAGCACGGTGATAACTAGAGATAAGTCATGAATTTACGGGTACGATCCAGAAAAAAAGACAGTCGTCGCAATGGAAGCATTCCGAGTCTCCAAGGCCCCAAAAAGCGCGACAGGTGCGAAGCAAAATCAAGGTGATGATGACTGTCTCCTTTGATATCTGTGGAATTGTGCATCACGAATACGCATCGGAAGGATAAACAGTGACAAAGGAGTACTATCAAAATGTTCTCCGGCGTCTCCATGACGCAGTTCGGCGCAAAAGACTGTGGACGGCGAAAAACTGGCAAATGCATCACGATAACGCCCCTGCATATTAATCCCAATTGATCCTACATTTCTTGGATAAACATGGGCATAGACATTAGGCTTGTGATTCTAAGCTAAATTTACGATTGGCGTTCGGTCTCATGCAACCGCCACTCCTGCACTGATGAGGATAAACACCCGAAACGATATCTTCTGTAATTACAAAAACACTTTAATATTTCAAAATATTTACAGATATATATATATATATATATATATATATATATATATATATATATATATATATATATATATATATATATATATATATATATATATATATATATTATGTATAATGACTTTTCTCAACAACCTCATTACTATCAGGATTGTCTTTTCGAAAGAAACATCGTTACAGTCGACGAAAAAGATCTAACATAGGTTGGATTTTGACAGAATTACCTTTTCTGCAATCTGTTCATAAAGACCGTGAAAGACAATGCATAATTATGTAAATTAACACAAAACATTGTCATATTCCAAATGAAAGGGCTGTAGGAAATGAACAAATAAAATCATTCTTTAAAAGAGATATGGATTCTCTATACCCTATCCTCTCTGTGTCTCTGTATCCATCCGTCTGTCTGTCTGTCTCTCTCTCTCTCTCCCCCCCCCCTCTCTCTCTCTCTCTCTCTCTCTCTCTCTGTATCTGACTCTATCTGTGTCCTCCCTGTCTCTCATTATATATATATATAAGAGAGAGAGAAAGAGAAAGAGAGAGAGAGAGAGAGAGAGAGAGAGAAGGAGAGAGAGAAATTGAAGTTGAGCCCTGTTCGGGGAGTTAAAAATAGACTATCGTAGCTATATGACATGTTCCGACAACGTTCGTTTAATACTCTCTCGATAGTCCACCGCCTGCTTGGGATAAATAGAATATAATTCTTTCTCTTTACGTATTAATTCTCTGTGGACATTTGGTTAGAGCGATTGCTGGTGGAGTCTAGGGTGACTTTGCCACTGGGTTCGAATCTTGCGCCCGTCTGAAATTATCATCTCCTCGACTGATGATAGCCGAAACTTAAAACGCCAGCGTATGTAGGTAAACATAATTTAATATTTCTTAAATAAGTATTTATATACATATATTTATATATAAAATGAATGACAGCAAGGAATTAAACAAAGAAGGAGGAGGAGGAAGACGGACTCAGAGTTGTAGAAGTTATCCGTTATCATATTGATTTAGATTCATTTCGATGAGAACCGATCTAGTAGATGTAAAAATATTATAGAATCCTGGTCTTTGAATAATTGTGTTATTATGATTCTATGAGTTTCCGATCGACTTTTACATGCTAACGGCTTTTTTTTCTTTTTTTTCTTTCTTTTTCTTTTCTTTTTTAACATTTCATTCTTTCTTTCTTTCTTTCTACTGTTTATTACACGGGACTATATATTTTTTCCAAATTGCGTTCTTTGTATAAATGGGAAAACTTTTCTGTTTTTAATTAAAGTTGTGCTACCAACTGATAATGATTGTATTAACAATCGAAATATTTTGGTAGAACTATTCAATATGTGTTTTTAAGTTTAATTTTGCTAGTTGTTGATTTGCTTATCCTTTATTCCATTTTTATTTTTACACACACACACACACACACACACACATATATATATATATATATATATATATATATATATATATATATATATATATATATATAATGTTCTACTAATATATTTAACATTCTATAACAGTAAATTAATAAATGATAACTCCAACCAACAATGAAATCAGCTTTCGGAACAGTTATCAAATGTATCGTGTGAACTCTATTGAGCAACTGCAAATTCGTATCATATACACACTCTATTAATCATAGAAAAGTACCCAACCATTAAATACTACAGTATTATAAATAATTGATCATCACTATCATGAGAATAAAGCTATTGTTGACCACCGAACTGAATGTAAAAATCAAGTACAATTATACTTGCGCTAATGTTTACCATGGCGTAAATGTGTATATATATAAAGGAACCATGAAAAAGTTAAACTTTAACTTCACAGCGGAATTGATATTTCAATTAGAAATGACGAAACATAGAAAAATGGCAAACCGCTAAGATCTCACGTGGAATATGAGGAAAGAATTTAATTTTAAGGGTGAATTCAAATATTGGATTTGTTGTAAAGACTCTAAAATCAAATGTTTCGTATTAGAAAACCGTTAAAAGTTATTTGCAACAGATTGGAAACACCTGGCAGGAACGTGTCGATAAAAAGTTTAATGAAAATGCTTAAAGCTAAGTTTTATGAAATAATTCAGAAGGATTTTGAGAAGACACAGAGCAAAAGTATTTTCGGTTACTTTGGTTTTCGGAATTAATTGCAAACAACATATCTAGAGAGTGCTGATCGTCTTTTAATTTTTGTTAAATATTATAATAATAGGGACATTTGTTTTGCCCATTTTTCATTGCAGATCACTTTGAAGAAAAATGTAATTCCTTAGATTTCATGTAGAGAAAAAAATGTTCTTGATAAAATCAAAATATTATATGCAGACAAAAACTACTCGCCATCTATTAATCTTGCTCTAAGTATTTTTTTTAAATGTATAACTAAATATATTTAATATAAATCTATTGTAATTTTTTCAACTAACAGTTTTCGTTCAAATCTTCTTTGAAAACTAATGAACATCATTTAAAAAAAAAAGGTATTTTTATCACAAAATAACTTGAATTAATTACTGAATTAAAGTTTTAGCGTACAGGTGAATCACCGAAATTTGAATAACTACTAATATAGATTTATCAAAGAATTACAGAGAGGTTTACACTTACTGCAATCAGATTATCCTGGGCAACGCCGCATCGGGTCAGTTAGTTTAAGATAAAAATGTTCAATATAAATTTAAGTTTCTTTAAATACACTTCACCCTTTCTTTATGAATCAACTTGAATGAAAGACGAGCTATTTTGAAGTGCGCCGTAGTTTTATTTAAATAATATATGTAAAAAATTACATGTAGATTTAAAATATTTCTTTTAAAATTATTCTGTTCCTTACATCTCCTTTCTCACAAAAGAGACGCAACCAGTCTCTCTCTCTCTCTCTCTCTCTCTACTCTCTCTTTTTATCTCTCTCTACTCTCTCTCTCTTTCTCTCTCTACTTTATCGCTATTACCGTGGAAGGTGCGCGAATGAAATCTAATCTCTGCTTCTTTTGTGTAGGACATTCACAGCGAGAACACATCTTGTTACCGCAACGTAAAAAGAACTTTACGTTTCTTCTTTTGTATGTCTCGCGTTAGGCGGAATCTAGTGAACATATCTTCTTACGCACAAACATTAACGGAACTGTTTCACTACAGATTACATCATCGTCGCATTTAAATGCAATGTTAATATATTCTTGTCATCAAACGTCTTCATATACAATAACACTTAGTTCATTCCATTCATCATTCCCAATCCTCTCATAATATTCTTCATCTTATAACTGACAATCATTTCATCCCATTAACCCTCATCGTCGAGTGGCTTTTGTTCTTGACAATTGGTGAATACACCAATAATATATATATATATATATATATATATATATATATATTTATATATATATATATATATGTTTATACAGACATGTAAAAAAAGGCCGCTACACTAGCATTATAATGTTATCGATCAATAGTTATAAGAAACTAAGATCTCATCAGGGATCATCGCGTTAGATTCAGAAGGTGTTTGGAGAAGATGCGATCGGTGTAACACAAATTAAGGAGTGGTTCAACCGATTCATAAATGGCTGCACATTAGCGGAGAGTGACCAGCGTTCTGGCAAACCTCAAACTGCTCGGAGTGCAGCTGTTGTTGAGAGGGTGCAAAAAAAAACAGATAATGCTGAACGCGACGACGGAGATGAACGCCATCCCAAAAGAAGACTTCCAGACTTGTTTCCGACAGTGTATGGATCGGTGGGCTAAATGTGTGCAAGCACAAGAAGCCTACTTTGAAGGGGATTAGGATCCCAATCCTGTTACGTATTTGAGATATTTTTTTGGCCTAAGGTCGGATACGTTTTAGACAGGCTTCGTATATATATATATATATATATATATATATATATATATATATATATATATATATATATATATATATATATATATATATATATATATATATATATATATATCTATATACTACTAAAACTCTATTGTCTTGTATGTTTGCAATCAGCTTTCAGCTTTCAGCTTTCCGGTTTTCAACATCCGGTTGCGCATGCGTAAATAGCATCGTCTTAAATCTGTTATTCCGATTCCGTTAATCTCTTACGATTAACGAACGCATGCAATTTTTCATTCTGGAAATTTTTATATCGCTTTTAATATAAACAATTTCATTTAATTTCATCAAATAGTTTTTTTGTTTACTTGACGACTAAAAACATTCAACGGGAGCACTTCGTAAAGTCTGTCGCAGTTTCAAACCCTTTTAAAAAACAAAAACAAACAAACAAAACAACAACAATCTATATATTAATACGCTAAGGTGTACGTACGTGTGTCACGCTTCCGGCAAACGCTCTGCGCATGCGTGCCGCACCTAGATTATTAATAACATTTAATTAGCCTAATTTCTGCATCGTATTTTAATTATTTCCCTTTAGCGCAACGGTAAGCGACGTAGTATTTTTGTCTTTGGCCCGACTGGTTTATAGTTCGATCCCAACCAGCCGCTAATATTTTTTCTTCTACATTTCGAGCGGAAGGGGAAGAAATAATACATTTTTTTTAATCACCCGGTCAAAAAGTACTTTTTTGTGTTGCTTAAAACTTAAAACTATTTTTTGTTTTTTATTTTGACGTTTTTAGGGCATGTCTATTATTTTTTGTTGTTGTTTTTGAACGGACGTTAAGCAATGTTTTTTTTTTCAATGATAGTTTGAACTAAGTATTTATTTTTTATTTGCACCACTTCTTAAAGTGTTAAAACATTTATTTATTATTTTTGGATGGTAAGGAACCAGTATTTATTTTTTAAATGTTTTGAACGGACAATAAGCAATGTTTGTTTTGTTTTGTTTTTTTTTCTCAGTGAAACACCGAGAGCGTGGTCGAAAGAAAGAGAGAGTGTGTGTTCGTAAGAGATGGAGGGGGGGGATAGAGAAAGAGTGAAAACGCAATAAAAACAAATAAATAAATCGCAAAAAGTCTCTTACTAACAAATAGAAGGTGATTTGTTACATTAGGACCCGCGCTAACTTTGACCCCGTCGTTAGGGTTAGGGTCAGTGAGGGGTTAGGGTTAGCTATAAAGTTCAGGGTCATTGGGGGTTAGGGTTAAAATTAGGGTCAGGGCCAACGTTAGCCCAGGTCCCAATGTAACAAACTACCAAATAGAGATAGTAAAAAATAAGACAATGACAATGATATTGTATAGTTAACATCTGAGAAGTTAAGTTTCTTATTTTGTGTCACGATCTGACACTCTCATTTAATAAGATTTAGTATTTACTTTTGCCCCTGACAACGGGGGAGGGGAGTCGCGACCGATAGTGATTGCTGAAGAGACAGCTTTTACCCCGACAACCGAGTAATATAATAAATATATATACTTCCATCCCGTCACGCAAAATTTTGGTGAGTAAGATATGTGCATATTTCTAGCCACCGGATAATTTTATTAACAGTAAATTATACAAATTGATGTAGAAAACACTGTGGAATTCCTTTTTTTTTCAGTGAAACACAGAGAGCGCGTACGAAAGAAAGAGAAAGTTTGTGCTCGTAAGAGAGAGATAGAGGGAGAAGATAAAGAAAGAGAGAGAGAGAGAGAGAATAAACGTAATTGAAAAGTGAAAACGCAATAAAAACAAATAAATAAATCGCAAAAAGTAAAAAAAAAAATATTTAACAAAAACGAAAGTGAGGAAAGTCGTGATTCAAAGCAAAATAAAAAAGAAAATCTAATCGAAAAAAAAAGTAACAAGTATAATTTCGTTTACTATCGGAAGCCTACCAGTTTTTACGGTATATCAACCCTTTTTAGTAGAGTGTCCATCGTACACGCGTTATTGGAAGGCAAATTATTAATTTTTTCAAAATATTTCACTCTTATCCGGGGGGGTGCTCATAATAAAACAAGCGTAACTTACTAACAAATAGATGGTGCTTCGTTAGATTGGGACCCGCGCTAACTTTGACCCCGTCGTTAGGGTTAGGGAGGGGGGTAGGGTTACCTATAAAGTTCAGGGTCATTGGGGGTTAGGGTTAAAGTTAGGGTCAGGGTCAAAGTTAGCCCGGGTCCCCATGTAACAAAGTACCAAATAGAGACGTAAAAATAAGACAAGGGCAATGATATTGTATGGTTAACATCTGAGAAATTAATTTTTTTTATTTCAAATATTTATTTAGTTATATTGTCAAATTCGTCAAACAAAAATGGCGTTCGCTTATTTTAGGTGAGGTGGTCGCTAATTTCAGACTTTATAAAAGGCTAAATTGCCCGATTACAGTAGAGGATCTCTTTACATTATCAACTAACCCACGATGTAGGGGAGGGCGCCACTCTTTTCCCAGGACTGCTTCATTGTCCTTGATCCTGACCTTATAATACTGAGAGTTTTAGCAATGTTTGTTTTAGTCTTTTAATATAAACAATTTCATTTAATTTCATCAAATAGTTTTTTTGTTTTCTTCACGGCTAAAAACATTCAACGGGAAGACTTCGTAAAGTCTGTCGCAGTTTCAAAAAACACCTCCCTTTCAAAAAACAAAAACAAACAAACAAAAAAACAACACTCATTATTAATATCAGCCATACGAGCGGTCGGTGAACGAAACCACCTCCCACTTTCCCTCTCATAGATTTCACCACTCCTACTCCGTCTGTTTTCGTTACGTACGCGAGAAAGCCTGTTGTCTCTCGGTGGCCACGGCTGTACCCCCTTCCTTTCTCAAATCGCCCTAACCAACCACTTATAATTCAGTAACTGTAATTTAAAAAAAAAAAACAATTATAATAAACAGAACGACTCATAGAAATCTATATTCTTTTTTCATTTTGATATACTTTCATAGAAATGCTTCTGTTATGTAAAAAAAAACTATTTTCTTTATGCCACAAGTGTCACGCTCATACATGAATTCCATAGCTAATATTACAAACTGACCCAACGGGTCACGGGTGGTCTAGTATATATATATATATATTAAATATAACATTTTAATGTTTATCATAAATGTATGTAAAATATTTTGGTACTTCTATAGGAGATGATCGATATTGACCCGAAAGTTTCCGATTGTGATTTATGGAACTGCGCGGAAAGGCCTGAGCCGTCGCCGAACAGTCAATTAGTACCGACATTAAATGTTAGAACTTCATCAGTTTTTCCCTGACTTCACTTAAGAATTAATTGCCTTTTCGTGTTAATAATGGGTTTAAAAACTTTTTTCAAATCACTAAATGACTCAAATTTATTTATTTTCTTTTATTTTTTTTTCTGGAGTAAGTTTTAAAAATTTTATTTCATTTTTTCATGGGGGGGGGGGGGCTTTAAAACATGTTATTATCTAACTTAACTTAAAAAAGGGTGCATTTCTTTTTGCATTTGTTGTAATTTGCGGTTGTTGCCATGAGGCTGTTATTAGTGTCGTCTGCTTTTTTTATATCTTTGCAGCTTTTAAAGCGTAAAGTGCTTCTGCCATTTCCGGTTTGTTCCGTAAGTCTTAATCCGAAACATTCAGGCGGGTATGGGTCCTCACATATAGAAATACCTAACAAATGTTTTCTCACACCCACTCATTCATTTTCAAAACTTTCCTTAAAAATAGTTAATTTTTCATCATTTTGATTGGATCTTTTTAATCATTATTGTTTTTTTAATGAACCTGACTGAAACGCGACATTTATTTAAAAGTTACCTACCAATGATATTGAAATAGTATCTTTACCCCGAAGTCAGTTTAAATATGAGAATTGGATCCTGCCTTCGTTTCCTGTTCCAATTCTTTATTTTCCCGGTAAACGAAAAATAAAATCCCGTTAGATATCAGTAAAGGATCACGGGAAGGTAACAGACGATAAGAAACAATCTTTATAATGTATCGAAACACGAGATATCGCAAGACGAGACATCGTCTTTCCAATAGGTCAATAAATTGATTCGACTGGAATTGACCTATTGAATGCGATTAAAAACATGAAATAACTTGATGATTGTGCGGGAAATGAATCATATCATTGAAATTTGATGTCTGCCTGTAACCAAATCCACGTTAAGAAAACATTCAGTCATATTCGCAAAGATCTTTCGTAAATATTAAAATGAAATGTTGGTACTTTTGCAGTTTACGGACCGCGTTATCGTCGGCACATTCCGTCAGGTTACGTAAACCGTTCAAATCAAGAAAATAACACTCAGAATATAGTAAGTTTCATGAATAAATTTTTATTTTTTTAGCGAAGAAAGTATAGTGCAACAACTGATAGCAAATACTAAACGCTATTTTTTATGATTTATTTTAAAAAAATGTTTTCTTGCCATATTTTTTTGGGTTAGGGTGTTTTTCTGTTTGGTTTAGGAATAGGGTGTTTTGTTGGAAGATTTTCTGTGGACTTAAGTGCAGACGACATAAAAGAAGGAGTAGAATTTCTGAATTACTGTCTTCACATGAATTCGCGCAACTAGCTGTCGATGCGATCTCTGCGAGTATCGCATTCTTTTTTTATTTCTTTGCTTAGCTTCCTTCCACATCCTCTCTACGTGATTAGTCGTAACTTTCGTAGTTGGGTCTACGAATTGCAGACTATGGTTTACGATTAAGTGATTGAACGATTCTCCTTTGACTTAACGTTGGCCAGCGTTTTCCACACAAAAAAACACGAAGTTTTCGTTCGGCACTTTCCGGAGGTTTACGTTACCTACCGGAATGTGCTAACGATAACGCGGTCCGTAAACTGCATAAGTACCGAAATACTTATTATATATATATATATATATATATATATATATATATATATATATATATATATATATATATATATATCTGTTAAGTCAAGAGTGATTTCTCTATAAAGTCAAGTATGATTTCTGTTTATAATATACTTAAGGAATACTCGCTGCAGGATGGGTAAAATTAATTCCCCAAGCAGAAAAGTGTTGCAGCACTTTTATGTTCACCTACGAAGATTAATATCAAGATATGATAATAATAAACCTTATGTCTCGAATACTTATTTCAATTTTGATTGAAATTCATTGCATGAATTTGATTCTAAAAAAATGTCCTAAATTTAAGGCTTAAGCTTAACGGGTCTTAAAACGAAATTGAAATTCAGGGAATCATGTTAAATTTGTGTCTAATGACTATGGATCAAATTCTATGCAAATTTGAAATATTTTAATTTTCAAATGGGAGGTTGTGCCTATATTATGCACCTTACACTCCTTTAAAATACCACAAATGAACTGAAATTTGCAGAATATTTATTAATAGATGTCTAATACCTATTTCTAAAATTTCACAAAAAATCGGAGGTGTCTGAATTTTTATAAAGGGCTTCCATCCCCTTCTGTACCCTCTTCGCATGAAACTAAATTAAACTGAATATAATCCACATTACAGCCCCTTACGCCTAGCAGCTGTTTTCAAATTCATACAGTTCGTTTGATTAGTTTAGGAGTAGATCCTCAAATATATAAACATATATACGTACTTAAATTTACATAAATAGTTATAGCTATTCTTATACAAAACCTGAATGAATCAGCGTTTTTTTTCTAAAGGCCTATTTCCTATATACTTTAATGACCCAAAATACATGTTAAAATAGTACTTTGTTCTGGAATATAGTTTTGTTTGAATATCTTGCCTTTTAATTCTTACAATAAGCCATAATTTGTAATTAACTGAACAAGTCATTTAACTTTCTCTTTACCTCTGTCACTGTATATTGATCTTACCACTCTCTGATATGTTTATTCTGTGTGTGAACATTTACAGAAAGTGTAACTCTCTTTTTCCGCGTTACTTAATTGTTTTACATTGCAATCTATTTTACATAGTGGGTTCGTATAAACCGTAAATACATATGTATATTAGATAACAAAAATTAAGTCTCGTTATTTCTATGTAATCTATATGGGTGAGATAGAACCAAAGAGACTTATTTGAGTTGTTCAAGAAAAATGTCTCAAGAGATATGCCATATTTTATAATTTTTTCAAGAATAATATTTATCGAACAGATTCCGATCAACTATACAAAAGACTTGAGAGTAGTTGTGAAAAGCAAACCTAATATGGCGGGGTTGATGAAATAATGGAATATGATGGAATAATATTTATCGAACAGATTCCGATCAACTATACAAAAGACTTGAGAGTAGTTGTGAAAAGCAAACCTAATATGGCGGGGTTGATGAAATAATGGAATGTGTTAGGGTGGGTAAGAAAGTGAAATTTGTAGTAGGTGGGATTAAAGATGATTGGTGGAGGAGATTAGGTGGTGAGTAAGTATGTAGAGAAAAGGGGATGAGTATAAATATATATATATATATATTTATATATATTTATATATATATATATATATATATATATATATATATATATATATATATATATATATATATATATATTATACATGCGCCGTTGAAGACAACGGAGTTTTTTTTCTTCGCTATCCTTCTGGTTAATAATACCCCACACACACTCACAACAACAACAACAACATATATATACACATATGTAAATTAATAGATATATAACTAATAATAAAACTATAAATACGGCTCTTACTAATAATAAGACACAACCTCCTGAAGATGGTCGCGAGACCGAAAGCGCTCGAGGAATGGCAAACGATACAACGTTAGGTGCCATACTCCACCAATTAACACCGGAAAACCGACGAATCGCTCGCCGCGTCGAGAAATTAACCAGAAGGATAGCGAAGAAAGAAAACTCCGTGGTCTTCAACGAAGCATGTATAATAAATGACTTGCTGCCGAAATATATATATATATATATATATATATATATATATATATATATATATATATATATATATTTCGTTCCGACATTTGACAAAAAGAAACCGAAATAGGCAATAAAAACAAAAGTTGTATATGCAGAGACCCGACAGTTTATTTAGCAACAGTTGGAGTTATATACTACTTCTTTTTCAATGTAACCGCCGCCAGCGGAGACAACCATCTCAAAGCGGGCGTGAAATGAGTCACACATTTTGGCAACCATATCCTTGTCTTTAGCGGCAAACCCATCCACAATGGAAGCCTTCAGAGAGTCGACCATGTTGTAGGCATGCTTGTTGGTTTGTGCCTCGATCACTCCCCATAAGAAATAGTAAAAAGAGTTGCAATCAAGTGAGGAGAGCGGTTACAAGTCAGGCGACCAGTGGTGAGGAATATTGTTGAGAAATCCTGCTGGAGGTCGTAGGGGCGTTCGGCGGCAATCTCGTCCATTCAGGGTTTTTCTAGGATCATCAGCAACCCCTGGTAGATCTTGTCGGTGACTCTCAGGCTCTTTTAAAAGAAGAACCGGGGCATGACCCCCCCCCCTCTCGCTGGATATAACGTCAAGGATCATGACGAAGGAGGGAAACTTCGTATGCTAGACGACGGGGAACTTCCTCGATATATTTGCAGATTCACCTGTCGTTTCGTTTGTTGCTTGCTTGGTCTTGGTAGAAATTCTGTTCGTTCATTTGCGGACCCGTGCTTTAGCTCGTTCAGAAAAGCCACCGCCTTAGTCTTCCTTGACTCCTTAGAGGCATTAGCGATGAGAATGCGGTGAGACTTGCAATAAGAGTAACTAATGTCATTAGTCGTTCGGCAGATTGTCGACTTGTTATAGACTATGTCAGTGGCAATCTTGGCGTAGCTTTGGATTCCGGATTTTGCTTCAATACTCTCTCTCATATATATATATATATATATATATATATATATATATATATATATATATATATATATATATATATAAGAGAGAGAGAGGGAGAGAGAAAGAGAGATTAGCACAGTTCCTGGCGTTGCCCGTGCTTTGGGGTGGATAATTTTGTCGATTTTTTACTGGCAACATTGCGAGTTAAGTAAAAAAAGTCGACATTTTACTGTCATAATTATGAGTTACTTTAAATAATAGAACCGCAGATGAAGGCTGAATATGAAAAAGAAAACATTCTGATAGTTGTTTGAATTTAAGTTCAACAGTAAAACTCGATTTGTTATCGTCATCAGTACGAGTTAAGTATTACGTAAAACAGAAATGAACGCGTTCGAAGTCTGTATCTGAAAAGAAAATATCATGCAACTGTAAAAACGCAAATGGTTTTAACGAAATGAAACAAATTCGTTTTTATTCAACTACCAATAAAATAAGTATTTGAATCTTTAAACGTTTTTTCAAATACGTTTTTCACTGAGATATTCTTTGTTTAATTTATTTTTGTTTTATGAAACGAAGAAACCTTATTAAAAATGAATTTCGTTTCATACGTTCTAATATATTTGAGTTATTTGATGAGCCTAACCGATAAATGCCTCTAGATGGAATCGAAGGGGTTTAATGGTGTCTTTAGAGTCTGTGAAAAAATTAACCTTTGCTGATACTTATTTTAATGTTCTGTTTACATATCAATTTCTATAACACACACACATTGTCGAAAATATTGGGTTGACATGATGGGTTGATAAGGAAAAGTAGTAGCTATAAGCGCTGGACGAGGGTCCGAGCTGCGAGAAGTTAGTAGTGAGAAAGAGTGAAATGAATATGGAAAGCTTTGAGTGGGTACCATTAAGGCAGCAGTGAAAAAGGGGAGGGCTGAGAGTATTAGTGAATTTGCCTTAGGGTGGGAGAGAGGAAAGGGGGGCTGAGGTTTTTGTCGTGGTGAGGTGTGGCATGGATTTTGAAGGGCTGGGGAAGGAGGAGGGAAGGAGGAAACTCTGTGTGTTTTGATGTAGGTGGTATCATAGTTTTAGAAAAAGATTTGAAGAAATGAAGATAACTTGAAAATGGATGGGGTGGGTAAGGGTATGAAAGAAGTAGTCTAAAGGGTGAGATAGGTGATGAATATATAAAAAATATCTCTTGGGTTTTCCTTTTTCATTTCCCATTACGTCGGATTACTCTCATCCTTCCGTTCTTATATATATATATATATATATATATATATATATATATATATATATATATATATATATATATATTGACAATTATTATGGAACACTAACTTCATCGTTTAAGTTACATGAGAAGGTCATTAAAAAAGAGAGACACAACTAATATCGTTATATTAATTCACAGAATATTAATATTTACGTCCACATGCTGGCTGATAATTAAAACAATACTGTACCCTTTTACACTCAAGTTAAAAATGAACTTCAAATTATAAAAATCAACTTCTAATGAAAAAGTTCAATTTTAAAAAGTTGGACATCAAATTAAAATAAATTAATTTAAAATAAAAATGAATCAATTAAGAAAAAGCATCAAATTAAAAAGTCCAACATTGAATTAAAAATAGATAAACTTCAAATTTACAAGGCTCAACTTCAAATTAAAGACATTTAACTTCAAATGTAAAAAGTTATACTTTAAATAAAGAATATTAACTTCAAATATAAAAAGTTGATCTTCAAATTAAAAAATCCACTTTTAATTTAAAAGTATCAACTTCAAATTAAAGACGTTCAATTTCGAACGTAAAAAGTTCAATTTTTTTATAATTAATCTGTAAGTACGAACGTTGAACTGAACGCAGAATTTCAAATTATCAAATCAAGCGCATCTGGAAGTTACCAAACATGAGTTTAACTTTCTAAGTATTCTATTGTTTTGAGTGAACAATTTATTTTTTTAATTATCTCAGACTCTCTCACCTTCTCACCCTTTCTATCTCTGTATATATATATATATATATATATATATATATATATATATATACATATATATATATATATATATATATATATTAGAAAATTGTCAGATATTTATATATATCTACACATATATATATACACACATATATATATATACACACATATATATATATACACACATATATATATACACATATATATATACACAAACATATATATATATACATATATATATATACATATATATATACATATATATATATACATATATATACATAAATATGAAAATTTATAACTAAAAGGTAAACTTTTAGAGAGTTGAACCTATTGTGAGGTAAAGAAAGCTCAATATACTGGATAGAGCATCATATATACATATATATATATATATATATATATATATATATATATATATATATATATGTATATACATATATATGCATATATATACATATATCTATATATACATATCTATATATACATATATATACACATATATATACATATATATATACATATATATACATATATATACATATATATACATATATACATATATATATATATATATATACACACATTCAAATTTAAATCAATTAGAAAACTTTTTGAATTAACTACACAGATCTTTTACAAACTTGCAAAACATATAACGGCTCGATATTCAATGAGAGCTTAGTAATATATATATATATATATATATATATATATATATATATATATATATATATATATATATATATATATATACATATATATATATACATATATATTCAATTTTAAATCATATCTAATGTCTTAAAAGACATATTCTCATATTTAACATGATTTATTATCTTATTTAGCATACAAATGTTTCGACATACATCAAAATATATGTAAATGCTCCTATGCGTGTATTTCTTAGTGTAGCTATCAGAAGTGATAATTCTATAAAACAATAAAAAACAAAGGCAAATAAAGTTAATAAATTACACTCAGTATTCATTATCAAGTTTTTTTTTCTAATGGAAATTGTCAGAACATATAGACATTTAATGTTTTTAACTGTTAATATTTTAATCGTTCTTCATCCTCTAATATTTTGATTCAGAATCTCCTTAATCAAAATATATATTTCTTCAACTAACCTTCTTTTTTTGTTTTGTCCAATTTTTCATTTATTTTTCGGGTAATTGTCATCGAATTTCCTTTATATATTAGATTTTTTACATTTGGAATCCATATTCGTAAAGTGGGTAACTTCTGTTTTTCCGAGTTACCGGAAGTACACGGTCTTATCAATTTCCACCCGTCGATTGTTAACATCATTAATAATATCTAGAAAATTATCTATTTTAACACCAATTCCTTTCATACTTAATCTTTCTATGGCAATCAGTAATCAAAAATATCTCCAACGTGGTTACCGCTAAATGCTTTTTTATAACTGAATATAAATATAAGATTTTTGCAATTGTTTATTTAATACTATTTTTATTTAATATATAATAATTAATAATCTTTTATCAGATAAAGAAATAGACATTTTACGTATCATTTTTCTTAATCACGATTATTTATTTAATTTAGTAGTCTCAGCTAAATGCTAAATAAGAAAATAAATTCTGTTCAATATGGTAATCTGTCTTTCAAAACATTGGATATGATATAATATCAAATAAAAGTGTTATATATAACATAGCTCTGGCCTTACACTATTGAGCTATAACAATTCCTTTATGTTATAAAATTTATATTTGAACATACAAAAAATCAAAGATAAATAGAAATACACACATTTATTTATTTATTTATATATATATATATATATATATATATATATATATATATATATATATATATATGTATGTACTTTAACGATTTCACTTATTTTCAATGTATATTCCAAATAAAGAGTATACAGAATCGCATTAAAGTTATATTATATGACTTAAAATAAACTTCGTCGTGAAAAAGCTGTAAACAAGTTTAATAACATTGTCATTGCTCGGTATTTAGAATATGATTTCAAAATAATTTAAATCGTTAATATATATATATATATGTGTGTGTGTGTGTGTGTGTGTCTATTCTCTATATATCCTATCTCTATATACTCTATCTAACCTTTCTCTCTCCTTCCCTCTTCTCTCTTTCACCCTTCTCTCATCTGTAACAAGTTTTGTTTTGGTAAAAAACCTAACATAGCATTATAATTTTTAAGAGACCGTTCAAAATGCTAAGTGTTTTGAACAGATGATGAATTGGTAAATCTTGAAGTAACAAATTGTAAATATCTTTTGTAAACAAAATCATTTAAAATCATTGGGGATATTTTAAGTACGGTAGTCCCTAGAGTCAATGTGGTATTGTGGTGATTGCTGAAGTGGAGGTGATGGGCAAATGATGAACAAATTAAAGGAACATTGCTTAGGGAAATGGGTCATTATTAATTAGGAGTAAGATAGACAGAGAATAGCCATCGACCCACATCTTATAAATTCCACTACTTTTGATGACCTTGTGCTTAATATATAAATTTGTTTACATTTATTAAAATAAGTTTTTAAAAGAAAGGAGACAAAACAGGAACAAAATGACGCAATCCCTAAAAATATGACATTGCATCCCTTTACCCTCAAATTAAAAAGGCGGAACTTCAATTAAAAAAAAACAATTCCAAATTAAAAACTCGAACTTAAAATTAAAAAAACAACTTGAAATTAAAATGTTTGAAAATTTAAATCTAGCTGTTGTCAATTTCTCATACAGCCTTTTTAATTTGATGTTGATTTTTTTTAAAATTTGAAGTTCAATTTTTTCATTTCAGGATAAGAATGCGAAGTATATATAAATCAGTATCTTAAGACGTGTACATGGTAATCTTGCAGTATTATTAACAGCCGAGAAATGAAAAACACACAAAAAATATATAGCAAATAAATTTAAACCAAACGCATTAAAATATAATTTGAAAACGACCTGTATACTTTTAACGTTTTGAAATTGTTTCCAAATTTATTTTTTATTTCAAAGTTAGAATTTTTTCAGAGCTCTCTCTCTTTCGACACACGAGAAGCAAAATGGATGTTTGACCATCTGTTGTTCGTTAATCGACTCCATTTAAAAAAAAATGTCTTACTATCGAAGCGTGACATTTTTTAAAACTAATAATGTAACTAATTCAGAATTAATAAATCTTACAATCTGTTTCCACACTTTAAAAGGGTTTGTAAAAAATTCAAATTTTAATGCGTTTGGTGAAAGTTATTAGTTGTATTGTTTTATTTTTAATTTCTCGGCTGTTTAATATACTGCAAGATTACCACTTACATTAAGCGACACCTGAAATATTAAAACCAAAAATTCCATTTAATTTTGCTCTCATTTGTTCCACTCTTCTCATATTCGAATGATGTTATAGATGTGTATAGATGTATGCGTATTAGACAGTAATGACGTCAGTGTGATTGCTCGAATTCCAACTCACTGGACAGCACATTGTGAACACGAAGCATAGTAATATACACCGTAGATATTACAGAAGCAAATAACGTTAGCATGTCAACGGAGGCAAATGATGGAACGTTCACTATTACTTCCGGTGGGCATTCCACACGACCTCCTTCTCCTCTTCCCCTCTCTCTCTCTTTCTTTCTCCCTTATATACTCTCTCTCTCTCTCTCTCTCTCTCTCTTCCGGTTCTCCAGGTCAACCCTTAAGTTGACAAATCTTTCTTTCCGTTCCTGAGATGATAATATCTTCGCCGGTCATCTTTGCCAAGGCCATCCCTGTCGCATTCGAGTATCCAATAATAATCTCACAGACAGGAAGTGCTGGTCATGGAACTCGTATGGTATTTGCTTTAACCATGGAAGATTGAAACGAGCTATTTTTAAGATTGTATACGCTGAATTTTTAATCATTTTCTTTTTTCAAGGCGGCTTGGTATATAATGTAAAAGAACCCGTCTCTCCAAAATACTCCCGCCACTCAAAAAAAGGCAAAATGCAGGTTGTATTAAAAAATGTTTTATTACTTACTCAAGAGGATGGGATAAATTCATGTCAATGAGTATTTCTATAAAAACATTGTTACCCTTATATTTCAGCCTCCATATGAACTCATAGATAGCTGTCCACCATTCCACGATGCGTTCTACATTGGCGTTTATTCTGCATTTTATACAGCCTTACCTTAACCCTAATCCTAATCTTACTATGCGTTCTATAGTGGCATTTATTTTGCATTTTATTCAGCCTTACGTTAACCCTAATCCTAATCTGACGATGCGTTCTATAGTGGCATTTATTTTGCATTTTATACAGCCTTACTTTTAGTCTAATCTTAATCTTACTATGCGTTCTATAGTGGCATTTATTCTGCATTTTATACAGCCTTACCTTAATCCTAACCCTAATCTAAAGTATGTCTAGAAAGGACTACAAAAGTAGGTTAATCTCGTGTGTACTCAGTCGTGGCTAACGTAAAAAGAAGCCCTCTCAACTGAGTCGAGATTTTATTTTGGTGATGTAATTGATAGTAGTTCTTACTACTACTATTAATGCTGACTGGAAATCCTCGGAACGCTTAACGCGTATGTGTCTATCTGTAATCAGACAAGCAAACTCATGTCCATAAGATTATTCATTCACTTGGAAATCGTTGTTAACTTGTTCCTGCTATTGTAACTTTATTCCCCTGCCAAGAACACGGCTACTCACTTGAATATTATTTGTAATTTGTTCCTTTTTAAAAACGTATTTCCTAAAAATGATCACATTTTCAGAGTCCTGACGTGATGGAAAATGTAAATGGCGATTTCGTCTTTTCCGGTTGATTGTGACTATGAACGGCCGATAAAGATAAATGTCTTAAAGTCTTAAAAAATAAATTAGAATTTTATTTCAGGACAAAAAATTAAATTTAAAACTAATTAATAAGTTTCGTCCAAAATGTGTGCGAAAATCCAACGAATAAGCGAAATATTCAAATAATCTATTGTAAATAAACTGTCTGTTTGGACCTCCCACCAAAAAAATGACTGTTTTAATTTATTACAAATGCTTACTATATTGTAAATAAACTGTTTGTTTAAAAAAAAAAAAAAAAAAAACACATTTTAATTCATTTCAATAAAGGTTCTATTAATTAATTATTTTGAATTATTGATTTTGTGTGACTTTAATAAATTCGTAATATTTTATGTTTGATTCACTTTTTATGTTTGATTTACTTTTAAGTTAAAAAAATCAAGAAACATTAACTTTTTTCGGAAATGAGAGCAACTCTTATCAAATTATTCAGCTAAAACTAATGATAATGAAATGTTCATATGAAGTATAAAACTGTCTAAGAATAGAGATTTTTTTGTGTTTACAAACCAAGCGATATGCCCATTCATTCGATGTAGACCAAAAAGAATTTACTTATTTTAAGACTGAATATTAAATCAGACAAATTATTTTTTAAAGAAAAATGTTCATGTTTTAAAAATTAAAAAAAAATGACGATAACATCATTTTATTATTAAGTATTAATTTAATGTTTGCTGTCAAGCCTAAGCCAATTACACGAAATAATATATTTGCACTAAGATTTTTAATAAAGTAATGGGTTAATTATATTCCGTGATCATTAATTAATAAATACTGAAAAGTTCATTACAATTGGTTGATTTCCTGAATTTTCCTGAATTTTTAAGCGAAGCAAGGGGTTAAGATGGCCATAGTCTGACTATTCAACAGCTCTCGTTTGTAACTCTACAGCATGACGTCATTTTCCAGTTAACAGACCTTAGTTTATTATTACGATGGTCTTGACTCAGTGCGCATGACTAGCGGGGTTATGTTTTGCAAACATATTATTCTTTTTATTACTTTATATATGAGAATGCCTATATTTTTCTTTCAGTCTTGCGCGCGTTTTCTCACTTTTCTTGGCCACCTTATTCCCGTTTTGTGTTGGAATAATGTGCTTGTTTTTTAAAAATTATTATTGATGGTTCGTCTCTGATGAGCAGCCGGTAACCCAATAGCTAGTTTTTCTTACCGGGTTACGAAACGCGCGTAAAACTGAAATAAAAAATATATAAGTATTCTCTGAAATAAAGTAATAAATTAATAAATTAATAAATGTGTATGTCTGTGTGTGTGTCCGTGTTTGTGTGTGTAGACGACGAGCAATTTTCCGGGTCTTCGATGGTAATTTAATTCATTGATTTAGGTATATACACATATAATATTATAAAGCTATATAGTATATTTTGTATACATGTTAAATATTTACTTCAACAGTGCTCAATACGTGAGTAGGGCTAAGTAGTAGTAGTATGAAAATATATCTATGACAAGTAAGCTATACATACTATATATATACATATATACATTCTCATGTATTCTCATCATCATAATCATCAACCTCACCCCCGTATCCTAAAATCTTTTTTTCAGTTTTTTTTTTTGACACCGTCGTCTCCTTCTTTATCTCTTATCAAAATGTACCCATTCCCCTTTCCCTCGCTTCAGCTGTCAACTTCCCTCGCATACATTTTGTTTCCCTTTTTATCGATATACATCGACCATTACGCTTAATAACTAGCAAATGTGTCGAACCTTCTAAACGAAGAGGCATAGATTAATGACGTCATTGACTGACATGCGCAGTCTCGCTTCCAATGCATAATCGTTAAAAGGAGAGGTGTAAATAACACTCATTCAAAAACTGCACGCATGTTATTCAGTTATCAAGTTTAACTTGTTCACTTTATCCAAGATATAAACATGTATTTATATCTGCTTTCGTTGTTTTCTCTGGTGTAAGCAACTATGGTTTAACTTATGTTAAATATTGATAATGCGTGTTATCTTCTTCTATATAAGAAAGTATAGGCAGTCGAATTGTAAATTTCTGTTATCGATACTTTCTTACTACTAAATCTATATTGCCTTCCGAATTGCCATTTTATTTTGTTGAACATTGGCCATGTTGTTAAGAAAAATAAAATGTAATTAGAGTTCATTTCTTCTAGAAAATAATTTTTCAGTCGGATTTATTTTCGTATAGCCGCCATTTAAAAAATGGGGCAACTCTATCCGTCTATTACAGATTTACTACCATTCGGTCGGTAGATATAAATAATATTTTGGAAAATATGTACATGACTCTGTATTCGACCGTTATAAACTTCATTTTCTTTAGAAATAAAAACATAAAAATGCACGGCATAATCTTTAAAAAGCAAAGAAAAATCAAATCTCAAGTGAATACACTTCTGAGCAACGCTGGGAAGATAGAGCTGGGATGTTATATTTTGCATCTTTCGTTGGTTATGGCTGAATGTTTTTTCTTGGTGCTTTTTTTTGAAAGATGTACTTACGAAGAAGACGATAATCATTTTAATGTTAAACTGGAATCTTTTATAACCGGATCATTCACACTATGGGAACAGGAATCTCAACGTTCATATCTATTACAAACCTTACATGGTGTCTAACTCCACTAAAATTCTCGCAGCAACTGAATAAACTATTTTTTATCCCCTACATGTTAAGTATCGGTATTTTGTCATTGTTTTTACTGGCGATAGACACAGCGTTATTTTTAGTATTTTCCCACTTTCTAAGCGATAAAGAATATTGCATTTAGTCGCTTCTACAAGTTCTAAGTCTGCAATATGTGGATTTAGTTTTTATCCCTAGAATTAAAACTGGATTTGGTGTTCTTAACTTATGAATAACTTAAACCTTTTTTGAATCTCTTTCTCTCTCTCTCTCTCTCTCTCTCTCTCTCTCTCTCTCCCTCTCTCTCTCTCTCTCTCTTTATATATATATATATATATATATAGGATAAGAGAGAAAAGAGAGTGGGGGTGAGAAAGCGAGAGAAAGAAAGTGAGAAATGTGGTCAACTCTAGTCAAGGCGAACCCAGTTCTACGTTCATTTTCGTTTTCCGTCATTTTCTTTTAGGTTCGCAAACTGTGTTCTATTCTCAATTCTCTGCTTAGATTATTAGTCAGCGCTGTAAAATTACGAAGCTAGAATCTGGAATTAACAGTTAATGGAGACCTCTTTGTTGTGGTCGCATTCATTTAGCTTTTTCTATCGTTCGACGGGCGCCATCTGCTCAGCCTATTTTCTGAGACAATCCTGATGCAGAAGCCTCCAATCAGGATGAGGGACAGACCCGGAATTTGGAATGGATTATTTTAGAAACTATTTGGAGGCCACCATACTTTTCACTCGTTGTTCCCCTATTTAATATGCCGTCGAAAACTATATAGAGTCGTTTTTAACAGTAACATCATATTTACACTAAGTTACATTATTTACTATATCCTGGATTGTTAGTGATAAAAAAATAAAATATTGACTTATTTATAAAGTGGAGTCTTTTATTGTGCCCCCTTGACCGGGTTATCGGAGATGCATGCGCCCCCTAATTCTGACACTGCACATACGCAAGGCATTATGGGTTTT
This sequence comes from Sepiola atlantica, assembly GCA_963556195.1. Taxonomy (NCBI): domain Eukaryota; kingdom Metazoa; phylum Mollusca; class Cephalopoda; order Sepiida; family Sepiolidae; genus Sepiola; species Sepiola atlantica. The sequence continues at coordinate 135,204,535 of OY744517.1, forward strand.
GTTGGCGGTAAGTAACTTATTGTTATTTTTTTTTTATAGTTATCGCCATTACTACGTTTAAATTATGGCACATTCTTTTGTTATCCGTTATTTGATAACATCACTATTAGTATCAAGTTTTCATAGAGTTTTTTAAAATTATTTCAGATTCATAGTTAGCATTAATAAATTTATATTCGTAATTAAAAAAAAAATTATTTAAATTTTCCTTAGAATTTTTTTTAGATGAGGATTAATAACTTCTGTTATTTTGATTATTTAGACTACTGTTCTCATCTCGGGTGTTTTTATCACAACGTTTCGACCGATGTAAACTCCGACCTTCTTCAGGTACATTTTGGCCAATTCGCGATTCTTTATGTCGAAATCTGGAATCTATACGGAATTTCTAACTGAAACCTTTATTTAATCCACGAGGATAGATTGTTCTTGTTCCATCAGCCATGACGGAGTAAATGCGCTAAATAAGTAATTTTTATTTTTATTCATGCTTAGTATCGCCTATAGTGAGGATTGAACCTTCAACCTCCATAAGACTGTAACTTCTAACTAATTAATAATGAACACCTGTGTACGTTGCGCCACGTATCCGTGCGGCTGAAACGTTGTGAGAATAATACCCAAGATGAGAATAGTAGTCGTACTAATCCAATTAATATATTTAAGTTTTTGTTTGACGTATTATTAAAACAATAATTAACTATTACTTTAAAATGAAAAATGTTAGTAGCCCTCCTAATTTATTTTTCAACGAACTCTATTTATATAAAGTTAGGTATGTATACAGGTTTATATATTTGATTGTACAAGATTAACTCTCAAATTAATTAACGGATGATTATAATTTTCTAACACAGCTGCTAGGCGTAAGGGATCGTAATGTAGCCTATATTTAGTTTAATTTTGTTTCATACAACGCAGTAAACGGGGCGAGCCCCCTTTGAAGATTTAGTTACCTCTTATTTTTGTGAAATTAATCAATTGTTAAATATGCCCCAGATTTAAAAAGTTTTCGGGGGGGGGGGCAGAATTGTGGCGCCACCCTCATTTGAAAATTGAAATATTTTACATTCGCATTAAATGTGGTCCATGGTCATCAGACACCAATTAAACAAAATTCAGACAATTTCTATTTATTCTTAAGACACATTCAGCTTAAGCCTTAAATTTGGGACAGTTTGTAAAATCAGAATCATGTACTGGATGTCGATGAAATTGGAAAAATCGGGGGGAAAAGATAAAGACAGGTTCTACGCATTATATCAAGATATTAATCTTCATAAAGGTACACAGAAGTGGTGTAAATCTGTCTTTGGACGGGTATTCTTCTGATATATATATATATATATATATATATATATATATATATATATATATATATATTTACATAGACAATATGACGGTCTTACGTCAATCAATAAACGTGTCGATGCTACCACATTTTATCAAAGCCTGAATAAAAACGCAAAAAGTGAGAATCCTGCATTGGACATATCATTAGCATAAAAACGAATGTTAAGAAAAAGGGGGAAACAGAAAAGGCAAGATTCAAATTGATTAAAGTTTGTGTTGGCCAAATATAGGTCACAGTGAGCTGACTCTCTAAATTTGCACTCATGAACTCCTAACTCCCTCCCCTATCCTAACGGACGCCCCTTTATCTTCCCTAGCGGCTATCCTTTTGACATGGTGGGGTAATAAAATAACCAAATCTACAAACAAGTAGAATCAGAGATAAATACACGCTAAAAGAGACTTAAGGCTAATTAATAATTATATTTATACCGTACACTTAATCTGAACATTTAAATAAAACTAAAACCTACAATATTTAAGGTCATCATCAAATAATTTTGATTAACTTAATTAACTGTATATTAAATACTAATAAATGTCTTGGAATTATTATTATACTCATTATTACGATTATTACTATTACTGCTATTAATATTATTTTATTATCAATATTACTATCATTCTTATTATAACTATTATTACTAGTATTATTATTACTATAATTTTACTATTACTTCTATTATTATTACTATTATTGTAATAATTATCACTAATGTTTTTTATTGTAAATACTGTTATTATTTTACTGTTCTTGTTATTACTTTTTTAATTGTTTTATTTTTATTACTACTGCTACTACTATTATGATAACAGCTATTATCATTATTACTAATACTATTACTATTATTACAGAAACAATAAGAACGACAACTTTAGGCCTTGATTTATACCTGTAATATTATAACCTATTTCTCTTAAAGTGTGCCCCTTATTAAAAAAATGAGAGGGGATTATACATAATTCAACTTGTATTATTAATTTTTAATCTTTTAATTAAGACTAGACGTCCTAATTTTATTAGTTTACTTAGATTCTACCCCTCATAATAAAGTATACCTGTCTAGGAGTGCATTATTTTGGGGCTATCCTGTTAAGTTGTTTATGCTAAGTTTTCTAGATTGTTCACAAACTTATCCAAAGTTAGTCGTTTGAAGTGTCTGCAGTTAAAACCTATCTCGTCTCGGTGATTCAGAAAACAGCTTTTATCAGGGGACATAATAGAACATTTTTCACTAAAGCAAAGAATACAGGTGGGGTTCTTAAGTGTGTGTGTCTAGGGCATTTTTATGATGATTTTATCAATTCTCTACTTGTTATTGAGCACTTCTGAAAATATTGGTTGTATGGTCATCCTATTAACATATTTGAACTTGATCAATTTATATATATATATATATATATATATATATATATATATATATATATATATATATATATATATATATACATACATATATATGTGTGTGTGTATGTGTGTGTGTGTGTAATTATTTGAATAATGAACATTTAAATATTATTTACTTTCTTATACGTTTCACCATTGCGGAATCATCAGTGTAGAAAAAAACATTCAGGCCAGTCGCACGGCGATACGAACTTCGGGACAAGACTCATATTAAACTCCAATTCCGAGCACGCTAACAAATGAGACGAACGTAAATGGCTACAGACGAAATGCGAAATGAAACTTTATTTATGTCAAAGGAAGCGGACAAATATAGTCGGCCGTCATAACAGTGTTCAGAAGTGAGGAAAATGCATTTGAGCTTTTGGCGGCTTCTTTTAAATACTCATTCAAGCGCCCAGCTGAGTAAGAGGCTAAAATAATTATTTAATAATAAATATTTAAATATTATTTATATACGTATACGTTTCATGCTTGCGGAATCACAAGTATATATATATATATATATATATATATATATATATATATATATATATATATAAGTAACATGCTAAGACTTAGGTAGTATACAAATGAGTAAGCATTAACCCCACTTTTAAGATATAAGGGCGGTTAAGTCAACTTATCGTAACATATACTAAAAAATACTGCCGCTGTTAACTCAACTCAATCTTTGAACCTTGCGATCGATCACAGCTATTGAATAATATATATATATATATATATATATATATATATATATATATATATATATATATATATATATATATATATATATATAGTGTGTGTTAATTGCTTTGAAACTACTTTATAATAAACCAAGACAACCACTCGATTTTTTTTTCGTTTTACGGAAATGCATGAATAATTTACGATTCAGACTTTGTGCTAAATGTTCAAAGATTCAGAAACGTTTAACTAATTTCATATTTAACATTTTAAACGACTTTTAATTAAAGCTATGAAAGAATCAATTTGCTCGTCTTTGTTAACCGACACGTTTTGAATCGATTTTGGCACGTATTGATTGGTTCTTGGTGATTGCATCACTGTTCGTTAATTATATTGGCTTAACAATGCTTTAGAATAAAAGTCACTCGATTTATTTCGAAAGTCGAATACATGTCGGATCTGGACGCCTATTAATACATTTGAATCACTCCTGATTAGGTGTTTCAAGACGTTGGACTCTCGTGAAATAATTGTCACGAGATCCCTTAATAAATCTAAGCTGGAATTTAAAGAATCGACGTGTGAATATAGCCGAATCAAAAGACTTTGAAGAGGAAAGGTTGTTTTTTTTTGGGGGGGGGTCTTTCTTTTGGTGATGTATATTGAAGTCTTAAATTATCTATCCAATATATTATATATTGGATTTTAAATAGACAAGAATATGTTAATTTAGTATAGACAAACTTTGTGGCAACAAAAATGAAATTAGGATAAGAATGAGTGTTCAAAAGAGTCCGAGAACGTTCTGAGGAAAGGAAAGTGTTTTATTCTATGTGGAAATTAAGTACACATGTTTGTTTCGGTTTGCACTGAGTATGTTTACATATGTGTGTAAATTAATAGGTATGGAAATGTGTGTGTATTAGCGTGCCTTTGTTTTGTTAGTGAGTAAGTGTGCGCGCCTATGAATTTGTGTACATTGGCGTTTGTTGAGCGGCGCGTGTGTGCTTCTCTAAGCGTTGTGTTTAGAAGTTCATGAAAGTCTCTCGTTCTGTGTGTGCTGCTTTCCAAGGGACCCTTCGCCTCCCAAAGCGGCTAGGCTGGATTATTCCGTACGCACCTCTGTTGTCTCTGAAAGAAAAACAGATAAAAGAGAATGAAAAATGCTGTGATTGTGTTTTTATACATCGCGTTGGAATTCGGAGTGAATATTTCCGCGATTGTAATTGGTTAAAAGAAACTGCTGATTTGAGTTTTTGTCCAATCAAGAATCAATACGTAATAACCACGTTCATTGCCGCTGCTACTACCAACATCTTGGCATTTTGGCTAAGATCAAAGTGTAGTATCTGTTCTGATGGATACTGCACCCCATAGACTGGTATTGTCTTGGCTTTCGGGCTTGATTTACGCCGGTCTATGGGTCTGTCCTGTGCAGTTCTAGGAGGTCCACCCTCCCAGGCTTTATTGCTTACTGCCTGAGGCGCCCCTACCGGGGAATGCCAACGGGGCTGCCCAGGAAATTTTTAAACCCCACTTTCCCGACCTGACCTTGGGTCACATCTTACTTGTGGGAGTAAGATAAAAACTGGACTTGTGCCTAACTCCTGGAGAGGAGTAAATCAATACTACCAACATCTTCGCCTGCAAATACATAATCTATTTTAACCACACTAGGTGAATAAAAAAGGTAAACAGTGTCCTTTTTATCTAACATGGATATATAGTGGGATATTATTATTTTATTTTATTTTCGCTAATGTTTTTAGGTTCTATCTAAAAAGTTCTATCTAAAAAATACTTCTTTAAAAGAAATGCGTTATCATCATATCAAAATGAGATTTAAAAAGTTAGTTTATTTTTTAATCTAAATTTCTGCTTGATTTCTTTTGAAATATTACAAGACTGTCACCTTTGTAAATATCAATATCTTTACCTGTTAATGATTGAGGAGAATTTATTAATTATATACATTCCTGTTATATCTATATTCATAAAGTTAGCTATTTTTAGATCTTTATACGTTTTTATGTACAAGATTCATACCTAAACTAATTAACCGATCGATATTAATTTTGGAACACAGTTGCTAGGTGTAAGGATCCGAATATTGGCTATATTTAGTTTACTTTAGTTTATGAGTTGAATGTAAAAAGGGTTGGAAGCTTTTTGTGAAAATTCAGATACCTCGATTTTTGTGAAATCTTAACAAACACAAACTAAATAGTCTCTAAAATTCAGTTTCTTTATGTAATTTGAAAAGGTTTTCAATTGCATGATAAGGGAACACCTCTTATTTGAAGATTTAAATATTTCTGATTTGCATTAAAGTTGATCCACAATCATTAGACACTAATTAAACAAGATTCCCTGATATTCATTTTATTCGTAAAAACTCTTAATCTTAAGCTTGCGACATTTTTTATTTTTAATCGATTCTATCAATTACATAATTTATCTGATCTAGTTCTTCGTTTTTCTTAGTGATATTTCAGAATATGGAGGAGGAGCTTTTCTGTCACAGTCCTATAACTTTCACCCGTTAACGACCGGATTTTATTTAATAAAACATATTTTTCATACACTAGTTTTTGCTTGGGATTTTATTCCGGGTGCGTTTTAGTTAATCGAGATATATTTGCCCAATCGCTGCGTTACTTCCAAATTAAACAATTTGAACGTTGATAGATTTTATTACACAATGAATGTTGTTTTACTCTTAATTTACTATCCTGGGAATTCGTATTTTGTGTCCAGTTCATAAATTGAGCATTGTAAGGCGGGTATTTACTTCCCTCCTACCAAATTGCGTGAGCAGCCCCGTCAGCATTCTTCGGTTGGGAGGATTCAGGCAGTTAGGTATAAACTAACTCATCCCCAAATTGTTTTCGTAATTTATTTTTGTATAAAATTAAGTCGAAAAAATAAATACAAAAAATAGAAATTGTGTTTTAAAATTATTATAAAAAGAAAGGTTGTGTCGAGCGAGAGAGAGGGAGAGAGAGAGTATGTGTGTGTTGTGTGTTGTGTTGTGTGTTGTATGTGTGTGTGTGAGACATAAGAAATGCAGACCATTTAATAAAAAATAGAAAAAATATGCGTAAAAAAATTAGCGAACTGCATATTCTCTCAGTAAAGCTTCGCAACGTAATTATGAACAGAAGTTGTGCCAAGCGGACGGTTGTTCCGTTTGATTAACACGTGTATGAATAAGAAGGTTATACTGAAGTACTTGCTAAAGGCATTTTCAGGATCATATTTTTTTGCAGGGAGGGTTCGCTGTCCTGCCACATAGAGTATTCCCAAATTGTCCCAAGTGAAATGTCGATCTCTCCACGCATACCTACGGGTTGATTTTTTATTCAATATAATTTTTTTACACACATATACACACACACAGTCATCCACATACATACTGTTTTGCTGTATCACAACTCTTCAGTTCGGCTAGTACAGCTAGTCCCTACAGCCGGGATCGAAACTCAACCGTCGAGCAAAATTTAAATGACTGTGGATGACTGTACACACACACACACATATATATATATATATATATATATATATATATATATATATATATATATATATATATATATATATATATATATATGACAATAGAAGTATGAAATAAATTCGAATTTATGAGTTCAAATAGAAAAGCTAAAGATCTAAAACTGAACGTTACAGCCAACTGTTACGTGGGCTTTATCAAGAGAGAAAACGCTAAACATGGCAGAAAACGAGATCTGTAATTTGGGAGCCATATATTATATAGTATTAAAAAAATAATGATTTTAAATGGCTGTATAGACGGAAGATATATATATATATATATATATATATATATATATATATATATATATATATATATATATATATATATATATATATAGTCTCGGAGGTTTCTCAACCATTAAAACTATTAAAATAAAAACAAACAAAAAACTAATATCCAAAGTCGTTCAGTGGAAAATCACTCATGTAAGTCGATTTAGTTTTTACAGTTATTATATTAGTTTGCTTCTAACATTATTTAAGGGATCATCAGTTGTTTACCATGAAAAACTGTTTCGGGAATGTAATTTATATATATATATATATATATATATATATATATATATATATATGTACTTATTTATATGTTTTCCCTCCCTACAGATACTTACATTTTTTAGTAATATATATATATTCCCCAAAATTACAGATTTTCTCGTTTTCTGCCACTTTTAGCTTTTTCTCTCTTGGTAAAGCCCACGCAACAGCTAGGCGAAACGTTAAGATGTTAGGGGAACAACCTGTAACACATTTTCAGACAATAATTATTTCGGACAAAATTAATTTCTTGGCAAGTCAAAATGAATTATCAAATTTTACTTGAAAAGAAATCGATTTTGACTTAACAGGGATTTGTTTTTGCACGAATAATCATTGTCTGAAAATGTGTTAGAGGTTGTTGCCCCAAAATTTCAACTATTCGCTCTGTACGCGAAATACATTGAGCTCTCTAGATTAACACATGACGTCTGATATTTATTTATAAGTCTACATGAGTTGATATTAGACCTATCCTTTCCATTTTAATTGCACCTATATTTTCAATCTCTCTCTCCACACACTTACATACACACACACACACACACACACACACATATATATATATATATTGTAAGGTATGAAAATATATTTATGGCAATTAAGCTACACATATGAAACGCGGGAGCCTCTGTGTAGCTTAATTGCCATACATATATTTTCATAGCTTACTACCTAGCTCTACTTACGTATCGAGCACTGTTGAAGTAAATACTGAAAATTGATACATAAAAAAATTATATCTCCTTATAAAATGTTATGTGGATACATGAAATACTTATATATATATATATATATATATATATATATATATATATATATATTATATATATATATAGGTGTGTATGTGTGTGTGTATTTATATATATGTAATCCACATACTTGTTTTCTACACTATTCACAAGAACGATAATAAAAAAGATTACGCATCGTTAGGGTTTAATTGAAAGCAGATATATGGAGAAAATATCAATAGCTTACAAGAAATCAAATCGACTGAGTCATGATTAATTTAAGCAGACTTCCGGTTTTACCGGAAGGATCGGTTTCGTAAAAACAACCCACTTCCTCTTAATAAAAATAGGTTAATATTTGATATATGATTCTTTAATGGATTAAGGAATCTTATTTTTATTTGAGTAAAATGCTAAAAGAAAGGAAAAACTTGACATTTTCATATAAATTCATAATCATACAATTTACGTTATGAAAACTAGTAAAATATAGTTATCATATTACGATCAAGTTTGTTTGTTTGTTTGTTTGTGTACAGCCTAGCGCCAACAACGTTCAATTAATTGTCACCAAATTTACTCAAAATATCGATCATGATCTAATTTAGAACTGATTTCATTTTTGGATATCTAGGTAAAAGGTTACGGTCAAGGAAATGGTTAATAACCTCAGTTTCGTTCATTGTAAAGCCTAGCATTTATTTATCTTCCTCCCACAAGGTAAGATGTGACACAAGGTCGGGAAAGTGGGAATTGAAAAAACAGCGCCCGAGAATTTGAGCGCTCTGGCCATTAAAAATTGCCTGGGCAGCCCCGTAAGCATTCCCCGGTAGGGCCGCCTCAGGCGATTAGCAATAAACTAACTCCTTCTCAAAGGGTGAGAAGGCAAAGCCTGGGAGGGTGGACCTCTTAGAACTGCACAGGACAGACGACCAATAGACCGGCGTAAATCAGGACCCGAAGGCCCAGACAATACCGGTCTATGGGGGGTAGTATCCATCGGAACAGACACCCCTGGTTTGCCCTGCATCTTGTATGAGTGAAAATTTCAGCTTCTAATTTTACCAAATTTAATGTATGGATCTGACGCTCTTTGATACCAGTACCCACCATATTAAATTTCAGCCTGATCAGAAAAATAGTTTTTTTAGTTATCAACCTTACCATAGCATCACTTGGTTAATACTTTATGCAATATGGAGAAGTAAGGTCCATATAAGATGTAAAACAGCAAGAAGGTGGAGTTAACAAAAATATGTATTTACAGAAAGTACAAAGGTACTGTGCTGTTAGAGACTGCTTTTAGCGTGGTCATAGCTACTCTGTCTGTTAACATCATTATCACTATTCATAGTATCTGGAAGAATCCATGTAGTGACGCAATAGGGTAGATCAGGATCATAACAATCGAACAAAAATATTCTGCTATTGTGAAAACTTTGTAGAAATATATCTGACAAGACTAAAGCTATGGTCTGGAAATGGTTTTAATTTTCTGGGGTAAAGTTCTCATGAGAGAGTCTTAAAATGATCAATGTTTGCTAAAATTTTGAGAATTTTTGTTGTACTAATGAGTCGTAACTATCAAGGCCCAAGGGCTACTCGAGGATAACGGTTAATGAGTTTTTCAGGTGGAAAGTGAGACGACACTTTGATTGGAGACGGTGGTTAAAACTAGTCAGAACTTGATTATTTAAGCGGACGGCTCAACAAGAATTTGTTAACATATGATTTGAAAGAAACATGTTGTAGCCAGCTAAGAACAAGCCTCGTGGTATTGTGTTCCACAGACGAGTAGTTCTGGGAAAGAAACGCTGCTCATAGAAGTTCTGTTTAGCTTCAGGTACACTTAAGAAGAAAGTAAAATATTTACAATGGTTGTAGCTAGACGAGTTTCTGCTGTGAATGTTTTACATGGTGGTATAGTTTTGAGCTCAGTCGAGCACCTATAATGAAAATAACGATAGAGTAGAGAAAGACTAGCAAGGTTTTTTTATGTAAGAAAAGGGGAAGAGAAAAGAATATCCCCCACTCGATTTCGAAGTCGATTTTGTACTCTGTTAAGGCAGGTGAGAGTGCTCTAGGCAGCACCTCCCTAGATGTGTCAACTGTACTCCATCTTAGGTTGTATCTTGCTCTTATGCAAGTGGAGGGTAGCGTAATTTTTTTTACACCACAGTTAATATTATTCATAGTGGTTGTAGATAAACGAGTTGTATCATTCTTTGTCATCTACCCATGGTTTTCATGTGATGTGTATCTTTGTTTTCGTAAACGGGTCTTCCAAGAGTCCGGACAAATGTACCGTAAAAATATGCATATTTGTCTACGTTTGTTTTACTATTTGTATGTAATAATACTTTACGTGACACAAGTAAGTTACGCAAAATATTAATTAACAGATGGTCATTGCATGACTGAGACAATGTAAAAGATTAAAAATAAGTGTGTAAAATAATGTTAAAAACAGTAGAGTAAGAGTAAGCATAAGGTTAGAGTAGTGGGAAATTCCATTGGAAGTTAACAGTCTCAAGTTATGTTTACGTTACAGGATATTGTGTTATGAGAAGAAGTGCGCGGCAGAGAAACAAGATCAATTCTGCTATCTTTGGGTTTAAGACTGTTAAATCTCCGGGCCGAGTGTACCGGAAATGTCAGCCGGCAGAAATAAAACGTACTTGATACAGACACGCACTTGGCCGGAAAAAAACAAAACATCGGTCGATTGTCGGAAATAAAACAATAGTTGATTGATTCAAAACCACCTGCATAGTTATGATATCCAAAAAGGTTAGTTTCAAACAAGAATACACCATCTTTCTATAAAAACACACTAGAAATGTGGCTACATTGACAGCGAAGACGAAATCACAGATACGTTTACAGGTGGATGCGTCGGTGTCTCAAATTCTTACATAAACTAAGCCGAAAATGAGATCGATAGTCGATTGACAATTGAGTCCGAGAAAACAACCACCGTGGGTCCGAGTTTCTCACAATCCCCCACCCGTTCACCGCCACCAATAATAAAGATATATCATAATATTTTCATACATCAGTGTTTGTCGTCATTCTTTTAAGTACAGCATAAATACAACACAAGACCTCTTTATCGATGCTCACGACACCTACGGGAGTGGGGTGAAAAATAGGAGCCCATCTAGATGGACATTGCTGTAAATTTCTCGAAAGAAATAAACTAACCCCCATAAGAAAGTAATCGCTTATTTCTTGTGTTTAAACTTCTTCCATTATTACAGCGTCCGGAAAGAAATAAGACAAAGAAGCTGCGAGACTAAATATCCACAGAGCAATTTGTGACGTGTCAACAAAACAAGATTCCAGACAACATAGGGATCAGAGATTTTTGTTACAGTCTGAGATCGAAGAACATTCCCGCTATGCTACAATATGAATAGTGACGTAGCTAGCAGAAAGTCGCTTTCAGGAAATTACGTAGTATAGTGAGCCTTGTAAAAATGAAAGACTAGACTCTCTCTCTCTTCCTTCCTTCCTCTCTCTCTCTCTCTCTCTTCGTTCCCTCCTTTCTCCCTCTCTTTAGTTCTATCTACGATAAGAGGCAGACGTGTTTTGAAGGTTCTCTTCTTCCCCAACAACATGTTGAGGGAAGACTCATAATGTGTGATTCTCTAAAGAGAAAGTGAAGTAAAATAAAATTAAGAATAATATTTATCCAAAATATGATGTTTTCTTGTTAAACATTGTCGAGTTTTCCGGAGAAAAGCAATATGTCACAACTGCTACAACACCTACTACGAACAACACAATACGTCACAACAACGCTATATGACACGGGCCTGTCATACATGATTACGTGGCGAAAATTTGTCCGCTCGATTCCAGACGAATTCCTTGAGCTGTGATCTCCTTAAAATAGTAAGGAGCGATGTTACATGTAGACTAATAGTCATTAGGAAAGTATGAGTTTTAATAAAGATGCGTAGAATAGTAAAAACAGATCTAGATATGAAATTATTTGTAAATACATTCATTCTAATTTTTTAATCATCAGCATTTACAATTAAGACAAAAATATTTGGTAATTTTCTTTTATTTCATCCATGAATCTATAAAAGGTAACCCGCTAACCCTAATATTGACCCAACTGATTTTGTATGTAAATTCAATACCAAGAATACTTATGAAAACGTTGTCTCCTTATTGTCTGCTACAACTTTCGATTCTGTATTCTTTACTCAATTAATTTGATTAAATTGTTGCTTCTATACTTTCCACTGAGTTTTCACTCATTAACTTTTACTTTCAAAACCTTTGTTTCGTATTCCATTCACTTCGCTCACCTTGAATCCAGAATGAAACGATGAACAAACAAAAAAGAACAGTAAAAACAATACGCCTACCCGCGTGATTCCGATACGAAGTGTTATGCTTGTGATTTTTCTATGGGACTTCCATACATCGGTGAAAGAATCAACCGTTTCCATTCTAATAGATGATCAAGAGAAAGTATATTCCGCGAAATAGACTTATTGAGTGATAATTAATTTGAACAGAATTTCAACAATTCCTTTGAATTCCGAATGCGGAAACTGCCTTTCTTTATCTAAACTGTATAATCGTTGTTCTGTTTTGTGTATACATATTGTTTCCCCACTTTTAATGGGGTTATTTACTATCTTCTAGCTACCCGGCATTGCCCTGGATTCAGTAATTAGTTTTTTCTTAGTGTTTTTTACACATATTTTGGAGAAAAATACTAATGTTAGGATGATAACTCCTATTTTAATTTGATGGTTAAAATAGAAGTTACTTCCTTCACATTCTTTGAGTTATGCTTAGAAATAAAGACACGGTTTACGAATGACGTGTTTGCCGCTCGCATCAGTGCAGTAAAACAACAGTTTAAATAGTTGTTACTTATTTTTTGCCTAACCTAATGTTTCCTGGGAGCATTTTTATTTTAATTTTTGTTTCTCTTTTTTTTTTTAACTTTCCTGTATTTGGAGTGAGGTGGGGGTACCAAATTATTGTAACTAGCAAAAATATGCTACATTTGGTTGCATATTTTTGCAAGCATATATGACAATCTAAGATATACTCCATTATCTCCAAAAAGAGGAGGTAATGCCTGGGAAGATTATATCATGACCACAGAATAGATACTGCACAACCATCAAAGGAGGATGAGATATCTAGAAGATGGTCTCGTGGCAACAGAACAGATACTACATTAACCCCCCCCACACACACACCAGGAAAAAAGAAGAGGATATTATCATAATAACAGAACAGATACTACACCATCCCGCTCCAAAAACAGAAGATAATCTCTGGGAGGATGGTCTGATGATGACAGAACATATACTACACTACACCCTAAAAAGAAGGAAGTAGTGCCTTGGAAGATGGTACTATGACAACAGTACGGATACTATATTACCCTCGTCTCTGAATTGAGCGTTGAAAGATAGTAATAGTATAGTTTCGAATTCAGACAAACAGACGCCAAATCGCTATTAATAATGGGTATGTGATTTCTAAATTTAAATTTAATTCTTTCGGTATCGTTTCAACATTAAATTATTAATTGAACATAATAGTTATAAAGCTATAGCTAATTTTGTTAAAGTAATGTTTTTATAATCTCTGTATAATTGATGGCCTCTAAGACTTGCAATCTTCTAATACATGAGGTGTTGCCAAGAATTTTAAAATCAGTTTAAATGACTTTCTATTCGACAGCTGTTAAGAATAGTACTTCTATTTGAGTATACAAAAAAATAAGGTGTTTTGAAATTTTTGATTGAGAATTCATATCATTTGAATTATTCAAACTACTATTCGCATTTTGGTTGTTGTAGTTACTACGTTTCATTTGTAGCATTATCCATCCCTTTTCTATAAATGTACACAAACACTCACCAGGGGCGTTTAATATCCGAATTATCTCCCCTTTTGCGACGGTAGGTGTCGCTGCAATCTGTGATATAAAAAAGGAATGTACAGGAAATTCACTCTCTTTTACTTCCGGTCTGGCTGCTGATGAACACACTCACAAACGCACGTGTGCTTCACACACACTATACGGTATGTAGGGCATTTCCATGAACTTACACACACATCTTTTTCAGACTATATTGTACACATTCTCGTGGATACAACCTCAAAGCGAACCTGTCAAGTTTGCGGGGAATAAATGTTTTTTGAATATATTATAATTTCCGTGTTGTTTCTTTGTTTCATTTGTAAATGCTTGTATTGGAATATGCAATAAGCGAACCGACGCTTCCAATGCGTCTGCACCTGTCACTCCCCTCACGTCCGATGTAACCTCCGAGCTTCTTCAAGCGCATTTTTCCAGCTTGAGAAGTTTCTAATCGAACTTAGTAAAATGTATGTCGAACAAGGAACCTATACGAAATTTTGAAGTGAATCCTTTATTCAATCCACGGGGGTAGATTTTTCTCATTCCGTCAGCCATGTCCTGGTAGAAGTGTTCATTTTTATGTTATCCTTAGTTATTATCGCCTGTAGTAAAGACTAAACCTTTAACTTCCAGAAAACTGCCATTTAGAAATGATTGTTAACCAACACTTTTATCCGTTACGCTATGTGTCTATGTGAACAATTCGTCACTAGTACAGTTTGTAACCCATAATAAAACTGGTTTTTCGTCGGCATCTTCCGGCTGTTTACGTAAACAGCCGGAAGATGCTAAATTAAAACGAACCAGTGTTAAAATAAAAAACGAGGCGACGCTATCAAATAGAAAAAATAATGAAACAACATTTAAAGCCAGAAAAGTCACCGTATGTAAAATGAAAAATATTTATTTTTTAGGAAGAATATATAATGAAACAACTGTTATAATTTCTTTTTTTTTCACGAGAAAGTTAAGATTTGTTTAATTATTTTTCATCTCGATAAATTGTTTTTGTTTTTTTTTTGCTTTATACTGGTATAGCTTTTTATCAAGACCGACTAAGTTAGGGTTAAGTTATAGTTAGTTTAGAGTGATGTTAGGGTTAAGGCAAAAAGTAACTGCTTCTTACATTGTTTCAGGGTTAGGGTTTAGAGTTAGGGTTATGGTGAAAAAAGAAAATATTGTTAAAAATTTTCTTTAGGGTGCGGGTTTCCTAGAAATTTTGTTTTCATTTTCCAAAATTTTGAAAACTTTCTGTTGGCGTTAGCGCAGACGGATTTTACGCTTTACTCAATTCACAATGGGCTGTCTCGCAATTTGATTGGCTAAGCGCGTCATCAAACAGCCGGAAGATACCGACGAAAAGTTGGTTTTAGCATGGGTCACCAACTGTACTAATACCGACAATTCTAGTATGTATTTCGGAAGTGTTAACCTTAATCATGTCTAGTACATAGTATTACTACTTAAAACGATAGAATTACTATTTTTTACCGTTACTCATATTGCGATTTTCTTACTAGTGTTCTAATCTACCACTTATAATTATTTGTTCCGATATCTTATTGAATGCTATATCAGGTCTACTTGGTAAGCAATTGTCGCCTAAACATATGCATATATAGTAACAAAAAATGAGGATAGTAGTCCAAATAATACAAATAATGCAAACTATAAATAGGAGTTATCACATTTTACTACATGATCATTTGTGTTAGTGATCTATTGTGTTAGTCTAGGTACATCACAAGTGGTTATGGTTCATCTGGCCTCAAATAAAGTAAGGCTCAAAGTAAGATTTAATTTTCTTTGATTTATTAGTCGTTTTCCTGAAATGTTTTTTATATCTTTCTTAGAACTCTTGTTTAAATCATTCCTAACTTCATGATGATCGAGACAGTTTGAATTTTCAATCTCTATCTCTTTCGAAGTCTTGCGTGATCCTATCATGGCCTGGGGAGTTATTTAGTGTTGTAGTTAGGATGATTCGGCACTAAATAGAGTCCGACGCGACGAGGATCGAATGCGCTCCGACTAGTTTCTCAGGCAATAGCTCTGAGCCCACGCTGTGTATTACGATCCCAAAAATGTTAGTATTGACGCCGCTGATCTGGAATTTGGGTAACTGGCTGCTCAACATTTGTTCTCTGCTTTTGCCCGCGAAAGCGTTGTATTAATTGGCTCCTTCATTGTGTTGTGTCCGACAAGTTGTGAGTCCGCGATCTGAAATAAGTAGTTGCATACAAAAATCAAAAAGATATGTTTGTCTATAAAAATATGTATTATAATATCATTAGCTAACACTGTGAGTCCATTAGATTAGGCCGAGAGACCCATATCTTTCAATCCATCTGTGTTTATTAATAGCTCGCGAGAAAATATAGCAAAAATGTAAGAATATCTTTTTACAAAATCAAGGAACTTTCTATTTTGATTGCATGGAAGTATAGTTTTACTTTTTTATTTTATATACAGATACCTTCTTTATGGAAACGGAAATAGAGGGGCACATAGAATGAGCGGATTGTCTCGTCCATCTCTAGTGACGGGCGAACGGTCGGCGAGAACGCGTCTCTGTTATCTTTGTCGTCTATCTTTTTGACGTGTCTCTATCGATTTTCTTGTTCCTATTTACTTTCTTCCACGCGAGGGCAGAGAAACACACAAAGGTGATTTTTAATGTGGAAAATCCTCAATAACGGGCACTCTAGATTGGGATAAAAATTAAAATTGCTTCAGTCAAGAAATATTTCTCATTCACTGATTGAAGACAGAAAATATTAACCGTAGTATAAGAACGGATACTACACTTTTCTCCTAGCCAAACGAGTCTATAGTTGTGTTGGCCACTATTGTTGTATCTTCTATACCTCTTCCGCCCAAACGAACTCCTATAATTACTTATCTGAAAATCAGCTTGTTGCTTCTTCAGTCACTGTAATCAACTTTTTTTCCACCAAAACAATTGATATTCGAACCAGTTTTGTATGGCACAAGATCATTAAAGTATGTTGTCCTATTACAGGCATTTGATGTTCTCTTTCTATAAAAATACATATATTAGGTAAATTCAGTTTTATGATCTTTAATTAAATTTATAATACAAACCGAATTAACATATTTTAATCAATTGTATATTCGCCATTGTTTCCAATAACCTTTTTTCTCATTTACCAATTAACATTTGTATCCCATCGGAATAAAATGAAACCGTGCTCTTTCACCTTGTTGTGTTCAGTGGATTTTCTGTTTTTAAATGCATTTTATAAAGACCTAAAGAGGTAAAAATCAGTCACGGCGAGGTCGACAGAATATGATGGATTGTGTAGAAGAAACCAGCTAAATAGCAAAATGTTCTCCTGCGTCATTTTTCATCGTGTGGTCTTGCGTTGTTATGGAGAGGACATTTTACTATTGGCAAGTGCCGGGTGTTTTTTCTCAGATTTTCGTCAACACACTGCAATTGCTCAACATACAGCTTTGCTTTTATTTTTTAGCTGTGGCCTAAAAACTCATGATGCCACAAGTATCCCACCAAACGCACAGCAAACATTTCTTCCATGGATCTCAGTTTTGGGGGTTGGTTGTGGAGGTTTACCTTTATCAACCTCTGCCTTTTGCGTGGTATATTGTTGTAGGAACCTCATTTCTCATCACCTGTTATTACACGATCAAGAAAGGGCTTATTTCGCTACCTTGAAAGATCACATGTTGCGATCGAAAGACGGTCTGCCTTATTTTTCTCACTTAAGGAATGAGGAACCCAGACGCCTACCCTGATAACCTTACCCATCTTTTCTAAGTTCCGGCATATGGTGAGCTGCGAAGTACTGAGTTCTTCTACCAATTGACGAAGCTTAGACTATCGTGTTTAAAACATCTACGATGGCCACCTAAGTTGAAGCTTATCTTCCAAGCTCAACTCTCAGAAACGAAACTTTGTAAACTAATTACTTGTCGATCTATTATGACATCTTGACCATAAATGCCGCGCATATTTCCCTCGTTGTCTGTGCAGCACCATTTACTTGTTTAAAGTCCCATAACATAACATGTCGAATATGCAGCTTCTGTCCATCCATATTAATTGTTACGAATTAATAGTTTTACTCTAATACAAGTGATAAAACAACTCTGAAAAATAGAAAGAGACGCTTTATTCAAATTTAGACTAGTAAACCAAAATTTGAGGTGTTTTTAAATGACTAAAAACGCTTTTAAATTGTATCAACAAAATCGGACCTTATTTATGAATCACGCTAATAGTTTGAAAAAACAATATCGAACCCCTTCACTATGAAAACATTTTGTTATAATACTAAAGCTGAGTCCATGCACGTTTCTTTCTCTAAGTTTTATTTTCTATATTATTTTAAGAACATAAATTACATGCTAAAATATACCTTACTTCTGAGATTGAGTTAGGCTTTAAAAAACTGTTTTAATTTAGTTTAATTAGCCGTAATATGTAAATCACTGAACATTTTCCCCGTCTCTCTCTTAGCTATCTATGTATTGCTTTCGCTTCGCCCACTATATGTTGGCTTCACCACTCTCTAAGATTTCTTTATGTCTCTGTGAGCATTTAGAGAAAGATGGACTCTCTTTTTTCAGCGTTGTCATCTAATTAACGTAGTACCTTTACACACCACGAACATATGTAAATCAGATGGCAAAATAATAAGTCTATTTACTTTTATATTATCCACAAGGATAATAAAGAAGTAAGGATACTTATTGTTTTAGTTATGCAAGAAGAATATCTTAATAGAGATGACTCTATTTACTTGCGTCCGCACGATAGCAGAGTTTGACACAAGGTCGGTTATTAATGTGAGGAAAATCCAGCTCCCTCCCAAAAAGCACTTGGGAATGAGATAAAAATTAAAATTGCCTCAGTCTAGAAGGATTTCTCGTTCACTGACCGGGAACAGAAGAGATGAAGTGTAGTATCAGTACAGATACTACACTTTGCTTCTAGCCAAAAAAAACACACGTAGTGGTAGTGGTTATGACCCAACAGGTTAAAAGTACGCCCGGTAAAATCTAATGAAAAGAATAAAATAAAAAACGAAAGAAATAAAACAAAAACAAAACCAAAACAAACAAAAAAACAATTGAATCACCAAAAACAAAATGGCTGACATAGAAACACACGAAATGCAAAGTGTAAAAATCTCATCACCTAAATATTGAAAATCACGCATCAACAACTTTTCTATTTCCCGCCAAAAATATCTTAGGCACCGAATTTTTATATATATTTTTTCATTTACAATTTAGTTATTTTCCCCTACGATACTTGATGCCTCTCTTAATAAAAAGACACGCTGTTCATGCTTTTACCTCTATATCTGTATGTCGAAGTTTCTGTCATCCATCTTGATTTTTTTTTATTCAATTTCTAGAAATGATGACGTATTGTAATTGACCGGATCTTTATCCATTAATCTGAAAGTCTTCTGGGATCGGTTTCTCTATATTAGAAACTGAGTTTCCAAAATAAATCAGAGAGCGAGAGAAAGAGAAAGAAGGAAAGAAAGAAAGTAAGAAAGTAAGAAAGAAAAAGGGAAAAAGACAAAAACAAAGCAAGAGAAAAGAGAGAAAGCGAAAAGAAAAGAGAGATAAAAAAAGAGAAAAGAAAAAAGAGAGTAAAGAAAAGTAAAGAAATGAGTCATAAAAAGAGTGAGAAAATAAAAGAAAGGGCGAAAAAAGAAAGAAAGAAAAGTGATTGAGAGTATAAATCCTTCGCCGAAGTAATTGTTTCAAAGAAAACGTAAGCGCTTTAAATAGAATTAAACATGTTTTCATTTTATTTCAAACCAATGTCTAGAAGAACGTCGTTACTTTCGAAAAAATTAAATCTATATTCAATTTCGAGACCAAATTGGAAATATTTATTCTTCTTTTAATCAGAAAATCTTATCTAAGATGAAAGCAAAATGTTTCAGTCCTAATATAGAATGATCTAAGTATCTGATTTTTACAAACAGGTCCACAACATTAAGTATTTATCTTCATTTATAAAAGCGACGAAGCGTGTCTGTGTTCTGAGTTATGTATTTTTCTAGCTCCTTTTTTGTGTTTCCACAGAGTCTTCTATACTATAAGTGTTTTCCCCCTTCGTTTCACGTAGAATCTGTCCGTATCATCTTTTGGGTGTAGTGCGTTGTGCATTGTCATTAATTTTCTAGTCTTCTGGTCAAGGTGCCTGAGTTCTTCTTTAGTCTAGCCTATGATGGTCCAGAGTATCTTATTAGTGATACTGCACAAGTGTTTATTCCTTTTACTAGATTTCTGCTGTATAATTTTGTTTCTAAAGTTTCCTTGTTCTTCTCGGGTATTCTTTTCTAATCTTCTCTTTCAGTTCTATAGATTTGATGGTGTCTGCTTCCAGAACCCCCAAATATTTATATCTATCTCTTCGCCTAGCGCCCTCATCTCCTCGTGGTTGGACTGTTCCATGCCCTCTATTGTCTCCAGTTTTCCACTTTTCATCTCTAGCAGTGTGCACATCATCATCATCATCATCATCATCATCATCATCATCATCATCATCATCATCATCATCATCATCATCATCATCATCATCATCATCATCATCATCATCATCATCATCATCATCATCATCATCATCATCATCATCATCATCATCATCATCATCATCATCATCATCATCATCATCATCATCATCATCATCATCATCATCATCATCATCATCATCATCATCATCATCATCATCATCATCATCATCATCATCATCATCATCATCATCATCATCATCATCATCATCATCATCATCATCATCATCATCATCATCATCATCATCATCATCATCATCATCATCATCATCATCATCATCATCATCATCATCATCATCATCATCATCATCATCATCATCATCATCATCATCATCATCATCATCATCATCATCATCATCATCATCATCATCATCATCATCATCATCATCATCATCATCATCATCATCATCATCATCATCATCATCATCATCATCATCATCATCATCATCATCATCATCATCATCATCATCATCATCATCATCATCATCATCATCATCATCATCATCATCATTATTATTTTTATTATTATTATAGGAAATAAACTTCTTATTTTGTAACCTGATAGACTTTGTTTTATAATAGTTTAATTATATGGGGGCACTTTGGTTATGGTATCATCAGTAGAAAGTGTGATCCTGAATGGGCTTCACACTCATCGGTTAGGTTATCTAAAAATAATGTCTATCAAAGACTATTCCTAAACAGAAAAGGGTTATTACAGCCAAAATCATGGTAGTGCCAAGAGAGAATATTTACCTCATCTCCAGGAGGTTAGATACAAGGTCAGGTGTGGTTTTGAAAAGAAAGCGCACTTGGATTAGAACGCTGTCGCCTACAAAAAATGGCTGATCAGCCCCGTCAGCATTTCCTGGTATGGTGCACCTTAGGCGATTAGAAATAAACTAACCCTTTTCTCAAAGAGAAGGTAAAGCCTGGGAGGTTGGACCTCCTGAGACCGACTGAACAGAACTATACCTCAGCCCGATGGAGCAGGGCCAGAAGAAACCACAACGGCTCACCCTCTGTTAGACTGATTGTCGAGGATGTATACACAACTGGTACGAACACGCCTAATCCAATTATGCCAGGTCCGAGTTTTTGACAAGTTTGCACATCGTATCCAGCTGTGCTTATCATTGAACGGCGATAAAATAATGACTGTTGGGCAATCCTGGCTGAAACTTGGTAGGCAAGCCATGCATAGACTGAGGTTTATTTGTACCAAATATGATTGAATTGTAGAAAGGATTGAGAATTTTATTAACGATTCTATAGATGAACAACAACAACAAAAAAATTGGGGGGGGGGGGGGTACGTGATATAAGAGAACCTTAAAATAAGTGAACAAATTCAAAGAACATATTGAAAAGGTGATGGAAGGGGGTATATTATTTTAAGGTTTCCATGGAAACCTGTAGAGGTACTAGTCTTCCAATGTCACATGGTGTTACCAAAATCAATTGACAAGTGTAAAAAGATCTGAGACAAATTATTAATAATCAATGATGTCATATTACGGATGCATTCACATAAATGAAATATCAATACTTAGAAATGTATCCCGTTTTTCAAGTGCAAAAGCACTTCAGGTCAGAAAGGAGAAACGAAAATAAAAAGAAAGAAAAAAGAAAGAAGAGAAAGCACGGAAGAGAAGGAAAATATAAAAGAAAGCAATAAAAAGACATATATAATTAGAATTAGAAAAGAAAGAAAAAGAAAGAAGGAAAAATAGAAGAAAAAGAAAACAGCAAATAAATAATGAACGAAAATGGAGGTAAGAAAAGTGAAAAACATAAAGCATGAAAATAATAAAGAGAGAAGAAAGAAAGAAAGAAAGAAAGAAAGGAAAATCGAAAATGGGAAAAGAGAAAAAGGAAAAAAAAAGAAATATGGAAACAAATAAAACGAAAACAACTAATACAGGAAAAGAAAAAGAAAGAAAGGAAAAGGAGAGATGTTTAAAAATATTTTATGGAAAATAGATAAAGAGGCGAAATGAAGAAAAAAGGAGAAAAGAAGGAGAAGGGGAGAACGAAAGGAAAAAATAGAAAGAAAAACACGTATTTAATAATAATTAAAAAAGAAAGGAAAATGGATAAAAACAGACAGAAAGTTGACAAATAAAGAACGAAATGAAGGGAGTAAAACAAAAACAGGAAAAGAGAGAAATGTTAAATGATAGAAACGATCACCAGAAAACAAAACAAAAAAATAAAGTAATAAATAAAAGAAAACAAAGAACGGAAAATAGAAAGATGTTTAAAAATATTCGATAGAAAATAAAGAAAGAATCGAAGAAAGAGAAAAAGAAAGAAAAGTGAAATTAATCATTAGAAAGAAACAATCAAAGAAATAAATAAATAAATAAATACTGAAAAAGAAAGAAAGAATTTAACAAATATGAGAATATAAAAGAACAAGAGAACGAAAAAGATAACAAATCTCCAAATAATTGTCGAGAAAGAAAGAACGAAAACAACAAAAATAAATAAATATTTGTTAATTCTGTTAAAATGAAGTAGTAATGCGCATCGCACATACAACGTTATCTCGTCGGATCTTTGAATTTAGAATGAAATAACTTCGCATCTCATATTTGATTATGCCTGGTGTTTTTCTTTTCTTTTCCCTTTAGCATGTTTGTTTTTTCAAAAATAAATTGTCTTTGGCTTCAGTTTGTTTGAAATAAAAATTCCTGTTAGGAAGATTGTTACGATGGCGACAATCTTAAATAATAGATAAAAAAATCTAAGGTAGCTTAAAAAGATAAATCTTCGTAGCTTAAAATATGACTCCCTTACACAATTTGCGTGATCATGAGAATTCAACGATTATGCAGTATAGTTAACAGGAGAAAAGGGGTGAAGAAAACAAATTTTCAACAAATAACTTGTACGAAATCGCAAGAAAATTTAAATTTATGTTTTGAGGCATGTCCGTCCGTCCGGATTTTTTTCCGCAATCATCCATTGCATTTCTCTGAAATTTTGCGTGAAGTTGTAACTTTAGTCAGGTTAGAAAGTGACATTCTCCGATTTTTGAAAACAAAATTTGGTTAGCCAAAATGACATTTTCATCCATCCATTCAATTTCTCTAAAACTTGGCCAAAATGTAGAGGCAATTGTTCCTAATAGAAAATAAGTATCGCTGACCTTGGAAAAAATCTGATTCGCGCCCCCAGGGGGTCAAAAGCCCCAAAATGGCAAAAAATAACCCTTTTCTCCCATAACGTTTGATCCATCCATTAAATTTTTCTGAAACTTGGCCAAAATGTAGAGGCAATTGTTCTGGATATAAAATGAGCATCCTTGACCTCAGAAAATTCTGGTTCGCGCCCCCAGGGGGTCAGAAATTTATTGCATTTTACACTTGCCACATCGAGTCACATACAGAGGGGGACCATGCACGCGCGGCTTGTTTTCTATAGATCTGAGTAGCTTTTGAGTTTTGGAACTTTTTTAAGTGTTTGTTTGTTAGATTTTTATATCATAGCAGCCTAGAAGGCTTTTAAAAAGAAAACGTAGGCCACGTGAGATTGAATGGTTCGGTATAGTGCAAAGTATTTTGAAATAAATAAAAACTCAAAAACAGATTCAGTAACTTAAATATATACAGATAGGTCGAAAATTATATATTTGACAAATTGGTAACAGTTATTAGTTGTATGTTTGTTTAATTTTCGACTTTTCGCTTGTTAAACATACGACATCGAATCAGTCGATCATTTTGATTTCTTTTTACATGCCCTCGAGACAACGATAGAAAATCTAAAAAAAAACCAAACACTTAAAAAAAGTCCCAAAACTGAAAAGCTACGCAGACCGATAGAAGATTGAATTTTCTTGCGTTTTGTAAAAATTATTTGCTGTAAATTTGTTTTCTTGGCCCCTTAACTTCACTGCACAATCGCTGATAATATGTTCCATATGTTTATTTTACTTTGAACAATATGTTACTAATGAATCCCGGACAACGCCGGATATTTAAAGCTAGTATTAAATAAAAAAAACAATGCAACGCAAAAATAAGAGAAATTTATGTTTACTTCAAACTTATGCATACATAAAAGTGGTTACCTCATGAAAAAAACTCGGCTATTTTTCTTAAATATTTTTGCCACACTGGATAAATCTTTATAGATTTCTGTTTTAACCAAAAAGTGAATAAACTTTCTATTGAAAGTTTACTTTTGTAGCGATATTGGATGTAGATTTGTGAAAATGGTGGTAAAAGCAGAACATTCTACATAAAGTTAGAATAAGTAAGCAAAATTTAATTTTTCATTAGAAGTCAATTTAGAAGTTAGGCTGACGTGTACCAGAAGTTGCGTCATGGAAGGAAGTAGGTGGTAGAGACGCGATGTCGGTTCTGCCACTTGTGAGTTAAGCGTCAACATGAACGGACGCGGTTTCGAAACTTGTGCACCTTAGTGGTCGGAAGGAGAATATGCAGTTCATCTGATGTAGTTGTTGTGTAAAAAGTAAACCAAATCTCTGAGCAAATAACGGACATTTTCATTGTTATTTTTAATTGCTTCTATTATTCTAAATATTCTTCGAAAACAAGTAAAACACTTCACCTTTTCATTAATAGATAAATACAAATATGAATTATCCATTTCGCTCAAGAAGGAAGTTTAATATCTTTACTTATTAGATTCATTATTTGCTATACTTTTAATGCACCCATTAAGAATGCGGTGTCAAATAAATTACTTGAAAACAAATATGATTTGTCGTTAATTAATATTTGTTTTCAATTTTTCTAATGTATTGCGTTGACACTGTTGTAAAACATGAGACATGCATAAATTTAATTAATCTTTCTGCTGTTTTAGATTCAGACAACGCCGTGTTCATCAGCTAGAAAATAAGCATACGAAAATAACACATTAAACATTTAAAAAATAGAACGTTCTAAATAAGCTAGAATAAACATACGAAAATAACACATTAAAAATTTAACAAATAGAACGTTCTAAATCAGCTAGAAAATAAACATACGAAAATAACACATTCAAAATTTAAAAAATAGAACGTTCTAAATCAGCTATAAAATAAACATACGAAAATAACACATTAAACATTTTTTTAAATAGAACGTTTTAAATCTATTGTTACCGAGCCAGACTATGAAAGCAATAAGCCGAGTTCAAATCTTATCAAATCCATCACGTTATGCACTAACAATGTAAAGAAAAGCTATTAATACAACCCTCACTCCGGTTTGGGGTAAAATATCAATTTTTCCAGAATGAATAGCTTACAATACGTATTGCGTTTAAGCATAAAGTGGCCCACAAAATGGCTTACGTATTACAAAAAAAGACATCTCTACAAGTGCTACTTTTACCCGATTGCGAGACGTTATTTTCCAATGAGCCAACTTTTCCCGTGTTAAAATAACGAATGGCTATTTCTGTCGATGAAGAAAACGGCGAGCAAACCTATGGGGTATCGAAGAATTCCTCCCCGCAATGTTACAAGTCGCTTATTATTAGTAGTACGGTAATGTTACACTTTTAACGTCAACAATAGGCTGCGTGGAACATTTAATATGAGAATGCTCTTAACAACCTTCTATAATAGTGGTTATCAAATTCTAGGAGAGGGATCACGGACTCCTAAAGCTATGAACTTGATTTTAAATAAAACAAAAAATAGTTTTATTTCTACTATGATTGAGATTTTCTATTCGGAATATTATTTAAAGTAATATGGTGTTAAAGTTAGATTAAGCGTAGGAAATAAATCTAACATATTTAAATTAATAAATAAATATAAACATATTTCTATTCTATCTGTAAGAATAAAAAACAATCAATATTTGAATAGAATCGCACTTGAGATTGTACTATTACCTTTATTTCAAACATGGTTTCATATCGTATAATTATTTTTTTTTACTAATTTAAGAAATAGTTTTATATTAAGATAGAAAATCTTGACTAAATACGATGAAACCATTTTTACAACTCCAGTTTTGAGTAACAAATGAAACAAACACAACACAACTTCACACAAATAAATGTTTTTTCTCTTCATTCGCTCTATTTATACTCGCTCGAAATAAAGTTCGTTAACATATATTATTAACGCACATATTATTAACGACTTTGTCACCAGACGTCTTCAAGTTAATACAGGGTAAAAAGGGCGGGGAACAAGATTAAAATCCAGGGCTGGATAGATTGGTTTGAGAATTACGTTCAAGTCGTAATCTTAATCCGTTTTTTTTTTGCATGACTTCATTCCTTATGTTTATGATTAAAACACGTCTGTTCATGATGTTGAAAGAAAGGCAACGCACAAAAAGCCCAGGGGGGACATTTTAACGGGGTACAAACACACTGTAGACACCGCTTTTTCCGAATATTTGCTATAGTTCACACCGCAGTCTTCCCCCGCTCTGAATGCGCTTCTTTCCTTAGTAATCGCGTTTTGCTCAGCCATTGGCACAATTCTGACGTATATATATATATATATATATATATATATATATATATATATATATATATATATATATATATATATATATATATATATATATATATATATATATATATATATATATATGTATATATATATATATATATATAGGGTGGGCCAAAATAAGGGTCCTATCTTTAAATTTGAATAACTTGAATTTGAATAACTTCCACAAAATAAAAGTTAAACTCACCAAACTTTATGTGTGTGTAGACTGACCCTTCCGAGATGTTTTGAAATAAACAAAACAAATTTTAGCCGAAAAACACTTCTTAAAACTTACAAAAACTAAAGTATTGTTTTTTACACTGTTTTGAGTTTTTTAAGCAAAAATAATGTTTTCTAAATGAGGGTACGTTCCTTAGGGCTAATACGGCTCATGCTTGCTTCGGAAGGGGTCCTTTACTTATTCTAAAAAAAAAATCAAAAAAAATCAATAAATAAAAAAGTTATGAATTTTTAAAAATAGGACCCTTATTTTTGCCCACCCTGTATATATATATATAGTATCAGAAGTGGCTTCATATTTTATTGTTTTTACTGATTTGAGAAATGTTTATATCTTGAGATAAAAGATCAAGTAATCCTGAACAAATATAATTAAAGAAGTTGTAAATCCCCAGAGAAAGATTAACACATACCATTCTTGTCGCCAGCAGTTCTCCGTGTTCCGATATGAAGATGCATATCATCAGAGCCCCCACGTTCTTGTTGATGAGGTATACATACTTCGTGCTGATAGGGTTAAGGTGTTCGATTTTGATCTTGCTTTTCTAACAAACTGTTCGACCTCCTTCAATTTGAAGTTTTCCAGTTCAAAGTGAACGCCTAGGCTTGTCGGCTTTAGTAAACGTGCCATTGGGACAAAGGGAGAGTAGTCTATTATTGACTGCACCACTGTGGGTTGGTTCCTTTATAGGTATCAAAGAAAGTAACATAATAAATCCTCATAAGAATAAAGTATTTCTCTTAATTTCCATACCAATAAAAAGTAATGCCCCTTTGTATATATTATTAACGACTTCGTTACCAGACATTTTCAAGTTAGGCCGCGTAGAGAATGCTAGGTGAAAATTAACATCACATGTTAAATATGCTAGAAGTTTTTAATTTATATTTGTCTTCTAACGTACTGACCTACGTACCTTAATTTATTTCTTTACTATAGACAAAGCATCCAACACCTATATATTGTCTTCTGATGTATTGATCATTCTCAAATTCGATATTCGTTCCTCAACACATCGTGATCAAATTTTGATCTATTTTGTATCTAAAACATTTGGATGAGCCTAGTCAGGCGAAATGCTATTCAATATTTTATATAATTTTCGTAAGTTGACCTGAAATATAATTATGCTTAACATAATATATTGTCATAAGCCACACACCTCAAGAATTAGAAGAGACTCTTAACGATATTCACAATGCTAGCCATATAGTTAGCCTTAAATGAAAACCAAGGTCATGTGCAACAAATATGTCATAAAAGCATCAGTCATAGTGAACGGCGAAAATGTCGAGATAGTTGACAACTATATCTACTTAGGGAAGATGGTGAGAAGCAACGCTGATATCATGCCTGAAATCAAGCTGCGAATTGCTCTTGGATGGACAGCTTTTTCCAAAGTAGACAACATCATGAAAAATAGAAAGTCCACTATGAACATTAAACGGAAAATGTTTAATGAATACATCATGCCTGTTATGACATATGGTAGCGAAACATGGGAACTTAAGAATGCAGCAAAATAAAGACTAAGAGTGGCCCAATGCAAAATGGAACGCATTATGCTCGGCATTAGTCTACGAGAAAGAAAAAGAAACAGTCAGAGCAGACAGAAAACTGGCGTAAACAACATCTTCACCGCCATACGAACGGCTAAACATAGATGGGCATGTCACTTTTCGAGATATGCAGACAACGGGTGGACACTTAGAGCGACATAATTGACCCTGAGGAAATAGAAAAGACCAAGAGGAAGGTGGAAGAAAACCAGGGAGGCGTTCCTCCTCCAGGAGTGATCAAAAACCTTAATGATGATGATGATTATGACCTGAAATGTTATAGCGTTAACTATATGGGCAATGGGGGTGATCTACACGCTATTTATGAACATATAGTTGAAATGATGATCTGAACTAAAATGAAGAAATATTAGCTACACAGAAAGACATAATAAACTCTGTGAATTATTAATAGTGAAAAATAAAAAATATTTGATATTCTATGCTATCAAGATTAGCAACGCATGGGCAGATAATTTTAATTAATTCTCTGCGCATATGTAACATTGCCACGAAAGGCCTGTGATGAACGAGGACGTACCATTTATTAATAGTCCGTCCGCAACAACTATAAAAACAATACATGATACATGTATACATAGATTAAACGTACAATTAAATACATTGTTCCTAATCACAGAAAAATGCACAAGGTTATTCAAAGTTATTAAAAGTAAAAGGGATGTGCTGAACACACAACCATTTACTTCCATTTTTCCATCGCATGTTTTCTGTTATGCTACCTGCCCAAAGTCAGGCTCTGTCCGTAGGAAGATAGGTCAGCGATTGAGAGATGTTTATGGTATTAATTCTCGACAACGTGTTCGTACGAGAGGTGCCGTGTGATCCTGTCTATGCAACGAGATTTGGGCGATTCTCCCGGTTTGTAACCAGTGCTTTTACTCAAAGGGAGATAACTCTAGTCGACAAAATAATTCTCGCTAAAGGGAGATAACTCTGTTCTATCCCACAATAGTACAATGTTGAATGAGGTAACGCCATGAATTAACTCGCATGTTGAAGATTATCTCCTTTCAATGTGACATCCCGTCTCACATTATCTCACTTGAATAAGAACTCTCCAGTCTATAGATAACTATAGATAGTTATCTATGTTTGTACTAAACTATCCTAAACTTAATAAAGCTTTATTAGCTATGTCGCTATCTTATGTTTTTATTGCATTGCATTAAATGTATCAGGTTGGAAAGAAAGTAATGTCGTTTTTGTCCAACACATTTATTTCATCTGAAACATTCACATTAGAGCATTTTTAATCTTTACAATAATTCCTCTCATTTTCTATGAGTTCTGTCCAACAATCAACTAGCTTCTTGATGCCTTCTTCAACAAATTTCTCTGAATTTTGAAAGAAAAATAAATTTAGGTCAATTTTTAGTTGGTCGTCATTTTCATAAATTTTATTGTTTAAGTGATGCTGCAACGACCAGAAAAGATGGTAGTCGGATGGAGCAATGTCATGGGAATAAGGCGGATGAGGCAAAACTTCGCAATTGAAACTTATGACCTTTACCTGAGTGAGTTTTGCTGTGTGAGGTCTCGCGTTATCATGCTGAAGCACTACACCCTTCCTATTGAGTAATGCTGGTCGTTTATTTTGATAGAGCAATTCTTAGATCATCTAGCTGCGAACAATATTTTACTGCTGTGATTGTTTGATTAGACTCTAGTAACTCATAATGAATCAGACCTCTCATATCCCACCATAAAGAGAGCATAACCTTCTTTGGGTGTAGTCCTTGTTTGGGAACAGGCTGTGGACTTTGGTTTCGGTCTAACCATTGTCTTTTGCATTGGGTATTCTTGTCAAGAACCCATATTTCATCTCCAGTCACAATTCTTTTCAGAAATGGTTCTCAATGATTCCTGGAAAGCAAAGATGTGCAAACAGTCAATCTTTGATTTCGTTGAGCGTCAGTAAAATCGTGGGGAACCCAGAGTCCAAGTTTTTAAACTTTTCCTAACTCGTGAAGGCATGAACTAATTGTGGTATGGGTTGTATTGAATTGTTGAGCTAATTATCTGCTGGTTAACTTTTGATTGGCCTCTACAGCATCTTTAATGGCGTCTTCATCAATTGATTTTGACCTTTCCGAACGTCGCCGATCTGACAGGTTAAAGTCTCCAGAAATCTTTTTTGCAAACCACCATTGACATTTTCGATCATTCAGAAAATGTATCCCATAGACAGTTCCAATATTCATTGTAGCTTCTGCAGCTGAGTTTCCTATTTTTGAATTCATAGAGCATGCAATCTCAGATGCTCCTTAATAATATCCATTTTCTAACGGCGTATACCGTTGAACTTAATATTTTCCAACTAATTACTATATCTGAAAGGCAAAGCAAGATATTAAGACACCAATTCACCAAAAATTCTCGAACTGTGTACAACTTAGGAGGCTGCAAAATGATGAAGTAAAAAATACAATATTACTTTTTTTCCATATTATAATTCAATAACTTGTATATAGTACCTAAATACATGATTACAATTTATCAGAATCATTTGAGCAACGGGAAACGGCTGTCTTTTCTTTGTCTATTTTGTCATGGGTTGAAATGGGGCCGAATTATCGAAGTCTTAGTTATCCACATATTTACGTGCTCTTAACTTATGGACCAGACGAGAACAAATAGAACACTTTTGATTTCCTAAAAGCTGAAATGGTAACCATTATAATGAGTGTCCATTAGCAACGCGTGAGTAGAGAATTTAGTTGTTATAAAATCGAAATTTTACATGACATATTTTAAATGTGCGTTTCGATGGCCTACTTGAAACAGTCGAGCAAAGTTATCAGTTACCCTGCCACCTGATTTTAATTGTTGTTACGGATGCTGAGTGATAGCTAACTTGAGTTCTGCAATTGTTTATGGATTGTTCTGGCACATATGATCTTTCAAAAAAAATAGAAATACTGTGGGTTTAAATCTAATTAATGCGGTTACCATTCTAGAGCGCGACATCATCAGTCAAGCTGTAAATTGACGATCCAACCACTCGATAATGGTGTCAGTTGTGTTGGGAGTTGCACTGTTTTATGTAAACGATTGCCCCTCTTGTTGCATAGCAAGACGGGCACCAAATGCCCTCAAGAATGTGTCAAGTGCCACAATATAACCTCCTTTAATGACCGTAACTGTCTCCACATCATTCGCAAACGAGAATGGTCCGATTATGACATATTTTAAGCTGGCGATTCACTCAATGCACTTAGAGAATGCAGTGACTTCTGAAGGACTTCATCTGGTGCTTGAGATTTCGAGAAACCAAATATTTCGCCTTTGAAGTGAGCTAATGGAAAGAAGTCGACTAATTTCTGAATCACACATCCCAGCAAAAAGATCTGGCATTGACGATGTTTTGTTTATTATCTATGTACGTATACGTTTCGTACTTTATAATCGGGACTCATCAGCATAGAGATATGACTATTCACTACTGGTCATGCGATTCGAAACCCCGGATTCCGTGTATTTTACAACTCAAATCCTGATATCTAGAACCACTGGGCCACTGTTGAATAGCGAATAAACAGTGATAATTTTAACACTTTATCCGGCGGCTTGACGTCATTAGAGCGTTCAACTTAATGAAAGGAACGATGCATTTATAGCTAGCGACGCCATGCTGTGTTAATACTACACTTACAGTGTCTATCTAGACGGGGTTTCTAGGAGCTACAAATAATAAATATTTGTTTTGTTTATTATCTATTATGTACGTATACGTTTCGTCCTTTATAATCGGGACTCATCAGCATAGAGATATGACTATTCACTACTGGTCATGCGATTCGAGGCAAACATTATTAAATAACAAAAAGTGTTTTTGCTCGATAAGACTTTTTTAATTTTTTTAATTTTCCGAATGGTCCATTTAGAGTTTCGGTCAAATTGCTGTATGTAAGTTCCATGGGTTTCTTGTCTCGTTTTCTTTCCTTTTTTGCGAGTACTTTCGATTTGATTCGGCGAATCATCTTCAGGCGGTGTTAATTTTGGTTTCTTAAAAAATATGTATTTACTGATGAAATTTTTCATTATTATAACGGTCAGTAATTTACAACTTAAAATGAACGTCTGTAATATTGAGATGTTACATGAGAGCGTGATTACGTTCTAAGAGCGTGAAGGATTCAAAAGTTTGATTGCTTCACTGTTAAGAATTTGATTACGTTCTAAGCACGTTCAAGATTCAAACGTTCAAGCGTTTATTACTATGTTGGACACTTTAAAATATTATGGTTAGTTTCGTAATTCACGTTATTGATTATGGAATGTTTAGTTTTTATGTAGAGGGCTTCAAGAATTTTTAATCTTTTAGTGTTAGTATCGTGGTGTATTATATATATATATATATATATATATATATATATATATATATATATATATATATATATATATATATATATATATATGAAGAAAGAGAGATAGAGAGAGGGTGGGGAAAGAAAATAAGCTGAGAAAAATAAATTTATAACATTATTTATTTCAGTTCCAAAACATCAATATCAACAAAGATTAGGAGTACGATCGTTTCAGAGACGATTTGGCAATTTTATCTTCTTGGAATTGAAATGAATAATGTCATAAAGGATGTTGTTCGAACTTACTCTAGCTGTGCTTGATCTATAAGTTCAATAATTGAGCTGATTTTAATACCTGCAGTGTTGAATGTCAATATGTTATACTAGCTTCCCATTACACTGGAAGTGATTTGTCTATTGTACATTTATACTCCACTCAAATCTGTACTTTGATATATATATATATATATATATATATATATATATATATATATATATATATATATATATATTTGTCCCGTAAGACAAAGGTTAGCGAGTCAAACGTGATTTTTTCTAGCCTCAGGACGAAATCATTTTAAGTTATAAGGGAAAGTCAGAAAACAAATGAGTCATAGAGATATCCTCCATTCAATTCAATGGTAGACGTTTAATTCTTTTTTAAGTCATCAGAAATGATGATAATAATTTATATATGAAAAATTAGATTACTGATGTAATTCTATAATTATGAATATTACTGAGAACACTGGCGGAGCATATTTTTCCCATCATTTTCGGCGAAGAGTGTAGACTAGTATCATTTATATTAGCGGAATTATTAACCCTCAAATGGGTCACGCTTATATTGAGACCGACTGTACATCAACTCGGTGAATTGTTAATAGGACATTTTATAGAATTTTGGTGACTTGTCAAAATGACGTTAGTTCTAATCACTTTCCGTACGGGAAACAAGTGGACATTTTTGTTTGGCTTTTCTCCCGCTGGTTTTATACACATCTTCATCCAATCAATCTATTCTGTTAGTGATTGCCAATAGTTAAAAAGTCACAAACAAAACAAGAATAAATAACAAAAGAAAACGAATCAGAACGGCTTTAGCCACAATCATGTTCAATAAACATGAAGCCGTCAGTGTTGTCCGAATCGCGAACTTGGTCCGGATTCATAGATTTGCGATATTGTTACTGTATGGACGCTCCGCTTACTTCATTATTTTTCTGCGTTTTTTTTTTTTTTTTTTTTTCTTTCTTTGTTCTTTCGTATGTATAACGACTTCGTCTCCAGACGTCTTCAAAGTAAGGCCGGACAAAGGGTGCGTGAAGGCAGTTAAAGTTACAGACTGTACAGGCTGGTGTGTGGGTTTAGTTTCGTCGTTAATACGGCATAATTACGTTGACACACCGGTTCTCGCTTGATCACCGTAGTTAAGCGACGTTGAGCCTGGCGATTACCAGATGGGTGGAATAACAGTCGCCGTACATGAGAGGACAGCGACACTTCCTTGCACTTAACCCTCCACCCCAGAGAAAGCTGTATAAACCATGTGATTAGAGACTGTTTGATGAGAAACCATTGACCTTTTTTCTCACCAAATCGTTCTTGGAGTTAATACAGTTAGTCCATTGTTTTTCCTGGTTCTCATAAAATCGGTTCTCTCTATAGCTCCTAACACTGTCTTACGACTGAGGCTATTCTCTATCTCTACAAATCTACTACCAGGCGTTGGATTGAATATTGTTGTCATATTTGGGCTAGTGCATCTCTGTCTTATTTGAGGGTTCTTGAGAAGGTGCAGAAACGTATCTGTAATTTGATTGACCTCACCCTTTTTTTCTGCACCCTCTCTCTCACGGACGTGATTTTGCGAGTTTCAGTATTTTCTATAAATACTATTATGGCATGTGGTCTTAAGAATTGTCTGATATATTATCTAATTTCTTTTGTCTCAGCTTGTTTGAATCGTTGGTCTAGTGGTCTTCATCAATTCGCTGTTTTTATACCTCATTGTAATACGGTTTCCTATTCCAGTAGGTCCTTTAAAAAAACAGCAGGCTTCTGGAACTTTCTTCCTGTTGACTGTTTTCCTCCTACCTATACCATTGATCTTTTCAAGACTAAGACCAATAGAGATCTCCTATCTTTGCGATAATCAGTTTTCGTTCCGCTTAGCTCCTTACATTTAGTGGCTCCATGCCTTTTCCGGACCGATTTCCATAAAAAAAAAGTATTGCTAAGTTGTGAAAACTCACCGGCATTCCGTCAATGTCCTCTGTCATCAAATATAAAGTTTTGAGTTTATTTTAAGCGTTCTAGTGTGGAAGTATGCAAAATATTTGTGCAAGGCATAATACAAGCTGGTTGAAAGGTAGACAAAAGAAAAGATTGATAGACAACGTTTGTGAATGAACGAACATGAACATAAACCAAGCGAACACCTTGGCCCAAGACGTAAAGCTTGGCGGACACTCAGCCATGTTAGTGCGTATTATACAGCTAGCGGATAAAGCTTTTCATAATAATGAGTCACCACTCACCAAGGCCAAAATCCACTCGAGGATAAGGGTCAATTAGATTGTCAGTTGGATGCTGAACTATGAGAGGGTTGAAAACGATGGACGGAAAGGAGAAAAATTGATTACTTAAGAGGACGGTACGACAAGTATTTGCTGATATTGGATTGGGACACAAACATGTTGTGGTCAGCAGCGAAGCAGTCCTGCAGTAATGTCTGGATGATGCTCTCCCTCTTTTGGATTTGTATCATCCTTGATCCTTCGGACCATTTTGTGTGCTACCCATCGACGCTAGTGCAACCACTTATTTTTTTTTTGGGGGGGGGGCTATGTGATTTTTGCTATCCGTATGAGTGGTTATTTTGGTTTGTCGGTCTGTCGCACTTTAGTTGGAAAAAGGCAATTTCGTTAGTATGCCACGCTTAAATTTGAAATAGCAATTTCGTCGCTAAACGCGTAGATTGAATAGGCGCCTCTTAGAAATACCTGTTTCTGTTTCATCTTTTCGTTTTGCTGTTTTTGTTGTTGTTTCTATTTATCTTCCTCCCACAAGGTAAGATGAGACACAAGTTCGGAAAAGTGGGAAAAAAACAGCGCTCGAGAGTTTGAGCACTCTGGTTGTTTAAAAATTGCCTGGACAGCCCTGCCGGCATTCCCCGGTAGGGGCGCCTCAGGCGATTAGCAATAAACTAACCCCTTCTCAAAGGGTGAGAAGGCAAAGCCTGGGAGGGTGCACCTCCTAGAACTGCACAGGACGGACAACCGATAGACCGGCGTAAATCCAGACCCGAAGGCCCGGACAATACCGGTTTATTAGGCGGGGTTGTTGTTATTGTTGTTGTTGTTGTTGTTTTGTGTTTTTGTAAACCCAATCATTAATTGATTTTCCAATGTGACTATTTGGGGAAAAAGATGGCGTATAACCAACATCCGTTAAAAGCTCGGTAAATGTTTGCACTTTTATCGACAACGAACGCTCCTTGTTTTGAAAAGGGAAAGAAGTACATTACACCGGTTACGTTAATGTAGGCATTATCTTATTTGAACTTCTACTTTCAGGTAAAATGTCTTCTTTTTTATCAGTAAATAAATTACCCATAATTAAAAAAAAACAATCTATTACGAATGGAGATTTGGTATCGGTCTGTCTAAAGTCGAAACTATACTATTACTATCTTTTTTATGCTCAAGTCAGTTTATTATGCCATTTAAAACTTATGTAATATATTTCTATGCTCAATTCAATGGGGGTAGTGTAGTATCTTTTCTGTTGCTATGATACCATTTTCCCATGCATTACCTCTTACATTTTAGAGGTGCAGTATCTATTAGTACCATACCAGGAAGTACCTTCTCTTTTTGGGGTGAAGGGGTAGTGTCGTACCTGTTATGTTGTTATAATACCATCATCTCACGTATTACCTTCTCCTTTGAGAGGTACTGTCGTATCTGTTCTGTTGTTATGAGATCATTCTCACAGCCATTACCTCATTTTTTGTCATGAGATCATGTTCCCAGACATTTCTTTTTCCTTAGAGGAAGCAGTGCAGTATATGTTTTTTCGTCATATATAGTAACAAAAATATGCGACCAGAGAGAGCATATTTTTGCTAATAATCATAATCATAATAATAATACTAATAATAATAGACATGACCCAGGAAAATGTAGACTCTGTGGACAAAGAGATGAAAAAGTAAAACACATGATAAGTGAATGCAGCAAAGTAGTCCAAAAGAAATACAAAAACAGACTCGGTTGTGTTGGGAAGAGAAGACAATCTACTGAGAACTTTGCAAACGTCTGCATTTTGAACAAATGGTACAGGTACAACTCGGGGCCAGTCGTGGAACATGAAAACCATTGACATTAGACATGAAAATATAAATTGACAATCCTATTTAAGCAAGGAGACCAGGCGTGATAATAATCACCAAGAAGAATAGAACCTGCCAAATTGTAAATTTCGCCGTTCCAGTAATTCATAGGGTGAAGTTCAAGGTGACAGAAAGAAATAATCAAAAACATGCGTCCAAGGTTGCAGCAAGACACGTAGATCCAATATACGAGAGAGCTTTCAACAATAAAACACAATTGAACTGAATTTAAATATATATCCATGCATACTACACGTTTAAATATGAAACTGTTATTTAAATTTAATCGTGACAGCCAAGTGGAATGCCATATCAAACGTAAGCATGGCAGACCAACGGACACTTATTATTACACGAAATGTGAGTGTATTAACGTTTGTTTCCCTAAAGCTTTTTCTTATATACTTTAATCACACACACAACAAAAAATTGCTTAAGTATTCCTTGGTTATAAGGTTTGGGTTATGTTTAAAAATCCTTCGTTTATATTGTTCTAATTAGCCGTAATTTATAATTAACTGAACAAGTACCCCATCTCTCACCAAGCTATCTATGTATTTTTCTAGCTCTGTCTCACTGTATGTTGATTCAACCACTCTCTAATATTTCTTAATGTCTGAGCATTTCGAGAAAGAGTGAACCTAATTTCCAGTCAGCGTACTCATCTAATCTACATAATGTTTCCATACATACGACAAACACCTAAATGCAAATTAGTTTGCAAAAATAATGAGTATATCTACTTCTATATCATCCATGAGGATAATATAGACATAAAGAGACTTATTATTTATAATTATGCAAGAAGAATGTCTTAAAAGATATGTCACGGTTTATGATTTTTGGGATGAAATACAAGTAGAATAAATAGTGGTAGTTGATGTGAATCAACGGGTCACGGGTACTTCTTTTCTTAGTTATATTTACCCCAAACACAGCATGTTTCTACTGAAGCGTAGGAGCCTATTATGGTATGGGCCAACTTTATAGGGATAACCTGGGTGGGCAGCAAGATGTTTGTTCACATTAGATTTAAATGTCTGCATGTTGGTACAGAGGGAACGAAAGGAATTCCAAAGGTAAGCGGTCCGTGAAAAAAATCTATAAGAGTAGAAAATCATCCGGTATCTAGACGCCTCAAAAGTGAAAGGTGGGATTCAGCAGCTAGTCGACTGAATCAGGGGTATTTTCGTTTAGGGAATACAATTGCAGTAAGTCTTATTTATCTACCTCCCACGGAGTAAAATGTGACACAAATTCGGAAAGTGGGAATTTGAGAAGTTAGCACTCTAGAGGAAGAGCATCTAAGAGCGTCAAAAAATGCATGGGCAGCCTCATCGGCATTTCCTGGTAGGGGCGCCTCAGGTGATTAACAATAAACTAACCCCTTCTCAAAGGGTGAGAAGGCAAAGCCTGGGAGGGTGGACCTCCTAGAACTGCACAGGACAGACCCATAGACCGGCGTAAATCAAGCCCCGAAGGCCAAGACAATACCAGTCTATGGGATGCGGTATCCATCGGAACAGATACTACACTTTGATCTTGGCCAAACCATTCCGTGAAAACACTTATAAAAGAAGCACAGGGAAACAAATTCGCAGAGATACGACAGTAGCTGGAGTTTTGCATGTAGTACGGGATTTATTTAGTTAGAAATTATTTTTTGCACCCTGTCCAGGCTAGTGATGTATGCACTAACCCAGATGTGACAACAGTACTCCATGCACGGACGAATGGCAGATATGAAACGTTTTCTAGCCCTGCAGCAGACTTGGAAATATCTTCTGTGTACTTATTCAATGCTATGTTGTTCGTCTAGTGATAGTTTAAACATACACGTATGCGACCGACTGACAGAACCTTTCAGAGGCATCCGAG
Source organism: Sepiola atlantica (assembly GCA_963556195.1). Taxonomy (NCBI): domain Eukaryota; kingdom Metazoa; phylum Mollusca; class Cephalopoda; order Sepiida; family Sepiolidae; genus Sepiola; species Sepiola atlantica. The sequence continues at coordinate 135,244,163 of OY744517.1, forward strand.
GACAGATCTAAAAAAACGAAAGATAATAAAGAAAAATAAATAAAGGGTTTATATGCCGTATAGCAAACATATCAAACCTACTTTATTCCGAATAATTATTATATCACTAATGGCTTCTTTTATTTTGATTGAATTTGGCGATTTGGTTTCGTAACACGATTGTCTAAAATTAATCTGAAATAATAATAATAATAATAATTCGTGAAAGCTTTTCAAAAGCTTTTTCTTTTTCGTTCGTTTGTTTTTGTCTCTTAACTTTCGAGGTTTTTACATTCAGTTCAATTGTGTTTTATTGTTGAAAGCTCTCTCGTATATTGGATCTACGTGTCTTGCTGCAACCTTGGACGCTTGCTTTTTCTCTGTCTGTGGTTATTATTTGCTCTAGTCTTCGCTGGTAACAATTAGTAATTGCATTTTTTGACGTGTCACATCAACTAGATTAAAAAGAGAGAAAGAGGAAAAGAGAATTGCAAGTATATTATGTAATTCTGATCGTTTTAAAAGTGTTCTTATGTAACTTTCTGCGCAGTAACTTGTGACTTTTCTGTTTTTCTTATTTAGGAGAATTACACTTCCGGTAATAATCCTCGCTCAGCCTGTGTCTTTCACTAATGTTCTAGGTTCAATTCAGATTTAAAGTTTACTCGAGTTATTGTCCATAGAGCTGAAAAATAGATAGGCATTTATTTAATAACAATGAGGAGCAAAGTGTAGTATCTGTTCTGATGCTTCCTTAGGCTTTTCCGTTCTCGATCAGTTAAAGATAAGTCCTTCACGACTGAGGCAATTTTTATTTTTCCTCATATCACGAGTGCCCATTTTGGGGGAGATATACTAAAATTAAAACACATTCAAATCGACCTATTGTCTAACTCTGCGCTGGTGGGGAGGCAAGTAAATAGGACATTTTATCTTTCATTTTTTTAATACTTATAAATGATCATTTTTTTAATATTTATAAATGATCATTTTTTTAATACTTATAAATGATCATTTTTTTAATATTTATAAATGATCATTTTTTTAATACTTATAAATGCTCATTTTTTTAATATTTATAAATGATCATTTTTTTAATACTTATAAATGATCATTTTTTAATACTTATAAATAATCATTTTTTAATATTTATAAATAATCATTTTTTTAATATTTAGAAATGATCATTTTTTAATACTTATAAATGATCATTTTTTAATACTTATAAATGATCATTTTTTAATACTTATAAATGATCATTTTTTAATACTTATAAATGATCATTTTTTAACACTTATAAATGATCATTTTTTTAATACTTATAAATTATCATTTTTTAATACTTATAAATAATCATTTTTTTAATATTTATAAATAATCATTTTTTTAATATTTATAAATGATCATTTTTTTAATACTTATAAATTATCATTTTTTTAATACTTATAAATGATAATTTTTTTAATATTTATAAATGATCATTTTTTAACACTTATAAATGATCATTTTTTAACACTTATAAATGATCATACACCTCATTCTTAAATCTCTGTCGTCAGGCTAATATCCAGATCAAGATAGAGATATGGTGAATCTCGCGGGTTGGTGATACCAACCGACGCTTTCCTTTGCACCATTCCGACAATCTAGGGCTGACTGGGGAGCAGTAGACTCCTCTATGTCGGGATAAGGCATGGCCCGGCTACGTTCACCCTTAAAAGTAGTACTTCTTCCTAAGGGCGTAGTTTATTACCGATCACATGAGAAGCCCCTACTTTCCAAATATGATCTAAGTTTAAGATCGGATTCTAACTCTGCCGGATGAAATCTCAGTTTATAATAGCTGTTGATCGATAACATCGACATGCCAGTGTCGCAGATTTTGTACATGTCTGTAAATAAAAATAATCATATATAAACGCTCTATTTGATATTGAGCACTTTTTATAAACCTTTGGATTACTACGCTGTGGATGTTTTACCTGGATTATTATTATTATTATTAGTATTATTATTATTATTATTATTATTATTATTATTATTATTATTATTATTATTATTATTATTATTATTATTATATATATATATACAGTGAGAGAGTGTGTGAGAGAGAGAGAGATAGAGAGCAATATTATGAGAATATTAAATGATAAAAAATAAAAAATCTTGGTAGCCTCACACTTTTAAATATACACTTTTCTCTCGTTGAACTTACAATATTCTTTGCTCTATCTCTCTCTCTCTCTCTCTCTCTCTCTCTGTCTCTCTCTCTCTCTCTCTCTATATATATATATATATATATGTGTGTGTGTGTGTGTATGTGTGTGTTTGTGTGTGTCCATCCATACATATATACATACATACATACATCTTTATTATATAGAGAGATAGAATGATATATATATATATATATATATATATATATATATATAGAGAGAGAGAGAGAGAGAGAGAGAGAGAGAGAGAGAGAGAGAGAGAGGAACGATAGTTTGAGAAAAGGGGAAGGTAAAAGTGGAACAGTGGTCTCATGTTAAATATACGGTATTTACTTTCAAATTCCCGCTGCATACGAATGCCAATATATTGACCCAACAGCTACCGCTTAATAACTGGATGTCCAATCCCTACCAGCATAAATGACATGTACCTCTGAGCCGGCATTGCCCCTGCCGATGTAAGATGACAAATTACTAGCAGAGTAGAAAAGTTCACGTAAGCCAGTGATAAACGCCATCTACCATTTGGGAGGCAAACTGTTAACCCTTTAGAAATGTGTTCGGTCCAATTTTAATTTAGTCACCCAAAATATTGACATTTATGAAGTCACTTTTCTAATTAAATTTAATTTCATATTAGAGAGCTGTTTCTTCATCTTTATCTTTCTTAATGGGTTCACCTGTAACTTCACTTGGAACTTCACTTGGAACTTCACTTGCAACTTCACTTGCAACTGGCCAAAACGTAAGTGAGCTGGATTTTCGCTTGTTACGTAGAGTCCACTAGCAACTTACAAAAAAACAACTTATAAACGACATTTACTTGGTGTTTGTCGGTCGGTGAATCGTCTTCGGATTTAGGGCATCAATTTCTCCAGCAGATTATATTACAAAAGCAAACTTGAACTAAATTGATTTTTGTTCTTTAACTTTTATTGATGTCGACACCATCTTACATTTATTCATCTCTAACTGGCTTCGTAACGAATCCTAATGGACAAAGCGAGCAAGGGCGCATCCTAATTCCTTGTCGAAATAACAAAGACCATTTCTCTTACCTTTTTGATAAACGGGTCGTATTTGTAATTTTTTAAATTATTTATCTCTACCTACCAATTTTTATCATTCGGGATCTTTCAAAACTATCATTTCTTTAATTTTAGAGAGGATCACACCTTATTATTTACATTTTATTTTCTGTAACCCATTATTGTAATAAGTAACAAAAACATTATTGTCATATCCATTACTAATTAGTATATTGACATCATTATGGCATGATCACTATTATCATTATTATTATTATTATTATTATTATTATTATTATTATTATTATTATTATTATTATTATTATTATTATTGTTATTGTTGTTGTGTTGTTGTTGTTGTTGTTGTTGTTGTTGTAATAATAATACTACTACTACTACTACTACTACTACTACTACTACTACTACTAACTAGAGGTTTTAACATGACTCATTATAAGTAATCGCTTACCGGCAACAATAGGTGGTGTTCCCTGGAGTAACAGCAAATCATCTCATACATCCAGTAATCTCAACTTATTTCGGTACCTGTTGCAAATTAATTTGCGTTCTCTCAAAAGCTGTTTACCATTGATTTCTCGCTGCAAATGTCATTTGCATTCTCTGGAATTTGAGTGACAATGAGCTTTCTCAGAATTCCACTACTCACCGTGATGTTCCAGTGAAGATGCTTCCCCTCTTCGGTCTTTCCATCCTCATTGTTTTTTCTCAACCATTTTCTGTGGTACCATCCGATTCTAGTGACACCACTCTATTTGTGGGGGATTTAAGATTAAGGAATTTTTAGTTTCTTTCCTTTTTAACCCTGTCAGATTCAGTTCCTTTGGATTCGTGTGTTCTTTTTTTATTTTGTTGCGTTTCTATTCATAATTGCATGTGGATTGGTTTCCGCAAACGAGGATTTTTCTTGATATTTCAGTTTTCATCAGTATCGTGCGTTATATGGTGCCAATCCTCCCTTTGATTCTAATTTATCGTCCTATTTCCAGGCTTTCCAGAAATTCGTCTCGTGCTCTTACAACTATTTGGTATTACAGTAATCTTCTACATGTTCCATATTCTTTTCAGCTCTCTGGCAAGCTATGTCTATTAGCTTAGTTTTCCTCCTCCTTGATCTACACTTTATAATCTGCGGGGACAGCGAAATCTATAATTTGGCATGTTTTTATTTCTTGTTATCATTATCACGTGTTATTATCTTATATATAAAATAATGTCGCCCCCCTACATTCGTGCTTGATAGCTTTCTTAACGAAAGTTACATGAAAAAATCTGTTTTGTTATCCAGATAGGGCACATACTGTTCCATGTTGTTAGAAACAAAAATTTTACTTTCGATCGATTTGTTCGATTTTTATATTTAGTCCTGATAAATATTTGATTTTTTTTGTCAGAAATTACTATCTGATAACGCCTTCCATTTTACTCTTATTTACTGGGAAAAAATTAAGAAAACATAATTCCGTATTCATCGGTTCGTCATTGTTTAACTATTACTCTCACATTTCGAAAAATATAAACTTTTCTGTTACATACGTAACATCATAACTAACAAAGTAATTCAGTTATAGATAAACAAATCACCATGCATACAATAATTATAGACGATAAAAATAATATAAATTCATTATTTATTGAATAAATAAATCGGAATGTTAAATCGCTTTGTCCTCGAACGGTCAACATTCAAAACACATTTTCATAGCACTATTTGTCTCCCATACCACCAACAAATAGAACAGTACTACATTTTCTAGCGTATTCGTCGATGCCTACATACCTTTTATCAATACCTGCAATTAATATCATTGGTTAGATTACAACATACATTAATCTTATACTATTTTCACGTAATGCACCTTTGTTAAGTATTTGTAATACGTAAAAAAATACAGTTAACAGTTGATTTCTTAAATAAACTTGTTTTAATAATAACCTATTTTAGTGATTTGCGGAATATTATAACTGATGATTATCATTGCAAAATTGTTTAGAAAGCAATTATAGTCAAATTCAATTTTATATAACTACAGGTATCCTTGGAGAAACAATTTCGAATGTTAAATTGCTCTTTTACAGACGTACTACTATAGCATTTAGGGTCTTCAAGACAAAAAAAAACGGACAAACGCTACTAATTTTGCCAGCACGTAAGAAACTAACTTTTTTTTATCTATGGAGATAGAAAGAGAGACAGAGGAAGAAAGTGAGTGAGAGAGAGAGAGAGAGAGAGAGTAAACTAAAATAACAAAAATGATTTCGCACACCAACCGTTTTTAGTAGTGTTAACTAGACAAATTACGTATAACACCGGACTCATAAAGTGAGGGGGATGTAATGTTCGGTACTTTTCGAGAATGAGTTTTTTTTTTAATTTTAAAGATATTTAGGAAAATTTTTCCATTTTTTTAGCAATTTTCTTTTTACTTCCCCCATCAAATACACATAATCATACCCCTCCCACAAAACAATTATTCCTCGCCTAAACGTAACTTCGATAATCACACGTTGAAAAGTTCTTTATTATTTATAAAGTAAATAATTACATAACAGATTAATAAGATAAAATAGTAAATTAAATGCAATGTTTTAATCACTAGCGGACATAATGATTTAAAAAAATGAAAAGTAGTTAAGGTATTACAACGGTCATAGAATATGTTTGGTTCACCAAAGCACTCGAGGGCAATGTCGAGTGCTAGTTCTGCAAGTTCGCCACACAGCGGTGCATGGCTAACAACTTACCATGAACGGTCGTCAGGAACCTAGTTGATCACGATTGTCTCAGATTCGCCGTCGTCTTGCACACGGACTCAAGAATGTGCAGCGCTCACGGGTGTCACTGTGATCGGCCGATCGACGTATATGAACTCCATACCCCTTTCATGTAGAACGAGTGTCGGCAGATTCCCAAGACACAACGCTCTCAATGATATCGTCCGACGAGCCTTAGACATCTCTGGTTTACCGTCGATCCTCGAACCAATAAGCCTCAACAGAGAGGATGGCAAACTGCCCGATGTCCTGACGATGTTTCCCTTTGCGAACGACAAATTGCTAATATGGGATGCGACTTTTGTTGACACTTTTGCGCCCTCGTCAGTAAGGAAATCGGCGACAAACCGCAAGCGATCAAAATACGTCGGTCGTCCCGACATAATTTTATTCCAACCGATCGCTGTGGAGACAAGTGGAGCGATTGGGCCCGCTACGCCGAACTTCCTTAAAAGCTTTGGTATATTAATGACACGCCACATCGGAGACCATCGTGACTTGACTTGGCTCTACGATCTTGGCCTTGAGCCTGATTTCGGTTTGTCAAATCAGAAAGACACATGACAAAACTTCCTGATATTCCAAATATAGGCATTTTAAATTTAGTGATTGACAAAGATTTTTATGAACTTATAAATTGAAATCATATTTTGTCAAATGTTCAACTATGTTCCTTAATTAAACGAATATGCCCTCTCCCTGGACCGATCCCTATTAATTTTATTTTTAACCACCAACTTTAAAAACACATCAAAGAAGAAAAACAATCATACAAAATAACTTAAACTTCAAACATCACGTTTCTAAAAATCAAGCCAATTTGTTATTCTTCTTATTATTATTGTTGTTCCTCACTAGGAGTTCTCAAAGACGTTCTTGGCCTTTTGGTCAAGATCAAAGTGTAGTATCTGTTCCGATGGATACTGCACCCCATAGACTGGTATTGTCTTGGCCTTCGGGGCTTGATTTACGCCGATCTATGGGTCTGTCCTGTGCAGTTCTAAGAGGTCCACCCTCCCAGGCTTCGCCTCCCCTCTTTGGGGAGGAGTAAGTTTATTGCTTACTGCCTGAGGCGCCCCTACCGGGGAATGCCGACGAAGCTGCCCAGGCAATTTTTAAACCCCACTTTCTCGACCCGACCTTGGGTCACATCTTACTTGTGGGAGTAAGATAAAAACTGGCCTTGTGCCTAACTCCTGGAGAAGAGTAAATCAATACTCACTAGGAGTTCTCACACAGTTCGTCATCATTGATTGCTCACTAACAGTCACCGGTAATGTTCCATTGAGTCTGAGTGTCAACAAGTCTCCCCAGATTTCTAGCAATCTTCACCTCTTTCGATAACCGTTGCAAATGATTTTGCGTTATTGCAACAGTCACTTACCATTGATTTCTCGCTGGCAACGACCATTGGTCTTCACTGGGGTTTGGATGGCAATAAGCCGCTCCAAGATCCGATTACTCTCGGTACTTTTCCAGTGGAGATCTGGTGAATGCTTCTCCTCGTCGACCTTTCCATCCCCCTTGCCCCTTCATGATTATTTTATGTGGTATTAGTTAAGGCTAAGGCCATTACATTGTTGTTACTTTTTTGGAGGGAGGGGCAGTTTTTTTTTTAATTTTCTAGCAGTTTTTTTAGTTCCCTTGGGTTAATGTGGTTGTGTTCTTTCTATGTTCTTGTTTTATTCTTATTACAACTTCCATGTGACTGGTAAGCGTTCACAATTAATGTGAGTTAGTTTCCGCATTTGAGGATGTTTCTTAAGATTTCAGCTGTTTTCATCATACAGTTCGTTCTATAATCTCAGTCTTCCCTTTAATTCCAATTTCTCCAACTCTTTTTTTCCAGTTTTCCAAGTGCTTCTACGATTATTGGTATTATATTGACTTTCTTCATTTTCTATATTCCTTTCAGTTCTCTGGCAAATTCCGTGTATTTGCTTCGGTTTTCTGTCTCGTTGACTTTCACACTGTAGGCTGCTAGGATGACAAAATCTACAATTTGGCAGTTTTTCTGTCTTGTTAACTATTATGACATCTGGTCTCCTTGCTTGGATGAGTCTATGTGTTTGTACATCCATGTCCCAGAATATTTTGTTAGTTTCGCTTTCCAGTACTGCCTTCGGTTTGTGTCTGTACTATTTGTCCGTGTGCTCTAAATGAAGTCGTTTGCATAGTTCCCAGTGTGCTATCTTCCCCACACAGTTGTGTCTGTTCTTGTATTCTTTTGGGGTTAGTTTGCTGCATTTATATATCATGTGATTTACTGTTTCGTCTCTTTGTTCATAGAGTCTATGTTTTCTGTTTTCCTAGGTTGTGTCTATCTTAGCTTTGATATACTTAGTTCTGATCGCACTGTTCTGTGCGACTTTTAGTAGTGATTCCATTTCTTTGTTTAAGTGTCCTTTTTTAGTAATTTTTAAGTGTTTTCGTAAGTCTCTTCTCTTGTCATTTTTATGAATCGTCCGTGTAAATGTGTCTCTTCCAACTTTCCTTTTCTCGTCTTGTTTATTGTTTTTTCTCTTCCTTATATCGTTCATTTTGACGGTGTCTCTTGCTGCGGTGAATAGCTCTTCTGTGTTCTGGATTATGTATTTTTCCACTGTTATTCTCATTCTAACAGTCTTCTATACTTACCAGTACTCTTCCCCCGGTCTTCTCTTTTTACCAGTCTACTACCCCCTGTATTTTATTATTATTATTATTTACTCACTAGTAGTTATTATACAAGGTATCATCAGTGCTTAATTATTGGTGTTATTTTTATTTTATTACTATTATTTATTTATTTTTTAAATTATTATTATTGTTGTTATTATTATTATTATTATTATTATTATTATTATTATTATTATTATTATTATTATGATATTATTATTTCTAATATTATTATTACTTTATTATTATTATTTTTTAATTATTATTATTAATTATTATTATTTATTTTCATTATTATTATTTTATTATTTTATTATTATTATTTTATTATTTTATTTTTGTCATTATTCTTTAATTATTATTATTTTATTATTATTATTTTATTATTATTTTTTGTATTATTTTAGTTGTTTTTATTATTATTTTTTTTAATTATTATTTTTTTTTCATTATTATTTGTTTAATTATTATTTTTTTAATTATTAGTTTTATTTTATTATTTATTATTATCATTTATTTATTTTGTATCTACCCAAGGGTAGTATTATTACACACTGGTCATGTGTCTTATTTTTCTTCTGATAGGGAGGCAAGTAAGTATGAACTTTCAAAACGTTATGTCGGCTATTTATAACGCATGATATAAAAGTCGATTTTCTCGATAAAAATGGAGTGTACTGGGTTTTAGGTGCCAACCTCCTATCGTGTTACTTTTTTCCTTTTCATGTAATGTCTCCGATAAGGAGAAGTGTTGAAGATGCGCGCTTCATCCGTTAATCAATGGAAGACAACAGGAGGCGATATTCAAGTGTATGAAAACCACGCTTAACTGACTCCTCTTTAAAGTTTTGCTGAGTGGATTTGAATTTTAGATGATGATGTTTATTGGCTTTTTAAGTCGTCCGTCACACTAGGTAGGTCACAGCCTCTTTCTGGTAATACGTTCTTATCCGTTCCAAGAGTTTTTGATATGCAAATCAGTTAAGCTACATTGACATGCCACCGGATCTCATGACGTATGCACACATACGGGATCTGCAGCATTACTGCTGCAAATACGGGTGCATCGGATGATATATAAAACAGGGATTGGCAGAAAGGAGAGGAATAGATATGTGAAGGAAGGGGGGTCTGGGGAAGTGGAGATGGTAAAGAAGATAGATGATGAAGTAAAAGAAGTAAAAAAGAAGGAAATTGAGAAGAAAAAAGAGCGAATGGAAAAAGAAGAAAATGGAGAAACAGAAGAAAAAGAAAATAGAAGAAGAAAATGGAGAAAAAGTAAATGGAGAAAAAGAAAAACAGAAAAAGAGAAAGAAAATAGAAGAAGAAGAAGAAGAAGAAGAAGAAGAAAATGGCGAAAAAGAAGAAGAAGAATATGGCGAAAAAAAAAGAAGAAGAAAATGGCGAAAAAGAAGAAGAAAATGGCGAAAAAGAAGAAGAAAATGGCGAAGAAGAAGAAAATGGCGAAAAAGAAAAAGAAGAAAATGGCGAAAAAGAAGAAGAAGAAGAAAATGGCGAAAAAGAAGAAGAAGAAGAAAATGGCGAAAAAGAAGAAAAAGAAAATGGCGAAAAAGAAGAAGAAGAAGAAAATGGCGAAAAAGAAGAAGAAGGAGACGATGAAGCGAGAAAAAAGAAAGATAAAATAAAAACACAAGAAACCTAAAACAAAAGAAAACGCAGCAATAAAAAAGCAGATAAACACAAAAGAAAAACAGAAAGAAAAGGTTAAAAAAGAAGACGAAATTACAAGATCAAATGAGTGAAAAGAAGGACAAGTAAGACGGAAAACGTCAAGGAATCATATGTAACAGTTAATGTTAATTTTAATGCAAAATATCGTATTTCAAAACTTAAAAAAGAGACTTTACTATATTTAAAGCTTGGTGCCGTATTATGCAGGAATGAATTACAACTGCGAAACTGTAACCGAAGACGGATTCATTTCACAATGGAGATGAACAATTTGAAACAAAATCATTCGATAAGCCAACATCAATGAACAATGAACAATGAACTCGAGAATTTTAGCTTTTTTGATAGCAAACTTGTGTGATTAAAACACACAACAAGTCGCCATGTTTTCACCAATGTAACGATTATTAAAACGTTTTGATGGATCCCGCTTTTAAAAATGGTTATTATATCATAGGTATCCGGAGTCGTCAAGATTTGTCAGACTAGTCAATCCTTTAATTCTAGGTTAGATCAGTCTTCATTATTTACATTCCATTCGAAATTTTATTTTGTTTAACCCATTTTCGTAATGAAGAACAGATAGCATTATTATAGCCATTACTGATTATCACATTAATATTGGTACACCCTTCTATTATTATTATTATTATTATTATTATTATTATTATTATTATTATTATTATTATTCAAGATTTGTTAAAACAGTCGATCCTTTAATTCTAGATGATATGGCACAATGTAATGAAACTCGTTAATTTTTTGGCATGGCCTTGAATCGGACTTGGACCTGGTGGAATATAACA
>OY744517.1:135262834-135287834 GCA_963556195.1 Sepiola atlantica
TCAGAATTCATTTCAGACGGCTTGCAATTTGCTTTCTTGCTTTAATTGAAATAAATTTTATCCGGAGGCGAGAAAAAAAAAAATTTTACACGCTAGATTTTGTGTGACGGGGTGGATATATATTTTTTTATATAGAAATATGCAAGTTGTATATATATATATATATATATATAATATTTACTAGAATAAATATTGTTATAAGCCCCTTCATAAAATAAAAGTTGAGCCTTGTCGCGGAGTTAAAAATAGGCTGTCACTTAGCTATACACAATGTTCCGACAACGTTCGTTGAACTCTCTCGGTTGTTTATTGTCTGTTGCCTCGTTTTCGTATGCACAAATAGAACTTGATTTCCCTTATTTACGATTTTTTGGAGTTACAGCGCTGGCTTGCGGACTCCAAGCTGATTCTGTAACTGGGTTCGTGCCCTCCGATCGTCTTAAATTATCACTTCTTACACTGATGAAAGCAAAAAGCTTGAAACACCGGCGTCTATAAGTAAAAACAATTTAATATTTACTAAGATACATAAATATATATATATATATATATATATATATATATATATATATATATATATAGAGAGAGAGAGAGAGAGAGAGAGAGAGAGAGAGAGAGGGAGAGATATGATTATATTTATTTACACATGTACAAAATCTGCGACACTGGCATGATGAGATCTCAGTTTATAATAGCTGTTGATCAATAACATCGACATGCCAGTGTCGCAGATTTTGTGCATGTGCCTGTAAATAAAAATAATCACATATTAAAGCTCTATTTGATATTGAGCACTTTTTTTTTCTAAAACCGGTTGAAATTCTTTGGATTACTACCCTGTGGATGTTTTACCTGGATTATTATTATTATTATTATTATTATTATTATTATTATTATTATTATTATTATATATATATATATATATATATATATATATATATATATATATATATATATATATATATATAAATATATATATATATATATATATGGGAAATGAAAAAGTAAAAACCAAGAGATATTTTTTTATATATTCATTAACGTTTCGTCTTTATTGTAAGACTTCCTCAGGATGATAATATTAAGAAAAATGTCATGCAAGTACATCGAAATATTGGGTTGACATGATGGGTTGATGAGAAAAAGTAGTAACCATCATGCCAACCCAATATTTCGATGTACTTGCATGACATTTTTCGTAAAATTATCATCCTGAGGAAGTCTTACAATAAAGGCGAAACGTTAATGAATATATAAAAAAAAATATCTCTTGGTTTTTTCTTTTTCATTTCCGATTACGTCGGGTTACTCTCATCCTTTCTTTCTCATATATATATATATATATATATATATATATATATATATATATATACTATAAGAATATCCGTTCCAAGACGTGTATAGGGAATCAATATAGCATTATTTTTACATTTTAATTTTTTTTTCTTAGGGGGGTATGCCACGATTTTGGTGGCACCCTCTTCAATAAATAAATTTACCAAAATAAATAAATAATGTGTCCACGTTACTCACCTTGTTGCATAGACTACGTACCAAGCATATACATCTTATTTACGCTAAGGCGCATGCACCAAGCTTTTAAAAATATATTATTTAATACAACTCAAAATTTAATGTAGACCAATACTTTTCTCTCTTAAATTTTATCTATTCAACTTATTTTAAAAGTTTTTCAGACAAGGCGCGAGTTTGTGTGGACGCACCCGCTAAATGGTAACATTTACAAGAATATTAATGTGCTCATGTTAGTCAACGCGTTGCCGAGAATATATATTCCAAAATTCATAATGATCGGTTGATTATTTTAAGAGTTTATCCTATTCAACGAAATATACATATGGATATTCGATTTCGAGCATGATCACTTTTTGCGTATCGAAGTGATATTAGAATAAAACCTCCCAGTGACCGGTGCTGATATGGCTCCTTAAGCTTGCTAGACCTTTACAGACCATACCACAGAAGTGGCAGGCGCTGATATGATCTGAAACCACCTCTTGTCCGTGCTTGATTTTGCAGCATATCCACTCGTTGGTGACCGAACAAATCGGCACGTGACATAGTTACCAAATTGCAAGTTTGGAATGTTAGTTGTTCAAAATGTCCTCTATGTGCTGGAGGTGTCACGCCCCGCCCATACCTCGCTATATCAACAGACTTATCATTATATACATGAACTCACTAAAAGTAAAACTTTACAAAAAATATTGTGCCCATGTTATTCACCGTGCTATTAGAATATATATTCCAAAATTCATAATGATCCGTTTATTAGTTTAAGAGATTATCTTGTACATAAAAATATATATATATATATAGATAGATAGATAGATAGATAGATATCGTGTTACCTTAAAATTAGTAGATTTTATATCCCCAATTTCTGCTTAATAATAAGAATGATTAAAGAAGGTGGCGATCAAAATAAAATATTTAGACATTTTATTAAGGCAATTACTCGCCAACCTGACGCCTTTAAGTCATATCAAATTAATCAAAGTAAATTGATAAAGCCAATCCAAAACTATCTCGGAAATAATGTAGAATATGTATAAACGTATATAACACACACACACAAACAAACACACACACACACACACACATATATATATATATATATATATATATATATATATATATATATATTATAAAAAATTTAAAACCACATGTATATATATATATATATATATATATATATATATATATATATATATATATATATTTTAATTTTTAAATATTTTTTATATGAAACTAAATATAATAAAATAATGCAAATACATAAAACTATAAATCACCTAATAAGTAGTGTAATGGATAAAATACAGCAAATTTTTTAAAATAAAAGATACATTTTCTTAGACACAGACGAACAAAACAGGTAAGGAGGACATTTTTAATAGCTAAATAAGTTAGCAAAACATTAATCTGGCACAAAACTGAGATTTAATATACGGAACGTTTTTGTTCTTGTTTTTAAAGGAAGTGGGGTCTGATCAACTCTGCTGGGAAGCTATGAGATTTTGTTTTTAAATTCCTGAAACAGTTTTATGGTAAGCAACTGATGATCCCTTAAATAATGTTAAGACTAGCGTAAATTCTTGGAAGCAAACTAATATAGTGACTGTAAAAAGTAAATTGACTTACAAGAAAAGTAATTTTCCACTGAATGACTTGGGACTAAAGTGTTTTTTAATATATATTTAGTTTTAATGGTTGAAAAACTTCCGAGACCATATATATATATATATAATGCTTGTCAACGTATTAACATTTATTTTCAAATCCTCATGGACAAGAAGAATACAGGCAAGAAGAAAATTGAACAAAACATCAAACGGTTGAGACTAATTTTTAAACAATGCAACGTCATTCTTGCACGTGTTTTTAAAATAACGGCATTTCTCTACTGATTTTTATAATTTCTTATTTGGTTGAAAAAGCCGGCAGAAGTTGGCGAAAATTTCAAATCAAGCATTGGGAAAAAAATAGAAGAAATAAAACTATATATTTAACAATAGGTATATATCATACTTAGAAAAAAATGGTTCAATCGAACCAGAAGGATTTAATTAACAAAACGATGAGTTGAAGCTATATATAATTAACTTGTTGTCATTTACTTCAAACAATATATATATATATATATATATATATATATATATATATATATATATATATATATATGTATGTATATATATTTATATTTTAATAAATAATATCTGCATCTAACACATGGTTTTTATGAAGGCATTTTGCCTCTATCTTTGTGTTTAAAATTCTAAAGATGCTTAAAAAATGGACTTTCCCAAATGTATACCTACCAGCGACCATGCGCGATTTAAGTTCAATTTAAAACAGACATTTGCACCGTCAGTCCACACAACATCGGGCGCCACTTCTAGAAGACCAGGAAGCATTATTACAAAAAAAAAAGTTAATACCTTTTATCTGTCTAAAGCTCTGTCGGGGCTTGTTATATCAAGCCAAATATTAGATAAAAGAGTCAAGATGAAGAAAAAAAAATGTTTTTATTTTTGATTTTGATTTTAATTAAAAAAATATCTGCATCTAACACATGGTTTTTATGAAGGCATAATATCATAGATTTAAGGTAAGAAACGGATCATATGTAAATTTCCCTTTTCGTCGTGCGAAATTTGTCCAAATAAAGATAACCAAATCGCCTTGGAGAGATCTACGTGTTTTCACGCTTCATAACTTCTTTATCGCATATATTTACAAAACAATAATGTGCCCATGTTACACACTGTATTGTTTAAAATATATATTCCGGTATTTATGATGATCCGTTTATTAGTTTAGGATTTTATCCCGTACATAGAAATATATATATATATATATATAGTACACGTATTGTATTAGTTTATGTAGATGTAAATTCGTTAGAACTCCAGTGTTTATAAAAAGTGTTCAATAACAAGTAGAGCTGTTCTTAAGTATAATTTTTTTATATACGGTTGTACTCTTCGCAGAGAGTCACCCTCTTCAGACCAAAGAAGACAGTCTTCTTTGTTCTGAAAATGTTGACTCTCTGTGAAGAGTATAACCGAAAAATGTATGCACATATGTAACCAATAATGTTTGTATAAATAAAATGTTATATATATATATATATATATATATATATATATAAGTAAATGTATACATCTATACACATACCTAACTTTACATATGTATCTTTTATATATATATATATATATATATATATATATATATATATATATATATATATATATATATATCATAGATTTCAAGTAAGAAGCAGATCATATGTAAATATCCTCCTTTCTGCTTATTCGTCTGGCGAAAATTGTCCAGATGAAGATAACCAAATCGCCTTGGAGAGATCTACGTGTTTTCACGCTTCATAACTTCCTCATCTCTGATAACATTCTGATAACGAAGGCGAATAAGAAAAGAGAGAGAAAAGCCAATAGGCAAAACATTTGCATCGATTTAATGTTGAGCTGACTTTATCGAACGATCATATTCACCTGCCAAGGTAACAAGATCGCAGAAATTGTTCCCCTTCGTTTCAACCATTAATTAGGTGTTAGAAGGTTTAAGCATATAAACGCATCATGCAACTCCATCCTCTACAATAATAGTATGAATGGTTTTCTCTGGCGGGTCTATGTAACGGCAAATCAGCCCTTTTTACGTCATGTATTACCGTGAGGGTCCCTATTTATTTGACTTACGGGCAGAACGAAAAAAAAAAAAAACGAAACAAAGCAGCATTCACCCTAGGCGGCTTTCTCAAAAAGAGGAAGTTTCTAGGGAATATCAAATTGACAAGCGATTCCTAGTCGCATGTATATCTCGGTCAGAAGATATGACAACGTTAGGTTTTTGCAGGGAGGTGTCGCCGTCCTCCAACATACAGCACCTGGTATTCCCAAATGGTCACCCATCTGGTAATGACCAGGCTCAATGTCGCTTAACTTTGGTGATCTAACGAGAACCGGTGTGTTAACGTGATTATGCCGTACGAGGGAAAAGTTAGACTTAAGGTAGGTTTTTAATGTAGGGAAAATCCAGCCCCCCTCACTCCCCCCTAAAAGTGGCAATTGAAAAAAAGATCAAACTTGCTTCAGGCTTGAATAATTTCTTCTTCAACGCCCGAGGACAGAACATATGCTACACTTTGATCCCAGTCCGAAGGCCGAGGATGAGTTGTATAATGATTATCTGTTCCAGTTAAGTAGGGGTTATTTCAAAATCGACTTCTCAATCTAATGGGGTATGGTCCCTTCTCTTACTTACAGTCACTTTCTCACAGAAGAGATGTTGCTAGTCTTTTTCTACTCTATTGTTATTTCCATGGAAGATACTCGACTGAGCTCTAATCTCTGGTTCATCATTGTAAAACTTTTACATGAAAAACTCGTCTACTTACTACCACTGCATAGAACTTTATTTTAATCTTGAGTGTGCCTAATACTGCTATACTGATGATCTTTTAACTGTTGAAACGGTTTATGGATAATTCAGGAGACGGTAGGGCCATTGCGCTTGACATTTCGAAGGCGTTCGACAGAGTGTGGCATTCTGGTCTCTTACACTAACTTCAGGGTTATGGTGTTGGTGGTGAGGTTCTTGACATTATTAAGTCTTTTCTTTCTGATCGAAGCTTGCGAGTAACTTTGGACGGTGTCTCTTCATTCTCTTTTCCTATCATCAGGACTCTATTTTAGGCCAACACTGTTTTTATCTATATCAATGCTCTTGAGAATATTATTCAGAAGATTAACATCTATACTGATGATACCACTCTTTAGTCTGATGTTACTTCTCGCTCATCTCCCTCGGATCAGTTGAAATATGCAGCTGATCTAGACGTTGACCTGGGTTCGGTTGTGGATTGGAGTATGAAATGGCTTGTTTCGTTTAATCCTATTTAGACTCAGCTCGTGTCTTTCAATCGTAGGCGTGTTTCTTTTTTCCTGAGATTGTCATAGAGAAATCGACTTTTGAACTTATTGGTCTTTCTCTCTTATCGAATCTTTCTTGGAATGCATACATTTGATCTATTACTCTTTCTGCTTTTCGTAAAGTGGCTTCTCTCTATCGCTCCAAACACTTCCTCACACCTGGAGTTATTCTCTATCCCTCCAAATCTATGATCAGACTATGTATTGAGTACTGTTGTCATATTTTGGCTGGTGAATCTCTGTCCCATTTAAGGGTTCTTGATAAGGTGCAAAAACGTATCTGTACTTTTATGGCCCCACCATGTGTTCTTCTCTGCATCCTCTCTCTCACAGGCGTGATGATGGTAGTCTCAGTTTTTTCTATAAATACTATTATGGCATGTGTTCTTCAGAATTGTGTAATCTTCTGTTATTCCATATCGTGTGACTCGTTGGTCTAGTAGCTATCATCAATTCGCTGTTTTCATACCTCATTGGAATACAGCTTTCTATTCCAGTAGCTTATTTCAAAAACTTGTGGGCTTCTTTTTCTTGTTGACCGTTTTCCTCTTACCTATAGCCTTGGTCTTTTCAAGACTAAATCCAATAGACATATCCTGTCTTTGCGATAATCATATTTCGTTCTTGTTAGCCCCTTATTTCAGGTTGCTTCATGCTTTGTCTGGAGAGATTTCCATAAAGAAAAAAAAACATCGAACAAGATTTCCATTAACATAGTTTATTTTGAAGAACTTCCAATCGGTGAAACACGTTGCCACATAATTGCTTCCCTAAGGGTTACAATATGATCCTCTTCAAATGTCACTTGTTATGAACCGTACTCATAAGTCATTAACAGTTACTCTCGAGTGGCTCTCAGCCTTAATAACTTGTGACTCATCGGTAAAAATAACTGTCCTAAACAATTCATCCTGTATGATTAGTTGAACACGTGTTGTTATTTAGCACATGGCTTGAAAGGGGTCTGGGTTCATAAATGTTCCCAATAGTGCGTAAATGATCAAAATAGATCCGATTTAAACTCGGCATAGCCAATTTCATAGTCTGCGACGGTATCCATTGGACAAATCCCCCCGCACACACTTACATAAGAGACGCGTGTCTATCTCCATGTCTGGCAGTTCGTCTGCTAACTAGATATAAGCTATCGGATTTACAAACGTGACATTTACGTATATAGGAGTGTACACACGTCGTCAAGAATGGCAAGGAAAAATATGATTCGTCGGCGTTCGCACAAATATGCATCTAAAATAACGTCTCAATCAGTGAAGTTAAAAAAAAGTTATAAGTAACAAAGAAATAAGGAAATATCTCAAACTGGAAAGTTGAAAAGAAAAAAAAAGCGTATCAATAAATAAAGACACACACACATATATATATATATATATATATATATATATATATATAAAGAGGTGTACTAAAAGCGAACTTTTAGGAAAGGTAAAACCCTATTGTGAAGAGTATACAGCTCAATATCCAGGATAGAGCAGGTAGAAATGAAGGAGAATGGAAAGGAATTAGAGAAAGCAAAAGCCAAATCAAAATTCAATTCAAAAGTTCAAAGCAAGGTATATTCCGCAAAAAGGCAATTTATTCAAGTTAAATTTTCCTTAAGCCAGGCTTTTCAAAGATCAAAATCTTATCATCAGAGGAAGTCGCTGGGATAGATAAGTTGGCAATGGCCAAGATTTAAAATTTGAAAAAATGAAATAAAATAAAAGTTGTAGGGAAAGAAACGTAGGGCAAAACTGTGCCAGGGTGCAAGCAAATGTCCGATTGCCAAAAAGTCCGGTGTCGAAGAGTCCAGCGGAGAGGATACGATGTAGATAGGTAGGTCGTTAGAGGCACGAGAAGTAATGAGAGAAGTTTCAAAGTTAAAATCCAAGAAGCCACAACTTCAGGTACGGCGAAAATAGAAGATCCAAGAAGGGTAAAGAGATCGTATCCTCTCCGCTGGACTCTTCGACACCGGACTTTTTGGCAATCGGACATTTGCTTGCACCCTGGCACAGTTTTGCCCTACGTTTCTTTCCCTACAACTTTTATTTTATTTCATTTTTTCAAATTTTAAATCTTGGCCATTGCCAACTTATCTATCCCAGCGACTTCCTCTGATGATAAGATTTTGATCTTTGAAAAGCCTGGCTTAAGGAAAATTTAACTTGAATAAATTGCCTTTTTGCGGAATATACCTTGCTTTGAACTTTTGAATTGAATTTTGATTTGGCTTTTGCTTTCTCTAATTCCTTTCCATTCTCCTTCATTATATATATATATATATATATATATATATATATATATATATATATATATATATATATATATATATATATATATATATATATATAAACTCAGGGAAGGTTCGAGGCAACGGAAGGAGAGGGATGGGCTCCGCCTACCATATGCTGTGCCCTAGACACGGTGATTCTTAACAAATCACCGCCGCTACGGCCATGGGCAGTGTGCGATGTCGGCAACGACACTCGTGCGTGTCCAGGCTATGCGACCGTTACCATATATATATATATATATATATATATATATATATATATATATATATATATATATATATATATAATATTATGTCAGACAACTTCGCTGTCTGAAATGCATACGGAAAGAAATATATCACTCTATTCCCATAATAAGACGTTTTCTTTAATGTTTCCTTTCTTTTTTCTTTCGGCATACTTTTTAATCGCTGGATGCGATTACTTGTGAGACGGGAGGAAAGGGAAGTACATATACTTGCATGACGGGACAGAAGTACACTTATATATATATATATATATATATATATATATATATATACATATATATATATATATATAATTCCCCCTCCCCCTCTTTCCAACGTTTCTTCTTATTCCCCCCTCCCCCGTTCCAACGGTTCCTTCCTACCCTCATGACATTAATTCATTCCACAATTGATTTAAATTTCTTCTCAAATTTCAAATCTCATTTCTAAACATATTTTACTAAGTTATCCCCCTTTGTTTGCACATATTATAATAATAACGGCCCACACGTAAATTTAGAATTGAATAAATAAAGAAGAAAATTAATAAATCATATAAAATAAAATATAATAAATTATAATAATTAGTATATACATAAACAAATGTTAATAATATGTGAACTTTAGCTGAATAATTATTTAATTAAATTTTGACATTTTCTGCGTTCCTACTCCCAATAGTCTGCTGCGGTGTTTCAATGGTTTGATACCGGGTTTTTCCCGTTTTTTTTCGACCCTCTCGGTCTTTTATTGTTGTCTTTTGATAATGAAAGTTGTTCTTTCGAAAATTTTAGATTACCTTTTGCCTAACATTTTATTTACTTGTCAGTATTTACTATTCTGGTACTTAATCAGTTTTTAGTGAAATTATTAATGAATCGTTTTGAGATACGTTTTCTCTCATCGTTTATTTCTGTTCACTCTTTCCACCTTCCGGCAACTACATCGCATTGCTACAACCTCGGACTACTAACCTGCACTTATATATATATATATATATATATATATATATATATATATATATATATATATATATATATATATATATATATATAAAATATATAAAATAAAAGTACACCTTGCATTGAACAATCGAAGTTGAAATAGATTTGTCATTTGTACATATTTATCTCCATTCTTTCTTTTATCTTATATATATATATATATATATATATATATGTGTGTGTGTGTGTGTGTGTGTGTGTGTGTGTGTGTATTGATTTTTATTTTAGTGGAGAAGGTATTAAGAAAGCTGACACACAATTATATCTATGCTAATCAGATTTGTAGATTTGGAACAAGCATTCTTTCACCGGGACGGGTAACGTAGGTTATCAACACATTTATAATTTTCTTATTACTGAATCGTTTACAAAAAATGACTATGCTTCAGTAACAAACCCACTTAACAAGCGTCAATTCCTCTGAAATATGCTCAGCAACCCAAACCTTCTTCGCTCTCTCTCTCTCTCTCTATGTTAGTCTTTACGCCTGTCTCTTTCACCTTCTCTCTATTCACTAACTATTTTTCTTACTAGTTTCCCTTTCTATCTCTTTTCTATGTTACTTAAAAAAATATCTTTAGTACCTGTTAGTTATTTCTACTTAACCCATGGAATTTCTATGGGCCCTTTAAATCTATAAAGCTAAAAGTAAATTACGTTTACTCTATCAAAAGGTGTAACTTAATAAAAAGGGACGAAAATATTCAGTTTACTTTTTGAAAATATTTTAAGCGTAAAGATATTTATAAAATAGGTAATAACCTTGTGTGTGACCAGGCTGGACCAAATGTCGGATACTTTCAGAGGCAAGAGTACCACATCAGTAGAGAACATCCTGGATCACATGGAGCATACCTTATCCGTGAAATAAGCATTGAAGAAAATAAATTAATACAAATATGTTATCTGTGATAAAAATGTGGATTCTGGTTCTATCTATCTTTTTATCTTAATATCCGTGATTAAAATTAAAAATAAAGTTCTATACAAAGATCCAATAATATTTCTCGAGTAAAATATTGCAAGGAATCTAATAGTCGTATAAATTCCTCTTACCTTCGTATAAATTTTGCATTAGGGAGTTTCACAACAATATTGTGTATTCTTTGTTCTCGTCGGACATCGGTAAACACTATAAACGTCGTTTTACTTTTTTTGAAAACTAGTAAGGATATCCGGCGGTGCCTGGGATCAGGGACAAACAAATATAAAAGTTGAAAATTGCATATAGCATCTTTCTGTTAAAAATTATCTCTTTCTCTACATCTCTCTATTCCACTCCCCTTCCTCTTTCTTCTCTGCTCTATCTCCCCTCCCCCTCTCTCTTTATTATAATTCTCTTTCTCTATCACGAGTACCATTTCACACCAAAGCTCGATGGTAAAAAGTCGCTCTAAATGTCGCCCCCCCTGACTAATTTTATTTCTGTTAACCCACAAAAGAATGAATATTACAAAAAGAATGTGTCCATATTCTGTCTGAAGCAATGCTGAAAAAGAAGACATCACCTGTGTGGGCGTGTTTTATAAAGTTTCTTACTTTTATGTGGACACTCACACAAACAGACAACTGCCTTTTATATAATATACTAGTAGGCTTTGCGATCTCTCTCTCTCTCTCTTTCTCTCTCTCTCTCACTCGCTCGATTCCTTAAGTTCGTTACTTGGAACACTTGAAACCAAATTTTTAAATAATAAACATTCAGTGTGTTGTAAACGCGAGACCCAAACTTTTTCATTTATTCATATAAATCAATAAACATCAAACTTTATTTATATTAATAGCTAGATATTAACATTTTCGTAATTTTGTTACACATTTATTCATTTATAATTTTTAATAAATTACTTCAATTAATTAATATCGACAAAACTATTTCATATGTAGAGAAAATAGGACAATACTATAATAAATTACTAGCACCAAACATTAATTTATTATAAACTCTTTTTAAAATAGTTATACAAATTAGGCATGCAAAGAGGTGTATTTAGGTTTTTCGTTTCTACTATATATACGTATTTCAAATTAATATTATGTATTATTGATTTAGATAACAGTGATCCGTTTTAATGTAAATATAGTTTAGATAAATGAAAAAAATTCTCATTTATTTTATTCATTTAGATTATAAAGATTTGTTTGTTTTGGGGGTGGGGTGATAGTTGTAGCGTGTGAACGTTTTCTTTTTTTTTTACTCAGTACCTAAGTGATGCGGAGTTACTTCCCTTACTTGCAATCTCTGCATTATGTCGTATTTATATTCATTTATGCATTTAATTTTCATGTACATCAAAGTTACCCATCGACAGGTGTTTTTCGGTTTCCACCAGTCATCAGCATGGCTGACTTTGGCAAGAATCGAACCCACAACAACATTGTCTGTAATCTGAAATGTAACTGGTTGGCTACGACGCCTTGCCTTAAATATGCACGATTTGTTATCGCCTAAATGTTAAGTTATGCTTTGTTGTTGTTTTTTTTTGGCGATAGTGACACCGTGTGAACGCTTCCTTTTTTTTACTCACTTCCTAACTGGTAATAAAGAGTTCAGAGTTGAGACCAGCAGTACACGTTGTTCCCATTAATTACAAGTAACATCGGGTACATGCTAGTAAGTACATGAAAATGATCAAATTAAAGCTCATCTTCTGTCAGTAAGTAATCGATAACAATTGGAGTAATTTGATACACACGATAATATACTGATTGATTATTTGATCGATTAACCTATGAATGAAACGACTAAATAATTAAATAACCTATAAAATCGTAGTAAAACAGAACGAAACCTATTTTTTATGAGTTGGGTATTGAGTTTTACAGTATATCAATCATTCTTAGCTCATTTTTCGTATAAATTGCAAGTATATTTTGTATACTGTTTATCGACTACTTTATTTTGCAGACTTACATCTAATATATAAAGAAACGTTTTTCGCCATTAGACCTACATAGTATTTAAGACGACAAAACATTATTTGATTCTGAGTAGCCAATTTTTAATTATTATTGCTTTTGCAATAAAATAACGCAGTTCGCTTCGATTACTTTCATAAATTAGTTATTCCGGTCTGGAGAATTAGTAATATAAAGATATATTTCTAAAATCATCTAAAAAGAAAAATAAGCTTACG
The DNA here is from genome assembly GCA_963556195.1 of Sepiola atlantica. Taxonomy (NCBI): domain Eukaryota; kingdom Metazoa; phylum Mollusca; class Cephalopoda; order Sepiida; family Sepiolidae; genus Sepiola; species Sepiola atlantica. Next base: position 135,275,973 of record OY744517.1, read on the forward strand.
TTATTCATAAAAAAATTTTCTGCTATGAGATAAACTATTATATGTGTTTACATTAAATATTATACTATTTAGTTCTTGAAATTACTTGCATAGCATTATATTATTTACAATATGTTTATTTCTTCAAATAACTTCAAATGTTCTCTTTGTGCTTTGCTATAAGCGGCCTTAAAAATGAAGATTTACAAATGGTCGCTTTTTTTTATTACATTACTTACGACAAAAGGTATACTGTTATGTGTTCACTTACCGATGTGTGCATAAACCATTATCGTGTCGTCATCGGGAACCCAGGTTCTAGTCGTCTGCTGATAAACCTAGTCGGACGCTGATATTTATAAAAAACGGTTTATTACAAAGACAATAATAGTCACAGAAAACATCAGATAGACAGGTTACTTTCGTACGCGTAGAAGAGAGAGAGAGAGAGGGGGGGAGGGGGAGGGAGAGAGAGAGAGAGAAAGACAGACAGATTAGTAGCTCATCTCGCTACATCTAGTTACATTGTGCGCGCTCGACACACCCTCCCTTACCGCGAACGGCACTTTAAACACGTCTTTCTTGCTTGAAGTATCGTTAGATAAATCTGTGTCCGGAAATCACGTGGTGTTGCGACTTCCGTCTGAAGTCACCTCTGACCCTTAAAAGTGTCACTCGAACTTTTCTATTCAAACACGGCACTCTCTATGTTACAATAATTAATGGTTTTAAAAGCGAAACAAAAATAGATTTCAAAAGAATCCCGGGCAACGCCTGATAAGTACAACTACTTTTGCATATAAATCTTTTGTTCTAAACGATGGATTTTATTCAACCGATAGATGGTCTCCTGACAGGTACTATCAATTCGATTTAGTAATGGCAACACAACGGTTGATGCTTACTCATCGAAAGCTCACAAAATCGGGCCTAACGCTCAGATGTAGTTCAAGCTTATGCCCAAGACCTAATGAAGTGAATCGAATAAGTAATTAAGTGGTAATTGCAGAAAGTTAATACTTATATAGAGCAACCGGCCCAACTGGCATAATGGTAAGAGTGTTCGCTGACGGGACGGAGACCAGGGTTCAATCCTCAATCTAGTTATACCAAAAAAAAATGGTACTTAATGGCCCCTTGATATGAGGCGAGGATATAGGGTAAGCGGAGTAATCATAAGAAAAGAGTAGCGCACACCTCTATACATCTGTTTAGTAATGAAAAAGCAGCCTTTCGGTCGCCTTCGACGATGGTCGATCAATTTTCATTTAATACTTATATATATATATATATATATATATATATATATATATATATATATATATATATATATATATATATATATATGGGAAATGAAAAAGGAAAAACCAAAAGATGATTTGTTTAATGTATTCATCAACGTTTCGTCTTTATTTGTAAGACTTCCTCAGCATGATAATTTTACGAAAAATGTCATGCAAGTACATAGAATTATGTGGTTGACATGATGGGTTAATGAGAAGTAGTAGCCACTACTGGGAGCGCAGGACCAAGGTCCGGGCTGAGAGAAGTCGGTGGCAGGGAGTGAAATGAATGTGGATGGCTGTCAGTGAATAAAGGGATGGGGTGGAGGTGTTAGTGAATTTGTTTTAGGGTGGGAGAGAGGGGGTGCTGAGGTTTTTGTTGTGGTAAGGTGTAGCATGGATTTTTGAGGAGCTGGGGAAAGAGGGGGAAGGGGGGGGGGGGATTCTGTGTTTTTGGTGTGTAGGTAGTGTCATAGTTTTAGAGAAAGATTTGAAGAAATGAAGATGATTTGAAAGTGGGCGGGGTGTGTGAGTAAGAGTGTGAAAGAAGTAGTCGAAAGAGTAAGATGGGTGAGGGGGAGAGGGGAGATTTAGGTGTGACATTTTTGGAGAGTAGGAGTATTTGACCAGCTGGCTATGTCAGGAATGTGTGAATATAAGTAAGTTAGAAGGAAAGTGCTTAAATGTGCTGAAAATATGACAATGAGGGCGAGGAAAAAAGAAAAGGAAACAGAAAGAGAAAAGTTATATAATTTTTTGTGAGAAATAGGTGAAATGTAGTTTTGTGCAGGCAGTGTTGATGGTTTGAAATTAAATTGAGGGCAAAAGGGGTTTAAATATCTAAATATTTGTGAGGGTATCTAGATTGTGTTCAATGGTGAGGCTGTTATTTGTGGTTAAGTTGTTTGGATTCGTGGTGAATGAAAATGTATGTGGGGAGGGGTTTGTGCGTGGATGTGTATGCGGGGACACTACCTACACACCAAAAACGCAGAGCCTCCCCCTTTCCCTCCTCTTTCCCCAGCCCCATAAAAATCCATGCTACACCTCACCACAACAAAAACCTCAGCACCCCCTCCCCTCTCTCGCATTCTAAAACAAATTCACTGACACCTCCACCCCTCCATTTTTTCACTGACAGCCATCCACATTCATTTCACTCCCTGCCACCGACTTCTCTCAGCCCGGACTATGGTCCTGCGCTCCCAGTAGGGGCTACTACTTCGTCTCTCCAAATAAGGCATATTGCCACTGAAGTATAGAGGGCTATTGTGATAGGGGTCAAATTTATAGTAGCAACCTGGGTAGGAGTTGGGCAGCAAGATGTTTGGTCAAATTACCTTTATATTTTTTATGTTGGTACAGTCGGAGAAAAGGTGAGCATGCAGGGAATTCCAAAGGCAAGCTGTCATAGGAAATAAGCTATTAGGATAGAACATTTACCGATATGTAGGAATTTCTACACTGAAGGGGTGAAATTTTTCTGCTAATCGGGTGGGTCATGTGTACTTACATTGGGGGGGTACAAGTACAGTAAGTTTATCGGAGCATATTCCGTTGAAATACTTGTAAAACAAGACCAGGGGGACGACACTACGATGATGTGACAGAGGCTGGAGTTTAGATGACAGTGCGGAGCCTATTAGGTTAGGATTTTTTCTCCCTGCCCAAGTGATGAAAGTACTATCAATTTACTAATTATACATATTTGGGTATTTTAATCAATAATTTTATTTCAACATTTAATTAAAAATATATAAATACATATATACAAATACAATCTAACAGAATATATAATAGGGATACACATGCCCTTATGGCGTTCAGTAGCGGTCATTGATCGGACAAATGAACTCGCAATAAGAAGCCATCGTTTCCAAGGAACATTGTGGCATTTGTTTTAAATCCTTAAAAATCTAAAATAAAGTAAAACCTTTGATATTTCATTCGATCAAAAATATGGATCTACAATTGACAATGAAATTTGCAAGTCAAGCCAAGCTAACCTGCATCGTGCATCGTGCATCGTACAACCTTTGGTGGGGGGTATAAAAAGGCCTGGAAAGTCACTGAGAACTGACCCCAGTTTTATGTATGTTTTTATTGTAACGGATTAGTTTCTCAATTCTTTGTTGAGGGATGGACACATACGAAAGTCCGTAACGTTGGTTTACAAATGAAGAATCGAAAAACACAAATAGGAATTTTAATAGCTTACCTTATTTTATGTCGACATCATCTTTTTCTCACACTCGTTTATTATACCTACTGTGTGGGGGAGGGGCGAGCAGTGCAAGTTCTTAGGACGTATTTATTTCCCAGTGACTAAATCCGCTTTCATTCCGACGCTAGTATATATCCAAATTATTTGTTTGCCCGCATTCCTAAACTAACCCACAAATTACGTTTGTTTATTTTTCAAATCGATCGACAACAATCCATATTATCAAAACATATTCGAATTCTATCAACGCATTCTTCACTAAATTCCAAATTTAACCTAGATTCTTTTCAGCACACTTTTCGAAACGCTTGCTACACAGTCACCAAAAACTATCAATATTATAAAATTTAGTATCGTTACCACCTTCTCCGACCCTCATGGGTAATCTCGTTACATTATAATGTACAGGTTGACTAAAACCAGGATGGAATCACGTGACGTAAATTACGTTCAAATCACACAGAGACCTGATCACAAAGTAGTCATTACAAAGTCTGAAAGTATTACAGTTCATTATAAAACAATAATAAAGAGGACATCTAAACTACAAATAATGTTGTTATTGGATTGTTTTTTAATTGCATATAAATTGTTTAAAAAATTGTCGATCGTTTAATAAATCTGATAAACAATACTAAAATCCTAATAAGTATTTTAGTATTGTTTATTAGATTTAAAATGTTGGAAAATTCGTACATATATATATATATATATATATATATATATATATATATATATATATATATATATATATATATATGTGTGTGTGTGTGTGTGTGTGTGTGTGTGTGTGTGCGTGTGTAAGCAAACATTCTTAAACATAACAGAATTTTATTGCTTGATTATAGTTTTTATTAATTTTTTCGATTTTTTTAATAATCTTTTTGTGCCAAACTAATTTTTTAATGAATGTTTCATAAGTATCACTGGCACTTTCGAATTTTCGTCGAATCATGTTCAGGTGACTAAAACAGATGAACAAAAATATGGGGAGAAGAAGAGAATTAAAAAAACAGCCGAGAACGCTGTATGTGAAGTCGTTAGACGTCAAAACAACATAAAGAAAAAAATATAAAAGAAATAAGGTATAGTCAATCAAGCGAATTCTGTTATGTTTAAAAATGTTTTCTTAAATAAAAAAATGTTTCCTAAATACACACAATATATATATATATATATATATATATATATATATATATATATATATATATAATATTATTTAAATATTATACATTACAGTGTCCGTTGGTTATAACTAGGTTTCATCCATCTGTTCATCGTGGATTTATATTGATGAAACCCGGGAATCTCCAACAGACACTGTAATGTATAGTATTAACTAAAAATATATCAGCTCTTGTAGAACTTATCGTCGAGAACTTTTCAACTAACTTGTGATATATATATATATATATATATATATATATATATATATATATATATATATATGTTACACCGGCCGTTCTTACACAGGAGAAACTACACCGGTTGTCACTATAAATAGTGCGAGTCACCAGAGACACAGAGAAGACAAAGCACAGTCTTGTGTAACTGTCTAGCCAAGAGCTAGTCACTTTCTTACTTTGTTAATACACTTGTTAAATCAACCCTCGACTTGACTTCCTTTATTTATTATTTACTGTGGGACAACTTCACAACAATATATATATATATATATATATATATATATATATATATATATATATATATATATATATATATATATATATAAGTCAGTTTATATTATATTCCAATAACCATGGTTTTATTTAATTATTTTTACACCTACACTATACAGTAGTGTGAAACTACTGTATAGTGTAGGTGTTTTCAAGACACTTTAATCCAAGAACTTTTTACTCTTTGTAATTTTTTTCTGATGATTTTGTAGTGTTGCAGAGACGATATTGACATAAAAATGTTGTTTGGCACAAGACAAATGAAACGGGCAGTAAAAAATATATCTCACAGAAATCTTATATTTTTTGGAAATGTGAAAAAATAAAAATAATAAAATAAAACCATGGTTATTGGAATATAATATAAACTGACTTATATTTTGCTCTGTTATCAATAATTGACAAGCATTGAGCTGTATCTTCAAAGAAAGACTACAAAGTAAAAGCAACTGATGGTATATGGTAATACATATATTGTCATTAATAATTATATATATATGTATGTATTCCATTGGAACGAATGTTATTTTGTGAGCGCTGAATTCAAGTTTTAGCAGGAACTGTTCTATATGATAGGATTTTGTGTGATTATCTTATTTTGTAGTGACTCATAACGGTATTACTTTATTATTGAAATTGTATATATATATATATATATATATATATATATATATGTGTGTGTGTGTGTATGTGTGTGTTTGTATGTAAGAATGCTTATATATATTGAGATACTTGTAAACTTACATATTAGCGCAATAAATCATATGCAAACACATTTTAACACATGTGAAACCACGTATTTATGTACACAATCACACACACGTACATATAGGAAAACGCATAAACAAACACACAAACATACACGCATATATATATATATATATATATATATATATATATATATATATATATATATATATATATATATATATATATATACAATATTGAGTAAAACGCGCGAATAACAGGAAAGCGAAAAATGCTATGTTCACGCATGATAGCAATTTCAATCAAAAAATCATTACTTTGTAATTTTCCCGCCAAAGACTTGCCAGGTGGACATGTTGCTTCGCTTGGCAAAACAACCAGAGAAAAACTTGTTCAAAAAAGAAAGAAGAAAAGAGCGGTAACTTCTTTTCAAACTACAAGCAAACAACAACAAAAACTCGATGTGTCACGTGCTCGGAATTTACTCACTGTTGATTGGCTGCTAAAAGAATAGCGTTCGAATAATGGCGGCTGAAACTGCGAGAAATCTTAAGCAAACATGATATTTTGGCGAGAATGATCGGATCATATATGACTAGCAGGTCTACCCGGTGCTGTCCGCGTATTATATAACAAGAAATGGATGTATTCCTAAAATGCATTATTTCAATCTCCACATTTAGCGATTGCAGACCGATAAATCTCAAATTAGACGTGTTCATTGAAGCGTTTAGCGATGAAAATGTTGTTCGAAACTGAAGTGGTCAGAGATAAAATAATATTTTTTTAAATGAAGCGTTTACCGGTGAAAGTGCTATTTCAAACTGAAGCGTAACAGAACAACAAAAACGCTATTACAAACCTAAGATGCTATTTCTAACTTAAGCGTAACAGAACAACAAAAACGCTATTACAAACCTAAGATGCTATTTCTAACTTAAGCGAAACAGAACAAACTGAAATACAGACCGATGAAAATGCTATTTCAAACCGAAAACGCGACAGAGCGACGTAAATGCTATTTTAAATTCCAGGAGAATAGAAAGTGAACCTTGAGTTTACTTTCGGCAGCTTCGAAACTCTCGCTTCCCTCATTTTGTTCTTTAGTCCTCACATTCCACGAGCGATGTTTATGACAAAAGGAGAAGAATTGCTGTTTTCTGGGTCAGAATCTATCGATATAACACTTATCGTTGACTAGTTTTTGACCTCGAAGTAGCATTTTTTAGCTCCTTACATCAAGTGGCTTCTGAAGCGATTTCCAAAAAAAATGAAAAAACTAAAAAAAACTTAAGTTTAATACTATTTTAAACTAAAGCATGACATGCAAATCTGGTTCCTCTCTCTCTCTCTCTCTATTTATCTCTCTCTATCTCTCTCTCTCTCTCTCTCTCTCTCTCTCTCTCTCTCTCTCTCTCTCTCTCTCTCTCTCTCTCTCTGATGAAGTCTGAGATCTGAGGATGTTGTCCATAGAGTTGCTCTGTGATGGGGTGTTGCCTCCAGAAATCTTAAGAGCAACTCTTAGCATTCTGGTGTACACATCGTCAATATTTTTCTCCAATCTGTTGGTAAAAGTCCACGTGCTACTTCCATATACGAGAACTGGTGTAAGCAATTCAATTTGAAATAAATGCATTAAATGGTCAGAAATCAGTGTCCAGTGTTTAGATTGAAAATAGAACCATGAAACAACTAACATGCTCGTCTCATAATACAAATTAAACTGTTCAGAAGTATGTTAAGATGTGTTACGTTTATTATTTATTATTGTTATGGAGCTCTATCTGAAATATATTGAGTCCTTTCTGTGTCTATCCAAGCATCAAACGGTTTATTGTTCTTTCGGGTGGAGAGGGCTATTACCTGTTGCATAAGGCTCTCTCATCTATGAACGAATGCTGACGGGAACGATTAGGCTATTTTTGCAGCTCGATCAGTGCCCGTTTGGGGAAGAGTTGGATTCACACTATAAAATGAACCTGTCTCCAACCATAACATTTTAGGAAGCATTTTTTTTATGTTAGTTTACTTATCAAGGCTAAAAGCCACTCGTGTATAACGATAAGGAAAGATATTTCAACCGAAACAGTCTATGGTGTTAACTATACTTGGTTACTTATGGGGCGGTTTATTACGAGTATTTGTTTATATTTAATTTAAAGACGACCATGTTATAATCTGGATGGAAGCAGTCCGGCGGTAATGTGTCACACACACGGGAATCTCTTACAAAGACACTCTGTCCTTGGAATTTCCGCCTGTCGCTAGGCACATGGTAAAAATAAGTTCTGGGAAAAGAAGAGTTTTTTTATGTGAATGTCTTACAGGGAGGAACCAGAGGATGGAGCTCAGTCAGCACCTTCCATTGAAATAACGATAGAGTAGAAAGAGATTAGCAACGTCTCTTCTGTGAGAAAGGGGTTGTAGGGAAGAGATCAGCCCAAAACAAAACCCTCTTTTGGGGGGCGGCAAAGGGTTTAGTTTCCTCCTTTCGAAGGGAGGGTGCGTTTATTGCCTATCACTTGAGGGGGCCTTCGTACGTGAGCGAATGCCGAGGGTACCGACCAGGCAATATTTGCAGCCAGACTAATGTGCCCCTTTTGGGACAGTTTGATTCGATTTATACTACAATCATTTTCTTGACTTTCTTTTTCATTTTTCTTTCTTATTTCCTTTTTTTATTTATTACTTATATTTTCTTTCGGTATTTCTACTTTTTTTCTTTCTTATTTTCTTTTTTTTTAATTTATTACTTCAATTTTCTTTCGGCATTTCTACTTTGTTCTTTCTTATTTTCTTTTTTAATTTATTACTTCTATTTTCTTTCGGTATTTCTTCTTCCTGACATTATCTTTTTCTTTTTCCTTTTATTTTTTGCTTCATTTTTTCGTTCGGTTTTTCTTGTTCTGTCTACTTTAATCTTTTCTTTTTTCTTTATATATTCCTATTTTAATTCATTCTTTCTTTCTTTTTCTTGTTACCTTCTTTATTTTTGTTTTCATTCGTTCCTTGGTCTTTCTTTTCTTTTGTTCCACTTTAATTTATTCCTTCGTTTTATACTCTTTCTTTCCTTGTCATGTATCTCTACTCCTTCTTCGCTTCCTCTCCATCCCTTGCTACCAGAATCTCTGTCTACATTTAATTTCCCACACTCGTATATAATCCTTACATCTTCTCTTTTATCAAGTTTTGCATTTCCTTCTGTTCATAAAATGGCCGCAATAACCATCATCCCTTAAAAGAAAAGAAGCGGCATTATCCTGCAAGGATCGTCGATATTAACTCTCTGTAATTTTGCCAATCATTTTCGAAAATCCGGATCACGTATCTTTTTGCCGCTCTGAATAATGGCCGTCAGAAGCGGAGAGAGGTTAACTGTCAGGGCAAGTGATGCTGCTCCCGAAAACAATAGTGGATCGCGTCCGAATAAGCAATCTGTCAAAGAGAAACGTTTCCGAGCGATGAATGTACTTGTTCGCAAGTCACGTCTTGTTCTGGTCTCGTTCTCGGGCGACGCGGTGTGGCGCCAAATGGCTCCTGTCAAATTAATGTCCGCTCATGCGCAGAAATGGCGACTCTGAACGCTTGGAGCGGAATTAAAAACCAAATTATCGAAGACACCATTGAAATGATTTAACGACTAGTTGACGCGCCAAATTTATATGAAAAAAAAGTTATTTATCATTTTTAATTTTATTTAAAAAAATTCTCTTTTTCAAAGTTAATTTAATTTTATACTAGCTGATATTGCCGTCTACTCTGGAGAAGAGATCATCATTTAAGCTCCAGCCGCTGTTATACCGACGCAGTGTTGCATCCCTGTGCTATGTTTACAAGTACTTCCACGGAATGTGCTCCGATGAATTTTCTATACTTGTACCTCCCTCAACGTAAATACCACAGATCAACTAGACAACAGCAAAATTCCACCTCTTCCTTGTAGATGTCCCCAGATGCCGGAAGATTTTCTACTGTGATAGCATCTTTCTTCGGACCGCTTGTTTTCTAGAATTCCCTTTCCTGCTCCCGGTTTCCCCGACCGTACCAACATGCAGACATTTAAATGTAATATTATTTCATAGCCCCTCGAATGCGCCGCGGTGGTACTCGTTTTGTATGCTCGTCTCAGAACGGCCGTGACAGTTCTCATTTAATCACTCGTCATTTTTAAAACATAAATCATATAGTTTGCATACCTTTAAATTTTTCACTCGCTGCGTAGAGGGTGCGTCGTTTCGATGTCGTCTAGTGGTTGAATCCCCTCTTCTTCTCTTCTGCCGTGAACCACGCCGCTGCAACACAAAAACTCCATGGCCGACTCTGAAAACAAGCAATCTTTTAAATTTAATTTATGTTTTATTTCAAACGTTAGTAATCCATCAGCTGGGAGATATTCACTAACGTTGAGAGAGAGAGAGAGAGAGAGAGAGAGAGAGCAAATTACTGCTTTCGTAATTACTTAACAATTAAGTCCTTAACCATTCATGAGGGGGGGGAGATCTTTCGCCTGTATTTTCTTAGGGAAATAATTCCCCTATGTATGTTGCAGACTACATGCCAAAAATACGTCTGATAGGTTCGCCTCCAAAACCCAGACTGGCTAAAACTCGCTTCCTACGCAAAAGGAGTGACGTCACGGATCCCACGTGAGACACTCATGTCAAACATTTCCTTCACTCATGTTCTCTGACCTCTTGACCCGATGTTCGTCAACGTTCGCTCTGACAGCACCTGTGAGCTCCGACCGTGAGAACATCCCCAGATTGTACGGGTCCACCCGCACTAAACCAACGATTTCCAACAGATACGTCCATTCCCATAGGGCCATTATCCGACAATATGAACAAACAACTTTTCTTCACAAATATTCATCCAGATTCGGCCTCTATAAATCTGGTCCCTATCAAAGTAGTCGCTTACACGTCATTTACAATGTTCTTTGTTTGGGATGAACAAAAGTAGAAAACATCGCAGCTGATTGTAATCTATGTTTAACAAACATGTATTTCTGAACAAAAGACTTACTTTCAGTTACGGAAAGTCTTACTCACTATTAATGTTGAACTTTTCTCTCGCTTCAATAATACTTAACCAACTGTGACAATCGCATATTAGAGGTATTTGCCCGGTATTTTCTGTGTCAGGATATATTGCTGGTCAGCAAGTTTCTTGTTATCATTGAAAAAAAAGTTTAAAATAACATTTGCAATGTGAGGTCAAGTAAAAAAAAAACTGTTAGACCGGCTATGTTCTTTAAAATAAACTATTCGTTGATACTGCGTTTCTTACAGATACCTATAAAACGGAAAATGGATTTAACGAATCAAAACGAATTCGTTTTTAGCCATTTTAAATCTTAAAATACATATAAAAATAATTATTTAAATGCTTAAACATTTTTAAATACAATCGTAACTGAGATATTCTTTGTTGAATTGTATTTTCGTTTTGAAGAAAATAATTTTTTCAATATTTTTCGTTTCCTTACGTTTTAATACATTTCAGTTATTTTATAGACATGCCCGATAATTTTCCTTGACTCCAGATCAAATCGAAGGATAACTGCAATGGTCTCTTTAGATTCTGTGGAAAATGTAACACTCTTTGAAACTCATTTAAATGGTCTGTTAGTATGTTGATTTCTAATATTATAAGTATTTTTATTTAATTATTATCCACATACACATATGTTTCATCATTTTTTGAGGATCATCAGTGAGGAGGATGACTGTTCTCCCAGTCTTACGATTTGGACCCTAGACAAAAGTCCCATTTGACTGTCCAGTCTAAAATTTTACCACGCGGCCAACCCAGCAGCCATGGAGAAAGGAGAGAATTTAACTCTATTTATGTCTGTACAAGTGGACATATTTTAGTAGGCTGTCATAACAGTGTTCAACGATCCAGACGGAGGGAACTTCGCATATATATATATATATATATATATATATATGTATATATATATATATATGTGTGTGTGTATGTGTGT